>OY998243.1:34768266-35429491 GCA_963922005.1 Cornus suecica | reverse complement strand
AACGACGATCAGCGACCCGCGTGTGGTAGCTGAGACGAGCAGAGCAACAGAGGCAACGTGGTGGCTCGTGCGTGGCAAAGGCGCAGGGCAAGGTCCGACTGGACTATGTTGGGCTGGTTCGGAGCCTTCCCGACCTCTGATCGTCTTGAAATTTGGGAGAAAGTTTGGTCTCGACTCGGTGTTTGACATACTAAAATTTGGTACGAAATCGTTAAACGGTTTGCTGGGAAATTCGATTTATAGGTACGAATTTTTCGTTTGGTAATTTTCAGATTTGCTCCGTTTTGTTAGCCTGTTACTTACGGGTTTCGACTATATTGAATAGGTCATTGAGGCAGTCATTTCAGTTAGAGCGAAATTTCAATCGGATAACTTTGGTCGGCCGGTCCCACTTTTGGGCTCCGACGTTGTTCGCGGTGGGCCTGTTTCGGGGCTTTTTTGTAAGAGCATATATAAGTGGAATATTTATATATATATATCTAACTCCCATGCGTCTTCTCCGGCGAGTTCCTAATTCTTCCGGCGCCGATTATCTTCTCCGGTCAACTTCTTCGGCGACTGAACTTTCCGACAACGTCCATTCATTCCAGTCATATTCTCAGGCAAGTTTTCCATCGACCACCATTTTTACCGGCGATTAGTTTTCTGTCCAAGATCCGTTCAATTTTCAATAAAATTTGATTTCAAGTTTTTCGAGCTCATTTTAACTCCGATTTTCACAAACGAATAGTCTTTTTCAGCTAAACGGAATGTTCCAGACGCAATCGTGTAGTCCATGTAACACCCCATATTATTTTCCCAAAATTTTGGAATTATTTATGATTTATTTTCGGTTGTGATGCCACTTGTTCATGACGTCATGGTTATTCTTAATGTTCCACGTGTAAATTTTTCACGTTTAACGTTTGGAACTGACTGGGCTGCTAAACAATTGTCTCCTTGAGGACTTTGTGGACTATCGTTAGTGATTATGTGACTTGACTTGATGTGACGGTAGTGTTTCAGACTTACTGAAATGTTTACGTGAATTCTCATTGTCGACTAAGTGGATTCGTTTAGATGCTCGACTTTTAGTGGTTCGACTGGGTGGTGGTACGTTTTGTTGACCGACGTTAAAGGTTTTGACTCAACTGTGCGAGTCCGGCATTTAGTGCGTTAGGAGTTCGACGTTTTGTTTTCCCTTGTAATGGGATTAGTATGTGTTTCATTTGATTGATGCGCCTTGTTTAGCTGACGTGCTTAGGAGTATTTGTATTCTCCTTTCTCATTTTCTGTATTTGTATTTACGTGATATAGTTGGGACGTTATCACTTAGCATCTTGTCAGGCTTAGGATGTGCTAGGTGACGTGAGGAGTTACAGTTTTCTTTCGTATTTGGTTTAGTACGTGCCTTGTCTGACCGACGTACTTAGTGTTTGTATATACGTGTTTTGTTTGTTTGGTGTGCTTATTTCTTCGTGTTTCTAAGTGCTCCTATGTGTTGATGTGGTTATACTTGATTATTGTTTTGAGTTCTTTTCGTGCCCTAGTTATTAGTAGTATTCGATGGGTCTTGTACGTGCCCGGTGTTCCGGTAGTTGGATTTTGTACTTCGAATTATTTATCCTCGCTGGTATTATTTATCAGGTAACTCGTAGATTTTTCGGGTACGCGTGTCATCGTTTAGGGATTTTCTTATAATTTCCCTTTATTATTATTTATTATTAATTGAGGCTAAATGATTTCTTTTTGCTTTTCACACTTGAGGCGTCAGGTTCTGAATTGTCATTAGCAGGGATTTTCGATTATTAATCTAGCGGATCGAGAATTTGGATAGATGGACTGGGACCAATCTTTTGACGGAGTCGTGTTTGGAAATGTTCTGTGTTCCGACGGTTATGTTTTGTACCTGGAGTGTTTATTTTGACTTATATCATTTATTAGATATCCGTAGAATTTTTGAGTTCGCGTGATATTAATTCTGGGTCGATCGGTTATTTATTTCAGATTATATATATATATGGGTTTCATACCCTAGATTATTTATTTCAGTTATATTATTTATTGGGCATCCTGTTTATATTTACGGGCGTGTGTGATTTTATTTGAGGGTTCCCGGTACATTTCAGGATTTATTGATCGTATGTATATATTATTAATTGAGAGAATACATATATATATATATATATGTGTGTGGGTATTTAATAAATGTATTTTAATGAAAATTATATATATATATATATATATATATATGGGATAATGGATGTATGGCTAGTATTAAGTGACGATTACAGCTTCTCTCTCTCACGTGACTAAACCCCTTCACCGTCTTCTCCAATTTATTTTCAACAGGCTACCAATTTCTCCTTCTTCACCCTCATCTATCATCGTTGATTGAGAGCAAGGGAGAGACATGGGGTCGCGTAGAAAGAGAGAGAGAAGAGGTGCGCATGTGGTGAGCTGGGCTCTTCGTCGGAAGGAAGATCGACAGTGGCCATGGCTGAAGTAGCGAGCATGAGGGTCGGCAACGGTGGTCAATGGCGGCAAGGCTGGTGTTTCGCTGGCTAAGAAGCAGCGACGCCGAATCTAGTCGCGAGAGGGTTTGACGATGGTTTAGGGTCATCGATCTGGAGCAAGGTTCGCCAGAGTTCAGAGGCGGCCATGGTTGAGCTTGATAGTGGTGGTCGCGTGGCGACATGGTGGTGACGGCGGCGCAATTCGCGCTTGTGATGGTGCTTCAGTTTCGGGTTCGGCCAGACCGATATGGGTCGACTCAGTGCCAATTCGAACTTCGTTTGGCATGAAACTTTGAGGATAATTTGTTTCCGATGTCGTACACGATATATCCGAATTTGGTGCAAAACCGTTGAGCGGTTCGCCGGGAATTTCAGATTATAGGTACGATTTTTTGATTTGGTTTTCGTTAGATTTGTTCAAATTTGTTTATCGATTGCTAACGGGTTTCAACTATATTGAATAGGACAGTAAGACGATCATTTCGGTCCGAGTGGAAAAAATTTCGGACAACTTTGGGTGGCGAGCACTGTTCACAACCGACACTGTTCACGGCGGGACAGTTCGGGGGTGTTCTGTAAGCTTTAAAATAGGTGGGAATTTACATATATATATATTATTATATATATACATATCTGACATTCACTAATAGTGCATAGAAAATATTAATAAATCTTCGTTATATGTTTATGGGTATATAAAAACGTTAAATTAAATTCCTAGTGATAGACGAAAACCTAGGCACTTTATAAAATTTACGGAGTACCCATAAATAGATTAAATGATGTCAGAATTGGATATTTTTGTGGAGAAATTAAATAAATTAATTCCCTTGAGAAATTAAATAAATTATTTCTCGACAAGTTTACAGTAATTATAAACCTATTTAAATTAAATCAATATAGGCGGTTTAGTACCCCTTGAGTTCGAAATAGGCTTATAGAAGGTGTATGTGGACGTAGATCTGGTTAATTGATTTCTCCCCTATTATTTAATTAAATTAAAAGCATGCTAGCATATAAAAGTTATGAAGATTGGGTAATTGAGAACCCAGATATATTTTTGAGATAAATGAAAGTGAATTACTGTATAATTTAAATTTTGAAGCATGCTTTATATGAGGTTGTTAGGCTTTTATGCCATTTTATTGAGTATATTAAATTCATGTGGAGGCATTTTGCATTCATACAACACTGTAGTATGTATATTGTTTCGGTATAGGTTGCATGCCTCAGTTATATCATGTGCATGTATGGATCGTTTGGAATGTCGCAACAACTAGCTAGGGGGTGGTCTAGCACCCAGGGAGCTAGTAACTCTCAATTCTCTAGACGTCGGGGGTGATAGCTGGGCTTCACTCGCTGGTTCCCGGACGGACTTGTGGTCTCCGTACTCTATTTGGCGACGCCCACCCTTCCTGTTGTGGGTTTGTTGCCCCAGCAGTGAACGGTTTGGGATTCCTGGATATTTGTTTCACCCTCATGCAGTTAGGGTTGCATTGGAGTTGCATTGACATTCATATTGAGTATTTATTTGACATGTGCTTATCTGTTATTATTGCTGATTGATATTGAGCATGTTATGTTTGAAGTTTAATTAGAGATTTGTATTATTCTCTTGGGCGCTAGGGCGCGGTGTTTGTGATTGATATTTTAACTGTGGTTAAATTAGAATGAAAATTGTTAGCTTCCTAGTGTAAAGGAAACAGTGAAAACTTAAAATTTAAAAAGGTAAAAAGTGAAAAGGAGATTATTAAGAAGCTACGGTTGACGATTATCTTTGGTAGTTATGGAAAAACTAAGTGAAAGTGACCTTGGAGCGTAAGGATTCCCCGTATGTTAGGCTTTAGTTGAGCTGGGTAGCAATATATTGAGACTTAGTTGAAATTGTGATCTTGGCCACATAGGCCTTTGTGATTGGTGATTAGTATTATCACATGATGATTGATAGACCTCTCCGGTAGTGTGGAGTATTGGTTGAGTAAGGGTCGGATAGAGCTTATTAGTTTGAACCTATTCCCTTGAGCATTGGTCTGTATATGAGGTTATGGAGTGGTCGGTACACTACTCTAGTTGATATATACGAATGGTTGATTTGAGGTCTAATATGATAGGTTAGCATTCTTTCTTTTCTCTGGACTAGAGTTGTTTTAACTCTACATATTATTCAGCACCACATCCGTAGTTAAATGTTGGACTATCCTATGTCTTAAGGATCCATTGAATGTAATTTGAGGTACCCATAATGGTTTGAGTTGTCATACTCCCGAGTGGACGTTTGATAGTAATTTTGAGATAAAATGACAATATTTGAGGATGGTATTGACCCTTTGTTTGTGGTATAGTGATATTGAGATCTTAGAGTATTATGGAGATCTTATGGTGATACTTGTGGGTATGGAATTGATTACCTTTTAGTGCATACATAAGGCACACTTTGTTTTTATAGTTTCCTTGTCTTAGTCTCGGGTAAAAGACATGATACTGATTTATGCACACATAGTGCGATTCGTAATACCTTGGGTGGGTTCGGAGGTATTGGAACTAAATAGATTTGACCGGGTCCTAACTTTTTCTTAAAAATCGGTTGAATCCTTCGGGGTTCAACGTTTTTCTTTAAAAACCCGAGGACCATGGCATCTGTTTGGGACTAAATGACTCCAATAACCCTGTCTAGTGCCTAGATAGGCAGTGCAAGTTAGAGATAGTTTGGTTGGTTACCGAATCCAGTGTGGGGATAGTATCTTCCCTTTTTATGTCTCTTCGAGTGAACGAGTTGGTTCACTGATTATTGTAAGTAGAGGAACTGAATTGAAGGTAGAAAATGTGAGAGCGACTTTCTCTCTAGGAATGATTTGATAGCGACGCTAGTTACGAGCGATGATCGAGTTGTGGGCATGGTTATGATGATTCACTTTTGGTAGTCCTAGTGAGTGATCTATTTACCTCATAGGAACCTTGAGCAGCATGCTAGGTGCTTGGTATAGTGGATAGTTAGTTCTTGTTGTATCTATAGATGAGAGTGGTGTTCAGATCGTTTGTCTATAGGCCAAAGTGACAGACTTAGTAATTTACAGGACATTATATATATATACTTATACATGTGTTGTTTATATTTTTGTTGATATGTAGTTATTATGATATCCGTAGTGTACTTGAGGTTATTGATGGGGTCTCTGATTGGCGGGGTGCCATGTGAGACGATTGACTGGCCTAAGATAGATGCATGCACACGGGATGGATTAACCTTTTCTAGACAGCTATGAGTGTGATGTTTTGATATTATGGTGAGCGCGTGGTTTTGCTCACCCCCACAACAGGTTGCAGGTTTGCAGGTGGATGCAGCACGGCATACTCGGGGGCGACGATACGGGTGATTTGGGATGGTAGTTTTGTTCCTCCTTCCGTAGTCATACTTGTGTATTCTTTTATTTTCTTGGGAGCCAGGCTGTTGGCAGATTCCCTAGTGTTGTATCTCTAGTTTGTGTATTTATTATTTTCGGGGTGCCTTTGTATCATTTCGGCACTACCGTATGACTTTCTGTATTCTTATTTGAGCTTGGTGGGTCAGTCGGTATTTGTTGTTTTGGGGTGCCTTTATACCTTTTCGGCATCACCATGTGGCTTTCTTTATAATTTCATTTGAGCATTTGGGGCTCTATTGATTTTAGAGGGGTTGTGTAGAGGTATTGGTGTTCTTTCCACTACCTCGGCCCTAGTAGGTTTCTTGAATGTTGGGTTGCGTGCCATTGATTCTATTTCTATTGTTATGGGCAGGTTCTTGTGTTGTGTTGCTTTTGGGTTGTCCGGTTGTTCCATTTACAAATGGAACTCTACCGGATTTTCATTAGAATTTATTACTGAGTTTCTATCACTCAGGTGGCATGGAATATTTTGTATTCATTCTTATTCCATGTGTGTCGTTGTTGTTATTGATTCTAGTGGTCGTTTTCGTGAAGTCATACCTCGGGATTCGCTGATTCTCCAGATTGGAGTCTCAGGAATAACGGGGCATGACAGTCCATTTGCCCAAATTCAGCATCAAATTTTCAGAATTAAACACCTCAAGTGTTTAGGTAAATCCGATGGCATCGTCCAACAACTTCTTTCAGCCTCTGCTTCCACAGTTAGACAAAACCAATTATGAGAATTGGTGTATTCAATTGAGAGTTCTTCTTGGCTCACAAGATTTGTGGGATTTTGTCGAGATCGGATATGATGAACCAGTTTCAAAAGAAGTCGAAGATCGATTGAGTGAGGCTCAAAAGGAAGGCCGTGCTCAAAGAAGCTCGAAAGAAAGACAAGAATGCGCTATATCTGCTTTCTCAAAGTGTTGATGAAACAAGTTTTGAAAAATATTTTTGCTGTCAACACCGCAAAATAAGCTTGGGATATTCTTCGAAAAGCCCATCGAGGAATCGAGAAAATAGTTAAAGTTCGCCTCCAAGTTCTATGGGGTGAATTTGAACTATTACAAATGTCACGCCCCGCCATTCATAAACCCGAATAGAGTCCACAAATAGCTACACGAGACACTAAAAATAAATAAAGTTCAAAATAAATAATTTATTAGACCACTTTTTAGAAAAAAGAATACATTTCAAAATTCATATTAGGGGTAAAATAGTCATTTCAGACTTGAGAAAGTTATAAAAGTCGTTGAAATTCGATAAGGAGTGAAAAGAATGAAATGACACTTCAAACGGACCATTCCAACGCCTTATGTTCGTCCAGGGGTAAATCAGTCATTTCAGGGGGAAAATTGAAATTTCAAAGTTCAAATGTCTAAACCCGACATAGGGTAATTCATAGGAACAAATGGAACTCAATTTGAGTAAACGAGACGAGGGATATGAATTTTCAAAGTAGGGAAGAAAATCTGCAAAAACTGATGGAAAATGAACACTAGCCGTAAGGCTACTGGTCTGCTGCAGATTTGAAAAGTAAGGTTTTGAGGCAAAATGTGATTTTTCGTATACGACCTCTATTTTCGATGCCACTGGTCCCAAAATTTCATAAAAATGTAAATATAAGTTTTTAGTTTTCAGAAGCCGAAAATAGTTCTCGGAGCCCAGTGAGGCGCGAAAAATGTGATTTTCTCTAAAACTTTTGCGATGATGAGTTTGGAAAATATACAAAAACTGAATTTTTTGAGTCAAGACTCACATAACACATATATTCATATCCCAATATTTAGGCTAACATCCTAGCCCGTCAAGAGAATAAATACATATCCCCATTTACTTTTAAGTACAAAAATATTTCGGGTAGAAAAATACATTAAGCGCCCAAAATTCACAAAAGAGGACTTAGTGCTTCAATCACCAACCCAGACCTCCTAAAGTCCATCCTTCGCAATGTCATGACCAAAAAAATAGTAAATAAGGGGTGAACTTCAACTAGCTCAGTAGGAGATGCTTCCCCACATCGATCTCGGTCGTCCGAGCGGTACATACCAAACCCCGTGTGCATGCACTATCCTTGGTCGGTCCAATTGTCCCCGCATGGCACGTGTGCCAATCCGGGACCCCAATCATACTCACAAACAACCCCAAGCATGCTTGCAACATTTATCACATAAAATAAAAATAATAATAAAAAAAAAATCACAAAGCATAGCGATGTAAATGATATGCCAAACAATGCAACTTTAGACTCAAGAGGGTGACCGGGTATGTTGTCGCCATAGTACTATCAACCACGAGGAATTTATCAACTCGTGAAACAACACCGTGTTTGAATCGAGTCCTCCCACGCCTCCCTGATTCCCGGATGACTAGTCCGCCGGTAGTGAGAGACACCACCTGGCCAGTTATTGCGACTACCCGAGGTTACTTACAAGGCAAACCGAGACATGTGACTGACAACAAAATGAACTCAATATAACAAGGGGTGTTACATGCCTCAAAATACAATCAGTATTCAACATGGATGTGTCAACATATATTAATGAACATTTTAAGCATGCCACTCACAACTTTACTAGATAGCTCAACTAGTAATAATATGATTCAAATAATCAACATAGCATGCAACATATCAACATATTCAAAGTATGTTTCTAAGTTATACAAAATTAAGTTCGCGTCATTAAACGCTCACTTTGACACACCCACGTAACCGAAAAAAGAAAATGGTTCGTCATTCCCCTACCTCAAGTCCAACGCCAACTAGTCTGCAAGAGCAAGCAAAATGAGTTCCCAAAAGCTAACCAAAAAGTCTCCTACAGGCTGCACCAATTCTGCAGAATGTTTCCAGATTACCAAGTATCAACAAGGAGAATAATTAGGCTCAAGAATATGGCATTGCCAAGATTTATCAAAGTTGGGAACCAAAGTGTTTCATAAATATTTATGAGTACAAAGTGAAGGTTTGAAATGGATTATAGCTCAAAGTGACTCAAGAACTTTCAAGAAGATGTCATTATGAGATTTCTTTGAAAGAATACTCATAGAGGGGAGAGATCACTTACAACTTTGGAGTCAATAGAAAGACTAGAGAATGAGGAACATTTATGTAGTTGAAGCTTTTTTCAATTTCACAAGCAAAAGGAATGGAAAGTTGCAAAACTTGAAGATAAGGAGAGAAAGCCAAGGGGCTGCCGAACAGGGGTGTTTGAGAGGGGGATGAAGGGTCTTGTTTGGTGTCTTGCAAAGTGCCAACAATCATCAATATACGTATCTATATGAATGCCCCAATTTCCATCATTTACCCATTCCATCCAAGGGTCACAATTGAAGAATAATGAAATGAGATGGTAGGGATTTATGTGGTGTTGACACATCACCTCTTTCTAGATTTCTCTTCACAATTCTCCTCTAAAATGACCTATGTTGCCCCTTGACCAAACTAGCTAAAGAAGAGAGGTAGGGAGAAAAAGACCATCCACTCTTTATACTAGTCTAAGTTACCCCAACAAGATCAACTTATTTACCACTATCACATGCTCTTATATACTAAGGTTAGTAGGATCAACACTTAGAAAAGTTTCTAGGAAAATCCACTAACACAACTTTACATGAAATCTCAAAAATATCCCTATGCGTAAAAATTCCGAAACCAATTTCTAAATTCCTTATTTAGCGTAACGAAGCTAACGCAACTTTCGGATTTGAAATAGGACACTCCGGGGACCTACTTCCACCATACGCTTTTCTCAGGTTCCCGGGTTGTCAGATAACGGAAACGCTAAAATAAAATAACATCCGAATTCAGAAAAATCCCAAACTTTAAATCTCATACTTATAACATATATGAAAGCATTTAATATCATTTTGACAATTAAATAAAATAATTAAAATAATCACGAAAAATTTACTCGTAATTTTGGAAAAAAATAAATTAGCGGGACGTTACAGCAAATGAAAGACACATATTCAATTTTTGAGTACTTCACAAGAATAGTGACTATTGTGAATCAAATCTAAAGATATGGCGAACAGATTGAAGAAGTTCATGTGCTCAAGAAGATTATGCGCTCCCTTAATTCAAAGTTCGAGCATGTAGTTGTTATGATTGAAGAATCAAAGGATCTTGGAGCAATGACAGTAGATGAGCTGTTGGCCACGCTGGAAATCCACGAACAAAGAATCAACAAGAAGAACACCTCAGGTACTCTAGAACAAGCTTTTTAATCAACTTTAACATTTTAAAAAAATAAAGAGTAGCGATGGGGACGTTCACAAAGAGGCCGAGGTAGAGGTCGTGGTGTTGGATCCAGAGGAGGCGGTGGAAGAACCAATTTCAATACTGAAAGACATAAATAATCAAGGTGGAAGAAATCAGTAATTCAGAGGAAGAGGCCAAGGTTGAGAAAGAAGCTCCAATAATCGCCAGAATAATGACAAAAGAGATGTGCAATGTTATAACTGTAATAAGTACGGTCATTATAGCAATGAATGCAGATGAAAGACAAATGTTGAAGCCGGAGTACAATGTTATAATTGTAACAAGTACGACCACTACAGCAACAAATGTTGAGGAAAAACAGCTGTTGAAGGAGGAGAAGTAAATTTTGTCGAAAGAGAAGAAAATGAGTCAAGATCATTGTTCTTGATGGCTCAAAATGAAATTACCGATGATGAAGGTATGTGGTATCTAGATTCAGGAGCGAGCAATCACATGTGTGGAAACAAACACATGTTTGTTGAACTTGATGAGACTAGACAGGGGCAAGTCTCATTCGGTGATTTCACAAAAATCCCGGTGAAAGGAAATGGTAATATCCTGATCAAGATCAAGAATGGAGATCATGACTTCATATCAGATGTTTACTATGTTCTAGATATGAAGAACAACATTTTGAGTCTCGGACAACTCCTGGAGAAAGGCTATGACATCACTATGAAGGATTTATATCTAACAATTAGAGATATAAATAAAATTCTCATTGCTCGGATAAAGATGTCAAAGAATAGGATGTTTCCTATTCACATCCAGCATGATTCAACAAAGTGTTTAAATGTTGTTGTTGAAGACAAAGACTGGCTATGGCATTTAAGATATAGACATCTCAACTTTGAAAGTCTAAAGAGGCTTGGAAGCAAGAAGATGGTGAAAGGTCTGCCCTACATCAATCATTCTAATGAAATATGTGAATGTTGCGTACTTGGAAAACATCACAGACTGAGCTTTACTAAAGAAGTCAGATGGCGATCAACAAATTTGCTGGACCTTGTTCACACAGATGTGTGTGGTCCATTGAAGCCAATGTCATATGGACAAAATAGGTATTTTCTTACCTTCCCTGATGATTATAGTAGAAAGACATGGGTATACTTCTTGCAGAAGAAATAAAAAGTATTTGGCAAATTCCAAGAGTTTAAAGCTCTTGTCGAGAAGCAGAGTAGTTACAATATCAAAATGTTGCGGTTCAATTAAGGAGGAGAATATATGTCAAATGTATTCCAGGATTACTGTAAAGATCATGGCATCCGACAACAAACAACACCATCTCATACACCACAGCTAAATGGTGTTTCTGAAAGAAAGAATCGTACGATCTTGGACATAGTTAGAAGTATGCTGAAAGGAAAGTTAATGCCCAAGGAATTTTGGGCTGAAGCGGTATCTTGTGTTGTCTATCTGTTGAATAGGTGTCCAACCAGAAGACTCGATTTCAAGACACCTGAAAAAACCTGGAGTTCGTACAAGCCTAACGTTAATCACCTCAGAATTTTTAGGTTTATTGCTTACACCAAGATCCCAGAAGCCAGAAGTACCAAGCTTGACGATAAAGGACATAAATGTATCTTCATTGGCTATGGTGACAGAATAATGGGATATAAGTTGCTCAATCCTGTCACCAAAGACATAATTATGAGCAAGGACGTGATATTTGAAGAAAATAAAGCTTGGAGCTAGGACAAGAATGAAAAAGGAAAAGCCAAAGAGCTCATGCTTGAAGAAGATAAAAAAGTTGAAATGGATCTGCAAATTCTACCACATCAATCTCCTGTACCAACAAGAAATGATCCCTCATCATCATTGTCACGCCCCAAATTCCTAGGACTCCGAAACCCGAGCCTAAGAGCTAAGGGAGTGATTGCGGAAGTAAAAAGAAATGAGAACCAACGAAATTCAATCATCAAATACCCACGAAAGGGTAAAATGATCTGATACCACGCTGTCACGCCCCTAAGATTCCCGAAACTCAATTCTAGAGAATCAGCGAATCTCCAAGGGATGACGCTAGTCAAGCGACTACTAGAGTCAACAACAACAAAGAGACACATGGAATAACAATAAAAATATACTACATGTCAAGTAGAATGCTAGAAACTCAGTAGCATCCTCCAATACCAACTGACACGCTCCTAAATTCCTAAGACTCCCGAACAGGGACATCCAAGGAATCCAAGATGTGATCCTTAATATGAATGACCAACTAAGACATCATTAACCGTGAAAACATATGGGTTAATGATAAATATGGTATATTATTACCCAAATGGATAATAAACAAAGCAGCGGAATCTAACGAAAATCCGGCAGAGTTCCGTTTGTAAATGGAACATCCGGACAACAACCACAACACAACAACCTGCCAATAGCAATTCAATAATCACAATGGCTTCCAAGCCCCACATTCATCAATCCTACTAGGGCCGAGATAATGGAAATAAACCAAAACTTATCCAAACCCTCTAATATCAACAGAGACACAAATGCTCGAATAAAAATACAGATAAGCACCTAACTGTGCGGAATAGATACAATACATCCTGAAAGAATAAATACAGGAAATAAAAGATACATCAACAGGGATATGCCAACAGACTGGCTCCCAAAAGAAAATACATAACAATCCCATAACAATGGGTAGAGAAACTGGAAGCGGATACCTATCGTCCCCAAACCCAGTCGTGCTGCAACCGTAACCGCATCACCCAACGCAACTCCAAACCTGTAACAAGAAAACCAAGGAAAACTGCCATTGCACTGCATCCTGCCCATAGCCGTATGATTCCTGCAACCTGGCGTGGAATACCAGGGGGCGAA
Source organism: Cornus suecica (assembly GCA_963922005.1). Taxonomy (NCBI): domain Eukaryota; kingdom Viridiplantae; phylum Streptophyta; class Magnoliopsida; order Cornales; family Cornaceae; genus Cornus; species Cornus suecica. Next base: position 35,416,499 of record OY998243.1, on the reverse strand, counting down.
TGAAATTCCCCTGTGAGCAAATAAGCTCAGTGGGAAAAGATATCCTAACTACCACATCCTCTGATAGTTTAGGTAAAGCTAAACCGTCTAATAAGATATAAATATAACCCAACTAGTCCCATCCACGCAAACCCAAGTCAACACGCTCATATACTATCGTAAACGAGTAATCATAAGTATATAGGGAATATATATATATATATATATACACATATATATATATATATATAAATACACAACATGAGTCTCTAAAACTCGTACTCCAAGTACCCAACACCAGTAGTCTACACTACTCTCACCAACGTGCACTAGGTACACGATACTAAGGTCCAGTCTAACAAATCACCAATTACTCACAACACAATTCAGAAGATCCAACCGAGGAGATCACACTCACCTCTAATATCCACAAGGAAACAAAATCCACCAATAGTACCAAGGAAGGCTCAAATCCTACACCCCGATAACACAGGAAGGAAAATACCCACGTCCTTGCGTACTAACACAATCATCATCAATATATATGTATATAACAAACCTCATTCCATTTCTAGAGAAAATACACCTCTCAAGTACTGGGTCACCTCAATTATATCACTTCCTCAATACCATGAATCACATCACCACATTAACCTCATAACACTATCATCAATGGGTCAATCACATCACTAACACTCTCACTGTAGGTGAGGAAAACCACACAATCAAGTCACTATGAGTAGACGAACTCAACTCACGAGAACGACCACCTAAAGGTCACCAAAACAAGGCAAAGGGAAGGAATTCCCAATGCTAACCAACAGCTAACCAAGACAACAACGTCAAGGTTAAGAATACCCGAACAAGGAAGAACACCACAAGTGAACAAGGAAAGAACACCAAAAGTGAACAAGGAAACCAAAAACGAATGGCCGAGAGTGGGAGTAATAAAAAGATGAATCCTAGAGATTCAATAGTTTTTAAGAAAAAGGTTTTCAAACTCGAACCAATCCATTTGGTATCCATGCCCTTAACGTAAGAAAAACTCCTATCACCTAGGTGGTGACATCAACAACCAAGAAGAAGTGAGAGGCAACACTATATGTGTGCACTGAACAACACCAAACCTCGTAACCGAGACTTAGAATGATCCGAAGAAAAGGAGAAATAGGAAATCCCCTTTCAAAACACTACAGGTCGAGATTTTGAGAAAGAAGTCTCAAAATCTCAGAATCATCAAGACACGTAATAAAAATAGTTTTCTTTTAGGAAACCACACATTAAAAATGACCGTCTTGCCCCCGGTCTCCGTCAGTTGCCATCACTGGCTTTTACAAGTTGAAAATCATCTCAAAGAAGATCTCAAGATCATTTTATAAGTATTAAAACTTTTCATTTCTACGGGGGTAGGCGAAAACGGGTTTTTCCTTTTAAATACAAAGAGTTTATTTTAAAACTTAGAAAACACCGTTTTCGAAATGACAGCCACAGAAGAATGAACACCACTACAAGGATTCCTATAATGTCCCGAAAGGACAAGAAAGGAAGAACAACACGTTGGACTCACGGAAGACAACCATCCGTTTCCAACTCCACGAAATCAATGATGACATAAGGAAGAGGTTCGGCACCACGCCGTAATCAACAACTCAAGGAGTGACATAGAAGTCAACGATATGTACTAGCGTACAAATACAGTACAAGAAATGCTTAGGAGAATGAACTAAGCATGAGGAACAACCCTACCGTACTCCAAGTACTTAATGAAATCACCTCAACTACAACCTCTTCTAACCAAACCAAAATCTCAAATACAATTTCATCACCCACCTTCTCTAAGGCCTCAATTCATAACTGATACTAAAATCAATCTCGAACAAGGTCACACAGCTAACCAAAATCACCAAACTACTAACCACAATCACAAGGCTACTAGCCACAATCACAAGGCTACTAACCACAATTACAAAACTATTAACCACATTCTCTAAGGCATTACTCCACATCAACTCAACCTCAATCTACAATCCATCTCTAACTTCAACTAACCACAGAAGTCGCCAGACCAATATACTTAACCTCCCCTACGGGCACAAAAGTATACAACACAAGTATAAGGATATACGTCTCGTTTATACTTTAATAATTACTGCTTTTAATTCCCGTTTTCACATTTATCACTTTCAACTGAGCATTTTATAAAATGAATTCATTTTGCATATTCATAAATAATCATACTCCAACATATATATATACATATCAATAAATCACATGATGATATGCAACGCATCGTACTCACAGACCGCCTGTGGTACACACACACAAAAACACACCCTACTAAAGGGTCCTGGATCATTCTCCACCATTCCCCTAAGTCTGCAGGCTCACTAGGGAATGTGGACTCATCGTACCGTTCTTCCCAAGTGCTTTTGACACTTCACACTTTTAACCAAGGAAGACGTCCTCCACGACGCGGTCGTGCGCATAGGCTTTGGACGATATGTCCTCCCCCTATCATCTGCGTTTCTCAGCTTTTTAGTTCTGTGGGAGCAAGAAGCACCCCCTGGCCAGTTGTTTCGACGATCCAAACACAAACGTCTACTCGTGCACCACGCACAAAGGAAGTAGACCACACCAAATGAATCTCTGCAAATGGTGAACACATGCACTACATGCACCAATACCCATGTCTCACAATACATGGTGTACACAAATAGATCATGTCCAACATAAATATGTAATGCACCATATTTATAAAAATACCCACATGGTAATATCAACATAAATCTCAAATCTCTGTACATGATTTTAAAAATATATTAAAGCATTTAAATCGTGAGAAAATAGATTCATGTTCTAAACAATATATTTTCTTTAATTATTTAGAAAATATTTCAATTTCAATTAACATGTCTTTTTAAAATAATTTACACAGATCATCCACGTAATAAAAGGGGACCTAGAATAGCATCTAAGTCTCTCACGTCCAACGTTTACAAAATCTTCTAGCTCATTTAATTCTCAAGAGAATTTCTAAGCCGCATATTCCTATTCAATTAAAATAGGAATTAATATAATCACATAGGGAATAATTTAATTAATTTTCTTAAATAAATCCCTAAGTCCAATTCCGATTCTAAACGAATTATACATATTTAAATTAGCGATTTAAAATATCTATATTAAATTAAATAAGGGTTTTACACCCCTAAACTACTTCAATAATGCGGAGTGAGAAATATAATTTCCAACCTAATTATACGTTACCGAACAGTCCGAAACAGCACAGTGCCGGCGCCCGAATATGAATCCCGCCGACCAAAATCGTCCGATAATTATTTCGAATATATCGAAATGTCCGTCTTGACAACCTATACGATATATACGAAGCCCATTAATAATCGGTTAATTAATTGGGTTAAATCTAAAATACCCCAAACGAAAACTATAACCTATAAATGCGATTTTCGGGCAAATCGTTCATCCTAAAATCACGAAATTAATATATGACGAATACTACGTAGGTACGAAACTAATCACCAAAAATCGGCTCAAACCGATCACCGGAAGCTCGCCGAAAAAATGGCCGAAGCCCAGCCGGTCACGCCCCTGCCACGTCCACGCGTGGCTGCTGCCAGCGTGAGCCAACTCCTCCGCCCTGCGCCACCAGCGCTGCTACATGCTCCTCCGTGCAAGCCGCCACCAGCCACGGTCGCCGTCCACCGCCGTCGCCCGCTCCAGGTCACCGACCCTAGCTCCAGCCGTCTCTGCTACCAGCTGCAACCACCAGCCGCGCCTCCCTCCGGCCGGCTTTCTCTCTCAACTGCAGTCCCTCTCTCTCCCTATCTGTTGCCGACGATAATGAGGATGGAGGCGTGAGGGATGTATGTTTGTGTATCGTGTAGAGAAGAAGAAGAAGGGAGCAGATAGCTTGCGTGAAGAGTGTGGGAGCAGGTCGTCTGTCTTTCACACTTATACAGATATACATATATGTGCAGAAATTGCGAAAGTAACTCCCCAAACATCCGAAATTACGAAATAACCCCCACTTCAATATATATATATATAATTAAATATATATATATAATAAATCCCAACACTATATATATATATATTTAACTGTAATTAAATATATATATAAACCATAAATTCCAATAATTATCGGGAATGCCCAAACGTGATTTCGTAAGCCCGAAATAATAACGGAACGCCAATTAAATATACCGGGTTAGGAATCCAAATGTCGGAACACTTAAACAAGCCCGATTAATTACAACATGTCGTCGTCCAGTCAAGACACTAATCATTAAATGTCGAACGATACCGCGTAGTCGAGAATAAGAATTCGCGTAATGTCGTCCAGTCGACTTTAAAACTAAACGCGAAAAATTTACAGGTACCAAATACCAAGAATAAACAATACGTCATAACAAGTGACGTCATTAATGAAATTAAATTAAAAATTAATTTCAGGAAAAAGGAATATAACACGGGGTGTTACAATCATCATCATCACCAGATGAAAGATCAAGTGAAAGACCCAGAAAAGTTATAAGTCTGAGGGAACTATATGAAGTCACTGAAGAATATCAAGATCAGAATTTGCTATGTATATTTTTGGATAGTGTTCATGTCAACTTCACAGAAGCCATCTAAGAGAAGAAGTGGAAGTCAGTAATGAATGAAGAAATCAGGGCAATAGAGAAGAATGACACATGGGAGTTGTGTAGTTTACCAAAAGGTCAAAAGCTTATTGGAGTCAAATGGGTCTACAAGACAAAGAAGAATGAAAAAGGCAAAGTTCAGAGATACAAAGCTCGCCTGGTTGCAAGGACTAGACTATGGTGAAGTGTTTGGTCATGTTGCCCGATTAGAGACAATCGGGCTAATGATATCTATTATTGTTCAGAATAGATGGAAGTTGTACCAGCTTGATGTGAAGTCAGCATTTCTGAACAGATTTTTAGAAGAAGAAATCTATGTGGAACAACCGCTGGGATATACAAAAGATGGTCACGAAGACAAGGTGTACAGGTTGAAAAAAGCTCTCTATGGACTAAAGCAAGCTCCGCGTGCATGGAATACAAGAATTGACTAGTATTACCATGATAATGGTTTCGAAAAATGTCCATACGAGCATGCATTGTACCTGAAGAAAGATCTAGAGGGAAGTGTACTATTTGCAGGTCGTATGTTGATGATTTGATCTTCATAGGAAACAATCCAGCTATGTTTGAAGAATTAAAGAATACCATGATTCGAGAATTCGAGATGACAGACATAGGTATGATGTCACACTTTCCTGGAATTGAAGTGAAGCAGAATGATGAAGGAATCTCTATCTTCCAAAGTAGATATGCAAAGGAGATTCTCAAGAAATCCATAATGGAATCATGCAATCTAGTATCAACCCCGGTGGAAAGCAACTTGGAACTCAGGATGAATGAAGGCGAAAGAAATGTTGATCCAACATACTTCAAGAGTTTAGTTGGAACTCTTCGGTACCTGACTTGTACCAGGCCAGATATACTCTATGGAGTTGGACTGATCAACAGATACATGGAGGAACCAGATCAGTCACATCTAAATGTTGCGAAGAGAATACTTCGCTACATTAAAGGTATGATCAATGATGGCTTGCTATATACTTCAACTGATGAGTTTAGATTTGTTGGCTATTCAGATAGTGATTGGGGTAGAGACTTAGATGAAAGAAAAAACACAACTGGATTTGTGTTTTTCATTGGAGATACATCATTCACATGGTCTTCGAAGAAACTACCGATAGTGACTTTGCCATCATGTGAAGTTGAATATGTAGCAGCTAGCTCACCTGTGTGTCATGCAATCTGGTTGAGAAATGTCTTAGAGCATCTGGGATTTCCACAAAAAAAACCTACAGAGATATTTATTGATAATCGTTCAGCAATTACACTTGCGAAGAATCCAGTCTTCCATGAACGAAGCAAACATATTGATACACGATATCATTCCATCAAAGAACATGTGAATAACAAAGAAGTCGAACTAATATTTTGCAAGACGAATGATCAAGTTGCAGATATTTTTACAAAGCCGTTGAAGCAAGACATGTTCAACAAATTGAAGATGATGCTAGGAATGAAAAAATGTGGAGAATCAAGTTTAAGGGGGAATGATGGAAATTAAACTTGATTGAGCTAGTACAATGGCCACTTTCAAGAGTGGTATCGACATCTACAATCACCATTGATGGTGCTAGCACAATGGACACTTCAATGGTGGTTCATCCACCTCCAAAGATGGCATCCACATCCTCCCATTACCATAGTGGTTCATCCACAATAAAACCCATTTCATAGTGGTGCATTTATATATGTAATATAATGTATGAAAATGGCTATAAATAGCCTCAATGTAATGAACAAGCATCATCAAGCAAGAAGCAAAGCTTGAGAGAAATAAGTGGCAGAGTGTGAGAGTTTGAGAGAGTTGTTCGTTTTGTTTGCATTTGAAGTCTTTGAAATAAATACAAGAGTGTTGTTTATCTCTCTCTTGTGAGTGTTTACTCTGGCACCAACAGTTTGACCTTGTACACTAGAGAGTTTTCATTTTCTATTCTTGATAGAACTCTTTTCCACGCTCTTTCCTCTCCATATCAACCTTAAGGAGCTTAAGCTTTCCAACAGGAATTTAAAACCATATGGCTCCTAAGTATTACTTCAAACTTCCATAATCATTTCTGCGTTACTTAGTATACCATCTGAGGTGACTTCTCAAATTTGGAAATCTCGTTTGGACGGATTCCTGTTTTTAGGGGATTGAGAGGAGCGATTGTTAGATAGTGTTCAGATGGCTTTGGCTAGGCGCACTTCTGACAATATTTCTCTTGCTCCTGATTGTGGAGGTCTTGTTTCACAACACACTCCTTTTAGGTTTGAGAAATGTGGCCTAGAGAAGATGATTTTCAAGGGCGAGGGAGGGCCTTGGGGGGGAGGGAATTGTTGTGGGTTCTTCATGTTTTATTCCTGCAGTAAAGTTGAGGCATCTCAAGGCGGAATTGAAAATGTGGAATAAGGAGGTGTTCGGGAGGTTGGATTGGAAGAGGAACATGGTTAGTGCTGAGATTTTTTATCTTGATCACTCGAAAGTAAGGGGCATCCTGGATGAAGTTCAGGGGTCTCGGAGGAAGCAGTGGTTGATGAAGATCGAGGAGATAACTATCATGGAAGAAATCTCTTCGCGTCCAAAATCACGTGGCCTGCAGTTGAAGGAAGGAAAACTGAACACGAAAACTGGAACAGCAACGAAGAGGGAGGGGGAGTGGTAGGGTGAGCAGTAAAGAGAAATTTGTTACTAGATATATATATATATATATATATTTTTTAATGGGGTCAGTTGAGTTCTTCATACAGGGGTACTTCTTTGGAACTTCAAATTTACCCTATTTAATCTACGTTGGTGATGGACAGCAGGGGTGGTAAGGATGATTTTGTAAGACCTCAAGAGAAAGGTTGACAGCGTGTTTTATTCATCCGAAGGTAACTAGTACCTAAACTCTATTTCCGTAAGTCTGAAAGCAATGGAGTTTCGACAGGTGTGATGGTAAGTTAAAGAAAAACTGCAAATAGTAGAATGGGTCTAGTTGAGTTTACCTTAGAGATCCCTACATCTTTGAGATCCTCATCAATCATGAGTAAAAGTATGGGCATATTAATCTGCCAAAAAAGCACGAGGACCTCAAAACAGTGATGGAATTTCTTAAGGTAAGAGCTAAAACGAAAGTACATAAAATTGCAGTAAACAAATAATGCTATAAATTTCACATACTTCCTCATTTCTGAATATATGTGAATATTTTAAAAGACCTAGCGTCCGCAGGAGATCATCCACCAATTCAACCTGCACCAAACATGCATCACAAGTTAGTATAGAAAAAGACTTCATATCATCTATTTAATACCCAATCTATTTAATTGTTTCTAACTTTCCAGCATAGATGATGTTTAAGATACATCCTCCAAATCCAACCAAAAAAAAGGAAAGAATCTGCAAGTTCACCGAGGATAAAAATATTGGCATCCTGCTAAGGCAAACTCCACTGTTAACAATCAGAGTAACTTCAGAATATTGTTATAAAAATTGGTAATAAATTTACTGTTTTTAGAGAGATAAGTTTTATTGGAAAGAATAGTGTGATGATCAACATATAACAACTATAAAAGAAGGACAACTCTCAACTTTCCCGTCAGTTTGACATCAGGGAGAGAAAATGTAATATAAAATGAAGCATATGTACCGAGGACTGTGACCTAGTGGCATCTACTCTACCTGTAATAGTGGAAGGTGAGGCTTCAAGTTTCCATACCGGAAAATGGGTGCGTTGGTTTCTTGTTGAGGAATAAACTGGATCAAAAGTGAAAATGAAAATTATTAGGAACTTGGTTTTGGTCTTGTGATTTTGGTTTTGGTGGTTTTGGATGGTTTTAGGTAAATCTAAAACCATTATATAATGTTTGGTAAAAAGTTAGTTTTAGTTTTGGTCTTGGTATAATTATATATATATACTAATATGTATTAAAAATATATAAATATGAAAAATATATATATAAAATTGGAAAAAAATATTAAAATGAAAATATATATATAATTAAAAAATATTTAAAATTCCTGAAAAATAATTTTTTTCCGAAAAATTATTTTTTCCCGAAAAATAAATTTTTTCTGAAAAATAATTTTTTTTCCGAAAAATAAAATTTTTTCCGAAAATTAATTTTTTCCCGAAAATTAATTTCTTTTCCGAAATTTTTTTTTTCCCGAAAATTAATTTTTTTCCAAATATTATATATTATGTTTTTTAAAATAATTCCTATTTTCGGTCATATATATATATATGTATAGAGAGAGAGAAAAGTCAAAATTGGTAGGCCAAAACTATGGTTTTAGTGGTTGGTTTTGAAAAGCCCAAAACCAAGTCCAAAACCCACTAACCAAACATGGTTTGGTGTTAAAATCAAAGGCCAAGACCAAAATCAAGCCCAAAACCAGTTTCCCAAACAGGCCCTAAGGTTGCGTTTACGAACCATTTTTTGTTTTCTATTTCCTCTTTCCTTCTTTTACTTCATTGAATATAGAAATAAAAGTAAAAACACATTTCTTTATTTACTTCTACTTTCTAAGCTAAAGGAAACGTTTCCTCTCGTTGTAAAGGAAAGAGGTAGTAACAAATGTGTTTTCTCTTTTTGTTTCCTCTCACGAACCCTAACTATCAATAATAAACAAAAATAAATAAAAATTGTAATAAATACTAAATAAAGTATAATAAATAAATAAAATAAAATGAATAAATAAAAATAAAATGAATACATATATAAAATATAATTAAAAAAAATTAAAAAATAAATAATTATATAACTAAAATAATAACGAAACATAATAATTACAGGAAAAAAATAGTATATAAAAACGAATAAATAAATAAATATGAATCAATAGATAAATTGTAGAAGGATAAATAAAGAAACAAAATAAATAAAAGATTTGACAAAAAACTAGCTTTAATTTGTTTTTCAATATCGTTTTAATATTGTAAAAAAGAAAAATTATATTTTTCTAGTTGATTATTTTGCTAAACATATTTTTATTACAATTATTTTCTATATTTTTTATTTTTTGAAAATAATCAATAATTAGTAAATATGATTTTACTTTCAATTTCTCCTACAAAATCCAAAATCTTAATGTTGTTTCTCCAGGAAATGAAATCAGGAAACGGAATTAGTTCGTAAACAGGCCATAAATCCTTTATCTTGAGCAGCATTTATTGCCCTTCGCCCATGGAAAGGTGCACATCCTAATTATTTTAAGGAAAATATGATGAAGAGGAAGTAACCTTCGAAACATTAGAGAAAAATGTGATTTGGTAATTTACCTAAGAGGCCAGGTCGTCGAAGATGCTTTTACGAGCAGGTTGACTGCCCCCAGGAACTGACTCGAGCTTTAGTGGATCAATGTCCATTGCCTGCAAATGTGCGTCAACACAAGGATCCTCAAAGCACAAAGACCGACGATCCTTAAGACCTGAAATAATACCTTTCCGATTTCAGTTTGTTGGTAAAAAATCCTTCATTAAAGCTCCAAAGTAAAAAATATTTAAGACAAACTATACAAGCCATTAGTATTCACTAAAAATATAATGTGTCAAAAGCTTCTATATATGTTATTTATAATAATTGTGGACATATATATAGGTCAACAGAAGTAAAGCTACAGCTTTTAGACCAATGCAACCGTATGTCAAACAATTCGTACTTGTCCAGCATTCAGACTAGTCAAGTGAATCCAAAAGAAGGAGAAAGTAAAAAAAAAAAAATGTCTGAGTGCCTCAATATAATGGCACTCCACCTCACAGATTAAGGAAACAAGAATTGCAGCAAACGGGAAGGGTGTGTAAGATATTTCACTGAGAAAGGACTTGTAACATTATAGCAAGCATACTATGTATATCTAGTACTCACTTCCATATAAATCCACATACGTACAATAAAAATGTCATGACTATGAAAATACCAAATGCAATACGTACCATATGTAAATGAGGACACTTCAGATATGTATACTGCTACATTTGGCAAATTGCCACTACAATTAAGCTTCTTTAAATGAAAATTACCATTGTAACAACATGGCTGAATAAGGATTCATGGGGAAAAAGGCATCACGGGTTTTAAGCCGAATATATTTTAAAACAATCCTGGACATTTAGTGTTTTATTTCTTTATTTCTGATAAGTAAAAAAAATATAGAAAGAGGCTCAAAAGGGGAGCCCGTCCCATGTACACAGAGAAAGAAAACCTAAGGCCCAATAGAGGCCAAAATATCCAACTTTTCCTCTATATATGTGTTTATTTGTGTATATATTGTGTTTTCCATGCCTCTCAAAACGTAATATATACAAATAAACACATATAATTCACGAAAAATAAAATAATCACATATATAACATTGCCACTGTTTCTGCTGTTAAAGACATTTCGATTGAGACGTTTCTCTTTTCCTTTGGTTAAGTCAGTTTGAATTAAAAAGCGTCTAACGGGGGACACATTCCGCAAAAGATATAGAAAGGCCAAAGAAGGAAGAATATGGCCCCTGGACTCTAAATTTATCCCTAAAAATCTAGTATCACCCCATTGATTTTCAATTTCTCCCAAGCACTCAAAAACAGAAAAAACAAGAGAGAATTGATAATGGAGAATTTTAGCACCCAAAATGATGTCAGAATATCTTATATGCCGGTCCCTCCACAAGCACCACCATATATACACAAGGGCACCACTCTCAGTCCCACCGTGCAACCTCTTAAAGCCTCAATCATGCCTCTAGAGGACTGAGCAACCAATGGACCACAGAAAGCAGCCCCTGCTTATCCCGAGCAACTGGACAATGCAGCAAAGGTGAGCCTCCAATCCTTCATCTCTTTTGCGCAGGCAACACCAATTTACAAAAATTTTCTCAACCTCCTTAAGTGTTCTAGCCCCAGGACAACTCTCCAAACAAAGAAGGCCACCTTAATAGGTGCCATGGTACGCCAATCGGCGTAGTCACTTAAATAACATAATTCCGAACACTAAAATTACTCATTTTTGTCAGGTGCAGCAACCCAATAACATTCAACAGACTAATTCGTGAGGCCCAAACAAGCAACTAAACCTTGCCTCTGATAAAAGGCAGCCTTCATATTTTAGAAGTCTTTATCACTAAAAGTTACTCTTGTTTTAAAGCCTTATGGCACGAAACCTATGTCTGTATAAACACTTACATAATGAGACTAAGCTCACCCCTCGCCTTACACATAAATCAACCTAGCAACATTTGGCTAATAAGTTTACCCTGTTTAGCACTGAATAAATGGTCAAAAGAAAGGATAGGGCCTGTGACCTTCACATATTAATCTCCATGAGTTTATTTTCTCGATAGCATGATAGTATGGGGTAAATGGGATGCGCTCTACTCTTGAGCACCTTTCTACTGTATCTTAACTCATAAAATAAATAAATTAAATCAAACAATTCAACACAATCTTTATTCGAAATTGCAATTTGTCATTGCCTCCAAGTCAACTAAGATATCACTCGATAAAGTTTTGTGGAGGGTCAAGTGCAATATCAGTGAATGCATCCAAAAAATGAGAGTATTCCCACTAAAACATATGATATGTCGATTGTTGAAAATAAACTTGATATCCATCACATGCATGCACTTACCACAGGTCAAGAATGGCTGCATAAAGCATGCGTTAGTTCACCAAACATCATGCGTGAGATTTGCATGCTCAAATCTTGAGAAGTCAAGAAAGACGACAAATGAAGATTTGTGTCTTTGTCTTGTTTTAGATTCAGTTATATATATAGAGGGTGTATGTGTATTGATAAATTAGAAGCTAGAAGCATAGAAAAGAAAGGAAAAAGAGAGAAAGATTTGTATTTTTAAAAAGTGTGAGTTTTGGAATATAAGTTTGTTTCTCTTATTCAGTGTGTTGATCCTGGGTTTGTAAATCACCTCAAGTGATTTTCAACATGGTATCAGAGCTTAGTGAAGCTTGAGCAAGCACAGAAGTGAAAAAACAAAACAGAGTCGAACCTTTCAAAGCCTATTCGTGAATCATAGGTGTTCAAAACACAATTTTGAACACATATCTACCTTCTCCATTCCAGAATGAATGTAACCCCGAAAAAATCAGGCCAAAAATCCTCCGTACGCGTCCACACCCGCCACCTGAAGATGGGAGAGTGAGCCACACGCGCAGCCACACGCCTAGTCATCTTCAACCTTCAGCCGCGCATGAAGCCCACGCGCATCCACGCACGCACGCGTCCCACGCGCCTGACACGTCATCAGCCACGTCACCAGGTGCCACGTCATCATTGCCACGTCATCAGAGACGTGTCATCCACTCAGAGAGACACATGTCCCCAATCATTGCCTGACACATGTCATCAGCATAGCCAGCCACGTGGCCCAATCAGAGGTCGACACGTGTCACTCCCCAGTCAAGTGCCATGCCAGCCTCCACGTCAGCAAAAGTTTTGAAAATTACAAGTTTGCCCCTAGTTGGTATTTTGTCCGTTTCAGACTCATTTTAACTTTGATTTGAGCAAACTAAGAGTCGTTTTTGACTAAAAGGAACGCTCCAGACGCAACCGTGTGATTGGTTTGACCAGATTCAACACCGATTTTCAAAAATAAGCAATTGAAGTGCTTAAGCAAATCCGATGGCGTCCTCCAGCAATTTTTTGAAGCCCCAGCTTCCGCAACTGGACAAAGATAACTACGAGAAGTGGTGTATCCTGATGAGAGTCCTTTTAGGCTCATAAGATTTATGGGATGTGATCAATACAGGGTATGATGAACCCGAAGAAGTAGAGAATCTAAGCCAGGCCTAACAGGTCGAGCTTAAAGAAGAAAGACGAAAGGACAAGAAGGCGTTATATCTGCTTTATCAAAGTGTAGATGAATCAAGTTTTGAGAAGATCTCCTGTCACGCCCCAAATTTCCTAGGACTCCGAAAACCCGAGCCTAAGAGCTATGGGAGTGAATGCGGAATAAAAGAAACGAAAGTAAATGACCTTCAGTCGTCAAACATCCACAAAAGGATAAAAATGTCATTTCACTCCTACAATATGACAAGAAGACCTCTTGGGATCGAAAAAGAAGCAAAATGACAGAAACGGTACTTTAAACGGACCGTTTAAGCATTCGTGCCCGTCCAAGGGTAAAATGATCATGCCAAGGATCAAGTAGTGATTTAAAAGTATAAGTACAATATTTGGACCTAAAAGAAGTTATAGGAATAAACGGAACCGAATTTGAAGGTACGAAACGGAAACTACTACATTTTTAAGAAATCGGTCATCTTGGGGTGCCGAGGCTCAAAACGTACTGTCAGTTTCAAACGACCATTGAGCCCTCAATAAAGACTCAAATGAAGCGATTCAAAAGCCTAACATCAAGATCATTAAGTCAGATTTCTAAAAAGCTAAAGATCACCTCAATCCGACATCTTTAGCTCCAGATATTACCGAAAGAGTGAAGGGGTGTCGAAACAGGATCGAATTAGAACATCCTGAGGAAAAATCAGTCGACTGACCAGAAAATCAGTTGACTGATTTGGGCAGTCAGTCGACTGACCAATACCCGTCAGTCAACTGACCTGGACAGAAAAGTTTTTGACGATTTGCCAGTTGACCAACAAGGGTCGTCAGTCGACTGACGAGGACCGTTAGTCGACTGACCAATACCTATCAGTCGACCGACCTCACCAGAACATTTATGGCTATTTGTCAGTCGACTGACAGAGTTGCGTCAGTCGACCAACGAACCCGAAAATGCCCAAATTGTACCCATCAATTGAAAATGTTTAAACAAAAACCTTTCTAGGAAGTTTATTAAAGCTATCCGTATTGCCGCCGGTCTTCGTTTTAATTATCGCCGGTTTCTAAGACTCAAAATCTTTATAAAGTGAGTTTGAGATCATTTCTAAAACAAGGAAATTTTCCGGGCTACGGGGATGGGCGAAAACGGGTTTTTCCATTCAAATCGAAAAGGGTTAGTTTGAAAACTTAGAAGAACGCCGTTTTCGGTCAAACACCTAATACTCACAACTCATGGCAATTAATTCATTTCACATTCGCAACTCCAAGGAAAAGATTCAATAATTACATTTAAAGTGCCCTAAGGCGAAACATGTTATAGTTTTACATTTCTAGCGTTAGGATACTCCAAAAGAATAAAATCCCCGCGCATAGCGCTCCAAGGGTGTACATCAATTTAAGCTACCCGACTAACATACTAGCCGGCAAAAGAATAGGTCTAACTTAATTGAAGTACTAAACAAAATAAGCACATGTATACAATGTCTATCAATGCTCTACAAAAGTACTCCGCCTACATATACACAAAAAGGACGGAACCAACACCGAGTCTCTATCGGAAGACTACGGGCCTCCCAAGTGGGAATCATTACCTGAAAAAAATATATATATCGAGGGGTGAGCTCACTAGCCCAGTAGAGGAAGCGTCATTGCCTCAATCTCGGTAGTCCGAGTTGTACAACCCACCCATGGTACATGCAACTACTCCTAGGCCAGTCTTTTGTTCCACATGGCTCTCACGCCAATCCGGAACCCCATCGAACCCCACAAATAGGTTTCCCCAACATGCTCACAACACAATTTATCTACAATTATAGCATGCTTCCATAATAACATCATAATCACATATATATATATAATAGTCTAAATACACCATGACTCAACATACTCCACGAGACACAAGGCGCCCAACTCAGGTTAACGGATACATACTCTGTTCAATTACTTTTGAGGATACAAGCTCATCAAGTAATGTAAAGTACCGCACCGACTCTCCCCAAGTGATTTTTCTCTCTATCACTTCAACAAGGAAGACGGTTGCACGAGTGCCCCACTTGCAACTCCGTGCGCCATAACTACAAAAGTCAAGAACATGAGCCTCTACCTGGACTCCTAACTCACATTAGCCGGCTTTTTAGTTCCGTAGGCGTGATACCTCCTGGCCAGTTGTTGCTTTGATCCGAACCCGACTAACCACACATGACTACACCACCCACATATTCCAACACCATGACTTTGACATTACATGACGTACTCAATATGCACGTATGATTTTTCATCAACCATACTTCATCATAATATATGATTTTTCTCTTTATGCAATATACTATGTCAAAATTATCCACATGCTCATAATATGACATTTATGATCAATAAACCACAACAAGCATTAAAATCACATAATCATGTTTTTCAAGGGCCTAGTTCTTCGTCTAAGTTGTCAAGACCCAACTCGCATATATATATATACGGCATATATACACATAGACGCACACACCCTCGTACAAAAACTAAAGTAACTCGTTTTTCCCCTACCTCAATTCCAAGCAAAGCTAATGAGCAAAAAGGGTGCAAGCAATCCGTCCAAATGACACCAACAACAACCGAGCCAAGAATGACCAAGAGAGCTTCAAGGAGGTGATTTCAAGAATTTGAGTGAAAGGTCTCCCACACCTTCAAGAAAGATTAAAACAAATATGGATTCTTAACTAGTGATTTTTAATAGCAACAACCGATTAAAATTCAAGAATTCATGTAAGGCTAAAAACCTAAAAATGGCTAAACTAGGGTTTTATGGAAAATAATTCAAGGGAGTAGAAATTTGTGAACTCACCAATGAGTTCTTCCCAAACGAAATTAGAGTTCACCACAAGCCAATTCACTTGATGGTTGGAGACAATTCATAACCTTCCACAAAAATGAACAATGGAAGAGCAAAAATTCAATACTAGCACATGAATTTCTAGAATTTGGAAGTTAGGATTTCTTATAACAAAACCCTAGAAAAAGAGAGGAAGCTTACAACTATGAGCTCAAGAACACCAGACCAAGAGACCACCCCAAGTGCTCACCATCCATCATGCATGAAGAGTAGGAGAGAGCAAAACTTGAAGCCAAATTTTCAAGGAGAACATGGTGGCCGAAATTTTTGGGTGTAGAGAATTGTGTGTGTAAAGAGTGTGTGTTCTTGGTGAGAAATGAGAGAAGGTGAAGACAATGATAGAGTTAGAGATATGGTTGGTGTGTATAGAATCCAATCCAAGGGCTAGGAATGAAGTTGGCAAGATAGATTTGATCCAAGGGCCACAATGATGACAACATCAAAGGTAGTGGTGAAATGTCCAAGTTACCCACCCCTTTATCACTTATTTACAACCCTTGCCATTATGAACCAAATTTACAAATTTGTCTAAGTCTTCTTCATAACTACAAGATTGCCACTCATCATCTTCCCAACACTTAATAAATAAATCTCTAAAAAACCCACTAACTCAATACATGTGAATTTACTAATTTTTCCTTTGGTCATTTATTTATTTATTTCCCAACATTTCAATATTTTCCATTATTCACGAAAAGAAAATATAACATGTTACTCACAATTTTTGATTTCACATAATTCATGTAAGCACGTAAACATGTTAGGCACATAAGCACTTAATTATTTAACAATTAAATAAATAAAATAATAAAATAAATAAAATTTCAAATTAGCACGTAAAAATACCGGACGTTATATCTCTGCCGTCAACACTGCCAAGCAAGCATGGAAAATTCTTCGTAAAGCAAATCGAGGAATTGAAAAGACGATAAAAATTAGACTTCAAGGTCTAAGGGGGAAATTTGAATTGCTGCAGATGAAAGAAAGTGAGTCAATTTATGAGTACTTTACCAGAATATTGACTATTGTGAATCAGATCAGAGGATGTGGAGAAAAGATCGAAGATGTACGCGTACTCGAAAAGATAATGAGATCGCTCAATTCGAAATTTGAGTATGTGGTGATAGCCATTGAAGAATCGAAGAATATGGATGTCATGACCGTTGACGAGTTACAAGCCATGCTAGAAATCCATAAACAACGAATCAATAAGAAGAATACCTCAAGCATCCGAGAGGACGAACAAGTCCTACAGTCAAAGTTCTCAGCTAGAGAAGAGAGATGGGGAAATTCACAAAGAGGTCGAGGAAGAAATCGTGGCTATCAAGGACAAGAAAATGAAGATGGGAGAAGAAAAAGGAAGTGTTATAACTGCAACAGATATGACCACTATGCCCATGAATACAGAATAAAGCTAACAGAAGAAGATGAAAATGACGAACATGTGTACTTTGCAAAGAAAGACACAAATGAGCTAAATGGAATGATATTGATGGCTCAATATGAGAATCATGTTAGCTAGATATTGAAAGAAGAAGCGGAGCCCAAGGAGCTCGTGATTGAAGAAGAAATGTCACCAACAGTGCCACAAGATGAGGTTGAAGCAGTGCCACCAACAATGACACAAATTGCTCCCGTTCCTGACAAGAAGAAGTCAGAAGTGGATCCGGATGAAAGATACTGGACCAAGAAGAAGTCATATATGGATCCGGGTGAAAGATACTTGACCAGGAAGGAGTCAAAAGCAGATCCGATTAGCTTCACCGAAGCCATTCAAGAGAAGAAATGGAAGACAAATATGGATGAAGAGAAGTTCACCATAGAGAAGAAGTAGTGTAGTTCACAAGAAGATCATAAGTCAACTGGGTTGAAGTGCATCCATAAGACGAGAAGTGGAAAAGTTGAAGTTCAGATATACAAAACTCGCTTATCCGTTAAAGACTACAAAAGAAAAAAAGTGAAACCAGGCAAGGTAAACAGTCTGAAGAAGAAATGTAATGCCTCGGTAATGGTTCCAGGAAAAGGAAGTGCATAAAAAGAAAATGGTATCTCTTCATATTTTAGGAAAGTTGACTTGGTTCAGTTCAAGGTGCTTGTCGCTAGTCATTGACTTGACTATGAAGAAAAGAGTCAACCATCTCTGTGAAAAAGTGGACAAGAGAGAAGCAAAGTCAGGAGCAAGAAGGAATGCAGAAGTATGGAGAATCAAGTTTAAGGGGGAATTTTGAAAATAAACTTGATATCCATCACATGCATGCACTTACCACATGTCAAGAATGGCTGAACAAAGCATGCGTGAGTTCACCAAACACCATGCGTGAGATTTGCATGCTCAAATCTTGAGAAGTCAAGAAAGACGGCAAATGAAGATTTGTTTCTTTGTCTTATCTTAGATTCAGTTATATATATAGAGGGTGTATGTGTATTAATAAATTAGAAGCTAGAAGCATAGAAATGAAAGGAAAAAGAGAGAAATATTTGCATTTTTGAAAAGTGTTAGTTTTGGAATATAAGTTCGTTTCTCTCATTTAGTGTGTTGGTCTTGGGTCTGTAAATCACCTCTAGTGATTTTCAATAGATTTGGGGTATGGTTTAGAACTCATATATAACCATATGGGATTTGGCTCTTTTGGTATGGTTTAGATACAGATAAAGTGAAGTTTTGTTGAAAACTTCTTCTCCATCAGATACATATAGGTTTAGATTCCTTGTTTAGAAATAGGAAACCGTGAAATGCATTATTCACCGTGATATGTGTTAGTATTGAGTTTACAAACTAATAGCAAATAAATGGGTGATATGTTTTCAAAATCTATCACACCTCTCACCAACACTCTCAAAGATTTTGAAATCAAAAAATTTATAGAAAGCAAGAAAACAATATTTAAGAAAAAAAACACTCTGTTTTATTGAATGAAGAGTTACAACTCTTATTGCTTGGAAGGAGATGCTACCAATGTAAAACCATACATCCCTTTTATATGGAATTTTCAACAACAAAGTCACCCTATGAATTTGAAAACAAACAAGGCTATTGCAGATTTTTCCAAGGTTGCTGCAGGTTTTTCAACTAAAATGGCTAGACAAACAAAACTGAAATTTTTTACTTTAGAAATAAAAACTTTCAATTATAGCTACACCAACCATTCATCTTATCTCTTGGCAACTTTTATTGATCAAGAAAGTAGCATTTGATTTGCTAACTTTCAACAACCTAGACATTTGTTGTTATCTAAGAATGAGTCATTTAGTAGTGTAGACTTTGCGAAGATCCTCTTCAACGTGTCTTGAAAAATTTTGTATAAGACCTTGCCAAAAATGAACTATTCGAATATGATCACACTATGACGGCATTGGACACAAAGAGAGAAGTTGTTCAGAAAGGATATAAATATATGATTATAAAATTTAAACCACTATGTGTGTGTGTATTAACTGTGATGTCCAACAATGTCTGCCAAAAAGAAGTTGTTGAGACTACAAATGTGGACGACTTCTAACTTGGTATACGCATTTGGGCCAAAACCATGACACAAAGGATAGTGAGTCAAATAAAATTTCATAGCACAGATGGGAACCTCTATGTATCAATATATAAGGCCACTAAACGTTACAAAATAAGGAAACTAAATGGCTTATACCTAACAGATCAGGCATACTTTATCCTCCCTCCATCCCAATTTACAAGTCCCTTTTAGGGAATCCAACTTGTTAAGATGATGACTTTTAGTATTTTGTTATTACAGTGGTAGTTAATGAAAAACCATCTTTACCCATGGTCCCACTATAGTGATGTGATGGTTTATAGTTTAAATAATTTATAACTTTAATGCATGAATGTTAAATTGGTAAAGTGAAAAAATAAAGTGCATTGACTTTTCAAATGAGACACTTATTTTTGGGATGACCAAAAGAGAAAGGGTGGACATTTAAATTGGGATGGAGGGTGCAGTGTTGTTAAAGGCACACCAAGGCTCCAAGCTCCTTGAGACAGAAGACTTTACCTCAAGTGCACACTGGTGCACCTTTACCAACATTTGTGCCTTTATTATCGAATATGAATTCTTTAGCAATAATTTGCAAGTCCTCATACAGTCGTAATTAAACAAATCGGTGAAAAACCGAATTTTGTTCAAACATCGCCTATTTTCCTCAAAGGTAAGTTCATTAATAACATAAGTACTCAAGGAGATTGATAGAATAAATGAGATATAATATGAATGACAAGTAAGGGGCAAGACATGAAAATAAGGAAAGGAAAAACAATCATGAAAATAAAATAGAGAAATGGAAAAAACTTGCTAGAAATCAGGAAAAAGTGAGACTATTTGCCACACTGAGGTCACCCGTACTCAAGGAGCTTCTATCTACACTCAAGGTAATAGGCTCGGCTTTATTTGGAAACCTAGTATCAGAAATTCGAAGGGTGATGATAGTAACCATTTGATGCTCTAAGGAACTGCCATATTGCAATTCAGTCCTGGCGACACAAAATATTCCGTCTCCCAAGTACAACATATCCGAGGGGTATAAACGAGGGGGATGAAATGATGGGTCTCTTCCTGGGTAGATAAGTCGAGCAATGGTAAGCTGAGGACCCAGGGATTGAATGGTAGCACTAGCAACGTCACCATCACCTTCATTAGATAATGTGACAGCATATGCCACCAACATAAAATTGTACAATAAAGTGTAGATAAAACTATCCACAAACACACACTTGCCATGAAAGAGCGTGGTGGAAACATCTATATTCGGCATGGGTAACCACCCCTTCACCGAACCCTTTGTTGAAAATCACTTTTGGTGATTCTATAACACCCATGATACACTCAAATAATGAAATAACTCAATCTTTTATTTCATACACACACAAATAGAGTACAACTGTTACTCTCTAATTTCTCTCACACTTATTTACTCCCTAGCTTATGATTTACAACACACCACAACCTATCTATTTATAGATATCTAAACCTCCTCTTCAGAATCTTGGAGAAGGTTCAAGTTCAACCACCGTGTTCAAAGTGTGTTAGTGGTCAACGTTTGACTTCCATCTTTGACAGCTTCCTTCCTCCTTCTTCCAGCTTCCAGAACCTTGGTGATGAAGCCTATAACTTCATCCATCTTCTACTGGCTTCTTGCTTTGTCATGAAACAAGTTTACATTTTCAACATCCCCCCTTAAACTTGATTCGGGGATCTTTTGCATTCCTTGCATCTTCTTCAGTCTTATGGACCTGTCTTGAACTTTCTGTTTCATCTTGGTCTTGGCTTTGCCTCTCTCCTCCAATTTTGCACAGAGATGGTTTACTCTCTTCTTCATAGTCAAGTCCACGACTAGCGACAAACACCTCGAACTAAACCGAGTTGACCTTCCTGAACTCTGAAGAGATACCATATTCTTCTCTGCACATCCTTTCCCTGGAACTATTACCGAGGCATTACATTTCTTTATCAGACTACTGAACTTGTCTGGCTTCACTTTTCTAAACTTTTTCACACTGTTGAACTTGTCTGGTTTCACTTTTCTAAACTTTTTCAGACTGTTAACCTTATCTGGTTTCACTTTTCTTCTTTTGTAGTCTTTCACAATCAGGTGAGCTTTATATCTCTGAACTTCACCTTTTTCACTTCTCATCTTATGGACGCACTTCAACCCAGTGGACTTATGGCCTTCTGGTGGACTACATTGCCTCCTCTCTATGGTGAACATCTCTTCATCCATAGATGTCTTCCATTTTTTCTTTTGAATAGCTTTGGTGAAGCTAACCGGATCTACTTCTTTGCCATCTACTTTTCTCTTTCTTTTATCATCTATGTATTTGCAACATTCTTCAGCATTCTTTTCATTATTTAAATGCTTTATCTCAGATTTCTCCCTAGTCTAGTCTGTAATAACCCTAATTTTTGCATTTTATTGATTTGGTATTTATGATGTATGTATATGGGTAATTTATAAATTTTTATGTGTAATTTAGTAATTGTGGTGTGAAATTAAATAGTTGTAAAGTGTTTAAGTGGTTGTGTTTTTGTACGTATATGTTGGTATATATATGTTGGTGTGTATGGAATTGATATATAAAAAAAAGGGAAAGGAGAGGAAATAATTGATAAAGGAAATGGAGGAGTGGGAGTGTGGTGTAAAGGTGAAGAAAATTGGGGAAAGGTGGAGACAAAAGTTAAATGAGGGGGGCCACATGTTTTTAAAGGAATAAGTGTTAGAATTATTAGGTGAAGTCTTGCTATTCATACAACTTCATTTTCTTTACGTTTTAAGAGAGAATGGAGAGAAATGAGAGACAGTCTTGGAGATGAGGTGATGATATTGGATGGATTTTGGGCTTGAAGATATTAAATTCAAGCCGAATAATTTAAGGCAAGTTATAACTCTATTCTACCCCTTTGAATTTATAAATTCAAGAACTTTGTGAAATAATATGTATAAATATATATTATTTATACATAGTTAATCTTATATAAAAATAAATATAGAAGTGTTATCATGTATATAAATGCATATATATATGGATAGATGAATGTTCAATGATTATTATGAAATATTTCATATTATCTTTAAATTGTATTTTAATTATAAAATACATCTATGATCATGGAAGTTTTCATCAAATACTAGTTAAGAAGCTTTATTAATATTTAAAATTATTTAAATAGGCTTCTTAAATTTTCTAGGAATTTTTAAGAATTATTGCGGCAATTTCAGAAATTATATATATTCTGAAATTTAGTGTGGGGGGATTTAGTTTACTATGGTACACTTGAAATTACATAGACGATAGTGAAAACAACCTAGAGGGGGGTGAATAGGTTTTTCGTCGATTTTATGATTAATTAAAATTATATAGCCGAAATTCAATTTTAAATAGTAACAAACCCTAATTGTCAAATCAATTCTCAAAATAGATCAATTAAGCCAATATGAATATAAGTGCAGAAAATAAATAATGAGAAGACACAAAGATTTTTTACGTGGAAAACCTTGGAAAGGCTCCAAGTAAAAACCAAGGATACACTCGGGTATCGATGCACTATGAATCAGAGAATTTGTACAGACTTTATAAAAACTGAACTTATAACCACTGTAATTTGCTATTCTTCACTCGATGACTGAAAATCTAGATTCACTCGCGCTTCATGAAGCTCTCACTCCGATCTCTGTACTCTGACGGCTCTACTTCTCAACAGATCAAAATCACCACGAAGCCTCTACTTCGATCTCCGCACATAAACGGCTCTGTTCTTCAACGGATCAAAGCAACCACGTTGCAATAGATGGTGTGTGAATGTTTCAGCAACTATACCATTCAATCATGCATAAAAATCATCGATGTAGAAGCACAATTGAAGAAGTCCAAAAAATAAGAGAGAACTTGTGTATCTCTAATCACTCAATAATATTCTCTCACCATATGTATATCTCTATTGAAGAAGAAGAAACTTTAGAAAACTTGCAGAGAATTCTTAAAGACATGCCTTTCTTGTTGTAGACTTGGGTATTTATAGACAAAGATGATCCAAAGCCTAAGTTTTCCCTTTCTCGTAATTTCACATCCAAACCCTACATTCTAGTGAATATAATGTATATAGAACGCACTGTGATATATATAATTCGTGGTCATATCATAAAACCAACCCTCGAACAATTTTGATATCGCAGGCAAAAATTGGCAAATACTTGCCTCAGCTACGCTTCAAGCGTAGGCCCATGCGTACCTCCTGATAGGTGCTCAATATTGGTTATTTTTTGCCCTATCTTGTGTTTGTTATGTCTTTACATTCCGTTACTTTGTATTTTTATCCCGTTTGTATGTGTAAGCATGTTTCAGGAGCCTAATGAAGAAACATAGCTAATCTCGGTGAATTAACTAAGTTCGTGTTCATTTCTATCTCGAGAAAGGAATCAAGAGGTGTGCTAGAGCAAAGAAGAGCTACCAGAGGGCAAAATGGTCATTTTCTGACATCGTTATCTCATCGAAGGGCACAAATATCATTTTCAGACATTATTACTTCACCCAAAAGCATCAGTAGTAAAAGGCGACCAATCTAGCTCAAATATGAAACAACGAGTTTTTACAGTAAAAGATGCATCATACCATACGTCGTAAGAGGGAAAAAAAGGCAGACTGGACCTGAGCTACGCTCTGGTTTGTGAGCCAAAGGGGGACCCTACGCCCTAGACCTATGCCCAAGCATAGATCAGGAGCGTAGGTCCCACCTTGTGACCACGTGATCCCTTTACGTGTAGAAGTTGTTTCAGAATTTTCCAGTTTTGTCCCTGTTTCGTATTTTAAATGATCGGTGATTCCAGACCTCTACATACAAGCTTATACACATATTTACAAAATATTTTAGAGACATTATTCATGTATTATGAAATTACAGAAAAGGGCAACCATTAGGGTTTCCCTCACTTGTCTATAAATATGAGAGGGTTAGGTTTAGAGTTGAAGTTTTGGTTTTGATTTTCACGCATGTTCATTCATAGAGTTCTCACGTTCAAAGTTCAGACTTGCTTCCATTGAAGAGAACCACCATTGAAGACCTAGAGATCCGGAGAAGAAGGCCATGGAGAGCGTTTCTACACCGACACTGCAGATTCTCTCCCCCTTGATCAACTAACTCGATATCTAAGGTTTTCTTGTAAAACTCTAGCCAAGTAATGTAATTCTAATTTATATTCAATTGTAGAGAGGGGGAACTGTGACTATACTGTGATAATTGTGTTAGATGAGAGGCCATTTTTATTCATGATACAAGTTTATATATTTGAATTGATTATTGTCTTAGACTTTTCGAGTGTATTTATCTTACACAATCACAATTATTCACTATGGGCTGGAACTCGGATGTTTAATTTGTGATTTTCTACACAATAGTGGTCATAAAAATCGAAACGCTAGGTTGACATAGGCCATGCCTTGACAAATTGATATAGACATGCTTTAGTTTATTTTTATGCTTTAATTTACTTTTCTGCATTTACTTTCTATTAGTAGTTGGCATGTACTAATCAGTTTAGTCTTGAGATTGGTTGTCGCGATCCGATTGAGAGTAATCCTTTTTGGGGTCAAACTGTAATCCCCCGTATTTAATGGATAATTATTTCATTAATTATTTTGGATGGCATATTGGGTGTTTAAATTATTGAATGAGGTTATCTTAGTCTTTTTAAGTCTAGTAGGTTATAATGAAATTTTGTGATCTGAAGGGGGTAAGGTTGTCATTAGTGTTTGGGAATTTTGGTGATTTATGCATAACACAAGGAGAGTTTGGACAATTCCCTAACCCTAGCCTCTTCTATATAAGCATCATTAACTTCAGATTTAGCCCCCATCTCATTTCTTCTACTTCTTCTTCTTCTTCATCAATTATACCCAAAATTGTGAGGGTTGAGAGGTTGAGAGCTTAGAATTGGTTTGGATCTGTATTTGTGGTGGATTCAGCTCTACATTAGAGGCAAGACATATGTTCTACTCTTCCTCTTTGTATTGAAATTCCGTAGCCTTTACTTTGTGCATCTATAATATGCTAGATAGTATTTTTCATATATGTATAGGTATGTATAAAGCATGTTCATATATGACTTTTATATATTCTGTTTATAAATATATGTATAGATCCGTAAGTATATATATAGATCTTATATATATGTAGAGATTCGTGGATCTATATAGGCATATATGTATAGATCTGTTAGAGTATATTCATATTCATGTTTATATATGTGACTTATATATTTTGTTTATACATATATGTATAGATCTGTTAGAGTATATTCATATTCATGTTTATTTATGTGACTTATATATTCTATTTATACATATATGTATAGATCCGTAAGTATATATATAGATCTTGTATACATGTAGAGATTCGTGGATCTATATAGGCATATATGTATAGATCTGTTAGAGTATATTCATATTCATGTTTATATATGTGACTTATATATTTTGTTTATACATATATGTATAGATCCGTAAGTATATATATAGATCTTGTATACATGTAGAGATTCGTGGATCTGTATAGGCATATATGTATAGATATGTTAAAGTATGTTCATATTCATGTTTATTTATGTGATGATATATATTTTGTTTATATGTATATGTATAGATCCATGATCATATGTACAGATCTTGCATATAGGTAGATATTAGTAGACTTATATAGACATATGTACAGATCTGTTAGAGTATATTTATATTCATATATATATATGATGATTTATATTCTGGTTATACATATATGTACAGATCCATGATTATATGTATATATATATGTTCATATTCATGTTTATTTATATGATGATATATATTATGTTTATATGTATATGTATAGATCCATGATCATATGTACATATCTTGCATATAGGTAGATATTAGTAGACTTATATAGACATATATGTACAAATCTGTTAGAGTATATTTATATTCATATATATATATGATGATTTATTTTCTGGTTATACATATATGTACAGATCCATGGTTATATGTATAGATCTTGTATATACATAGAGATTTGTGGTGATATATTGATATATGCATGAGACTATGTTTATGTCTAGCTATACGTACAAATCTGTTTTTACCATATGTAGATATACATGTATGAATTCGTGGTTATATGTCTTCTTGGTATGATTCTGATGATGTGTATATGGTTGGAACTTAGTATAAATATCTGAATACATAAATATTTTAGGTTTCAATGTTGACAAAGATTTCAAAACTGTTATTAGAAAAATATTGCATATTTATGTAATTGTTTTTCTCTATTTTCTTTGTTATCAGACTCTGGACATTGATTTATATTGTTATTATGTGTATCATGAATTATATTGGATTATGTACTTTTGACCGTATAAATGAATAGTTTTGACCGTATAAAATACCGTATACCTTGGCGCTGGGGCACTGACCCAGACCCCGCCAGGGGGGCGCTCAGGTAATGGTCGCGCCGCCTCCCCTAGACCCCCCAGGCTCGACCTTATAAATTGTTATACGCTCCCGAATAAAGATTACGAGTGAATTATTAAATTCGTAAAATCATAATATTTAAATTAAATGACTATGTTTTGGAAATTTATAAGGAACCACAAGGAGGCTGACTATTACTGCAGTCTAACTAGTACCACGGGACATGGGTGAGTTGTCACGGCATGGGTGAGTTGTCGGGTACGTGGTTATGGTAGGGCATGGATGTTGTATGGAAAAATCAAATTAAAGTAAGAAATTTATAAACATAATTATATTAAATGGTGGTATATTAGTGACTATAGTTATAGTTAAATATATTATTATTTTATAATATAATTTTGGGATTAGGTGTCACTAGGAAAGGGGATGGATTTTGGTACTCTGCTTGGGATCATGTAGAGTTGTACTTGCTCGTGGGTTTATCCCACATTTTTGTTGTTTCAGGTCCTCGGCAGTTTCACCAGCAGGGTTGAGGACTTCATATCTATCCGTCCGGTTCTATCATATTTTCCTTCCACTCCAGGGTAGGATCCGATAAATGTCATATGTTGTATTTCTTATAAGTGTGTTTCTAGGGGTCCATGTTTATGGGATTTCCATGTTGTACTATGTGGGACTTATTTTATTTAAGGATGTATTGGGGGTGGTCTTCTTCATGTATAAGTTGTATCCTTATTTTGTTATTGTTGTTATTATTATATTTCGATTTTATGTCTTCTCTTCCGTGCTTATGCTATCAATTACTGACGCTCCTAGTTTTTTGTGTATGGGCTTGGCCAACCTATGCATGGAAATTTAGGGGTGTCACAAAAACTGCTTGCGCGGTGTGACCTGATTCCCTGTTAATGGATTTCCCTCATGCAATTGAAATAGAATTTGGACTATATTATTCGGTTCGTGGTGGAGTGATGAAACCCTAGTTTTCTCTCTCTCTGAATCACAACCATTATTTATTATTCATTTATGTTGTATTTTTATTAGTATTAGATAATTCACAAAACCAAACTCTTTTTGGAAAAATATAATTCAGTATTTTTAGACTATTGAAGTGAACAATCCTCGTCTCTGTGGGATCGATATTCCCCTACTCAAGCAAATCTTTCTACAATTGATGTGTTCCCTTGTAGAAGGGTAAAACCTAAAGTGTCGTTAATGTGTCATTTTTAACCACATATTTTGCACACACCTGACGTCCACCACCTCCAAGTGTAAAAATGTGTTTTCCAACAACTTTTTGAAATTGAAAGCGTAGGTATTTTTGTCAAAAATACTTTTTTTCACAACTGCGCCAAAATGACCCTCTTGAACCCACGATACATTTTGCTTGAAGTGACGGTTTCGGAAAATATCGTTTTCGCCCTCCAGGAGACATTTTACCTCAATATGCTCACTTTCATGCTTTACTTGTATTCTTCCTTTTACAAAGCTTATCGATGTTACTGAAAACAAATCAGCCTATCTAAGACTCAACATGGTTATTGTCTAGAACACGCCATAAATAAATAATACAAAAAAGTGTTCTTACAATCTCCCCCTTGGCATTTCTGAGACAAAACCATGTTTTACAATATAGCCTTACAAATAACAACATAACATCTATACCTATGAACACACACCAACAAAGATAGATATAAATTGTCACCTTGCTTCCATGACGACCAATCCTGTAACCACAACACTGAACAAACCATTAAACGCAAGTGTGGAAAATATATATAAACCAATATAATGATCATCTGAAAATCATAACAATAATGCACACATAATGATCATCATTCTCCCCTTGAGAATAAACTCCCCCTTGCTAAATGCTTTTCCCTCTTAATCAAACAATCTCAACCAAACAATCTACCCCCCTCACTTAATACTTCTCCCCCTTTTTGTCACTGAAATCTCAAGCAAAGAGAGTATATACCATAACAACAATCTAGAGAGATACAAGGAAATACTTAATGAAAAACACCAAGATATAGAACTCTATCAGATCATATCCAGCTTCTTAGGGTAACAGAAATATCTACTATGCATGACCCTAATACTAATGTCATGAATAAAAATAAAATAAAATATATAATTTTTAGAAATCCATGAGTAATGTAGTAGAGACACAAAGTCAATCATTAACACATCATATTCTCAGATTTAACTTGACCATTATACACATGGTATAGTAGAAAATTAGCACACATACCTTGTAAACTTAAGAATGCACAAGTCAAGTTTTGCAAATAAAGATATATCTGAAGATTCTCATGTGCGCTAAGGTAAGATGAAAATAATACATACTAAAGCTGATAATATCCCCAGCAAACATGATGATAATTCAATCCAAGATCCAAACTAGAAGGCAAAAATAAAAGATATTTTCTCTTTGTCACACAAGTTCCTCCTTTTCATCTTTTGAACTTTTTCACTATATCCCTTTTTGTCTTTCTAAGCTCCGGACTTTCCAGCGAGGATTTTTAGTCCCAACCAATTGGGCCCGAGCTTCTTCCATGAGATTTATGCTCATTAGTTATCCCTCCTTATGGATTGAAAAACTGCTTTTTGCATATATTTTTTTTATCATTTAATTTTTTTTTCAACATCACCACAACATTCATACACATACAAAAAATATTTCATGCATAAACCAATCTAGCATAGCTCATAAACCTTCATACCACTTCGGGTTAAATAAAAAAAATAACAGATTCAGCAGGCATTATAATCATCACCGAAATAACTAGTACCTAAGATTAAAGTTTTGTAACATAAAATAATCATGCTAAGTGATCATCCAAAAATCTTAGGTCAGACTGAGACCTCTACTTCACATATGCATAATGAGACAAGTAAATGTGACAATAGAGTAAAATATGACAACTTTTGTACTCTAGCCAAACTCAACAGTCTTAAAACTTTTATTGTCATTTATTTCAAAATAAAATGCATGCATGAATAAAAATAATACAAATGCATGATTACCTATCAATTATAGGAAAATAATGTAATATGTTTCTAGAATGATAGATAATAAAATATCTATTCTAAAAAAAGCATACCAATAGATTTCCTAAGATTAACATACTTTTGAAAATCTAATTTTTTTGTAAAAATATCTGCCAACTGAGAATCTGTGGATATAAACTCTAGGGACACTATACTATCTTCAACAGGATCACGATTGAAATGATGTCGAATGTCTATATGTTTTGTTTTAGAGTGTTGAACATAATTTTTAGAAATATTTATTACACTAGTGTTATCACAGAACAGTGTCATTGTGCCTTGAGAAAAACCATAATCTTGCAACATTTGACGTATCCACAAAACCTGAGTACAACAACTACTAACTGCTATATACTCAGCCTCAGTAGTGGAAAGAGAAACACAATTATGCTTTTTGCTATGCAAAGGAACTAAGCAATTTCCAACATAAAACACCCTCCATTAGTACTTTTTCTATCATCAACATTACTGGCCTAATCAACATCAGAAAATGATGCGATATCAGTATTAGTACCGATGGATACCACAGACCAAAATTCACTGTCCCTTTAACATACTTGATAATCCTTTTCACATCAGTAATATGAGACTACTTAGGACTTGCCTAGTAACGTGCACACAAACCAACACTCAACGCTATGTCAAGTCGACTGACAGTCAAGTACAACAAACTCCTAATCATACTCCTATAAAGTGTAGGATCGACATCTTTGCCTTTAGTATCCAAGTTAAGCTTGACAATTATACTCATAGGAGTGCGAGCATCCTTAGCCTTTTCTAAACCAAACTTATTCATCAATTCTAATGCATAACGAGTTTGGAAAACAAAAATCCCATCACTCAATTGTCTAACTTGAATCCCTAGAAAGAAGTTCAATTCACAAATCATGCTCATCTCAAATTTATGTTTCAATTGATCTCCAAAATAATGAGCAAGATAATCAGAAGTGGAACAAATTACAATATGATCAACATAGATTTGAGCAACAACTGTGTCACTCTCAATTTTCTGAATAAACAGTGTTTTGTCCACTCCCCTTCGAGCAAAACCTATTCCCAACAGGTAATCAACCAACCTTTCATGCCAACCTCTAGGAGCTTGCTTTAGCCCAAACAATGCCTTTATTAGCTTGTAAACATGACCCAGACAATGAGGATCTTCAAATCCTTTGGGTTGCTCCACATATACTTCCTTATGAAGAACACCATTAAAAAATGCACTCTTCACATCCATTTGATACAACTTGAATCCAAGATGACAAGCAATAGCAAACAAAATCCAAATAGATTCAAGCCTAGCAACCGGAGCGAAAGTCTCATCAAAATTAATACCCTCCATCTGAGTATATCCTTGAGTAATAAGCCTATCCTTATTCCTAAAAACTGTACCATTTTCATCTTTTTTATTCTTGAAAATCCACTTGGTACCAATCACGTTTATCTCTTTCGGTCTAGGCACAAAATACCACACATCATTCTTAACAAACTGCTGAAGTTCTTCTTGCATAAGATTTATCCACTCACTATCTTGAAGAGCTTATTTGACATTCTTAGGTTCCAAGGAAGATGTATAACATACATACGAAACCTCATTCCTAGCCTTTCTCCGTGTCACCATCATCTGATCAACAGATCCTATAACATTATCCAAATGGTGGTACAACTTTCCCTTGTAGATGGTTATTTAGAAGGAGTAGGCTGAACATCACAAATTTGATCATGTGATTCTTTAGGACTTAAAGTATCATTATTAACCACATTTTCCTCTTTCTCAACCTCAGAAGAATCATTATCCAATATAAAGAATGAATCACTATCTTCCTCCTTAGCAGATATTGGAGACTCATCAACACATGAGTTATCAACCACTACATTCATAGATTCCACCATAGTTTATGTTCTAAGGTTAAACATCCTATATGCTCGACTAGTCAATTAGTAACCCCAAAACCTTGAAATATTTCACATTGGGTTTCTTGCCATTCCACAATTCATAAGGAGTTTTTAAGGTGCAAAGCCTAAGATAAACTATGTTTGAGGTGTAACACGTTGTGTTCACCGTCTCGACCCAAAAATACCTAGGAACATTCCTACCTTGTAGTATAACATTAGCCATTCCCTGAATAACCTTATTCTTCCTCTCAACTACTCCATTTTATTAAGGAGTTTTAGGAGCTGAAAATTCATATTTTATTCCTCTCTTATCACAAAACACTTCAATTTTTGAATTTTCAAACTCCCTTCCATGATCACTCCTCACTCTAGAAATGGACAATTTTTCTTAGTTTGAATTCTTAAACAAATTCTCTTAAAACTTTCAGAAGCTTCAGAATTTTCACTTAGAAATCCAACCCATGCAAACCTTGAGTAATAATCCACCATGAGAAAAATATACTTCTTTCCTCCTTAGCTCATGATCCTAGTGGGACCTATTAAATCAATATGCAATAGCTCTAAAGATCTAGAAGTACCATTGATGTTTATCTTTTTGTGTTGACATCTGACCTGTTTACCCTTCTGACATGATCCACACACAATCCCTTTTGTAAAACCAAGCTTATGGACTCCTTTAACAATTTCACTCTTAGTGATTTTTGTTAATTCTCGAAAATTAACATGTCCTATCCACTGATGCCAAATTTCAATTTCATCAAGCTTAACTCTATTGCACAACAATTCAGAACTAGGAACAATGCAATAACAGTTACCGGTTGAACGCATACCTTCCATCACACAATTTCCAAAATAGTCAATGATCGAACACTTATTGGGAGAAAAAGTTACATTATAATTGTTATCACATATCTGACTTATGCTCAACAAATTAGCTTTAAGACCCTTTAAATAAAACACATCTTCTAGTTTAGGTAAGCTAGAAACCACATTGGTACCTTGGCCGACTTCTTTCCATCACCAAAAGTGACTATCCCACCATGACACTCCTCGAGAAATCCAAACAGTGACTTATCTCTAGTCATATACCTCGAACATCCACTATCCAAATATAAACAAATATACTTGCATGCTCTAAGAGCAGTATAAACTACAAAACAGTGTAGCTCACCTTTTTTAATCCATGCTTTCTTCATCTTTGTGGCTCATTTTGCCAGTCTTGACAAAATTTTCAGTTCTTCATCAAGCATTTGAAATTGATCTTGAACATAATCTCCATGTTGAACTCTTTGTTCCTTCACTAATTGCAGAGTCTTCCCTCTCAACTTCGAACACCTTGGTCGAATGTGACGACTGACACCACAGTAGTGACAAATAGGAACAAACCTCCGGGCTATATATTAGTTAGGCTACATTAGTTGATCTCCTATGATATCTAGGGGTAAGGAAAGGCTTATTTTCAAGAGGTATTTTGACATAGTATTGAGCCCTAGGATTCCAATTTAAATTTCCTTTTGAAGAACTCGATGCTACATGGGAGGCCTTTACAAAGGTGGTTTTTGCAACAACATTCGAATTCGACATTACTACAATAAAACCCAAACCCTTTGTATTTCCTATAGGTTTTCCAACACTCAACATATGATTAAGCTTAAGAGTTCCACTAGACCACTTCTGAATAGTCAAGTTAGCATCTTTCAGCTCTTTTTCCAAACTGTCAATCTTAGTAGATTTCTCAACCAATTACTTATTGAGACCATCTACTAACTTCTAAACCTCAGTCTTTTCAAGTTCAAAATTATTCAAATCCTCAATCAACTTAGCCTTTTGGGTCTATAGAAGATTTAGAGTTTGAGAACTATTGGCTAATTTGTCTTTTAAATAATGCAATTCTTTGTCCATGTTAAGACTTTTAGTCAAGAGTTTCATGTGATTCTTATGAATTTGTGTGATCTTATCAAGTAATTTATCATAGGACTCTTGAAGAGTTTCGTCACAATCTTCATCACTCTCAAAACCTTCTTCTTTAGACATCGCCAAACTTGAAACAACTTTTTTAACCTCCTTGCTCTGTGCAACAAACATAGTGAAATTCTCAGAATCATCACCTACTTCTGATTCTGTCGCATCACTAGCTAATCCATTGTTAAAGTCATCATCTCCATTGATAGCGAATCCTTTGGATTTCTTCAGAGTGTTTGCACACTCTGCAGCTATATGACCATATCCTTGACATTCAAAACATTTGGGTTTTTTCTTTTTAGGATCAGACTTGTCCTTCCTATTTTGAGTCTTATTTCTACTTCCAGACTCACCCAACTTATCCCCAAATTTTTTTCCTTGGCCATTATGTTTAGCCCTAACAAATTTGTTCAATCTCTTAACAAACATGGCGATATCATTCAGACTCAACTCACTTTCTTCATCAAGTTCAACATGATCCTCCCGAGTGGTTTTGAAGGCTATGCTCTTCTCTTTTGTGCCACTAGCCTCCTTAGGGGTTTTTTTGAAAATCTTCATCTCATAAGATCTTAAATTTCCAGCCAATTCTTCAACCTTAATTTCTTTAAGACTTATGACCTCTAAGATGATAGTGACCTTAGATAAAAAACATCTAGGAAGAGATGTAATGATTTTCTTTACTATTGTAGTCTCATGAATTGGCTCACCTAGGTTATGACAACCTGTTATGATATCAGTTAACCTAGCCTCAAAGTCGACGTAGACTTCATTCTCCTCTATCTTCAGCTGTTCAAATTGAGAATTCAAAATTTGATGCTTTGATGTTTCACCTTCAATGTTCCTTCATGAGTGACTTGGAGAATGTCCCAAGCTTCCTTGGCAATTACGCACGTACCAATCCTCTTAAACTCACTCGGAGTTACAACTTTGTATAACGCATTCAACGCCTTCGAGTTCCAATTCACGCTATTCATCTCAACAACAGTCCACTTGCTTGACGCATTCAATGCATCGTCTTTCACAGTGGGGGGTGAGTATCCTACTTCTACAACATTCCACGCTCTCTCATCTTTTAGAAATGCTCTCATTCTCGCTTTCCAATATGTGTAATTTGAGCCATCAAAGAAAGGGGATCTAGATGTGGAACCTCTTTCACGAGGCATCTCCATCGTCTAAATTCATGATCTAACCCTAGGTAGTTAACCTTTATTGGGGCAACCACGCTCTTATACCAATTGAAATTACTTAGACGATAGTGAAAACAACTTTAATAGATGGGGGGGGGGGGGGGGGTGAAGAAACTTTTTGTCGATTTTATGATCAATTAAAATTATATAGCGGAAATTCAATTTTAATTAGTCACAAACCCTAATTCTCAAATCAATTCTCAAAATAGATCAATTAAGCAAATATGAATATAAGTGCAGAAAATAAATAATGAGAAGACATAAAGGTTTTTCACGTGGAAAACCTTGGAAAGACTCTAAGTAAAAATCACGAATACACTCGGGTATCGATGCACTATGAATCATAGAATTTGTACAAACTCTATGAAAACATAACTTACAACCGTTGTAATTTATTGTTCTTCACACGAAGTCCGAAAATATAGATTCACTCGCACTCCATGAAGCTCTCGCTCTAATCTCTGTACTCTGACGACTCTGCTTCTCAACATATCAAAATCACCATGAAGCCTCTGCTTCGAGTTTCGCACATAAATAGCTCCGTTCTTTAGTGGATCAAAGCAACCACATTGCAATAGATGGTGTGTGAATTTTTTAGCAACTATACCATTCAATCGTGCATAGAAATCGTCGATGTAGAAACATGATTGAAGGTGTCCAAAAAATAAGAGAGAACTTGTGTATCTTTAATCCCTCAATAATATTCTCTTACCATATGTATATCTCTGTAGAAGAAGAAAAAGCTATAGAAAACTTGCAGAGAATTCTTAAAGACGTGTCTCCTCTTATTGTAGACTTGGGTATTTATAGACAAAGATGATCCAAACCCTAAGTTTTCCCTTTTTCATAATTTCACATCCAATCCACATATTCTGGGGAATATAATACATATTGAATACATTTTGATGTATATAAGTCGTAGTCATATCATAAAACCAACCCTAGAACAATTTGGACATCGCAGGCAAAAATTGGCAAAAACTTGTCGCAATTACTCTTCAAGCATAGATGGGCCTACGCTTTCAGGCGTAGGTCCGAGTGTACCTCCAAGCGTAAAAATGTGTTTTCCAGCCACTTTTTGAAACTGAAAGCGTAGGTATTTTTGTCAAAACCACTTTTCTTCATAACTGTGCCAAAATGACCCTCTTGAACCCTTGATATTTTTTGATTGAAGTGACGGCTTCAGAAAATGTCATTTTTCACCCTCTAGGAGACATTTTACCTCAATATGCTCACTTTCATGCTTCCCTTGTATTCGTCCTTTTACAAAGCTTATCGATGTTATTGAAAACAAACCAACCTATCTAACACTCAACATGGGTATTATCTAGAACATGAAATAAATAAATAATACACAAAAGTGTTTTTAAAACAGTCACCATTCCTAACCATAGGATTTGGTGGATCTTTAATCCTAGCATTTGATTTAATTATATGTGTATGCTGAAATCTAGAGTGGATGGCTCTATGTTACTACGGTGCAATCATTTTTCTTACCATAGAATTAGGTGAACATTAATCATATCCCTTGATTTAAATTATAATTATTTGTTATAATCTGATGCATGTGTGTACATGATAAGTTCTCTATTAACCAATCAGAATCATTCATCTAAATTGGAAATGATCCGGTGTAGTGACGCGCACTAGAAGCATGTGTATTCACTTAAATTATATTAAAACACCTGAATATAGCTATAACTATATATTTACCCATGAACGTTACTGTAATTAGATTTTGACCCCTAATTATATTATGGTTTGACCCCTTAGGTTTATACTAATTATAATATGACCCTTATAATTTATGAAAATTACAAATTTATCCCCATAATGTTTCTGAAGTAATAGTAGGATCCCTGTACTGCACTAGAATTATAGGTTGACCCCAAATCTTTCTTAAAAAAATATTTAGGATCCCAAAACTTTAAATAAGTAATATTGTGATTTTCGGATAAAATATGTTAAGGTTATAATGGTGTTAAATATATTCATTACAATGGTTTATCAATGATTATATTATGGAAGTTGGTATTTGTTGTTTATTGGATATAATGGTTTATTATGTTGTTTTAAATCATTATTTATGATTGTGTACATATGTGAAGCATGGGATGCACAAGGATGTATGGGATGTTTACTTTTATTATGCTAATAAGCATATATGTGTGAAGTGAGGTATAAAATACTCACTTATTATATGTTCAATGATGCATATGATGCACTTTTAAATCATTGTAACGTCCGGTATTTTTACGGGTTAATTTAAAAATTTTATTTAAACAATTTTGTGCTTATGTGCTTAATGTGTTTAATTGTTTTAGCATGCCTTACATGTTGTACGTGTTATAAAAATTGTACGTAACATGTTGTATTTTTATTTTGAAATTAATGAAAATTATTGGGAACGATTTCGGGAAAGAAATGACCGAGGGGTAAATGAGTAATTTCACATTTGGAGCACTTAGTGGAAAGTGTAGAGATTTTGTGGTGAGAATTAGGGCATGAGTGGCGTTTTGGTAGTTAAGGAGGATGACAAAGGGTAAAAAGGGTATTTAAGAGTCTTGATGGCACTCTTGTAATTAATCCCAACTTTGGATGAATTTAGTCATTTACACATTTCATGTGTTGTCTCATTCCTAACCCTTGATCTCATTCTCCCATCTTTGTTTTAGACCCTTGGATCATAAGGCCTTGTTTGGTTGGCACTTAAATGGAATAATCCATTATTCTTGGTCTTCCACTTGACAAGACTTTTTCTCAACCATTGGATGGTTTGTTAATTCCCATCTTTATTCTAAGCCCTTGGATGATAAGGCCTTGTTTGGGAAAATAATGAGTTTTGTGAGTTGTGTCATAAGTCTTCCACTTGACAAGACTCATTTCTAGCCCTTGGATTCTTTCCTTTTTCCTAGCTTCATTTTGGACCCTTGGATGGTGGGAGAGTGAGTGGGAAATCTCTACACTTATGAGTTTCTCTCATTTGCAAGATATTCTCTCATTCACCACAAATATCTCTACCTTTTCTCACACGATTCTCTCTAAGCTCTCCCTCACTTCACTACTTCTTCTTCAAGTTGTCAAATTCTCTCTTCCTTATGATGAGAATTTGAAGGACGTTTGTGCATGAAAGTTTATGGTGGTGCTCCAAGCTTCCTTTTGAGCCAAAGCTTGGTAAGTGATTCTTCCTCCTTTAGAATTTCTAGTTTCAAACCCTAGCTTCTATTATTGGATTCTTGTGTTCAATCTTTGATATGGAGTTGTCTATATATAGCTATTGGTTGGGTAAAGCTTAGTGTTGGCTTTGGAGGAGGTTGGGTGGATTCGAATCACTCTTGGAGGCCTTGCTTGTTCTTGGTGTTCTTGCTTGGAATTGAGGTAGGGGAAAAACGATTTGTGTTTGTCTTTGTATGAGGGTGTGTTCGTTTATGTGTATATATGCCGTATATATATATGCAAGTTGGTCTTGATAGCTTAGACTATGAAATAGGCCTTTAAGAACATGATTTGTGATATAAATTATGTTGTGATTAATTGCTTAACAAATCTTAAATTTTAAGTCTTGTGATAAATTGAATGCAATATAATGTTATTTGATAGAAGCATGTATTGTGATGGCATATGGTTATGATAAGAGCCTTTATGCAGTTTGGGGACACCATGTAGTGTCAAAGGCATGGGTGTAGGGTTTATACGGATTATGTATTCGTATGTGTATGTAGTCTTGTGTTGAATCGTCGCAACAACTGGCCAGGGGGTGTTCCCATCCTACGGAATAATGAGCCGTGAATGGGGTATAGGGTGAGTCGTCTCATTCTCGAAGTCGCGGGTCGTCTCGTGCATTCGTTATACGAATCTTTGGGCACGGGTCGTCTCGTGCAAACCGCCTTCCTTGTTGAAGTGAGAAGTTTCAAAATCACTTGGGAAGGGTCGGTGCGGTACTCTTTCTCGTTATAAATGAGTGGGGTATGTAATCGTTAACCTATATTGGGCAAGCGTATATTATGGGGTGTGTTGAGTTATATTGAACTTGAACTATCCCATGGATGTGATTATGATGTTATTATGGAAGCATGCTATAATTGTAGAAAATCTTGTTGTGAGCATGTTGGGGAAACTTATTTGTGGGGTTCGATGGTGTTCCGGATTGGCGTGAGAGCCATGTGGGACAAGAGACCGACCTAGGGTTAGTGGCATGAACCTTCGTTGGGTTGAACCACTCGGACTACCGAGATGGAGGCAATGACACTTCCTCTACTGGGCTAGTGAGCTCACCCCACGTTATATACATTTTTTTTTCAGGTGATGATCCTGTTGGGAGAGTTCCGTAGTCTCTCCGTGGACGTGTGGTTGTATGTCCGTCCTTTTGTGCATGAGACAGACCATACTTATTTTGTTGGACCTTTAGTTGATAAACATGTATTTAAATGTTCATTTTGTTCATGTAAGTTGAATTTGAAAAAACTATTTTATTTTAAACCGGCTAGCATGTTAGCCGAGGGGTTATTCTCAATGTACATCCCTTGGAGCGCTATGCGCGGGGATTATATTCTTTTGGGGCATTTCGGTGCCGAATCATGGAAATATGTAATTTTGAACAAACTCTAACATGTTTCGCCTTAGGGCACTATAATTAAAATATGGAACTCTTTTATTTGGAATTTTGAGTGTAAAATGAATTAATTGTCTTGAAGTGTGATTGTTAGGTATTTGGCCGAAAATGGCGTTTTTCTAAGTTTTCAAACCATTCCTTCAAAATGTTGTAGTTTCCGTTTCGTACCTTCAAATCCGGTTCCGTTTGTTCCTATAACTTCCTTTAGGTCCAAACCTTGTATTTATACCTTGAAATCATTACTTTATCCTTGTGATGACTATTTTACCCTTGGGTGGGCACGGATGCTTAAACAGTCCGTTTATGGTACCGTTTGTTTCGTTTTGCTTCTACTTCGATCCCGAGAGGTCTTCTTGTCATGTTGTAGGAGTGAAATAACATTTTTACCATTTTGTGGGTATTTGATGACTAAAGGTCATTGTTCTCGTTTCTTTTTAATTCCGCATTCACTCCCTTAGCTCTTAGGTTCGGGTTTTGGAGTCCTAGGAAATTTGGGGCGTGACAACTTGGTATCAGAGCGTGTTCTTTCTCTATGGGATGACGGGCGAGGGTCGTTATCGCTTACGCTTTTATTTGCTTTTATTTTAGTTGTTTACGAATTTGTTTCCGTCTCTTGTACATCGTTGGCTTATACGTGTGTCGGCATGGCTTTGTGGTTTTGTTTGGCGTACTATGATTGTACTTGTGCCTTACATGTTTAGTTGTTGCCATGTAGAGAGCATGCCGCCACGTAGAAGTCGACCGCGTATCGTTAGAGAGGGTGATGCTCCGGATCAAGTACCTCCGGTTGTGGACGAGAATGTTCCAGTACATCCGGATGTAGAGGAGCGTGTACCAGCTGCACCTTTCATGGATGGTGAGCAGTTTGCACGTGCTTTAGCGGCAGCTATGGCACAGGTTCCTCAGAGGTAGCATGTTGAGGACGAGGGCTCGCGTGCTCAAAGGGCTCTCCGGGACTTCTTACGTTTAGACATACCTACCTTCGTGGGCGGTCCGGATCCACTTGTAGCCGATGATTGGTTGGAGCATATAACCAATGGGTTTGATATTCTCAGCGTGGTTGATGACGAGGTACGGGTCATGATTGCGTCGTTTCGACTTACGGGCGATGCAAAGGGTTGGTGGAAGTCTGTCACGAACATAAGGAACGTTCAAACTATCACATGGGCGGATTTTTGCATACTTTTCTTGGATCGGTTTTTTCCACATCTTGCTAGGATGGGCATGAGGGACCGGTTCTGTGAGTTGGTTCAGGGTGAATTGTCAGTGACCGAGTATGAGCTTCGGTATACCAGCTTGTCTCGATTCGCACCAAAGATGGTGGTGGATGATGAGGTTAAAGGCCGACGTTTTGTTAGGGGCTTGAAAATCCATCTCAAGTCAAAGATTTCGGTTCTTACTATGCCGACGTATCGAGAGGCCGTTACGAAGGCATTATTGGCTGAGGAGGATGTAAGAGAGTGTCGACTAGCTCGTGAGGCTGAGAATAAGGGCTTCGGAGGTCCTTCTTCTTTGGGCTTTAGGAACAAGAAGAGGCAGCGTGAAGGTACTTCAGCTCCGATTGCACAGCCGCAGCAGCAGCATCCGGGGCAGTCTGCACCTTCTACTAGAGCATCTTTTGGTTCTACTCGCCGAAATGTGGTGTGTTATCAGTGCAATCAGCCAAGACACAAGAAGCCTGAGTGTCCACGTCTTCAGCAGGGACATAGTAGTGGGGTAGTGCGTAAGAAAGGTTGTTTTCAGTGTGGACAGTCGGGTCATTCGCCAAGTATTGTCCTCAGTTGAGCAATGGCACTCCTATGAGTGGGATTGGGCAGCAGTCTAGGGCTACACAGCCAGCAGGTCAGTCTGGGTATAGAGTACCACAACAACCAGCATCATCAGCTCAAGGTTCTCAGGCTAGGACATCTGCATCGACTATTTAGCAGCCTCCACGTCCTTAGGGCCGTGCTTATGCAGTCACAGCAGCAGACAGTGTAGCAGGACCTTCCATCGTGAGAGGTACATTTCCTGTATACGGTTGTTGGGCTCATGTTCTTATTGATTCTGGAGCTTCGCATTCTTTTATTGCTTCTGCTTATACATGTACCTTGGGTATACCTGTTTCATATCTTGGGGTACCTTTATGGGTAGACACGCCGATTGGGGGTAGTGCGTATTTGTCTAAAGTATGTCGCCAGTGTGATATTGTGATTGCCGGAAGATCGTTGAGGTTTGACTTCATTTTTCTAGACATGACGGGCTTTGACGTCATTTTGGGCATGGATTGGTTATCTACCTTTCGTGCACAGATTGATTGCTTTTGAGGTCGGGTGTCGGTGTGCACGCCTAAGGGTGAGCGATTCCACTTCTTTGGTGATCGCAACGACTCCTATACTTTTTCCTATTGTATATGGGGTCGTGATGTTTCCGGTTTCATTTTGGCAAGTCTCTTTTCCGACGATGAGGTTTGTGGTCACGTCGAGGTACCTTATGTCGTGGGCGAGTATTGGGACGTTTTTCCCGATGACTTGACTTCTTTGCCTCCAATTCGTGAGGTGGAGTTTGCTATTGATCTTGTACCGGGTACCGATGCTATTTCTGTGGCACTGTATCGAATGGCACCGGCGGAGTTGAAGGAATTAAAGGAACAACTTGACGATCTCAAGGCGAAGGGTTTTATTCGGCCTAGCGTTTCCGATTGGGGTGCTCCAGTTCTGTTCGCTAAGAAAAAGGATGGTTCACTACGGTTATGCATCGATTATCGTAGGTTGAATTGGGTGACGATCAAGAACAAATATCCATTACCACGGATTGAAGACTTGTTCGACCAACTCAAGGGATCTAAGTTCTTCTCCAAGATTTACTTGAGGTCCGTTTATCATCAGTTACGAGTTAGGGATATTGATATTCTGAAGACCGCGTTTCGTACTCGGTATGGGCATTTTGAGTTTCTCGTGATGCCTTTTGGTGTGACTAATGCACCGGCGGCATTCATGGGTCTCATGAATCGTATCTTCCATGAGTTTTTGGATAGATTTGTAGTGGTGTTCATAGATGATATTCTAGTGTACTCTACTACGGAAAATGATCACGAGGTTCATCTTAGGACCGTTCTTCAAATCCTAAGAGAGCACCGATTGTATGCTAAGTATAGTAAATGTGAGTTTTGGCTTCAAGAGGTTAGATTTTTGGGGCATGTTGTTTCCGGAGGCGGCATTTCAGTTGATCCTTCGAAGATAGAGGCGGTTATGAGTTGGAAGAGACCGAGTAGCATTTTCGAGGTTCGTAGTTTCCTTGGCTTGGCGGGTTACTATCGACGATTCGTGAAGGACTTTTCTCGTTTGGCGGTTCCTATGACTCGCCTCACGCGAAAAGGTGTCAAGTTCGTGTGGGATGACAAGTGTGAAGAAGCATTCATTGAGTTGAGGACACGTTTGACTACGGCTCCGGTGTTGATTTTTCCCGAGCGCGGTATCGGGTACGTGATCTATTGTGATGCTTCTCACGAGGGACTAGGATGTGTACTCATGCAGTCCGAGAGAGTTGTGGCTTATGGGTCTCGACAGTTGAAGACTCATGAGCGGAATTATCCTACGCATGACTTAGAGCTTGCAGCGGTTCTTTTTGCCCTTAAGGGGTGGCGACACTACTTGTACGGTGAAAGATTTGAGGTTTTCTCCGATCACAAGAGTTTGCAGTATATCTTTACGCAGCGGGACTTGAACTTGCGGCAGCGTCGATGGGTCGAGTATATGGAGGACTATGACTTTGCACTCCAGTATCACCCTGGGAAGGCTAATGTGGTGGCTGATGCGTTGAGTCGCAAGTCACATGCATCGTTGGCTAGCATCTTTATTTGTGAGTGGCGAATGATGGAGGAAGTCATAGAGTTGGATCTTCAGTTCTGTGAGAGTGGGGATTTAGTGGTGACCTTGTTTAGCATGGTGGCACAACCTTCACTTGTGAGCCGGGTGATTGAGGCTCAGGAGCATGATGACAACATTACTTCGGTTCGCACTCGTATTGCTAGTGGCGAGGTAGTTGATGATTGGGATTTGCACTCCGACGGACGTTATCGTTTTAGGGGTTTACTCTATGTACCGCAAACTTGCCGTGAGGAGGTTTTACGAGAGTTTCATAGTTCCAGGCTTGCTGTTCACCTAGGTGGCACGAAGATGTATCATAATCTTCGGCGTCATTATTGGTGGCAAGGAATGAAAAAATCAGTTGCAGATTTTGTGAGCCGATGTCTTACTTATCAGCAGGTTAAGGCTGAGCACCGAGGACCTGCCGGGTTGTTGAATCCATTACCGATTCCTGAGTGGAAATGGGAGCATATTTGCATGGACTTCGTGACGGGGTTACCAAAGACGAAGAATCAGAAGGATGCAGTGTGGTGATCGTTGATCGATTGACGAAGACTGCACATTTTCTACCTATCCGTGAGATGGATAATGTAGAGGTTCTTAGTAGGCTGTACGTGAAGGAGATTGTCAAGCTTCACGGGGTTCCGGTGACTATTGTTTCAGATCGGGATCCGCGATTCACATCACGGTTTTGGGATGCTTTTCAGGAAGTCTTGGATACGCAGTTACGATTTAGCATCGCTTTTCATCCTCAGACGGACGGTATGTCAGAGCGTACTATTCAGATCCTTGAGGATATGTTTCGTGCCTGTGCTA
Source organism: Cornus suecica (assembly GCA_963922005.1). NCBI lineage: Eukaryota > Viridiplantae > Streptophyta > Magnoliopsida > Cornales > Cornaceae > Cornus > Cornus suecica. The sequence continues at coordinate 35,371,916 of OY998243.1, read as the reverse complement.
TTGATTTCAGGGGCAGTTGGGAGGATCATCTCCATTTGGCGGAGTTCGCGTACAACAACAGTTATCAGTCCAGTATTCAGATGGCACCTTTTGAGGTGTTGTACGGTAGGCCGTGTCGTTCACCGACTTGTTGGGCCGAGGTTGGTGATGTTGCACTTTTGGGACCCGATATGGTTCATGAGGCGACCGAGAAGATTAGGATTGCTCAACAACATTTGGTTATAGCATAGAGCCGACAGAAGAGTTATGCGGATCGGCGTAGGCGTCCTTTGTTCTTTGAGGTCGGAGATCATATGTTTCTAAAGGTCTCACCTCGCAAGGGCTTGATGCGATTCGGGAAGAGCGGAAAGCTTTCTCCACGTTTTATTGGGCCTTTCGAGATACTTGATCGTGTCGGCGAGGTGGCATAGCATTTAGCGTTACCACCGGATTTATCACGGGTTCATAATGTTTTTCATGTCTCTATGCTTCGCAAGTAAGATCCGGATCCTTCTCATGTATTGAGATGGGTTGATGTCGATGTTGCCGAGGACGTGTCCTACGAGGAGCGACCTGTGAGGATCTTGGATGCTCGAGAACAAGTTTTGCGGGGCAAAACTATTCCTTTAGTTAAGGTCTTGTGGCACCATCACGGAGTCGAGGATGCGACTTGGGAGCATGAACGTGAACTACGGGAAAAATACCCAGACTTGTTTTCTCCTATAGGTACGTCTTGATTTCGGGGACGAAATCTCCTAAGGTGTGGAGGTTGTAACGTCCGGTATTTTTATGGGTTAATTTAAAATTTTTATTTAAACCATTATGTGCTTATGGGCTTAATGTGTTTAATTGTTTTAGCATGCCTTACATGTTGTACGTGTTACAAAAATTGTACGTAACATGTTGTATTTTTATTTTGAAATTAATGAAAATTATTGGGAACGATTTCGGGAAAGAAATGACCGAGGGGTAAATGAGTAATTTCACATTTGGAGCACTTAGTGGAAAGTGTAGAGATTTTGGGGTGAGAATTAGGGCATGAGTAGTGTTTTGGTAATTAAGGAGGATGACAAAGGGTAAAAAGGGTATTTAAGAGTCTTGATGGCACTCTTGTAATTAATCCCAACTTTGGATGAATTTAGTCATTTACACATTTCATGTGTTGTCTCATTCCTAACCCTTGATCTCATTCTCCCATCTTTGTTTTAGACCCTTGGATCATAAGGCCTTGTTTGGTTGGTACTTAAATGGAATAATCCATTATTCTTGGTCTTCCACTTGACAAGACTTTTTCTCAACCATTGGATGGTTTGTTAATTCCCATCTTTATTCTAAGCCCTTGGATGAAAATGCCTTGTTTGTCAAAATAATGAGTTTTGTGAGTTGTGTCATAAGTCTTCCACTTGGCAAGACTCATTTCTAGCCCTTGGATTCATTTCCTTTTTCCTAGCTTCATTTTGGACCCTTGGATGGTGGGAGGGTGAGTGGGAAATCTCTACACTTATGAGTTTCTCTCATTTGCAAGATATTCTCTCATTCACCACAAATATCTCTATCTTCTCTCACACGATTCTCTCTAAGCTCTCCCTCACTTCACTACTTCTTCTTCAAGTTGTCAAATTCTCTCTTCCTTATGATGAGAATTTGAAGGAAGTTTGTGCATGAAAGTTGATGGTGGTGCTCCAAGCTTCCTTTTGAGCCAAAGCTTGGTAAGTGATTCTTCCTCCTTCAGAATTACTAGTTTCAAACCCTAGCTTCTATTATTGGATTCTTGTGTTCAATCTTTGATATAGAGTTATCTATATATAGCTCTTGCTTAAGACTCCATTGAAGCTTAGCTATTGGTTGGGTAAAGCTTAGTGTTGGCTTTGGAGGAGGTTGGGTGGATTCGAATCACTCTTGGAGGTCTTGCTTGTTCTTGGTGTTCTTGCTTGGAATTGAGGTAGGGGAAAAACGATTTGTGTTTGTCTTTGTATGAGGGTGTGTGCGTTTATGTGTATATATGCCGTATATATATATGCAAGTTGGTCTTGATAGCTTAGACTATGAAATAGGCCTTTAAGAACATGATTTGTGATATAAATTATGTTGTGATTAATTGCTTAACAAATCTTAAATTTTAAGTCTTGTGATAAATTGAATGCAATATAATGTTATTTGATAGAAGCATGTATTGTGATGGCATATGGTTATGATAAGAGCCTTTATGCATTTTGGGGACACCATGTAGTGTCAAAGGCATGGGTGTAGGGTTTATACGGATTATGTATTCGTATGTGTATGTAGTCTTCTGTCGAATCGTCGCAACAACTGGCCAGGGGGTGTTCCCATCCTACGGAATAATGAGCCGTGAATGGGGTATAGGGTGAGTCGTCTCATTCTCGAAGTCGCGGGTCGTCTCGTGCATTCGTTATACGAATCTTTGGGCACGGGTCGTCTCGTGCAAACCGCCTTCCTTGTTGAAGTGAGAAGTTTCAAAATCACTTGGGAAGGGTCGGTGCGGTACTCTTTCTCGTTATAAATGAGTGGGGTATGTATTCATTAACCTATATTGGGCAAGCGTATATTATGGGGTGTGTTGAGTTATATTGAACTTGAACTATCCCATGGATGTGATTATGATGTTATTATGGAAGCATGCTATAATTGTAGAAAATCTTGTTGTGAGCATGTTGGGGAAACTTATTTGTGGGGTTCGATGGGGTTCCGGATTGGCGTGAGAGCCATGTGGGACAAGAGACCGACCTAGGGTTAGTGGCATGAACTTTCGTTGGGTTGAACCACTCGGACTACCGAGATGGAGGCAATGACACTTCCTCTACTGGGCTAGTGAGCTCACCCCACGTTATATACATTTTTTTTTCAGGTGATGATCCTGTTGGGAGAGTTCCGTAGTCTCTCCGTGGACGTGTGGTTGTATGTCCGTCCTTTTGTGCATGAGACAGACCATACTTATTTTGTTGGACCTTTAGTTGATAAACATGTATTTAAATGTTCATTTTGTTCATGTAAGTTGAATTTGAAAAAACTATTTTATTTTAAACCGGCTAGCATGTTAGCCGAGGGGTTATTCTCAATGTACATCCCTTGGAGCGCTATGCGCGGGGATTATATTCTTTTGGGGCATTTCAGTGCCGAATCATGGAAATATGTAATTTTGAACAAACTCTAACAAGTTTCGCCTTAGGGCACTATAATGAAAATATGGAACACTTTTATTTGGAATTTTGAGTGTAAAATGAATTAATTGTCTTGAAGTGTGATTGTTAGGTATTTGGCCGAAAATGGCGTTTTTCTAAGTTTTCAAACCATTCCTTCAAAATGTTGTAGTTTCCGTTTCGTACCTTCAAATCCGGTTCAGTTTGTTCCTATAACATCCTTTAAGTCCAAACCTTGTATTTATACCTTGAAATCATTACTTTATCCTTGTGATGACTATTTTACCCTTGGGTGGGCACGGATGCTTAAACGGTCTGTTTAAGGTACCGTTTGTTTCGTTTTGCTTCTACTTCGATCCCGAGAGGTCTTCTTGTCATGTTGTAGGAGTGAAATGACATTTTTACCCTTTTGTGGGTATTTGATGACTAAAGGTCATTGTTCTCGTTTCTTTTTAATTCCGCATTCACTCCCTTAGCTCTTAGGTTCGGGTTTTGGGCGTGACAATCATAATATTTAATTTAAATAATTATGGAATGACGATTCCTAAGGAACCACAAGGAGGCTGACTAATAAATGCAGTCTCATGAGTACCACAAGACATGATTGAGTTGTCATGATATGATTGAATTGTCGGGTACGTGGTTAAAATATAATTGATATATTCTTAAATCTTATTATTTAATTAAAACAAATTTGGATGAGATTTTTAAGGAACTATAGGGAGGCTGACTATTAACACAGTCTCCTGAGTACCATGGGACATGATTGAGTTGTCACGACATGATTGATTTGTCGGGTACATGGTTAAAAATACGGTTTAGAAGGGTTGTGTATTGGTATAAAGAATTGATAATGAATAATAATAGATTCATTTATATGTTATTAATGATGCATAGGATTCCTTTGTTATTTATTATAAAGGTATAATTATATATATTTTATTCAATTATATGATACATATTATAAAATATGTTTGTGCATGTGATGCATTGTTATTTATTTTAAAGGTATAAGTAAATATCTTTTATTCGATTATGAGATACATATTATAAAATATGTTTGTGCATGGGGTGGATTCGTTATTTATCGCAAAAGCTATAATTATAAATCTTCTAATCGATTATGTGATATACATTATAAAATATGTTTATGCATGGGTTCATTGGTAATTTATTATAAAAAGATATATTTATATATCTCTTATGTGATTATGAAAATAAAAGAACATTCTAAATGTTTATGGAAAGTGAAAAATAAATCTTATTACATAGGGTCTATCTATCCATGTTGTTTTGTTCAAAGATGTTGGCTTTATCGGTCCTCTATTGGGTTGTAGTAGTAGTGGACTTACTCGTGGGTTTAACCCACCTTGCTGTTATCATTTTAGGTTTGGGATAATTCAGCCATCGGGTTAAGGTTTTGAGTCATCTCATTTTGTTCGTGATCGTCTACTCCATTCTTACTTTCGGTTTACAGTGTATATTTGTTGTACAACTGTTGTAACTTAGATACAGTTATTAAAAATGTAATTTTATTCACGGGTCATTCTTTAACAGGATTCCCAGTTTGTATCTTAAAGTCTTTTGTAGGATTTCACGTTAGTGTTGCTTGTATGATTTTTTCAATTTCGTAAATTTTCTATTGTAATATGTGTTTATGTATCTCAATTGCTAGGTATTTCCTGATCTTCGTGTGTGATCCTGACCAACTCACGTGCGGAATTTGGGGGGTATCACACAGTGTCTTTCACCCGGATCCATTTCTGACAACTCATTTCTGATAGGTACTTGTGTAACTTGGGGCACTCTTGGTGTTACTAGTTCAATCTCCCTTTGTGTCACTGTTAGAGGCACTACTTCAACCTCAACCTCTTTATCTTCTTTAATCACGAGGTCATCTGGCTTTGCTTTTTCTTCAAATATCAAGTGAATAGGTTTTATATACCGAGCTATCAATAACAATGCTCTTAACTCACTTTCATTTCTCCCTTCAAGTATTTCCCATGCTTGTTTGGCGGTGCTGACGGCGAAGATCATCTCAAAACTTCCTTCATCTACACTCTGATAAAGTATATATAACGCTTTCTAGTCCTTTCTTCTTTCTTCTTTAAGCACTGCATGTTGGGCCTGTCTTAGATTCTCTACTTTTTCGGGTTCATCATACATGGTTTCAATCATATCCCACAAATATTGTGAGGCAATAAGGACCCTCATCTGGATACACCACTTCTCATAATTATCTTTACTCAATCGTGGAAGCTGGGGATGGAAACAATAGCTGGAGGACGCCACCGGATTGTTTAAGCACTTGAGGTGCTTAGTTCAGAAAACCAGTACTGAATTTGGTCAAACCGACTGCACGGTTGCGTTTGGAGCGTTCTGTTTAGTAAAAAATGACTATTCGTTTCCTTAAATTGGAGTTAAAATGAGTCCGAAATCGGAGTTAAAACCAACAAGGGGCAAACTTGTAATTTTCAGAAATTTATGATGACGTGGTACTATGCTGACGTGGCGGATGATGTAGGAGAGGGTGACGTCACTGATGACATGGCAGGCGTGTGGGCTCATGTTTGCACGTGGGGCGCGTGGGCTTAACGCGCTTTCAGAGGTTGAAGATGACTTGGCGTGTTGGATGTGCGTGGGCGACACTCACTGAGCTTGTGGTGGCGCGTGCGGGTGCGTGCAGGATCATTTGGCTTCGTTACTTTTGCCGTTACGTTCCTGGAGGAACGGAGAAACTGGATCTATGTTCAAACTATTGGTTTGAGCACTGGTGTATCACGAATAGGCTTCAAAAGATTCAACTCTGTTTTTGGAAAATTCTTCTGGGTTTGCTCAAGTTTCACCAAGCTTTAATCTAGCTTTGATACCATGCTGAAAATCACTTTTGGTGATTATATAACACCCAAGATACACTCAAATAATGAAATAACTCAATCTTTTATTTCATACACACATAAACAGAGTACAACTCTTACTATCTAATTTCTCTAACACTTATTTACTCCCTAGCTTCTGATTTATAACACACCATAACCTATCTATTTATAGATATCTAAACCTCCTCTTCAGAATCTTAGAGAAAGTTCAAGTTCAACCACCGTGTTCAAAGCATGTTGGTGGTCAACGTTTGAGTTCCATCTTTGATAGCTTCCTTTCTCCTTCTTCCAGCTTGCAGAACCTTCGTGATAAAGCTTGTAACTTTATCCATCTTCTACTAGCTTCTTGCTTCGTCATGAAACAAGTTTACATTTTCAACACCCTTAACATTGTAGAAGTGAAACTGAGGTGGCTTAACTGCCGCAGAATCTACAAGTGAAATCAAAAAGTTATTATAGATGAGAAAGTAACCCACCACTCCCATCCATGGGACAAGATGAAAATTGGGTAGGGAATCCCAGACCCCTTTCTGAGGATCAAAGCTTTCAAAAGAAAGAATTTTAGTATCTACAGTATACAAAACATGAAAAGAATCATCATGTAGAGCCACGATTTTGGGATAGGGTTTCATATCTAGGGGATTTGGCAACTCTTTGGTATCTGTATTAAATATAACAGGTTTCAAGTAGCCATGTCTCTGTACTTCATACCTATCAATTGGAATATATGAAGCCATCAAGCAAATGTCTACTCCTATCATATCATTACCGACCACTATATACTCTCTCTTTTCCGAGCAATGGAACAGTTTTTTCGCGGGAGGACGAGGAGGGCGTAAAGCACTAGTTCTATTTACTCCACCACCTCGAATTTCAATTTCAATTTCATAAATTCCAACAAAATTTGGCCCATCCTGAAAAGACAACTAGAAACAATCTTCTTTCCTTACCAATCATCTTCAACAATTAGTTAGGGTTTAGCAATCTTCTTACCCCTTCCAACTATCTTCCAGAAATTAGGGTTAGAGGACGAAAATAAATGTATTAACACACAGATCTCTGTATGTGTATGTGTATGTGTGTGAGTGTGTGTGAATGAGAGAAAGAGAGAGAGAGAGAGAGAGAGAAAGAGAGAGAACCCTAGTCGAGTATTGGGTCAAGTATTGGGTAGACCGAATGAAGTTAACAAAGGTCACCTGTATAAATGTCTTATATTAACCCCAAAATAAAAATAGGCTAATTTGCACTCACACCCTTTGAGGTTCGGTCAATTGCACTCAAAAATCGGTCAAGGCAAGTGGTATCCCAACGCCCCTGAGGTTTCATTTTCCTTGCAATGACACCACCTGGAGGGGTGAAGACCCCATAAAATGACTCTTGTGCCCTTCATTTTGTGTAAAAGGCATGTTGGCTAAGTTAATGGACTAAACAACCCTTGTTCCTTAAGCTCAATTTGAAAAAAATTCAAGTGTTTTGGATACAATGATTTGTGAAATATTATCACATTTCTTTAAATTACATTTTGAAAGTTTTTATTTTTGTAATATAGACCCCAAAAGTTGTCGTTTTTAAAATTTTCTTATAATGATAAACTTTACTTATAATAATTTTTTATATTTTAAAAGGCGATAATGAATATATATATTAGATAGTCCTCGTACTTTTATTAGTAGTATATAGATAGATAGATAAATATATACAGATTTCTGTTTTTTAAGTTACATTATTTTTTCTTGCGGAAGTATATTGTCTTATATCTTTACTCTATATCTTATGAAACATCCATTAGAGTTACACTTCAATTAATGTATATTAATTAATTAAATTATTTTTTAATAAACATGTCTGAAAATATTCATAACCCCTTGTTGATCTTATAACTTTACTCTATATCTTTTGAAATATTCATTAGAGTTACACTTCAATTAATGCATATTAATTAACTAATATATATTTTTCAAAAAGTATGGAAATATTCACGACCCCTTTTCATGTACTTTATATCTTTTGAAATATCCATTAGAGTTTCACTTCAACTAATACATATTAATCAGTTATTTTTTATTTTTAAAAAAATATTTGAAAATATTCTCAACCCAATGTTTGGACATATTCCCAACCCATCACACTTTTAAAAAATTTATTATAGATATATATATATATATATATACATTATAGGATTTTTATCTTGGGGCATGGAGGTAATTTCACCACCTAGATAGTTCTTTCATGAAATAAGGGAGACAATACAAGGGCATTCCAGTCATTCTATCCCTTAAGGGGGTGTCATTGCAAGGAAAATAAAATATCAAGGGGCATTGGGACATCACTTGCCTTGACCGATTTCTGAGTGCAATTGACCAATACTTCAGGGGGTTTAAATGCAAATTACCTATAAAAATATAAGGTGGTGCATAGGAATGGCAATGGGTGGGGATCACCTTCCCCATCCCCGAACTCGATTATTTTTCCCCTCCCCATACCCACCCCACCCCGTTTATTTATTTATTTTTTTTGCCCCGCCGCGCCCTGGTTACTATTTTTACTTTTTAAAAAGAATATTAAAATAAATAAAAAAATATATTTAAAAAAATATTAACAAAAAAAATAATGTTAAAATATACATATATATGGGTATCTTTGTAATAGATATAATATATATGGGTATATTTATAATATTTAATATATATAAGGGTATTTTAGTAAATAACTTATATAGGGGCGGGACGGGATGGTTAATCGGGGCGAAGCAAGGGTTCCCCATAGTCGCCCCAAATATAATCGGGGATTTTTTTCCCGGCCCATACCTGCCCCGATTAACTTAATCGGGGCCCCAAACCTTGGATAAACGGGGAGGGTTTTATTACCATCCCAGTGGTGCATAGAGAAATTGGCCTCAACTAAAATTTTTATATAGTGGAATTCACCTCTCTCACCAAATGCCGAATGAAAAAAAGATGCTTTAGTAACTTCAGCATTATGATAGGCCAAGCAAATTCCCTCAGCACTTTTTTATTTTGTTTGAAAAGTAGGTCAATTTTATAAAACAAAAATTAAAGCACAAACGCTACAAAATACATAGGCATCCCCATGGGTGGTATCCCTAAACCCAACAAGTAAACACACTAATATTTATAATATTGCCAAAAGGGATGTACATGGAAGACAAACAACAAACTCTCAAAAAGAAAACCTCATATGCAAACCTCGCACTACCATTGGCATGAGTAATTAAACTAATAGGCATTAAAACATACTCATCATGCCTGTTGACCTAAGGTTTTCGACCATGGGTAAATGAAATATTTTGATGATAACAAACAATTGAATGTGGTGAATTTAATGTCTACTTGAGTTATACTTAATAGGTTGTTGATTCAAGATAAACTCAAGAGAGCTAGTGGATCTATGATAAAATCAAGCAAAAGTTCTTAAAGCTCAGAAGACATTGAATACTATGATGCAGATATCAACCCAAAGCTTAAAGAATTTGAATATCAAACAATTGGGTAAAATAGTCTTGGGTTAGTGCTAGATTAAATGTAAAGTTATTTTTGAAATAACTTATTTGAAGACTTAACTCTTGACAAACTAGTATATAGGACCATGGATATCATTAACATCATTCACGAGTCCTTGAACCATTAGTATTAGACTATGAACATCATTGATGATACAATCATATATATAGTCTTTGCTAAAGTTGAAATAGTTCAAACTTTCATAAGCTATGGAATAACTGAACAAAGATGTTATCCTAGAACCTAAACTAATTTCATATCACTTGAAATGGATTCTAGAAGTTTATTAAGCCTTTGAAAAAAATTGTTTCAATCATGAAAACCTTTTGTCAAATATTGAGAATTTGTTTAACTTGAAATATTAGTTTATGATCTCAATATTGACTTTAGGAATATCAAGGATCTTAATAAGTCACTAAGACATTCTAGGAGTGTTTCTAATTCATTTAAGAAAAATCCCCAAGATTTTCCCAAAAAGTGTCAAGGGGATTAAAAGTTTGAAATGAACCGTCACATTTAAATGACCATATCGTACTAAACATTGGGTCCAATGGAGTGATTCAAAAGCCTAAAATCAAGAGCGTGAAGTCATCTTTGCAACGAGCTAAAGAACTCCGCAATCCGAGTTACGTAGAAAGAATTATGACCAAAAGAGTGAAACTGGACATAACAGAATTGAAATGAAATTTCAGCCAACTGATGGGTGTTAATCAACCGACTGAAATTTAAACGGACAAAAAGTTAAGCTTTTCTTCAACCTATTTGGCAGCCAACTGATAGCTATTTTCAATCGACTGATGGGTGTTTATCAGCCAACCGATGGCTATTTTCAGTCGATTGATTTGGCTTAGAATGGCTTCCAACGACTATTTTTTCAATATGAAATTACCAAAATCCATAGATAGAGCGACCAACTAAGATCATCAATAACAATAAAACGAATGGAATAGTTTTAATAACAATAATTCCATACATAACTGAGCAGAACTAAAACAAAATGATACACAAGGCACATCGAGGCGCTGAAAGAATACATCTCTACAATGATGCAATGATACCAAATACAAGGAAAGGATAGGCCAACAACCTGGCTCCAAAGAAATACAATAACAATCCCCACATAAGGGGCTAGAAAAGGGAAAAACTAAGGAACAACACTATGTGAAGACGTCCCAATCCCACAACGTTATCTGTATCACTCTGGGCAAATTCAGAACCTGCAATGAGGAAACAAAAGAAAGGTGTCGTTGCATCCTAAGTTGTCCGTAGCCGAAACATTTCCTACAAACTAGTGTGGGACACCAGGGCAAAGAGCATCGGTGTGAGCTCATCAAAGCCTTGTAGGAGAAAGGGAATCGTAACTGTCACATCCTCCGACCATCCAAGTCTAGTGCGAACTAACCCGCATACATGCATATACCCTAGGTCGATCAATTGTCCCACATGGCACTCACGCTAATAAAAGACCCCACAAACACATCCCTCTAGTACCCTACCATGCATCAACAAATAGGGCAACTACCACGTAGTGAAACCATAACATAACAACATATAATAAAATCACACACACATATATATATATATGTATATATATAGAGAGACATACAACCAATACAAGCCACGTAGTATAGACCACCTCAAGGATCACTATGACTCGTACCCGCCAGTCCAACACTGACAATCAACACAATACTAAAGACCAATCCTGGGAGAAACACTCCTATTCATAACACCCTAGGAAGGATAACAATCACACTTCCTACATCACGAGCATACCGAGCTCTAAAACCTCCAATCACTATCAAGCCATGTTACTAATCACCTCACATGTCACTCCCCACCATCTGTACACCCAACACAGGGGTAAAATAGTCATTACAACCCAAAGGAAGTCACGAAGGTTGTTAGAAAATGAAAGGGAAGTGAAAGGGCTTAAACGACTCATCAAACCGAGCACTTCAAGGTCACATGTTTACCCAAGGGTAAAATGGTTATTTCGAGGGAAAAAATGTAATTTCAAACATTATTCCACATATTTCGACATATGTTAAATCATAGAAACAAAGGATACCTAAAACAAAGCCACGACGCGAGAGATATGACTTTTGGAAAATGGCATCGGACAACGCCGACACAAATAAAAAGTTTAAATAAACCTTTTTCATCAATGGTAAAATAGCCTTTTCAATTGAAAATAAATGATTTCAAATTTTGGACATAGGAAAATCCATAGAAATAAATGGGGCCTAATTCAAAGCAACGAGGCAAGAGATATGAAGTTTCGAAAACGGTATCGGACAACATCGACCAAAACAGAAAGTTGAAGTACCCCAATTTCACCAAGGGTAAAACTGTCATTTCAAGGGAAAAAATGACATTTCAAAGTACGAATAAAAATTTTGGACCAAGAACATACATAGGAACAAACATGACCCAAATCAAAGCCACGAGACAAGAGATATGAATTTTTGAAAACGGTATCGGACAACGCCGACGAAAACAAAAAGCTGAAGTACCCCTTTCTCACCAAGGGTAAAACAGTCATTTCAACTGTAAATAAATGATTCCAAATTTTATATGAAATATTTGGACATATGAAAGGCCGTAGAAATAAACGGTACCTTAATCAATGCAACAAGGCAATATATATGAAGTTTTGAAAACTGTCACGCGCACTGGACAGTAAGGTGCGACCAGCTATTGTAACCACCGAAAAACCCAACATTCTACCATTTTACAAATTCTGAAAAACTGCATTCAACCCCTATAGACTGGTTCAATATTACACTAACAGACTTAGAAATGTTTCGTTTAGTGAGAATTTGTGGTAAAATGACCGTTTTGCCCCCGGTCTCCATTTTAGCATCCTACTGAGTTTTTAAGTGCCAAAATATTTTTAATCGACTCAAAATCATTTTCTAAAAAACCCCAAAGTTTTAGTCGGGGTCACGGGGGTAGACGAAAATGGGTTTTTCACTTAAAGACCAAATGGACTCAAATGTAAGTCTTATGAAAACTCCATTTTCGGGGAAACAAACTGAAACATCAAAGGGAATTTAGAGATGCTCAATGGAGCAAGGAAATGAAGAATCGAAGTAAATGGTACCTCGAATGGAAAGGCAAATAACTATACGCAAAGGCACTAACTCTAGCCCAACCATACTTAGTTCGACATTAAATTTCCGTAACTCTATAACGATTTAATCAAGAATGGCCACAACTCCAATGACATTCCAATCCTTTAGATCGCTAAAGGGAACATAGTGGCCGTTGCCACGTGTCCAACTAGATTCAATCAAGACCTCGTCCGATTCATTCAAACCTGAAAGTATGGTAGACGATGCATTCCTAAAGTGCAAAAGAAGTATCAAAAGTCATTTCTCCACAACCAACTAAGATCACCAAACTATCACCAACTTCTCAAAGGTCTTCACTCATAATCAACTCTATGACCCATCACCGACTTTAACTTATCATAAGAAAGCCATCAAAACTAACTTATATCACCACCCTAAGGCTTATAAGCACATATCAACAAGTATAAGCATTTATCTCACATTATACTTTAAAACAAGGCATGTAAATCAGATTTTCACATTATTCAATTTCATTTTAGCATTTTAATAACATGTGAATTAAATATAGAAATTCACATTAAACATGCTCCTTTACCACATTGAATAATATCATGATCCACATGTAAACATAACTCACATAACGATAACTCAATGCAATGTGACTTACACGCCTCATGATACACACACAACCACACACACCCTAACTCCAAGGGTCAACGGGATCATTCTGTAACCATTAACTTTTGAGGATACAAGCTCATGAAGAAAGGTAGATTTATCGTACCGATTCTTCCTAAGTGATTTTTGATACTTTCAATTTTAACAATGAAGATCGTCAAACACGACGCGGTCGTGAAATAGGATTTGGAACATGTCTTCCCCCTATCGTTTGTGTTTCTCGGAAGATTAGTTTCGTTAGAGCAAGAAGCACCACCTGACCAGTTGTTACGACGATCCGAAACAAGTCTACTCATGCATAATTACACAAAGAGACGTTAGATTGCACATATAAATAGAATAATGGGGGAAGGCTGGAGTATACACCCGACGACAATGCACAGAAAATATATGTAACAGTGCTCATTCCTTTACCATTAGATTGCACATATAAATAGAATAATGCTTGCAAGTACAGAGATTTCTAAGAAATAATAAAATTTGATGATTGATTAATTCCACATTCACTATTTCAATTGCGGGAGATATCGACGTACAGGTTCCTCTACATTCATCGGCACCTCAAACATTATCTCTTTTTTCTATATGGTCCAAGGGTTAACTTAATTATTTCATTCCACAACTCACATATTTGTGTTACAAAATCTTCAGCATATTTCAATAGGACAAATAGTTAAAGCCTCCTTGCCGCTCCTCTGTACCCTCCCTCACACAATTGTCCTCTATGTATATTCTGTACGTGGGGGAAGGCTGGAGTATACACCCGATGACAATGCACAACAAATGTATCTAACATTGTTGATTCCTGTACACTTACATTGCACATATAAATAGAATAATGCTTGCAAGTACAGAGATTTCCAAGAAATAATAAACTTTGACAATTGATTAATTCCACGTTCACTCTTTCAATTGCTGGAGATATCGACGTACAGGTTCCTCTGCATTCATGGGCACCTCAAACTTGTCCAAGGGTTAACTTAATTATTTCTACTCATGGGTCACATATTTGTGTTACAAAATCTTCAACGTATTTCAATACGACAAATGGTTATATCCTCCTTGCCGCTCCTCTGTACCCTCCCTCACACAATTGTCCTCTACGTATATTATGTACGTGGGGGAAGGCTGCAGTATACACCCGACGATAATGCACAACAAATGTATCTAACATTGTTTATTCTTGTACACTTACATTGCACATATAAATAGAATAATGCTTGCAGGTTTAAAGATTTATGATGAGGACTCAAACATTGACGAATAATTTCACATTCTCTGTTATTTTTGCTGGAAATATCAAGCTTAACGTTCATATACAATCGTTGGAAATAAAAAATAATCTCTTCATTTTAATGGCTCGAAGAGTCAACATATTTGTATACTCATGGCTCACATATTTATCTTACATTGTACTATAACTTTATCTTACATAGTTAATTTTTTTCTAGTTACATCGCACATAGAAATATAGTTAGAGACATAGGAACACATCTCAACCAGCACATCCAGAGGACACAACCCCCAAATGTGGCAGGCCAAAGCCGAAGGAACTTCGAGGACACCGATGGCGAGGACTCCGGTACCGTCATCATCTCCACTGATAGCTCTGGTGATGATGGGTCAGACGAAGTTTGATGAAGTCCCCGAAGTTGTTCAGGGGGGGCGGTTATTTGGCACCTGTTTTGAACCTTTTATGGTGCATATAGTGTATCCAGGCATATGATGAAGGGTGACTAGGTTGGGGTTGGGTTTCTCCACTGTCAAGTGGAGTTCCTTTTGTTATGCTTTTCTTGCACCTTGAAGTCTCTTTCTGTGGTTTTCTTACCGGATAGTGGCTTTGTCGCCATATATTTTGGTCATGTAATATAATGTAGAAGCTAGAAATGAAATGTAGGGTGTGCTTTTCTTGCCCCACGATAATGTAATGGAGAAGTTGGTTTGCAGATGACACCTACTTATCATCTATTTATAAATCCTAAATTAGATTTTTAAGCATCTAAAAACTGTAGTCTTATGTGCAACTAACAACAAATATCTGATACTTTTAAATTCTATCTTCATACAATCATTACCTTAAGATATATAGGTAATGATTTATTCCACATTATAGCTATATATGGCCATCCACTCATGTATAATGACAACACAAGTTTCTCTCCAGATTTGGGCCAACATAATCTAATGACATATCTTTTCAACTGATACATTGGTAGTGATGATAACTCATAAGATCTTTCCATATCTCTGCATACTTCATTGCACATATCCAAGGACCTAATGCCCTACCTAATGACGTTGGTACTGATGACCTGACCAAATGACCACAAGGTACAAATTAATTACACAGTGTAATTAAAAGAAATGGATATATATTAACCATATAACGATGAAAAGAACTCTAGTCCAGTACAATGCACGATATCTTGTGATATATTGTACCGGAAATAAAAGAACATTGCACCAAAAAATGGTACAATAACATACACGTGTCCAATATTAGCCCCACAAGTATTACAATACAGTACACTAATAACATGACAATTAATACCTTGGGCCCTGTTTGGTTCGCGGTCCGGTCCCATGTGATCTGGTCTCATAATGGTTTTCGCGGTTCCAAAATAGCAAGGACCACTTGGGACCAAAACGGGATAATTTCAGACAATAAAAAATCATGGCCTCAAGTGGTCTTATATACAATTGTCTTAACACATGAGATCATAAAACTTGAAAAATATATATAAAATTAAAGATTATATAAAATTTGAAAAAAAAATATAAAGTTAAAAAAATAATATAAAATATTTGAAATAATGTATAAAATTTGAAATATATATATAAAATTCAAAATGAATATATAAAATGCAAAATATATATTTAAAATTTGGAAAAATAAAAAAATTCCATAATAGTAGAAAAAATAAAAAATAATGTATAAAATTTGAAAACAATATATATAAAATTTGAAAAATAATATAACTTTTTTAAAATAATGTATTAAATTTGAAAAACATATATAAAAATAAAAATTAATATATAAAATTTTAAATATATATATATATAATTTAAAAAATAAAATATAAGTTTTGAAAAATAATATACAAAATTTGAAATAATGTACAAAATTTCAAAAAAATATAAAATTCAAAAATAATATACAAATTTAGATATATATATATATATATATTTGTGAAAATATAAAATATTTGAAAATAATATAAAAAATAAAAAATAATAGATAAAATATATTATTTTTTAATTTCTTATATTATTTTCAAATTTTTTATTTTTTTTCAAATTTTATATATATTTCATACTTATATAATATATTTTTATTTTTTGTATTATTTTCCAAACATAAGACCAAACAGCTTGAATAAGACCATAAGACCAGACACTTTTACGAAACAGACTTTCAGAACACCACACATATCTCTGTAACTAAGATTCCTCCCCACCTACCCAAGAGTGAAAATTTTTTGCTGTCCCTTTTATGCATCACATATTTGAGATATTGTAAGCAATATCATTTATTGTAGTGTAATATAATGTCCGCGCAACTGCACAATAAAGAATGAAAATAAAATTAATATAGTGTTAATCGATCTTCATAAATAGTCATAATATAGTTTCCTAAATACTTCTTATGAGATATTTTAGAATTATTATAAATTATCTATCAAGTGTAAATATTATCGTAATTGTAATTTCAACTTAATCTCATTTCATGTATTTAAGTAAATCGAGATTAATCATAATTAATTATATATATATGTATTATAATTAAAATAACTGTATAATAATTTAGAATTCTTTATAAATATATATATTCTTAACTATTGGTAGTTTTATGAAATAAGGTGATTCAGGGGGAAAAAGGGGAATTCAGAAGCCATATACCCTAAAAAAATATAAATCAAATTTTGTCCATTGTAACATTATTTAAATATTCCCTGTGTAACATGTAATGCAGAGAAAATGAAAACCCGAAGAATCAAGTTGAAACAAATGTAGTCGCAAAAACAAACTTGAGTGATTGATAACGGTAGAGTGTTGAGAATATGATATGGTCATAGATTCCTTCAACATTTTTAATGAGATATGGTATTTGTAGGAAATTCTTTGAAGACTATCAATCTTTGTTATATACTCGCCTTCATAAAATATGCATTGGAACCGCTCTTAGTGCAGTTCCGTAGAATGTGGCTGTCCAAAACCAGATGTGTACTGAATAAAACCCAATGTGTATAGAATAAATAGTTAATTCAAACCTTATAGAGAAGTCAACCTACAGATTTTATGAAAGCATCAATCCTCCTATGTTATGTTTCAGGTGTGATTGAAATTTATTAATTCATTCAACTCATGGATACCTAGGGACATGATAGTTTACAGTAAATTGTTATAATAGAACTTTTATTCTGCCATTTATTCTGCCATTTATTCATATATGATTGAACAATTCATATATATGGTGAATCAAACATTTATTCTGCCATTTTCTGTGCTCCCGGTTGTCATCGGCTGAGTGAATTCTAATGGTGTCCGATAAATTGATGTTTTAGCACCGGAGGCCATGAGATTTCATGACCCTGCCTGAAAACAAATATGAACACATAATAAATGGGAGTCAATGTAAAAGATAGTATATTTGGAGGGAATTATGAACAGTAAAGTATCGGATTCACGTTACTTACATGATTTAGGGTTGGGTGAATGATCATATTGTCCGGGAAAATTGATGTTTCACCGCCAAAGGTTATTTAGATTAGGGGACCCTGGATGAAACAAATATCCACAGATATGATTGGGAGTCGATGTAGAGAATACTAGTATTTTGAAGGGGACTGTGTACATAAAATTTTCTGATTGAAATTACTTACATGATTTAGGGTTGTCGACCCCTTGAAATAAGAGGGAGTGCTTAGAAGGCTCAATCCTAAAGCAGACTGTTGTTCATTGTAACAACACACAAAATTAGAATATGCAGGTTGAATTGGTTTTTTCAAAAAACAAGATAAATCATTTAAGTAGAGCAACACGACAAGCTTCATATAAAAACGTGAAGGAACAAAAATAAGCAAACATGAAATGTAATGGCGGTAATACCTGATGCGGGTTGTTAACACCCATTGACTCATCAATAATAAGAATTGGAATGTTTGTGCCATTGGAGCTAGGGCTTCGAAACCCACGACCAAATAAATTGCTTGGAATTGAATTTGAATTGGACTGAGATTAGGTATCCTGAAACACAGTAGAGAGCGATAAAATTTAAAGGTCATAAAAATTTGGGTTGCAAACATAGTTGAAGAAGAAAATATTGCATATATGTACAACAAAGCATATGGTGAAAGAGACGGAAGGAAATACTACCTCTACTCCAACTAGTACGGCAATTGAGTGATTTGATAACAAAATAGAAACACATGATGGAGGGGCTAAAGGGGCATGAACAACAAGAGGGAAATTGCTTTCCATACGTTTTTCTGATCTAACATGATTATAATTGACCTTAAAAAGAAAACAATGACGAAAAAAATGAGAAAACAAACGGTACAATCTGTAAGTGATGCCACTATAAATAATATGCAAATTGAAACCATTACATTATTGGAAAACACCTCTTGTCACGTGGTTAAAGGAATTAATTCATCGATGGGAGAGTCCGATGGAGTAGGTGGAAAAGAGGGAAGTCCATAGGCCATAAATTGTAAAAAGGGGTCAGATGAATAATCTGGATTCTCCGCAACCTAAAATGGGGAAGAAGATAACCTCAACATAATTAGAGAGGGAAATATTTTCTATGAAAGTACATGAACCGAGATAATGCAAGCAATAAATATGAGGTCTAACATGCATAGAAGGAAAATATAAGAATTACTTTGGTAAGTTTTGTGAACGCAGATGATGGTGAGTTGAAGTTGGATAAGAAATCTGAGGTGCCGGAAGCGATGTCAGGGCTTCATATATGATATAACAGGATTATATTTTATCAAATAATGGATGTAATTAAAAGAACTAAGCATGTTATACTAAAACCTGGATATAATTACCAATTTCCGTAAATCCACATTTGCAAACTTCCATTTGCAAAAGATATTTAAACAACAATGACAATTTCCCTCTACTAATACTCGACTTTATTTAAATCTCATGCAATAAGATCCGAATACATACCTTCGCTGCTACGGGTTATTTTTTATTCTTCATAACCTTCTCAATGGTAGGTATTAGCCTCTGTCTCTGCCCTTTAGTTCTGTCTTTGACAGCTATACCCTTCGCTTTAGCAACGGTGGAAGTATTGGCATGGGAATTGTCAGGCAAATTTTCGGATATGTTGACACCAACATTAGTGGGTGGAATGGCTGGTGGGTGGGTGTAGCGACGTACAAGATTCTGCTCAGCAACTGTTTTCATCTTAAAAACCAAGGCCATAACAGTTTCAAAAGCTTCGGATGATACGTTGGCAATGTTAGCTACTTCAATCATAGACCGACAAAGGATTTTATGCCTTCTTTGTTTCTCCAGTCTTTCATCGGTACAAACATTATTTGGAACGAGTTCTTGTAGGTTGCCCCCCTTCACATTTCTGGTCCACCTTTTCAAAATGTAGCGTTGTGGGATTTTGTGTACTCTCAGTATATCTTTCATCACTTTGAGGGTATGCATGCACATGATACCCTCGGATTCAAATTTCATGCAAGAACATGTCAGGTGGTCATCCACCTGAATTCTCGTAACCACATGTTTGGTTGGTTTATCAGATTGACCAACTTCAGAAAGACAACACCCCTTTTCGTCATCGCGGAACGCAGTGTAAATCTGAGCATTCATGCAACCTTCATGTATTCTGCCTCGACTCTGTCATAAATGTTTTACTCATGTACACCTTTCCAGCTATAATCAGAAGCATGCATGGATTTGCTATGTTGGGAAGCTTTTGCAACAACCCATACTCTGCTTTCAGATCTTTATAACGTTTGTCATACAACAATGTGTCAAAATGTTGGAAGAATTCGGGTAACGTATATTGCCGAGAAATGTACTGTTTTAGCCTACCGTTGAAACTCTTGCTAACTTGAGTACTACGCATTGCGGCAGTCCATAGACCCTTTACATATACCTTTCCCCAAACTTGCTTCAAATCATACATATTTGCAATCCATTTATTGTTCTGCAATCCAAACAATTTAACCATCACATCCCACTTCACATCAAACTCTTTGACATCCTCCACCCTAAACATTAAATGAGAAATTGTCCCCTTAACCATAAATTTATCCACTTGTTTCGCACCCGCATACTTGTGTACATTTTGCATGAGGTGCCAACAACAGAGAAGGTGGGTGGTATGGGGCATGACCTGCGATAATGCCTTGGCCATTACTGCGTCTTGGTCGGTAAAAATGGTCTTCGGAGCTTTATCGCACATGAACCGCAAGAATGTAGCGAACAACCACGTAAAGGAATCCGCCGTCTCGTCGTACTTCAATGCAGCACCAAAAACCATTTTCTGACAATGTTGATTTAAGCCAATGAACACAACAAATGGTCTGTTATGTCACGCCCCAAATTCCTAGGACTCCGAAATCCGAGTCTAAGAGCTAAGGGAGTGAATGCGGAAGTAAAAAGAAACGAAAAACAAATGAAAACCAATGACTGAAGGTCATCAAACACCAACAAAAGGGTAAAATGCTCTAATACCATGCTGACACGTCCCTAAATTCCTAAGACTCCCGAACTGGGATATCCAAGGGATCCAGGATGTGATCATTATGATGAGCAACCAACTAAGATATCATTAGCCATGAAAACGTATGGAATAATGATGGAACGGTATATTTCATACCCAAATGAATAATAAACAAAGCAGCGGAATCTAACAAAAATCCGGCAGAGTTCCGTTTGTAAATGGAACATCCGGATACACAACCACAACACAAGTACCTGCCAATAACATTTCGATAATAACAATGGCTTCCAAGCCCCACATTCATCAATCCTACTAGGGCCGAGGTAGTGGAAAGAATCCAAGACCTCTCCAAACCCTCTAAACTCAACAGAGCCACAAATGCTCGAATAGGAATACAAGAAATGCACCTAGCTGTGCAAAATAAATACAATAACCATCAGAAAGAATAAATACAGGAACTAAAGGATACATCAACAGGGATATGCCAACAGACTGGCTCCCAAAAAAGAATACATAACAATCCCATAACAATGGGTAGAGAAACTGAAAGCGGATACCTATCATCCCCAAACCCACTCGTGCTGCAACCGTAACCGCATCACCCAACGCAACTCCAAAGCCTGTAACAAGGAAACAAAAGAAAGCTGCCGTTGCACTGCATCCTGCTCATAGCCGTATATTTCCTGCAACCTGGCGTGGAATACCAGGGGGCGAATGAAATTCCCCTGTGAGCAAATAAGCTCAGTGGGAAAAGATACTCTAACTACCACATCCTCTGGCAGTTTAGGTAATGCTAAACTATCTAGCAAGATATATATATAGCCCAACTAATCTCATTCACGCAAAACCCAAGGCACACGCTCATATACTACCGTACGTAAGTATATAACGGGGATATACATACATATACACACATATATATATATATATAAGAATAAATACACAGCATGAGTCTGTAATGTACAACTAAGACTCGTACTCCAAGTACCAACACCAGTAGTTTACACTACTCTCACCAGCGTACACTAGGTACACGATACTAATGTCAAATCTAACCAATCATCCAGCGCTCACAACGCTAACAAGAAAATCTAAACAGAGGGAATCACACTCACCTCTAACATCCACAAGGATCAAAATCCACCACTAGTACCAAGGAATACTCATAACTCACTCCCCGAGAACACAGGAGGAAACGTACTCACGTCCTTGCGTACTAACACAATCATCGTCTATATGTATATATATATATATATATTGTAAATGTACAATATATATATATATAATACAAACCTCATCCCATTCCTAAGGAAAATCTACCTCTCAAAGGCTAGATCACCTCAATCATATCACCATACCATAAATCACATCGACCTCATAATACTATCATCGATAGGGTCAATCACATCACTAACGCTCTCACTGTAGGCGAGGGAAAACCACCAATCAAATCACTAAGAGTACGCGAACTTAACTCACAAGAACGACCACCCAATGGTCACCGAAACAAAGCAAAGGAAAAGACTTCCCAATGCTAAACCAACAGATAACCGAGACAACAATGTCAAGGTTAAAACACCACAACTGTTTAAGGAGAACACTTGGACAAGGAACCCAATCCACTCGGTATCCATGCCCACAACATGTGGAACAACTCGAATCACCTAAGTAGTGACGTCAAAAACCAAGAAGAAAGGAAGGGCAACACTATATGTGTGCACTGAACAACACCAAGCCTCATACCCGAGACTTAGAAATGATAGGAATCAAAGGTGAAACAATGGAACACCTTTCAAAACTCTACAGGATGAGATATTAAGAAAGAAGTCTCGAAATCTCATAATCTCAAGAAAAGTAATAAAAATAGTTTTCCCTTTTAAGAAACCACAAAGTAAAAATGACCGTCTTGCCCCCGGTCTCCGTCAGTTGTCATCACCGACTTTTATAAGTTAAAATCTTTGTTTAAAGAAGATCCTAAGATCATTTTATAAAGTGTTAAAACTTTTAGTTGCTACGGGGGTAGGCGAAAACGAGTTTTTTCCTTTTAAATACAAAGAGTTTAGAAAACACCATTTTCGAAATGACAGTCAAATAAGAGAAACACAACTCTATGAATTCCTGTAATGTCCGAGAGGACAGTAAAGGAAGAGCAACACGTTGGACTCACGGAAGACAACCATCCGTTCCAACTCCACCAATTCAAATGACACCACGAGGAAGAGGTTAGGAACCACACCGTAAGCGACAACTCAAGGAATGACATACAAGTCAACGACCACGTACTAGTGTACAAAACACAGTACCAGGAATGCTTAAGGGAAGGGACTAAGCACTAGAACCAAGTCTGTCAAACTACAGTACCTCGAGTACTTAATAAAGTCACTCAACCATAACCGCTTCTCACCAATCAAAATCTCGACTACAGTTGATAGTCTATTCCTCAAAAGTGAAAGACACCTAAAGGTCCATACTACAACTCACAATCTCATCACCCACCTTCTCGAAGGCCCCAATTCATAACTGATACTAAAATCAATCTCTAGCCTCCAATCTCTAACAAGGTCACAAAGCCAACCACAATCACCAAACTATTAACCCCGCCTTCTCTAAGGCATCAACTCCAAATCATCTCTGCAGTTCATCACTAACCGCAACTAACCACAAAGATCACTATGCCAATATACTTAACCTCCCCCAAGGGTACGAAAGTATATATATACTCACAAGTATAAAATAAGCATTTCATTATACTTGATCTATTACCACATGTAATCATTTTCTTTCACGTTAATCATTATCAACTGAGCATTTTACAAAGATATGAATTTAAATTCGCAATATTCACACATAACATGCTCCAAAAATCCAACAGGCAATAATAACACATATTAAACCTGTTCCAACAACACATGTAATAATCTCACGTATACATGTCAAATGAAATCACATAAATGCCATGCAAATATAATGTGACTCAACACCACACTTTGCCCTATCATAGGTAAACGAATACGCACTCTACCCATAAATATGAGCTAACAGAGGGTCGCACCGGTACTTCCCAAGTGATTTTGAAACTTCTCAATTCAACAAGGAAGACGGTTTGCACGAGACGACCCGTGACCAAAGATTCGTCAACACGAATGCATAAGACGACCCGCGACTTCGAGAATGAGACGACTCACCCTATACCCCATTCACAGCTCATTATTCTGTAGGATGGGAACACCCCCTGGCCAGTTGTTGCGACGATTCGACACAAAGACACCCCATATGATTTCACAACCCACATATACCAATACCATGATTTAACACTACATGATATTCTCAATATGCATCCAGGTCCAAATGACAATCATGCATCAACATAAATATGATTTCATAAACCGCATATACCAACACTATATGCATCTAGGTTTCAATGACAATCATTTCTCAATATAAATATGTAACGCATCATATTTATATATAATATCCACATGAATCCAATATAATTCTCGAAATCTCTTTTTAACATGCTTTTAAAATACAATAAAGCATTTAAATCATATGAAAACAATTTCATATACAACTCATGTTTTCAAATATATATTTTCTTTAATTCTTTAGAAAATATTTCAAATTCCCTTATCATGCCTTTAAAATAATTAAAGCAATTAATTCACGTCTCGCAAGGGAACCTAGCACAACGTCTAAGTTTTCACGAATCTCTACTAAATCATTTAATTCTCAAGGGAATTTCTAAACCGCATATTCCTATTCAATTCAATTAGGAATATATTTAATCTCGTAGGAAATAATTTAATTAATTTTCTTAAATTAATTCCTAAGTCCTATTCCGATTCTAAACGAATTATAGATATTTAAATTAACGATTTAATATATCTATATTAAATTAAATAAGGGTTTTGCACCCCTAAACTACTTCAATAATGCAGAGTGAGAAATATAATTTCCCACCTGAGATTACGCTTACAGAACAGCCGTTTCGGGCCCACCGTGAACAGTACCGGCGCCCGAATATAACGCCCACCGACCAAAGTCGTTCGAAAAATATTTCGAATATATCAAAATGTCCGCCTCGACAACCTATACGATATATACGAAGCCCGTTAACAATAGGTTAAATAATTGGGTTAAATCTAAAATACCCCAAACGAAAACTATAACATATAAATGCGATTTCCGGGCAAATCGTTCATCCTAAATTCACGAAATTAATATATAACGAATACATGGTAGAGACGAAGCTACTCACTGAAAATCGGCTCAAACCGATCACCGGAAGGTCGCTGAAAAATTGGCCGAAGCCCAGCCGGATCGCCCCTGCCCACGCGCGTCTCCCCTGCGCGAGCCCAGCTCTGTCCGGCGCCACCCTACGCCACCACGGCCTCCCGCGCCACCGCCTGGCCCAACCGACGACCACCATGCTGTCGCCGACCGCCGCCGTGCCCTTGCTCCAGCTGCGCAGCCGCGTCTGCCATGGAGAACAACCCGAGGTCTCTCTCTCCAGCCGTTCCTCTCTCTCTCTCTCTCGCCATGACCGACGACCGAAGATGGAGAAGTAGGGAGCTGCTTCAGTCGTGGAGAAGAAACGAAGAAGAAATGAAGAGAAATGGGAGTGGTGTCGTGTAGGAGAAGGAGCTCAGCAGACCTGTATATACATATACACATATATGCCATAATTGCAAAAGCAACCCTTTAATTGTCCATAATTACGAAACTGACCCTTCAAGTATCCGT
This sequence comes from Cornus suecica, assembly GCA_963922005.1. NCBI lineage: Eukaryota > Viridiplantae > Streptophyta > Magnoliopsida > Cornales > Cornaceae > Cornus > Cornus suecica. Next base: position 35,346,185 of record OY998243.1, on the reverse strand, counting down.
AATTGCGAAATAACCCCAAAACTATATATATATAATTAAATATATATATATACACAATAAATCCCGAAAAATATCGGGAACACCAAAACGTAATCTCGCAAACCCGAATCAATAACGGGACGCCCAATCAAAAATATATCGGGGTAGAAACCCAAACGTCGGAACACTTAACAGGCCCGATCCAATTAAAATGCGTCGTCATTCAATCGAAACACTAATCATTAAATGTCGAATAAACTAACGTCGAAACGAGACCGTGTAATTGACAACAAGAATTCGCGTAGTCGTCAAAGAAAAACCATAAAGTCATCCAGTCGACTTTAAAACTAAACGCGAAAAATTTACAGGTATCAAATACCAAGAATAAACAATACGTCAAGAACCAGTGACGTCATTACCGAAATTAAATCAAAGATAATTTCAGTAAAAAGGATAATAACACGGGGTGTTACATGTTACATTGCAGAATATTGTATATGGTATAAAAGGACAAAACATCTCTAAAACCAGCATAGTCGGAAACCATCTTCGAATCTGCCCAGAATATATTAGTTATCATGTCAGCAACATCGAGCTGGACAGCGTCCATAAAACTAGGATCAACAACAAGCTGCTTTTCAAAATACATTATAAGCCAACCGACTTCCCCGCTTTCCAGATCCTTCTGCCTCCTTGTCCTCAAATGATTTTGGACATCAACCCTGAAAACCCCACAGATTCTATCCCACCCGATTGTCTGGACGATGATTCAAAAGATTGCCGTAAGGGTATACCACAGTCTGCAGCCATCTCAACTTGAATTGCCTGCACACTATTGATTTTCCGTTGAGAGGGCAACATGTGGGTCAAATTTCTCAGTATGAGATCGTGGTTGTGCTCTTCAATGAATTTATGGACCACATACTTCCCTAAACTAGAATCCCAGCTTATACCCATGCGTGCAAGGCAGTCCGTTCGTGTATCAGCTCTATGACTCTTCTTCTTCCGTGCCTTCGCACTTCTTCTTACACCCTCCTTTGAACATACAAATAACCTTGAAGTCAGTTTCCTTTCCGATTGTGGCCCCTGATCTCCGGCCTTCTTACTAGGATTGCCCCACTCGCGATGGATACTAAATCCTATATTACCTCCGTAAGCATTGTACAAGTCATATGCTTGCTGCTCGGAATCAAGGCACATTCCGATGCATGGTTTACCATCCAGAAGATCAGCCCCATTTACTTTTTCAACGACATTAATCCGGCTATTGATTTCTTCATCCATTATCCAACTCTTATCTCCCACAACAATACCCAACTAAATTAGGAACTGCAAAACTGAAATATATAACCGAATCATATTAGTTACAACTAAAACTGCAATAAATTTTAACGTGTAATAAATATTGTCAAAGTATATTGAACAATGCGAAAGAAAGATGCATACAGGGAATATGAGTGGCCGAAAGAAAAGGTTAGAGGTACAACATTCTTAATCTAAAGGCATGAAAAGCTTATGTTTATTTTTTCATCCATTAACCAATTCTTATAGGCCACGATCATCAATTTTTTCATCCAGGAACAATTAATTATAACGGTATTAGTTTCAATTGGAGTACAAAAATAAAAAATGTATATTCTCAATATGTCAACATATATTCAACACTTTTGATACGGAATATAGGAGCAATATATATAATAAGAAAAAAGAGGTAGGTAAATGGGAGGTCATATAAAGGTAAACCATCGCTCTTTGGAAGAAAGAAAAGCTCAATTTAAAATGTTATGGGTCCGTTTGTAGACGGAAATATGATGGAAAGTAAAACTGGAAAATTAAACGAAAAGAATACGAAAACTAACTTTTCAGCATGTATTTCATTAGATTAAATGGAAACAAATGCAATGAACCAGTAAGAATTTAATTTTGTCTTCCCTACCATAAAAGTGAAAACAATGTGAGTATACATATGAAAAAGACCCTTTAAATTACGCACTATATTTTTCAGAATATTTGTAAAAAATCATTTCATTGAATGATCAATTAATACATTTACTTCATTATTTTTTTCACATATATTTTGTAATCAGATATATCTCATAACCATGTATAAGTCATATAAATAATTTCCTCAAAACCAAGACAATAAAAGGATAAAGGCTTTATATACATGATCAATTAATTAATTTTAGTCACTAATTTTTGCACATATAAACCCTAATCAGATAATATATGATATGTATCCCTAAAAAATATTTTGCTAAAAAATAAAGCCGATAAAAACTTTATATAAATTTCTAGGTCAAAGAAACATGTAAATAAATCGTGGAATTGCTAAAAATAAAATAAAATATAACTAAAACATTCAGCCACTGAGGTTACTATATGAATGTTAATGTCGAAGAGTGTACTAAAGATATGAAATACCAAAAACAAAATAACATTCGTAGGTTAGGTTGTACATAATTCTAACGTCAATAACATTGTTTATAAGAATAATTATTATCCATCTACAACATAGTGAGGTATTATTCTTTTTCACCTTCAGGACGTATTTTATCAATTTAATGAATCCAAGACTATATAAACAAATAACTAAGCTCACAAGCGATACTTTATCTTCAAAATGGATAACTTTCAACGAATAGTTAAATTATCGATGGTTTTATATGTAAAAAAATTTTGACAATATTTTTTATATCATACATGACCAAACAAACCCTAAAGTAACCCAAAAATGTAATAACACACAACATTTATCAAATTAAAATCAATAGGCAAAGAACATACATATTTCAGTATTGAAAAATTAGATTGTGTAAAGTTGTAGTACAAGATGAATAACTTCTATAAATTATACGTGCAATATTATAAGAATAATTTTTATCCCTCTGTAATATAATGAGGTATTAGTCTTTTTCAACTTCATGATTTTCTACAATTGAATGAATCCAAGACTATAAAAACATGTAACTAAGGTAACAAATGTAACATCATCTTCAAAATGGATAACTTTCACGGAAGAGTATAAATTTCCAGCGTATTATATGTGGAAAATGTTTGACAAAATTTACAGGATAACACTAACGAAACGAACCCTAAAGTAGCTAAAAAACATAAAAACACACAACATTTAACAAATCCAACCAATAGCCTCTTTTGAAGAATTACATTGTGTAAAGTTGTAAAAGAAAATGCACATCTTCTGTAAAGTATACATGCAATGTTATAAGGCAACGCTAATATTCATATTCAACACTTGTTGATGACTAATATTCATAGTCAATACGAATAATATTCATATTCAACATCAACCATAGACACCAAGAACAAAAATCAACAAGATAGATGCAGACTAAGAGAAACACTAGAATCATCAGGTATGACGTATTTTATCAATTGAATGAATCTAAGACTATATAAATAAGTAATTAAGATCAGAAGCATAACTTCATATTGAAAAATTGATAACTTTTAAGGAAGAGTGAAATATTTTGGGTTATATACATCAAAAAGTTTCAACACCATTTAGGGCATCAAGCTAACCAAACACACCCTAAATAAAAAATGAACAACTTTTCTAAATTATACATGCATCGCTAATATTCATATTCAACACCTACCATAGGCAGAACAACACTTCAATATGAATAATATTCATATTCAACAACAACCATATAGAAAAAAATAATTATCCACACAAATCAAACAAAGTAAGATGAACACTTGGATCATCAAGAAGGACGTATTTTATCAATTGAATGAATCCAACACTATATAAACAAGTAACTAAGCTCAGAATTATAACTTCATCTTAAAAATGGATCACTTTCAAGGAATGGTGAAATTATCGATGGTTTTATATGTAAAAAACATTTCGACAAAATTTATTACATCACACTAACCAAAGAAACCCTAAAGTAACCAAAAAAATGTAATAACACACAACATTTAACAAATTAAAATCAAAAGGCAAAGAAAATACATATTTCACTATTGAAGAATTAGATTGTTTAAAGTTGTAATAGAAAATGTATAACTTCTGTAAATTATACATGCAATGTTATCAGAATAATTTTTATCCCTCTGTAGTATAATGATCTATTAGTGTTTTTCACCTTCATGATGTTCTACAATTTATTGAATCTAAGATTATATAAATAAGTAACTAAGCTCACAACCGTAATTTCATCTTCAAAATGGATAAGTTTCACAGAAGAGTCAAAATTTCAAGCGTTTTATATGACAAAAATTATCCACAGGTTTAGGGGATTACACTAACCAAACAAACCCTAAAGTAACCAAAAAACATAAAAACCCACAACATGTAACAAATCCAAATCAAAGAACATAAATATTTCTTTTGAACAATTAGAATGTGTAAAGTTGTAATATAAAATGAACAACATCTGTAAATTATACGTGCAATGTTATAAGGCATTGCTAATATTCATATTCAACACCAACCATAGGCAGAACGACGCTCATCAACAATATTCATATTCAGTATCAATAATATTCATATTCAACAACAACCATAGATAGAAGAAACAAAAACCCACACTAATCAAACATATCAACATAGAAAAACTTGAATCCTCCGACATGACGTATTTTTTGAATTGAATGAATCCAAGACTATATAAATTAGTAACTAAGCTCACAAGCATAATTTCATCTTAAAAAATGGATAACTTTCAAGGAAGAGTCAAATTGTTTTGGGTTTTATATGTCAAAAATTTTATACAGCATTTAGGGGATCGCGCTAACCAAACTCCCCTTAATATAAAATGAACAACTTCTCTAAATTATACATGCATCGCTAATATTCATATTCAACACCCATCATAGGCAGAACGACTCTCACCAATAATAATCATGTTCAACAACAACCATACACAAAAAATAATAATCCACACAGATCAAACAAACTAAGACAAACACTTGAACCATCAGCAATGACGTATTTTATCAATTGAATGAATCCAAGACTATATAAAGAACTAACTAAGGTCAGAAGTGTAACCTCATCTTCAAAATGGATCACTTTCAAGGAATGGTGAAATTATCGATAGTTTTATATGTAAACTTTTCGACAATATTATTTAGATCACACTAACCAAACAAACCCTAAAGTAACCCAAAAACGCAATAACACAACATTTAAAAAATTCAAATAAATAGGCAAAGAACATACAGATTTTACTATTGAAAAATTAGATTGTGTAAATTTGTAGTAGAAAATGAACAACTTCTGTAAATTATACATGCAATGTTATCAGAATAATTTTTATCCCTCTGTAATATAATGAGGTATTAGTCTTTTTCAACTTCATGATGTTCTACAATTGAATGAATCCAAGACTATATAAACATGTAACTAAGGTAACAACCGTAACATCATCTTCAAAATGGATAAGTTTCACGGAGGACTATAAAATTCCAGCGTATTGTATGTGGAAACATTTTGACAAAATTTACAGGATAACACTAACGAAACGAACCCTAAAGTTACTAAAAAACATAAAAACACACAACATTTAACAAATCCAAACAATAGCCTCTTTTGAAGAATTACATTGTATAAAGTTAGAAAAGAAAATGCACATCTTCTGTAAAGTATACGTGCAATGTTATAAGGCAACGCTAATATTCATATTCAAGACTTGTTCATCAATAATATTCATATTCAACACCCACTATAGGCAGAACGATACTCATCAATAATATTCATATTCAATATGAATAATATTCATATTCAACAACAACCATACAGAAAAAAACATAATCCACACAAATTAATCAAACAAAGACACACACTTGAATCATTATGAATGACGTATTTTATCAATTGAATGAATCCAAGACTATATACACAAGTAACTAACCTCACAAGTGTAATTTCATCTTCAAAATGGATCACTTTCAAGGAATGGTGAAATTATCGATGGTTTTATATGTAAATAATTTTCGACAATATTTTTTATATCACACTAACCAAACAAACCCTAAAGTAAGCAGATAACGTAATAACACACAACATTTAACAAATTAAAATCAATAAGCAAAGAACATACATATTTCACTATTGAAGAATTAGATTGTGTAAAGTTGTAATAGAAAATGTACAACTTCTGTAAATTATACGTGCAATGTTATCAGAATAATTTTTATCCCTCTGTAATATAATGAGCTATTAGTGTTTTTCACCTTCATGATGTTCTACAATTGAATGAATCTAAGATTATATAAATAAGTAACTATGCTCACAACCGTAATTTCATCTTCAAAATGGATAACTTTCACTAAAGAGTCAAAATTTCAAGCGTTTTATATGACAAAAATTATCCACAGTTTTAGGGGATTACACTAACCAAACAAACCCTAAAGTAACCAAAAAACATAAAAACCCACAACATGTAACAAATCCAAATCAAAGAACATAAATATTTCTTTTGAACAATTAGATTGGGTAAAGTTGTAATATAAAATGAACAACTTCTGTAAATTATATGTGCAATGTTATAAGGCATTGCTAATATTCATATTCAACACCAACCATAGGCATAATGATGCTCATCAACAATATTCATATTCAGTATCAATAATATTCATATTCAACAACTACCATAGATAGAAAAAAGAAAAACCCACAGTGATCAAACATATGAACGAAACAGACAACAGTACCTGGAATGAATCTGAAAACAACAACTTCCAGTTTCTACAGTCTCAATAAAAAATATATAACATCAATCTGAAACGAAGAAGAATATAATTAGGGGTGAAAAGTTCATGAACAAACCAATTAACTAATCTACAAGAAAACCATAAACTACAATTTTAATTAATTGCAACCCAATTTGCAAAGAATTAATTGCAGTACAAAAATAAATAAACACTAACCAAACTCCATACTCATATTAGCTTGCGACTCGACCAATCTCATCTCTCATTAGGAGCTAGGTCGATACTCCTTCTTTGGCAATATTGTATAGATTCCACTGATATGCTCCAAAACCCTGATGTACAATATCAGCAAAACCATACTGAGTTTTACGCTGACAACCAGAACCCTATAATACACTTGGATCAAAAACCAAATGGGTATGCTCGATATTGGGGTATTAGAGGAAATAATAAAGATTTTCAGCCACACCCGGATGGATTTTATGGAGGAAATTCAACTAGGTTGAGGCAAAGCTGTACATGGGTCGGTGGACAAAACCCTATAAATTAATTTTAGCTCAACCTAGTATAACAAATTAGGAATCTTTCTGGTGGGTATGGTGTAGCTGAATTCTGGGGGACAGATTTGCCCTCACATAATATTACGACGGAGGATGAAGAAAAATAGCAGAACCCAACTGGATAAAGTGGGAATTTTTCAAATGGGTATGGTGGAGAGAATCATATTATTGATTTTCAGCATAAACCAGTTGGGGAAAGTGGCAACCATTTCACTGGAATGTCTCAACAGTCCGAAAATGGGCATTATGAATCTTATCTGCAACGATCATGAAGTTTGGATTCGATTGGATAAGATTCTTCCTGGATTGGATTTTGGTTGAGAAAGTTTTTTCTTTATTTTTCAGACATGTATATATATTTATTTCCTCCTCCTCACTGTTGACCTAAATATCAAATTGGTGGGATTTTTGAATTTTTGCGAAATTTTATATTCAAACCGGGAATGGGTTTTGCACTTGTGGGTCTAAGTTGACTTTCACTATTTAATTATACGGATAATGTTCAATTATAAAAATGTAGAAATTATACAAAATAAGTTTTGCATGTGGGACCCACCGCTACTGACTGGGCTGACTAGATCGTTCTAGTCAGAGAGTAACCTGACTGAATGCACATCCCCATATAACATCCCAATGGAAGGACAGATGTATAGATTGTAAGTGACACCTGTACAAAGCTTGTAACGTCCGATATTTTTACGTGTTAATTTAAATTTTTTATTTAAACAATAAGTGCTTATGTGATTATGTGCTTAATATGTTTATGTGTTTTAGCATGCTTTACATGTTTTACGTGTTATAAAAAATTGTACGTAGCATGTTGTATTTTCATTTTGAAATTTATGAAAATTATTGAAAAAGATTTGGGGAAAGAAATGACCGAGGGGTAAATGAGTAATTTTACATTTGGAACACTTAGTGGAAAGTGTAGAGATTTTGGGTGGGAATTAGGGCATGAGTGGCATTTCGGTAATTAGGGAGGATGACAAGGGGTAAAAGGGTAATAAAGAGTCTTGATGACACTCTTGTAATTAACCCTAACTTTGGATGAATTTGGTCATTTCCACTTTTCATGTGTTGTCACATTCCTAGCCCTTGATCTTCTTCTCCCATCTTTGTTTTAGACCCTTGGATCATAAGGCCTTGTTTGGTTGGCGCTTAAATGGAATAATCCTTTATTGTTGGTCTTTCACTTGACAAGACTTTTTCTCAACCATTGGATGGTTTGTTAATTCTCATCTTTATTCTAAACCCTTGGATGATAAGGCATTGTTTGGGAAAATAATGAGTTTTGTGAGTTGTGTAATAAGTCTTCCACTTGGCAAGAATCATTTCTAGCCCTTGGATTCATTTCCTTTTTCCCCATCTTAGTTATGAACCCTTGGATTAGAACACCCATTTAAGGTTATACATATACACCATTATGTATTGATTATTGTCTTCTAAAGTGCAAGACTTCTCTCATTCACCACAAAGTTCTCTCTTCTCCAATACATTTCCTCTCTTCTTCTCATGTCCATTTTAATTTTTTTTCTTCCTTAGTTCTTCTTCAAGAACATCATCATTGGGTTGGAGTTTGAAGAACCTTTGAACATAAGAGTTGTAGAGGATGGCCTTATCTTCCCTTTGATCAAAAAATTGGTAAGTGTTTTTCACTTCTTTAGGGTTTTCGATTTCAAACCCTAGAATTTATTTCCTTGAAGCTTTGTGTTCAATTATTGATAATTGGTTCCCTTTTTCTCTTGAATCTTGTTAAGGGAGATGAGTTGAACCTTTTCACCAATTATTTCAGTTATTAAAACCTTGGAGCTCATCTTGTGATTCTTGACTCCTATTGTGGAAGAGTTGTGGTAAGTTCAAGAACTCCTTCTCTTGAATTGTGTTTTCTTAGAACCCTAAGTTGCTATTGTTAGGGATGATTTTGTTTTGTGGTTGAAGCCACTTTAATAATTTTGGTTTATAGAAACACCATATTAATTGTTATTCATTGAATGGTGTAATTGTAAGCTTGGAAGCTCTTTCTTTGAATATTTGAGTTGATAGCCTACTTGGATCTCTCTTGGACACTCTTGAGCTAGCTTGATTGGAATCGAGGTAGGGGAAAAATGATTTATGTTTGTCTTTGGATGAGGGTGTGTGCGTCTATGTGTATATATGCCGTATATATATATATACAAGTTGGTCTTGATAGTTTAGACTATGAATTAGGCCTTGAGAACATGAATTGTGATATAAATTATGTTGTGATTATTGCTTAACAAATGTTAAATTGTAGGCCTTGTGGGAAATTGGACACAATATAATGTTATTTGATAGAAACATGTATTGTGATGGCATATGGTTATGATAAGAACCTTTATGCATTTTGGGGTACACCATGTAGTGTCAAAAGCACGGGTGTAGGGTTAATACGGATTATGTATTCGTATATGTATAAATAGTCGCAACAACTGGACAGGGGGTGTTCCCATCCTACGGAATAATGAGCCGTGAATGGGGTATAGAGTGAGTCGTCTCATTCTCGAAGTCGTGGGTCGTCTCGTGCATTCGTTATACGAATCTTTAGGCATGGGTCATCTCGTGCCAACCGCCTTCCTTGTTGAAGGTGAAATGTCAAAAATACTTGGGAATAATCGATGCGGTACTCTTTCTCGTTTTAAATGAGTAGGGTATAAATTCGTTAACCTATATTGGGCAAGCGCATATTATGGGGTGTCTTGAGTTATATTGTACTTGAATTATCCCATGTGATTATGATATTGTTATTGAAGCATGCTATAATTGTGGTAAATTATATTATGAGCATGTTGGGGAAAAACTTACTTGTTGGATTCGATGGGGTTCCAAATTGGTGTGAGATCCATGTGGAACAAGAGACCGACCTAGGGTTAGTGGCATGAACCTTGGTTGGGTTGAACCACTCGGACTACCGAGATGGAGGCAATAACGCTTCCTCTACTGGGCTAGTGAGCTCACCCCATGCCATATATATTTTTCAGGTGATGAGCTCGTTGGGAGGGTTCTGTAGTCTCTCCGTGGACGTGTGGATATATGTCCGCCCTTTTGTGCATGGGAGCCGGACCACACTTTTATTTTGTTGGGCATTAGGTCGATAAATATGTTCCTTTTGCATATGTAAAACCAACTTGTAAAACTACTTAATTTTTGTCCGGCTAGCATGTTAGACAAGGTTTTATTATCGATGTATATCCCTTGGAGTGCTATGCCCAGGGATTATATTATTTTGGTGCACTTCGGTGCCGGAAATGTAAGACTAGTTCGTATTATGAAAACTATGTCCTATTTTGCCTTGAAATGTATAAATTATTTGTCTTGAGTGTGAAGTGAATAATAGTTATAGAATGTACTTATTAGGTGTCTGGCCGAAAAATGCATTTTTCTAGGCTTTCAAACGAACACTTTCGTTTTGAACAGAAAAACCCGTTTTCGCCTACAACCGTAACCCCGGGAAAATTTCCTTGTTTTTAGAAATGAATTTAATTAAATTCATTATCTTAGAGATTTCAAACTTTAGAAACCGGCGGTAGTTAAAAATGGAGACCGGAGGCAAGACGAAGATTTTATGAAAACTTACAAGAAAATGATTTTTTTGCTAAGTTTACATTTTTCGCGTTTCCTGAGGTATCGAAAACTATTTTTGGGTTCCGCAAAGGAAAAACTAACTTTTTCAATATTTATGATTTTTCGGGACCGACGGTGCGAAAAACAAAGTCATATCGCAAAATCTCGCGTTTTTGCATTTTTAAACCTTAAGGAAATGCTGATTTGGCCAGAGGCTAAACTATCCCATACTTAGAATTTTTTTCATATTTTCAACTTTGCCAAAACAAATCTCATTTTTTGGCTTTGGACATGCCAGCTGTAGCAGGCCGCGCATGGCTGTTGTGCGCGCGCGGTGCGCTGCAGAGCGCAGGGCTGCACGCGGCATGGCATGCCATGGCCTGCTGTAGCGGCATGAAATGTCCGATGTTCGAAAAATCGTATTTTCCTCCTCGCATGTCGGAATGGACCCCCGTTTGTTTCTATGGGTTGTCCTATGTCCAAATTATCTAAATAAAATTTGAAATGATTATGTTTGCCCTGAAATGACTATTTTACCTTTGGTGAAAGAGGAGTACCTCAACTTTAGTTTTAGGTGGGTATTGTATGACGCCACTTTTGAAAATTCATATCTCCTTCCTCGTGGCTTCAAATTAGGTCATGTTTGTTCGTATTGCTAGTGTTTGGTCCAAATTTTGTAGTTGTATTTTGAAATTATTATTTTACCCCTTATTTGACCATTTTACCCTTGGGTAAATATTGGGTGTTGGAATGATTCGCTCAAGGTACCGAGTGAATCGGTTTACCTCTTTTCCGATCCCGTGTGATCTTCTTGGCATCTTTGAGATGTTGTAGGTCTATTTTACCAATTTATGGGTGTTTGACGACTTAAAAAGGATTTTATTTCATTTCCATTTGTTTCCGCGGTCACTCATCTAGCTCTTAGGCTCGTTTTTTGGAGTCCTAGGAAATTAGGGATGTGACAAAGCTAGTACCTTAAGCTTAATCCTTTTGCCTATAGGATCCATGTTAGTGGGGACTAACAATTTTTTTTTGGATTTTGGGATATAAATGGCATATATTTAATTTTTTGGGATTTAAAAAAAAAAATTAGTGAGGCCTTAGTTCTAAAGAATTCTAAATTCTATAGTATGTGAGGTAAAAACAAAATCAGTGGAAACTAAACACGAAATATCAAAAAAAATTAAGATAAAAGATATATATAAAAAAATTTCAATGGGAGACCTACCCCACTGGTCATTAATTAAATCCGTCCCTACCTATAAATAGCTTGTCCATGCTTGTGCATACATATGAAAAATGAGAAGGAATAAAGCTTCCTCTCTCTCTCTCCCTCTCAAATATATTACACTATATACTTATATAGAATAAATATAGGTGTTGATATATATATATATGCCTACCTGAGTTGGTGCCGTTTGAGAAGAAAATTATATTTTTCTCTCTCACTTCAAAGGGTTGTTGACGCCCCAATTTGACAAGTGGTCCCGAGATTGGTTGATGGCTGAAACGAGTAATTGGGTCAGAGTATTGGGCAAAATTGACTAGAAGAAGGAAGCGATTCATATTGGAAGGGTTTATCAAATCTTGAGGCGACTGAGTGTAGGTCGGCCGGTTGGGCCGAATCAAGTGATGAAGGATAAGGATCTACTTCATTTGAAATGTTGTGTGCCTAAGGTATATCTACAACAACAGAAGATTTATCTGAGAAACGAAAAGATAATTTTAGTTCATTCAAGAAGTTTGAGTTGAAAGGGATTGCTTCAAGGATATGTCCCAGGAAGTTATATTTATGATGGAAGCTTAAGAAGAGGAAATTCGCATCAACCAACTAGTGATAGGATGAAGAAGATTGTTGCTACATTTTAAATTCAATTGTATTGATTTGAATTTAAACATTAGATAGGGTTTGTTTTCCTCACATGTTTTGGGGAAATTTGTTTTCTTGTAGACCTATAAATAAAGACCTTTATGCAATATTTTAAAAGGTCGACGACCAATCAAACATTATATTTACATTATTACTCTCGTAGTATCTGTCTCTCACTTAATTCCTTTTTCCTCTGTCTCATTCATTCTATACCTATTCATTTCTTTCTTTTCACCCCATATTTACTCTATTTCTTGTTCTCCCCATATTTCCCTCTAAATCTATTCCTTACTTGCTTTTCTCATCCCATGTTAAGTCCATCTTCACTTCTCAACTCTTGAGCTTGATCAAGTTTTTCCCTTTGCAAACAAATAACCTTTATTTGGTTGTAATTCATGTCATTTGATTTTCTTTCCCAATTGTTTAATGTCCTTTTCATTGAGGCACATAAAATAACCTAGAGTGGAAGTTTTGTGTTCTCCCTTCCACGTAATCACTTGAGAAGTCAAAGCTAGAAGGAGACTTTCATTGATTTCCGATCCTTTCACTACAAGAAATTTGTCTTTTAGTCACAGTCCATTAGGCACGGTCCAAAATCTGTCACTATAAAGTGGATTTTAAGGCACAGTTCTTTAAGACCGTCCCTAAAACCTCTATTTTTAGCCACGGTCCTAACCTACTGTGCCAAACATGAATATTTGTGGGCACATGCACATTAAACCGTGCCAAAAGAGAAAAAAAAATTTGGAACGACGGCAAATTTAGCACCATTTTACTCTTGGGTTTCACGGCAAAAGAGAAGATATTTTTGTCAAATATTTTAATATAATTAAAAGTACCAAAACTACATCGTTTTGATTATATAAATGCATCTAGAATATAACATCTCACACTTAGGTTTTGATCAATTGTTCTGAAAATCATATCGTTCCAACCTTTCACAGACACACCCATAAACTACCGCCATGGAGACGCTTCCGAATAAAGGTGATCGATCCAATTGCCTGATTCTCTTTCTTAGTTTTTTCTATATGGGATTTTTGATCTTCTATTTGCCACTGTAAGTATATTTGTCATCATACACACATATATATCTATATATATACATATATATACACATGTATATCAATCATGTATAATCTGACTGATTATATGCTTCTTTCCTGCAGTTGCTAGAGAGAAACGTTTAATCTTCGCTTGAAATTGTGAGATTCTGGAACCCTAGGTTTTTTCCCTAAATTCTCTTCATTGTAATTTTTTTTTAAGTTTTTAATTTTCTCCATCTATATCGTTTAATTCGAAATCTTCAACAATTAATTCTAGTTCTTATGCTTGGGTTTAATTTCTAGTTGGGGAAATTAATAAGCAGTTTCACAAAATTGTAGAAACTTCCAATCAACAAGGATTTAACTCTGTAGAAGAGAGTAACTAAAAAATGATAGACACCTTGGATCAGATCCTCGGATTTTCGGATGTTAATTACCTTAAGTTGATGCAATGATGACAAAGAGTATAATTACTGATTAACTGATATATTCCTATCTTGTTTCATGTTTGATTTAATTATGAAGTGTGCTAAAAGGTATTTCCTCGATAATATATAATTTATCATATAGCTTCAATCGTTGAAGTCTTGCCAACTAGAAATTAACATTACATCATCGAAGTCTCTATAATGTGATATTAGTTTATAGAACTACTTTGGGCTGATTTATTTTCCTTGCCGCGTGCTTGGGTGTGTAGGTCAAAACGAATACTACATAAAAGAAATAACAAAAAAACAATATTAAAAAGTGTTGGGTTTTTATAAAATTGTTCAACTTTCTTTATAAGATATATATAAAAAAATATCAACGCTATTTGCTTTATAAGATATTCGTATTTTTATAAAATTGTTCAACTTTCTTTTTCAGGCTTAAATCTAAACCAAAAGGGCGTGGAAAAGCTAAGAACAAAGCTTTAAAGAAACTTCAGTCAAGCTATGGTGACAAACCAGTTTAGGTTGAGTTTGAGGAAGATTTTTATAAACCTACTGGGTTAAATAGGAAATTATGGACAACTGAGGTTGGGATCAAAGCTCGTGAGATAAATGCTTTCCTTGAGTATAACACATGGAGGGACGTTCCAGAGTTTGAACGAGAAGTCATTTATCCCCAAATAAAGGTAATAAGTTTCATTATTTTTTATAACAGAATAGTTGTAATTACCTTTTCACTCTTTTGAATAATAGACTTGCTACTTTGGTACTTGGATTTGTTGTCCCATTTACCTTATCTACATCTTATAATCTAATGATTTTAAACTCTTTAATATAAACAGGTTTCATATGAAGGAATTGTTTTTTTTTTTTGTTCTTTTAACCTTCTGTTTTGATCTCGTGAGCTAGTCTATTATCCTTCATGTTACCTTTACTTGGAACACTTACCTTTTATATTGATTTGAGTATTTGCTATATGTATAATATAGTTGTATACTTTCCTTCCATATTTTCTTCTGGATTTTTTACAGTAGTTTCAAGTTATATTTCAGAAGAAAAAGCCTGCATAACTGTTTATTCCTTGAGCACAGACAGTCTTAAGACAATATGAGTTTAATCTAAATTCAGTTTGCTTACAGGAAGAAGGCAAGAAAAATTTATTTATGTTGTTTGTCTTTGAGGGTTTGTGCTTTAATCTTGTGCTTATCTGTCGCAGTGCATGAGGGGTCAAGTGAGAGAGTGTGTAAGAACTAGATGCATATTGTCATTTGCATGACTCTTTCCTTCATTTAATCATAGCTTAATCTTTCGAGCAACTGGTGGTCACGATGATTGGGGGTTGTGTCATATTTTATATAAATTAGTGTTAATAAGTCTTCGGTAATTTAATTTATATAATTCTATTAGATTGTGGTAATGTGTATTAATTATTCATTATTAAGGGCACCTTTGGAGTTGACGTATATGCAAATGAAATGGACTATAAGCGGGTGAATAAGGGACTGTCCGAAGCTTTGAGAAAATATAGATGTAAATTGAAAAAACATTTTGATGAGCATCTTCCGATTGAGAAGGCACGCCGCCATCCTTTTGTTGATATACCACTTAATGTTTGGCAAGCTTTGTGTGATAAGTGGAGCAAACAGAAGTTCCAGGTTTATGTTTAAACTTCTGATTTGTATTATTTCCTTTTTCAGTAGGAATTGGATGTTTTAACTTAATTTCTTATTAATTTTTGAACACCACACATGATCTAAGCGAACAAAATAAATTAAATCGTTCGAAGAATAATGTTCCATAAATGTTTGGCTCCATGTCCTACCTCCAGTGTTTATCTATATATGTACGTGAAATATCAAACAATAAGTATCAAACTTTAATATTCTTATTTATCTAAATCATGTCTAAGACTTGCCTTTAATATTATATTGCAGCGCAACAAAAGCAAAGTCAAGAAGAAGAGGGGATTGAGGTTGATGAGGATAGTCCAGCAATTCAAATGTAGAAAGACACACATTATAGAAAAGATTCTCGATGGGTAAATGAGAACGCTAGGCAAACCTATGTGAGTTTATTTTTTTATTTTGAAATTCCTAGTTGTTTAGCTTTCATTTGTTCTAAACAATTACAGTGCGGACTATTTTTTGCATGATTAAAATTGACTTTAGACATGGCTGTAATCCCTAATTCTCAAACAAATTATAATGACTTGGAGCATGAAATGCTATTAAAGTAATATATATTAAAATACTAGGGAGAGTTAGGGTACAAGAAGTTTCTAAACTGCATATTGTTAGCTATAACTCCTATTGTGCTAATTACCTTATAGTTTATGTATCATAGTTACTTTAATGAGGCTGCCACCCATAGAAATTTTCTTTTCCTTTGAATTTTTTTTTTTTTAAAGAAAATGATAAGATAGTAATAAATATTAGTATTCCCCCTTTAAAACTATCAAAAAGTTTTTAGATTGCCCCCTCTTTAAATGTTTTCTGGCAAATAACTTGTCCTTATGGTGTGGCCAAGTGTGATGTTCCTAATGGAGGTGTCTCCGGAAGAATTTGAGTGACAATTTATATTTTTGCTCAATATTATTATCATATATATTCAATTATAAGGTCGTTGCATTAACATCTTTTTTAAGGTCATTGTTTAGAAGACTTACGTATTAGTATATTGTCTTGCTGTAGTATTAAAAGTAGTGATTCATTTGATGCATTAATGCTCATGGCCACTCAGACCAGTGGTATTGAGCTGCTAATTGACATCACAAGTCACCTCCACCCACGGATGTGAACATGTGGATTGTATTAACCAACATCTTTAGGATCCAACACTACTAATATACATTCAACACTGACATATATATATATACTGTATTCCAGTTCAGAACCGATAACACGATATTCATTAATATGTTGGAATGAGAAAAGCTGCAGTAAATTTTTGCTTACCATCAGAATGATGTAGATAGCAACGTATGCTTGTTTTTAACACAGTTTCTAGGTATCAATATGTAGTGATAACTTTCATAGTGAACTAAAAATGAAAGATGCCAAGTAACTGTGTTATGAATTTCAAAGCTTTGAATGTAATGATTTGTCTTTGAATGGGAAAGATGTTTAGCTATATACAAATAGTTGTGGTGTGATGACTTATTAATCTTTAATGAAACCTTCACTGATGTGATACATACATTTCAGTTTTGTACTTTTAATTAGAGCATGTGTATTGTGCAGTAATTATGTTTGTCAAATACATCTAATATGTTTTTTTTTTATTGTAGAATGAAATCAAGAAGAAAGTTGCCCAAGTTTCAAATAATTCTGATGGTACCAATTCAAGCCCGGATGATGTGGAGATAATGCTTGAACACATGGGAGTTAGGAAAGGTTATCCTCGAGGGCTTGGATATGGTTACATTGTTCTTAGTCGAAAACGTGCATCATCATCTTATGATGAGGCAGCTCGGAAAAGGGCAGAGAAACAGAGGAAAGAAATGAGAAATTGACGCAAAAAAATGAGAAATTGGAGGAGGAAGTAGCAAGCATTCGGCTGCAATTGGAAAAAAAAACCAGAGTGTTGAAGACATTGGTTGCACAAAACCAACAGCCACCGCCATAGCTCAACAGTTATCAGCAGCCACAACCGTGGCAGTATCAACAATCTTCAGCCCCACCATGGTTTCAATACTCTCACCACTAGTAGCCGCCACGAACAGCACCACCGCCACCACCAGCAGTCACAACTGACACAACCACCACCCCCACTACCACAACCTGATGGCCAAATGATTAGTGGGAGTGATCACTTTTGTTGGAAGTTTTAAATAATTTCTAGAATATTTTTCTTCCATTTTTTGGTAATGAAACTCTCTTAATGCTTTAGTGGTGGGAAGCCATTAGGTTAGTTCTTAAATTCTTTTTGTGTATTTTGCTCTTTTGCAAGTGTTGGATGGAGCTTACTTCCTTATTTCTTTTCGACATGTCCGTACTTAATTTATAGGTGTTGATCTAATGTAAATATTTAAAGATTTATATACGGAAGTTTAATTTATTTTGTTATTTATTTGATGTTTAATTTTGTCATTTAATTTATAGATCTTGTATTCTTAATTTCATTATCCAGATTGGACATTTGGTAGCTAGGAAAAAAAAAGAATTATTTAGTATTACAAATAGTCAACAAAATTATTAGAGACAATTTAAGATTGTGGCGAATAAACATTTGTCACAGAACGGACCGTTACCAATGATATAACTAATAGAAACACATAGTTTGGACCGTCCCAAAAAGTATCTTATTAGGGACGGTTATTTACCGTCACTAGTAAAATAATTAGGGACGGTATAAAGCGACCATCCCAAAAAGTACCTTATTAGGGACGGTTATTTATCATCGCTAATAAAATAATTAGGGACGGTATAAAGCGACCGTCCCAAAAAGTACCTTGTTAGGGACGGTTATTTATCGTCGCTAATAAAATCATTAGGGACGGTATAAAGCGTCCCTAATAGTCAAAGTAATAGCGACGCTCCATATTGTGACTAAAAACTCATCATTGGTGATGCTCCAACTTTACCATTACAAAAGACTATTTAAGACGCTTTTTTCAGGCACGGTCCAGTTTGACTTTTAGTGACAGTTTTCGTAGTTTTAGAGACAGTTTGGACCGTCCCAAAAACCATGTTTTCTTGTAGTGTTTGGAATCTAGGTCAAGATTCCTCGCCACGCCCACACAAATCATATAATCGGCTGACCTAGGCAATTTAAGAGGAAACTATTTTTGACAGACGCGGTCGGTCCACCGGTTAAGAGAAAGATCAGAGGCATGAAACCTCGAAGGAGTCAAAGGCTCACCATCATGACGGATGGTGAGGAAGAAGAAGAAAACCTCCAGTTCCAACAAGATGAGTCTCATCAAGAGCAATTCACGGAGGGTTCTAGTAAAAATTTGATAGGTAGTGTAAACTCGGTGGACGTATCATTTAAGATGTATCTGGAACCATTGACTCAAGCCGTGAGAGATCTTTCTCAATGGCTAAACACCACTGATGAAATAATGGTAGCCATCGGGAGACGGATGGAGGTTTTGGAAACTTCTGGCCCACAAAACCCGATAGATCAACAACAGAAGGCTAGTGGGTTAGTGAAAGTTGCAGCATTGGTCAATGGTTTGCTCCCAGTTCTAGAAGGAGTAAACAATCCAGTCCCACTAGTGTTTCCACCTCAACAACCATTTGCCGATAAGGCAGAATAAGCCGAGGATCCCAGCTTTCCTAGTTCAAGAGATTGGGAATGAAGGAATCAACCAGAACATATGGAGGAACAACCAACAACTCCCTATCCTAGAACCAATCCTGCCACCGGTAAAGTCAGCCTTACATCATGGGTTGCTCGATAGGGGGAAAGTGTTAGAATTGATTCAGCAAAAGCTCGGCCAAGGAATGAGATGTAATGGACGACCGATTTATAGGAAGCCATATCTAGAACAAGTGGATTTGAATGAATATCTAAAAGGGTACAAAGTGCCCGACTTTGCTATATTTAGTGGAGAGGGGAATCAGTTAACAATTAAGCACATTGGTCGCTTCACAGTCCAATGTGGTGAGGCTAGCAATAGTCCATTTATAAAAATGAGACCATTCCCAAATTCATTGACATGGTTGGCGTTTTCATAGTGTATTCATTTACCAGTTAATTCGATCTTCACTTGGCGACAAATTAATGGAGGAACAATTCCATCCACAATTCTACCGAATGGAGACTGAGGTAACATTAGCTTATATTTTTAGATTAAGCCAATTGCCGAGTGAAATGGTGGAGATCTCTATCTCCCGATTCAAATGTGCGAAGATGAGGTGTCAAGGATGTCACGCCCCAAATTCCTAGGATTCCGAAACCCGAGCCTAAGAGCTAAGGGAGTGATTGCGGAAGTAAAAAGAAACGAGAACCAAAAGACATTCAGTCATTAAACACCCACAAAGGGTTGCAATGAATGCCTAGATACCATGCTGTCACGCCCCTAAAGGGTGACGCAAACCAAGAGACTACTAGAGTCAACAATAACAAAGAAGTACATGGAATAACAATAAAAATATACTCCATGCCAACACGAATACTAAAAATACAAGACTATCCTTAGATACCAACAGACACGCTCCTAAATCCCTAAGACTCCCGAACAGGGACATCCAAGGAATCCAGAATGTAATCCTTAACATGAATGACCAACTAAGACATCATTAACCGTGAAAACATATGGGTTAATGATAGAAATGGTATATTCCATACCCAATGACTAATAAAACTAAGCAGCGGAATCTAACGAAAATCCGGCAGAGTTCCGTTTGTAAATGGAACATCCGGACAACCAAACACAACACAATAACCTGCCCAAAGCAATTCAATAATCACAATGGCTTCCAAGCCCCACATTCATCAATCCTAATAGGGCCGAGGTAGTGGAAAGAAACCAAAACCCCTCCAAACCCTCTAACATGAACAGAGCCACAAATGCTCGAATAAAAATACAGTAAAGCACCTAGCTGTGCAGAATAAATACAATAATCTCCTGAAAGAATAAATACAGGAAGTAAAAGATACATGAACAGGGATATGCCAACAGACTGGCTCCCAAAAGAAATACATGATAATCCCATAACAATGGGTAAAGAAGCTGAAAGAAGAATACTACCGTCCCCAAACCCAGTCGCGCTGCAACCGTAACCGCATCACCCAACGCAACTTCAAAACCTGTAACAAGGAAACAAAAGAAGCTGTCGTTGCACTGCATCCTGGCCATAGCCGTATAATTCCTGCAACCTGGCGTGGAATACCAGGGGGGCAAATGAAATTCCCTCCGTGAGCAAATAAGCTCAGTGGGAAAAGATATCATAACTACCACATCCTCTGATAGTTTAGGTAAAGCTAAACCGTCTAATAAGATATAAATATAGCCCAACTAGTCCCATCCACGCAAACCCAAGTCACACGCTCATATATTATCGTAAACGAGTATACATAAGTATATAGGGAATATATATATATATATATATATACACATATATATATATATATACACACATATATATATATATATAAATACACAACATGAGTCTCTAAAACTTGTACTCCAAGTACCCAACACCAGTAGTCTACACTACTCTCACCAACGTACACTAGGTATACGATACTAAGGTCCAGTCTAACAAATCACCAAATTACTCACAACACAATTCAGAAGATCCAACCGAGGAGATCACACTCACCTCTAATATCCACAAGGAAACAAAATCCACCAATAGTACCAAGGAAGGCTCAAATCCTACACCCCGATAACACAGGAAGGAAAACACCCACGTCCTTGCGTACTAACACAATCGTCATCAATATATATATATTTATATATATATACAATATATATATATAACAAATCTCATCCCTCTCCTAGAGTAATTCTGTACCTCAAGGATGGGATCACCCCATCATCTCACTATGCAAAAACCTCAATGCTATCTTCAACAAGTCAATAAGTCACCAACGGGATAAATCAATCACTAACACTTGCACTATAAGCTACAAAGCCACCCGATCAATTCACTAAGAGTACAAGACCTCAACTCACAAGAACGACCACTTAAGGGTCACCAAAACGAAGCAAAGGAAAAGAGTTCCCAATGCTAACCAACAGATAACCAAGACCACGATGTCAAGGTTAAGATACCACCAGTGAACAAGGACACAACCGAACAAGGAAACCGAAAATGAATGGCCGAGCGTGAAGGTTATAAAAATGAGGAATCCCAGGGATTCAATAGTTTTTTAAGAAAAAGGTTTTCAAACTCGAACCAATCCTTTTGGTATCTATGCCCCTAACGTAAGAAAAACTCATATCACCTAGGTGGTGATACCAACAACCAAGAAGAAGTGAGAGGCAATACTATATGTGTGCACTGAACGACACGAAGCCTCATAACCGAGACGTAGAACGATCCGAAGAAAAGGTGAAACAAGAAACCACCTTTCAAAATACTACAAGTCGAGATTTTGAGAAAGGAGTCTCAAAATCTCAGAATCTCGAGACAAGTGACAAGATAGTTTTCTTTTAGAAAATCACACAATAAAAATGACCGTCTTGCCCCCGGTCTCCGTCAATTTGCCATCACCGGCTTTTAAAGTTGAAATCATTTTAAAGAAGATCCCAAGATCATTTTATAAAGTGTCAAAACTTTTCATTCCTACGGGGGTAGGCGAAAACGGGTATTTTCCTTTTAAATACAAAGAGTTTATTTAAAAACATTAGAAAACACCGTTTTCGAAATGACAGCCAAACAAGAGGGAACATAACTCCACGGATTTCTATAATGTCTGAGAGAACAAAGAAAGGACGAACAACACGTTGGACTCACGGAAGACAAATATCCGTTCCAACTCCACCAACTCAAATGACACCACAAGGAAGAGGTTCGGCACCACACCGTAACCAACGACTCAAGGAATGCCGTACAAGTCAACGACTACGTACTAGCGTACAAAACACAGTAAAAGGAATGCTTAGTGGAATGAACTAAGCATGAGGAACAACCCTACAGTACTCCAAGTACTTAATGAAATCACTTCGATCATAACCTCTACCCATTCCTCAAAAGAATGAAAACACTTAAAGGTCTATACTACCCCATCTACTAAGACCACAATCACATCAACCACCTTATCTAAGGCCTCAATTACAATTGATACTAAATCAATTAATGATCTCAAATATCTAAAGATATCACACAACTAACTACAACCACAAAACAATTGACAGTCCTCTCTAAAGCCTCAACTCAACCTCAATTCTACAATCCATCTCTAACTTCAACTAATCACAACGACAAGACTACTAACCACATCTCTGAGGCTACTAACCACAATCTCTAAGGTCTCAACTCAAAGTCAAGCCTACGGTCCACCACTAGCCTCAACTAGCCACATAGATCACTATGCCAATATATAACCTCCCCTACGAGCACAAGGTATACAACACAAGTATAAGGATATACGCCTCGTTTATACTTTAATAATTACTGCTTTTAATTCCCTTTTTCACATTTATCACTTTCAACTGAGCATTTTATAAAATGAATTCATTTTGCATATTCATAAATAATCATGCTCCAACATATATATATACATATCAATAAATCACATGATGATATGCAACGCACCGTACTCACAGACCGCCTGTAGTACACACACACAAAAACACACCCTACCAAAGGGTCCTGGATCATTCTCCACCATTCCCCTAAGTCTGCAGGCTCACTAGGGAATGTGGACTCATCGTACCGTTCTTCCCAAGTGCTTTTGACACTTCACACTTTTAACCAAGGAAGACGTCCTCCACGACGCGGTCGTGCGCATAGGCTTTGGACGATATGTCCTCCCCCTATCATCTGCGTTTCTCAGCTTTTTAGTTCTGTGGGAGCAAGAAGCACCCCCTGGCCAGTTGTTTCGACGATCCAAACACAAACGTCTACTCGTGCCCCACGCACAAAGGAAGTAGACCACACCAAATGAATCTCTCTGCAAATGGTGAAATCATGCAATACATGCACCAACACCCATGTCTCACAATACATGGTGTACACAAATAAATCATGTCCAACATAAATATGTAATGCACCATATTTATGAAAATACCCACATGGTAATATATAAATCTCATAATCTCTATACATGCTTTTAAAACTATATTAAAGCATTTAAATCATATGAAAATAATTTCATATACCATTCATGTTCTCCAAAAATATATTTTCTTTAATTCTTTAGAAAATATTTCATTTTCAATTAACATGCCTTTTTAAAATAATTTAAACAATTATTTCACGTATACCAGAAGGATCCTAGCATATCGTCTAAGCTTTTCGAATCTCTAATAACCCATTTAAATTTGTAAGGATTTCTAAGCCGTCCATTCTTATTTAATTTAAATAAGAATCTTATTTAATCATATAGGAATAATTTAATGAATTTTCTTAAATTAATTCCTAAGTCTCATTCTGATCCTAAACGATTTATAGATATTTAAACTAGCAATTTAATATATCTATAATAAATTAAATAAGGGTTTTGCACCCCTAAACTACTTCAATAATTCGGAGTGAGAAATATAATTTCCCACCTAATTATACGTTACCGAACAGTCCGAACAGCACAGTACCGGCGCTCGATTATGAAGCCCGCTGACCAAAATCGTCCAAAAACTATTTCGAATATATCGAAATGTCCGTCTCGACAACCTATACGATATATATGAAGCCCATTCATAATCGGTTAATTAATTGGGTTAAATCTAAAATACCCCAAACGAAATCTATAACCTATAAATGCGATTTCCGGGCAAACCATTTATCCTAAAATCACGAAATTAATATATATCGAATACCATGTATATACGGAGCTACTCACTGAAAATCGGCTCAAACCGATCATCGGAAGGTCGCCGAAAAATTGGCCAAAGTCCAGCCGGGTTCGTCCCTATCCACGCGTCCACGCGCGAACCAGTGCGCCTCCCGTTCCGGCGACTCACGCCGCTCGTGTCGTCGCCTCCCGCCACCAACGCTGCCGCCGTCCACAGCCATCGCCGCCGTCTGCCCTAGCTCCAGCCGCTGCTGCCAATCGCCGCAAGCCAGCGACCACCACTCCTCAGCCAGTCGCGCAGCTCCTTCTCTCGCCGGCGACTCTCACTCTCCACAGCTCCTCTCTCTCTCTCTCTCTCTCTGCAAGACGATAATGGAGGAGGAAGAATGAAGTTGTGTCAGGTGAAGATGAATGAAGGCAGAGTGTAGCAGGTCTGTTGTAGGTGAGGAGAAAGGTAGCGTACACGCATATACATATATATGCCATATTTGCACAACAATCCCTCAACTTATCCATAATTGCGAAATGACCCCACTTCAATATATATATAATTAAATATATATATATATATATATATATATATACAGTAAACCCAAATAATTATCGGGAACGCCCAAACATAATTTCGTAAGCCCGAAATAATAACGGAACGACAATTAAATATACCGGGTTAGGAATCCAAATGTCGGAACACTTAAACAAGCCCGATTAATTACAACGTGTCGTCGTCCAGTCAAGACATTAATCATTAAATGTCGAACGATACCGCGTAGTCGAGAATAAGAATTTGCGTAGTGTCGTCATAACAAGTTTAAAACTAAATGCGAAAAATTTACAGGTACCAAATACCAAGAATAAACAATACGTCATAACAAGTGACGTCATTAATGAAATTAAATAAAAAATTAATTTCAGGAAAAAGGAATATAACACGGGGTGTTACAAAGGAAATCTTCCAAAAGCTGAGTTTGTTTAGCTTGCCTTGAATGGTTTAGAATTTGAGATCAGAAAATGCTTTGAAGGTATCGAATTTCATGACTTGTTCGACCTTGCTGATAAGGCTTCAAGGTACGAAGCACTGTTGAAAGAGGATAATAATGGAAGACATCCTGAAAGGGAGATTACTACCGAGATCCCAATTATGAGACGTTCCAAGGTGAAGTGGTATAAGACTTGGAGACAAACCTGGCTGAGATGTGTATCAAGAATCCATATGTTTGTGAAGCATTAAAAAAAGCAAGACCAACTACTGGTGGTGGTCAAATCAGCAGGAGCTGTAGTCAAGAAGGGGTTTGCCGATACATGGAAGATCTACTCTTTCGATCTCATTAAAACTAGAAAGATATTTGATCATTTACTTGTTGATAAACATATCCTTTTTACTAAAGGGAATAAAATTCCTATATCTAATGAGTTGAAAGGAAAAGAGTTTTGTAAGTTTCATAATACTTGGACTCATAATACTAATAACTGCATTATTTTTAGAAATACTTTTGTAAGAACATTTGCGTCCATGATTGAAAGAACATTGATAGTATTATTTGTGTTTGGCATGTTCTAGACAATAACCATGTTGAGTGAATTGTGGAGTTAAGAAGGTTTAATAGGTATTGACAAGCTTCGTAAATTCAAATCAAGCTTAAAGAAGTGAAGAATACAAGAGAAATGGTGAAGAAACAAGTTTTAACAAAAAATGTCTCCCAGAGGGTAGAAACATTATTTTTTCAAGCTACAACTTCAAGAATCATTACAAGGGAGTCAAGGGGATTCAAATGGAATTATCCCCAAGAAACGTTGGTTCCGGGGATTTTGCTATGCATGGCGTACGCAACTAGTAGTTAAAAGTGGCTAGAAAGTGTTATTTTGACACAAGAGCTACGCATGCAAATTTAATTATGTAGCTTCCTACACTTCAAGTGTAAATTGGGATATGCTTCAAGCATAGTAAACCCTACACTTTAAGCGTAGGGTAATCTGAGTGAAGAAATTAGGAATTTCCAGATTTGACTATGATTTGATTTCTCTTGACGCAACTGCGACTCTAAACATTGATATACGTGATATATACATATTGAAGACCAGAATAATGGTTTTTGCTTAGTTTGATGTGAAATTATGAGAAAGGGTAAACTTAGGGTTTCTCCTCAGCGTTATCTATAGATACCAAGGTCTTCTACAGATGTGAGGTAGCTTTTGAGAACCTTTAAGAGATCACTACAAGTTTTTCTATAGATTCATATTCTTGTACAAAGATAGAGATAGAGAAAGAAAATCATTGAGTGATTCAATATCTTCTACTTCTCTCTTGATTAACAATTTCTTCAATTGTGCTTCTACTTCGATGATCTTATACACAATTGAATGACCTAGTTGTTGAAAAACCAACACCTTGTGCAACGTTGTTGCTTTGATCTATTTGAGAAACAGAGCTGTCTGAGTGCGGAGATTGAAGCAGAAGGCTTTGTGGTGATTTGATCTATTGAGAAGTGGAGCCGTCAGAGTACGAAGCGGAGTGAGAAGCTTCGTGGAGCGTGAGTGATACAAGTTCATCAGAAGTCGAGTGTAGAAAGGAAGATCCAAAGGGATTTGTAAGTTTAAAACTTCATAGAGTCTGTGTAATCCTTGATTCATAGTGTATTAATACCCGAGCGTATCCATAGTTTTTAGTTGAAGTATTTCCAAGGTTTTCCATGTAAAAATATCGTGTCTCTATTGCTTTATTTTCTACACTTAGATTTATCTTTGGTTGATTTATCTTGATAGAGAATTGGATTAAAATTGACTTTTTCGCAATTAATATTAATTTGTGAATAATCCACAAAAAGCCTTTTCACCCCCCCTTGAGGCTATTTTCATTGATCGTCTAGGTAATTTCAATTAGTATCAGAGCGATGTTGCCCTATTTTAGGTTAACTACCTAGGGTTAGATCTTCAACTTAGACGATGGACGTACCCCATGAAGGAGGTTCCGTATCTAGGTCTCTGTTGTTTGATGGCTCTAATTACACGTATTGGAAAGTGTGAATGAGAGCATTTTTGGAATCACTAGATGAGAAAACTTGGCTTGCTATAGAGGTAGGATATTCACCTCCTGATGTGATGGATGGAACGACTAATAAATCAAAACTAAAAACATTGAGTGACTGGACTGTTGCAGAGATAGACAATGCTAATTGGAATTCCTAAGCATTGAATGTTTTATACATTGTTGTGACTGAGAGTGAATTTAAGAGAATTTCCACGTGCAAAATTGCCAAAGTAGTTTGAGATATTCTCAAAGTAACTCAAGAAGGAACTTCAAAAGTCAAAAAATCAAAACTTCAAATTCTAAATTCACAATTTGAGCAGCTTATGATGGAAGATGATGAAGGTTTTGGTGAATTTGAGGCTAGATTAACTGACATAGTAACAACTTGACATAATCTAGGAGAGCCCATTTATGAGATTACCATAGTGAAAAAAATTCTAAGGACTCTATCTGAACATTTTCGGTCTAAGGTTACCGTCATATCTAAAATCATGAGTTTGAAGGAAATTAAAATTGAAGAGTTGGTTGGGAATTTAAAATCATATGAGATGGAGATGTGTGTTAAATCCTCAAAGAAGTCAAGTGGCATAAAAGAGAAAAGCATAGCTTTTAAAACCACTAAGGTTGATCCAAGTGAGTCTGATGAGGATGGTGATAGTAGAGCAAGAAAGATTGACATGATCATGAACTAGTTTTATAAGTTTTTAAAAACTTCTTATGGTTAAGAATTGATTAAAGGAAAAAAAAATGGAGATAAATCATATGATTCTAAAAATAGAAAGGTCCTTAATCGGAATGACAAGGTTGACTCTAAAAAGAAGAAACCTCAATGTTTTGAGTGTCAAGGGTTCAGTCACATAGCTCCTGAGTGTGCCAAGAAGAAGAAAAGGTCAAAATGTCTAGTTGTTACTTGGAGTGATGGATCAGATGATGAAACAACTAGTGACTCTGCTGAGTTTGACGTGGCTGATGAGTCTGAGAATTACACCATGTTTACTGCACAAAGTAAGGAGGTTGGGGAAATTGCTGCAAACTAGGCAATGTCTGAGGATGATGATTTTGAGGATAATGAAGATCGTGGGGACTCGTATGGAGATGCATACAACAAAATTTATGAAAATTCTATTCATATGAGCAAAGTCTTCTCAAAATATATAGGTCAGTTAAAAATATTGATAAGGAGAGACAATTCTTAAGAGAAGAGTTGGCCAAGTCTAAACAAGAAAAGACTCGGGCTTTGAAGAGGGTAGATGGTCTCTATAAGGAATTTAGAAATCTAAGATTGGAATTGAGTGAGAAATCTACAAGGATTGATGGTTTGGAAAAACTTTTGAAGGATGCTAACTCAACTATTCACAAATGGTTTAGTGGAATTCTTAAGCTTAATCATATGTTGAGTATGAGAAAATCTGCAGAAAATACAAAGGGGTTAGGGTTTAAAAGAACAACAAGTGATTCTAAAATCGTTCCCAAGACTACTTTTGTTAGTATTTCCCAAGTTGCATCTAGTTCTTCTCAAGGTAAGTCTGATAGAAATCCTAATGCTCAATCTTATGTTAGAAAACCTATTGAGAGTAAGCCTCCCTTTACCTCTAAACTTCATGAGCGTTCGAACAATGTTTTTCAAAGGTTTATTCCAGTATGTCATCATTGTGGAGTGAAATGTTACATTCAACCCATGTGTTCAAAGTTATGAGGAGGAACATTAAAATCAGAGTGGAAGCATAGAACTAAAAAAGGACCCACTTTTGAAAAATAAATTCGGGTGTTCAGTGAAGAGATGAAGAGGTTTTCTAGGCTAGCAAAGAGAGCACCAAAAATTAAATAGGTGTTGGTTAAGAAAGACGAACTACATTGTTTGGTTGCTCATACTACATGTAGAGCACGTGACTCTAATTCAGAGAAAGGTCTTGAGTTTATATCCACAGATTATCAGTTAACAAACATCTTTACAAAACCATTAGATTTTCAAAATCATGCGCATCTTAGAAAATACAGTGGTATGTTTTCATTAGGATATATGGCTTCATATGTATCATTTCTAGGAATATCTTGCATTATCTTTTATTATAGAATTGATACATTATCATGCATTTTGTTTTGTTTGCATTTTTTTTTCATTATGCATGCATCATGTTTTGCTACTATTAGTATTATTCATGCATGAATTATTATGACAAAAATTTCATAAAAATTACAAAAGAAAAAAAATTCTTAGCATGTCATATATCACTCTATTCTCATAATTACTTATCTTATTATGCTTATGAGAATTGGAGGTATTAGTCTGATCCAAGAATATGAATTGTTCACTTGACATGTTTTAAGTACTATTTTTTAGAAGACATTAACTTTGGGTGCTTGTTTTACTTCGGAGATGAGTGTAATTTCTTGAAACTTTTAGTCTTTCTAATTCTTGAACTATGATTTTGAATACCTTTTGCATTCTTATGAATATTTGGGTAATGTTGAAAAATGATGAGATGTTTTGAAATTACCAAGATGATTAATGAAACTAGCCTAGAGGGGGGGCGGGGGTGAATAGACTTTCAGTCGATTTTACGATCAATTAAAATTATCTAGCGGAAATTCAATTTTAATCAATCACAAACCCTAAATCTATAATCATATAAATCAAGTAATTATGAATATAAGTGCAGAAAATAAATCATGAGAAGACATAGAGAATATTTACGTGAAAAACCTTGGAAAGACTCCAAGTACAAACCATGGATACACTCGGGTATCGATGCACTATGAATCAGAGAATTTGTACAGACTCTATGAAAACATAATTTACAATCGCCGTAATTCACTGTTCTTCACTCGACGTCTAAAAGTTTAGATTCACTCACGCTCCAAGAAGCTCTCACTTTGATCTTCATACTCATACAGTTCCATTTCTCAATGTATCAAATCACCACGAAGCCTCATGCTTTGTTCTCCGTAATCATATGGCTTTCCTTCTCAAAATGGATCAATGCAACCAAGTTGAAATTAGTGGTGTGTAGATTTTTCAGAATCTAGGTCATTCAATCTTGCATAAGATCGTCGGTGTAGAAGCATCATAGAATCAACCCGAAAACAAGAGAGAACTAGAAGAATCACTCAATGATATTTTCTCTCACTAGCTCTATCTCTGTAGAAGAATAAGAACGGTAAAATACTGTAGAGATCTCACTCAAAAACCCTAGCCTCCTCTCTTGTAGACCTTAGTATTTATAGAGAATGATGAAGCAAACCCTAATTTCGCACTTTTTGGTTATTTCACCATCAAACAATCCAAGCCCTACTCTTTAATGAATAATAGGTGTTTTATACGTATTTCAAGGTGTGGGAGTCGTGAACACATCATAGAATCAAAACAGGGGCAAAACATACATTATAGTTGAAGTCAACAGAATTTTAACCGGCGCTAGTCTTTAAGTGTAGCTTACATATGCTTTAATCGTAGCTTCAAGCGCAAAACTTCACTTTCTGGCCACTTTTTGCTTCTGAAAGTGTAGGCCTAAGTGTAGGCATTTTTTGTGAAAAGAAAATTTCTCCGCAACTGTGCCAAAATGACCATCTTGACTCCATGATACTTTTTTCTTGAAGTGACGGCTTCAGAAAATGCCGTTTTCACCTTCCGGGTGACATTTTTCCTCAATAGCTCACTTTTACAGTACACTTATATCTTCACTACTTCAATGCTTGATATCGCCTTTGTCAAAACTTGTAGATGTCATGAAAACGAAAATGACCTATCTAACACTCAACATGGTTATTGTCTAGAACATGCCATAAATAAACAATTCTAAAAATGTTCTTACAATTTTCCCCTTGGCATTTCTGAGACAAAACCATGTTTTACAATATAGTCTCACAAATAACAACATAACATCTATACCTATGAACACACATCGAAAAACATAGATATAAACTGTCACCTTTATTTCATGATGGTCTACCAATCCTGTTACCACAATACTGAATACACCATTAAACGCAAGTGTGGAAAACATATATAAAATGATCATAAGAAGAAAAACATAACAACAATACAAGCATAACAATCATCAAACATACTCCTTCTCCCCATAAGAATATACCCCCCTTACAAAAACATTCTCCCTTTTAACTAAACAATCTCTCCCCCTTACTAAATACATCTCCCCCTTTTTGTCACCGAAGTGACAAACAAAGTTATATCAATCAAAACATAGGGAAAAAATAACAAAGGAGACACTAGAGAATCTATGACTAAGCACTAAATATAAAGATAAAATACTTTTAGAAGATTATATCCATATTCTCAAGTAATAAATATCTCTACAATGCATGAACCTACTACTAAATACATGAATGCAAAATGTCATGATTAAAAAGAACAAATATATTTTTGTACTTTCGAATATGTGAGTAAGGGAGTAGAGACAACAAGTTAATCATTAATACATCATATTCTCGGATCTAACTCAGCCATTATACATACGGTAGTGAAGAAAATCAGCACACATACCTTATAGACTAAAGAATGCACAAGTCAAGTTTTGCAAATATATATGTATATGAAACTTTTCATGTGCAAGGACTAAGGTAAGATGAAAACAATACAAACTAATTATGATAATCTCCTCATTAACCGTGATGATAAGTCAATCAAAGATCCAAACTAGAAGTCAAATCATTCACTTGAACCTTGTTGATAAAACAAAAACCCCATTTTCAAGTAATTTATTCTTTTGCACCTTTACACCTTATCCCTTTTTATCTTTCTAAGCTCTGGACTTTCCAGCGAGGATTTTTTGTCCCGACCAACTTGTCCCGAGCTTCTTCCATGAAATTTATGCTCATTAGTCTTTTCCCCTCTTTACGCGAACACTCAATGCTTACAAAGGTAAGAGGCCCGATTACTCAGATCGAAGAACTACTTTTTGCATTTCTATATTTTAAACAACTCATTCTTTCCTCCTTTCAACATTATCACAACATCCATAAGCATGGAAAAGGTATTCCAAAGCATAGATCAATCTAGCATATCTCATGAACCTACATATCACTTTCGGTTAAATGAAAAGATTAACAATTTTAGTAGGGATTAAGATCACATCCGAAGTAAAACATGCACCTAAGATTAAGATTTTTTAGCATAAAATAGTCATTCCATGTGACAATCCAAAAACCCTTAGTTCAGGCTGATACCTCTACTTCCCATATGCATAATTAGTCAAGTACATATGTGAATAAAATAAAATATGACAACTTTCTGTACTCTAGCCAAGCTCATTATTCCAAAACAAAAATCATTTTATGTTAGATATTGTTTTAGTTTTTTAAAATCCATGCATGAATAAATATATCCGAAGATATCTTTTCTAAAGAAAGCATACCAATAGACTTCCTAAGACTAACATGCTTTTGAAAATCTAATGGTTTTGTAAAAATATGCCAACTGTGAATCTGTGGATATAAACTCTAGAGACACTATACCATCTTCAACAAAATATTAAATGAAATGATGTCGAATATCTATATGTTTAGTCCTAGAGTGTTGAACAGGATTTTAAAAAATGTTTATCGCACTCGTGTTATCACAAAACACAGTCATCGTGCCTTGAGAAAAACCATAATCCTGCAACATCTATCTCATCCACTACACCTGAGTACAAAAACTACAAATTGCTATATGTTCAGTCTCAGCAGTGGAAAAAGAAATACAAATTTGTTTTTGTCTCTGCCAAACAACTAAGCAATTACCAACATAGAAACACCCTC
This sequence comes from Cornus suecica, assembly GCA_963922005.1. NCBI lineage: Eukaryota > Viridiplantae > Streptophyta > Magnoliopsida > Cornales > Cornaceae > Cornus > Cornus suecica. The sequence continues at coordinate 35,312,835 of OY998243.1, read as the reverse complement.
CACTAGTACACTTTCTATCATCAACATTACCGGCCCAATCAACATTAGAAAAATATGCGATTTCAGTGTTAGTCCTTGATGGATACCACAATCCATAATTCACCGTCCCTTTCACATACTTGATGATTCTTTTTACCGCAGTAGTATGAGACACCTTAGGACTTGCCTGGTAACGTGCACACAAACCAGCACTAAAAGCAATATATAGTCAACTGCCAGTCAAGTACAACAAACTCCCAATCATACTCCTATAAAGTGTAGGATCGATATCTTTTCCTTTATTATGTACGCTAAGCTTGACACTAGTACTCATGGGAGTGCGAGCATCCTTGGCTTTTTCCAAACCAAACTTTTTCACCAATTCTAAAGCATAACGAGTTTGGAAAATGAAAATCCCATCACTTAACTAGCTAATCTGAAGCCCTAGAAAGATTTTCAATTCACCAATCATGCTCATCTCAAATTTATGTGTCATTTAATCTCCAAAATAATGAGCAAGTCTATCAGAAGTGGAACCAAACACAATACCTAGGAACAAGTTGTGTTCTCCGCCTCGACCCAAAAATACCTAGGAATCTTCCTTCCATACAGTATAACATTAACCATCTCTTGAAGAACTCTATTATTCCTCTCAACCACTCCATTTTGTTGTGGAGTACGTGGTGCTGAAAATTCATATTTTATTCCTCTTTCATCACAAAAAGTATCAATCCCTGAATTTTCAAATTCCTTTCCATGATTATTCCTTACTTTAGTAATGCGATAATTCTTCTCAGTCTTAAATTTTGAACAAATGTTTTTAAAATTTTCAACAGCTTCAGACTTTTCACCCAAAAATCAAACCCATGTAAATCTAGAGTAATCATCCACCACAACAAAGATATACTTCTTACCACCTTTGCTCATGGTCTGAGTGGGACCCATTAAGTCAATATGCAATAACTCTAAGGATCTGGAAGTACGAATGGTATTTATCTTCATGTGCTGACATCAAACTTGTTTACCCTTCTGACATGGTCCACACATAATCCCTTTCTCAAAACCAAGTTTAGGAACACCTCTAACAATTTTACTCTTAGGGATTTTGGTTAAATCATGAAAATTAACATGTCCCATTTACTGATGCCAAATTTTAACTTCATCAAGTTTAACTCAATTGCAAGATAACTGAGAATTAGGAACAATGCAATAATAATTATCAGATAAACACATACCTTCCATCACACAATTCCCAGAAGAGTCAATAATTAAACACTTATCAGGAGAGAATTTGACATTATGATTATTATCACATATCTGGCTTATACTCAGGAAATTCGCTTTCAAACCCCAAACTCACAACACATATTCTAGCTTAGGTAGACCAAAAATAATAATGGCACATTTCCCTAGAACTTTAGACTTCTCTCCATCACCAAAAGTGATTAACCCACCATGACACTCCTCGAGAAATCCAAACAATGACTTATCTCCAGTCATATGCCTCGAACATCCATTATCCAGATACCAAAAACTCGAATTACGTGCTCGAAGTGCAGTATAAACAAGAAAATAGTGTAGCTCACCTTTTCTGACCCATGGCTTCTTTATCTTTGTAGCTCTATTTGCTAATTTTGACAAATTCTTCATCTCTTCATTCAACACTCAAATTTGACTTTGAATGTAATATCCTCATCGAGTTCTTTATTCCTTCATCGATTGCGAAATCTTCCCTCTCATCTTTGAAAACCTCGGTCGAATATAACCTTTGACACCATAGTGGTGACATATAGGAACAAACCTATGACCTCATAAAGTTGACCTTTTAGAATATCTAGAGGTAAAAACTGACTTTCTTTGAAGATCTCTTGTCAGAAAAATATTTAGCATTAAAATTCCCTTGAGAAAAACTAGATGCTACTTGGAAAGCTTTTACAAAGGTGGTTTTTGACACAACGTTAAGATTATTTTATACTCCATGAAAACCGGTCCCTTTGTATTTCCTGCAGATTTTCCCATACTCAACATATGATTAAACTTAAGAGTTCCACTAGACCATTTATGAATAGTTAAGTTAGCATTCTTCAACTCCTTTTCCAAATGTTCAATCTTGTTAGATTTTTCTACTAATTCCTTTTTTACATAATCAACTATCTTCAAAGCCCGAGTCCTTTCTCTTTCAGACTTAACCAATTCCTCAACCAATTTGGCCTTCTGAGTCTATAGAAGATTTAGAGCTTGAGAACTATTTACTAATTCGTCTTTTAAATAAGTTAATTCTTTGTCCATGCTAAGACTTTTAGTCAATAGTTTCATATGATTTTTTTGAAGTTGTGTGGTCTTATCAAGTAATTTGTCATAAGACTATTGAAGCGTGTCATCAAAATCTTCATCACACTGAGAATCTTCCTCTCTAGAGATCGCCAAACTTGTAACAACTTCTTTAACCTCCTTGCTTTGAAAAGCAAACATGGTGAAATTCTTAGAATCATCACCTACCTCTGAGTTTGTTGCATCACTAGCAGATCCATTATCAGATTCATCATCCCAATTGACGGCTAAACCTTTGGATTTTTTTAAAGTGTTTGCACACTCTATAACTATGTGACCATATCCTTGACATTCAAAACATTGAGGTTTTTTCTTTGTAAGATCAGATTTTTCTTTTTAAATTTGAGTGTTATTCCTACTTCTAGACTCACCCAATTTATCTCCAAATTTTTGTCCTTGTCCACTCTGCTTAGCCTTAACAAATTTGTTCAACCTCTTAGCAAATATGAAAATATAGTTAGATTCAACTCACTTTCTCCATCTGATTCAACACGATCCTCCCTAGTGGTTTTAAAGCTATGCTCTTCTCTTTTATGGCACTATCCTTATTAGGGGAATTTTTTAACATCTCCATTTCATAAGATTTTAAGTTCCCTTCCAATTCTTCAACTTTACTTTCTGTAAGACTTATAACCTCTGAGATGACAGTAACCTTAGATCGAAAATGTTCAGGTACAGACCTAAGTATTTTCTTCACTATGGTTGTATCAGGAATAGGTTCACCTAGATTATGACACCCTATGACAATATCAGTTAGTCTCTCCTCAAAGTCATAGTATACTTCATCCTCCTTCATCGTCAGTTGTTCAAATTGAGAATTCAAAATTTGAAGTTATGATTGTTTGACCTTTGAAATTCCTTCATGGGTCACTTAGAGAATATCTCATGTTTCTTTGGCAATCTCACATGTAGCGATTCTCTTAAATTCACTCGGGGTCATCGCATTGTACTACACATTCAAAGCTTTTGAATTCTAATTTGCATTATTCATCTCAACAGTAGTCAATTTATTTGGCGGTTTCGCTTTAACTTCGTTAGTCGCATCATCTATCACGGTAGGAGGTGAATAGCCTATCTCTATAGAATTCCAAGCTCTGTCATCTAATGATCTCATTCTCGCTTTCCAACATGTTTAATTCGAGCCATCAAACAAAGGGGACCTATATATGGAACCTCGTTCACGAGGCATCTCCATCGTCTAAGTTTAGAATCTAACCCTAATTATTTAACCTAAATTGGGGCAACCATGCTCTGATACCAATTGAAATTACCTACATGATTAATGAAACAAGCCTTGGGGGGGGGGGGGGGGGGGGGGGGGCTGAATCGTCTTTCAACCGATTTTACTATTAATTAAAATTAACTAGCGGAAATTCAATTTTGGTAAACCACAAACCCTAAATCTCTAATCAGATAAATCAAGGAATTATGAATATAAGTGCAGAAAATAAATCATGAGAAGACACATAATTTTTACGTGGAAAACCTTAGAAAGACTCCAAGTAAAAATCATGGATACACTCGGGTATCGATGCACTATGAATCAGAGAATTTATACAGACTCTATAAAAACATAAGTTACAATCGCTATAATTCATTGTTCTTCACTCGGCGTCTGAAAGTCTAGATTCACTCGCGCTCCATGAAGCTTTTGTTTTGATCTTCATACTCAGACGAATTCACTTCTCAATGTATCAAATAACCACGAAGCCTCATGCTTCGATCTCTGCACTCAAATGACTCTGCTTCTCAAAACGGATCAACGCGTCCAAGTTGTAATCAGCGGTGTATAGATCTTTTAGAATCTAGGTCATTCAATCATGCATAAGATCGTCAATGTAGAACCATGATAGAATCAACCCCGAAACAAGAGAGAACTAGAAGAATCACTCAATGATATTTTCTCTCATTATCTCTATCTTTGTAGAAGAATATGAATGATAAAATACTGTAGAGATCTCCCTCAAAAACCCTAGCATCCTCTCTTGTAAACCTTGGTATTTATAGAGAATGATGAAGCAAACCCTAAGTTAGCACTTTTTTGTAATTTCACCATAAAACAATCCAAACCTTACTCTTTGATGAATAATTGGTGTTTTATACGTACTTCAAGGCGTGGGAGTCATGAATGCATCATAGAATCAAACATGGAAAAAACAAACATCACATAAAAAATCAAAGAATTTTAGCCGGCGCTACGCTTTAAGTGTAGGTTCAAGGATAGCTTCAAGCGTAGAACTTCACTTTCTGACCACTTTTTGCTTCTGGAGTGTAGGCATTTTTGTGAAATCCACTTTTCTCCATAACTGCGCCTAAATGACCATCTTGACTCCATGATACTTTTTGCCTAAAGTGACGGCTTCAGAAAAATCCATTTTTGCCCTCCGGGAGACATTTTTTCTTAATAGCTCACTTTTGCACTACACTTGTATCTTCACTACTTCAATGCTTGATTTCGCCTCAATAGCTCTAAACATTGATATACGTGATATGTACATATTGAAGACTAGAATAAATATTTTTGCGTAGTTTGATGTGAAATTACGAGAAAGGGTAAGTTAGGATTTCTCCTTAACATTGTCTATATCTACCAAGGTCTTCTACAGATGTGAGGTAGCTTTTGAGAGCCTTTAAGAGTTCTCTGCAAGTGTTTTTACAAATTGATATTATTCTACAAAGATAGAGATGGGGAGAGAATATCATTGAGTGATTATGAAAATACCTAGACGATCAATGAAAATAGCCTAGAGGGGGGTGAATAGGTTTTTTATGGATTTATTGACAAAATAATAATAATTGAGGAAAAATTAATATTAGTCCAATTCTCTATCAAGATAAATCATGCAAATATCAACCTAAGTGCAGAAAATAAAGCAATAGAGAGAAACAATATTTTTACGTGGAAAACCTTGTAAAGACTCCGAGTAAAAACCACAGATATACTCGGGTATTGATGCACTATGAATTAAGCAGTAGATAGACTCTGTGAAGCTTTAGACTTAGAAATCTCTCCAGATTTTCCTTTCTCCACTTGACGTCTGATAACCAAGAATCACTCGCGCTCTATGAAACTCTAGCTCTTCTCTGTACTCGCGCTCCGTGACGTCTGATAACCAAGAACCACGAAGCCTACTTCTTCGATCTGTACACTTAGACGACTCTATTTTTTAAACGGATCTATGCAACCACGTTACAATCAGTGGTGTGTAGATTTTTCAGAATCTTGATCATTCAACTGTGCATAAGAGCATCGATGTAGAGTACAATTTAACAAACCCTAAACACGAGAGAACTAGAAGATATATAATCACTTACTGATATTTTCTCTCTCTATCTCTATCTCTCTAGATGAATATGGATATGTAGAAAACATGTAGAGATCTCTCAAAGGCTTAAAGGCTCCCTCACATGTGTAGAAGACCTTTGTATTTATAGACCATGGTGAGGGAAACCCTAAACTTCACCCTGTTTCATAATTTCACACCGAACCTAGTAAAACCCTCATCAAGGTGTATATAATGTATATAGCATGTACATAAGGTGTAAATATTTTATATTCCTAGACAACTCTTCAAGTTTAATTTCCATGAAACTCATGATTTCAGATATGACGGAACCTTAAACAGAAAATGTCACGCCCCGAATTCCTATGACTCCGAAACCCGAGCCTAAGAGCTAAGGGAGTGATTGCGGAAGTAAAAAGAAATGAGAACCAACGAAATTCAATCATCAAATACCCACGAAAGGGTAAAATGATCTGATACCACGCTGTCACACCCCTAAGATTCCCGAAACTCAAATCTAGAGAATCAACGAATCTCCAAGGGATGACGCTAGTCAAGCGACTACTAGAGTCAACAACAACAAAGAGACACGTGGAATAACAATAAAAATATACTCCATGTCAAGTAGAATGCTAGAAACTCACTAGCATCCTCCAATACCAACTGACACGCTCCTAAATTCCTAAAACTCCCGAACAGGGACATCCGAGGAATCCAGGATGTGATCCTTAATACAAATGACCAACTAAGACATCATTAACCAAGAAAACATATGGGTTAATGGTAGAAATGGTATATTTAATACCCAAATGGATAATAAACAAAGCAGCGGAATCTAACGAAAATCCGGCAGAGTTCCGTTTGTAAATGGAACATCCGGACAACAACCACAACACAAGAACCTGCCAATAGCAATTCAATAATCACAATGGCTTCCAAGCCCCACATTCATCAATCCTAATAGGGCCGAGGTAATGGAAAGAAACCAAAACCCCTCCAAACCCTCTAACATCAACAGAGCCACAAATACTCGAATAAAAATACAGAAGAGCACCTAACTGTGCGGAATAGATACAATGCATCCTGAAAGAATAAATACAGGAAATAAAAGATACATCAACAGGGATATGGCAACAGACTGGCTCCCAAAAGAAAATACATAACAATCCCATAACAATGGGTAGAGAAACTGAAAGCGGATACCTATCGTCCCCAAACCCAGTCGTGCTGCAACCGTAACCGCATCACCCAACGCAACTCCAAAACCTGTAACAAGGAAACAAAAGAAAGCTGCCGTTTCACTGCATCCTGCTCATAGCCGTATATTTCCTGCAACCTGGCGTGGAATACCAGGGGGCGAATGAAATTCCCCTGTGAGCAAATAAGCTCAGTGGGAAAAGATACTCTAACTACCACATCCTCTGATAGTTTAGGTAAAGCTAAACCGTCTAATAAGATATAAATAGCCCAACTTGTCACATCCACGCAAACCCAAGTCAACACGCTCATATACTATCGTAAACGAGTATACATAAGTATATAGGGAATATATATATATATATATATATATATACACACACATATATATATATATAAATACACAACATGAGTCTCTAAAACTCGTACTCCAAGTACCCAACACCAGTAGTCTACACTACTCTCACCAACGTACACTAGGTACACAACAACCCAAGTCAAATCTAACAATCATCAATGCTCACCACGCTAACCACCAAATCCAACAGAGGGAAACACACTCACCTCTAATATCCACAGGAAACAAAATCCACCAATAGTACCAAGGAAGGCTCAAATCCTACACCCCGATAACACAGGAAGGAAAACACCCACGTCCTTGCGTACTAACACAACCATCCTCAATATATATATATATATGTACAATATATATATATATATGTACAATATATATATATATATATATATATATATATATACGACAAACCTCATCCCAGTCCTAGGGAAAATCTACCCCTCAAAGGCTAGATCACCTCAATCATATCTCTTACTCAATGCCATAAATCACATCATCATATTTACCTCATAACACTATCATCAATATATATATATATATACAATATATATATAACAAACCTCAATTTCTATCTCCAACAATATTAATAAATCACCAACACTCTCACTAAGGATAAGAAAAACCACGTAAGAGCCAAGAACCCAAGCAAGGGAAAAGAAGTCCCAATGCTACACCAACAGATAACCGAGACACAATGTCAAGGTTAAAACACCACAAGTGAACAAGGAAAGAACACCAAAAGGGAACAAGGAAACCAAAGACGAATGACCGAGAGTGGAAGTAATAAAAAGATGAATCCCAGAGATTCAATAGTTTTTTTAAGAAAAAGGTTTTCAAACTCGAACCAATCCTTTTGGTATCCATGCCCCTAACGTAAGAAAAACTCATATCACCTAGGTGGTGATACCAACAACCCAGAAAAGGGAAAGGCAACACTACATGTGTGCACTGAACAACAACAAGCCTCAATCCGAGACTTAAGCATGATAGGAAACAAAGGTGAAACAATGGAACACCTTTCAAAACTCTACAAGATGAGATATTGAGAAAGAAGTCTCGAAATCTCAGAATCCCAAGAAAATAATAAAATGGTTTTACTTTTAAGAACCACATAGTAAAAATGACTGCCTTGCCCCCGGTCTCCGTCAGTCGCCATCACAGGCTTTTAAAAGTTGAAAATATTTTCAAGAAAGATCCTAAGATCGTTTTATAAAGTATTAAAACTTTTCATTTCTACGGGGTAGGCGAAAAAGGGTTTTTCCTTTTAAATACAAAAAGTTTAGAAAACACCGTTTTCAAAATGACAGCCACATAAGAATGAACAACTCCACGGATTCCTATAATGCCCAAAAGGACAATAAAGGAAGAACAACACGTTGGACTCACGGAAGACAACCATCCGTTTCCAACTCCACCAAATCAAATGATACCACGAGGAAGAGGTTCGGCACCACGCCGTAACCAAGGAATCTAGGAATGACATACAAGTCAACGACCACGTACTAGTGTACAAAACACCGTACAAGGAATGCTTAGGGGAAAGAACTAAGCACAAGAACCGAGACTGTCAAGCTACGGTACCTCGAGTACTAAATAAATCCCTAATCATAACCCCTTCTCATCAATCAAAATCTCACACAACTCATCACTCGCCTTCTCTAAGGCCTCAATTATCAATTGATACAAAAATCATCCCTAACCTCACATCTTCAAAAGAGTTCACACAACTAACCACGATCACCAAACTACTAACCACAATCACAGGGCTACTAACCACAATCACAAGGCTGCTAACCACAATCTCTAAGGCTACTAACCACAATCTCTAAGGCCTCAACTCAATTCAAGCCTACGGTCCACCACTAGCCTCCGCTAGCCACATGAATCACTATGCCAACACGCATAACCTCCCCCAAGGGTACTAAGGTATACAACAACAAGTATAAATATATTCGTTTCATTTATACTTATTTATAATGGCATATTATCATTTTCTTCCACATTAATTACTTTCAACTGAGCATTTATAAAATATGAATTTAATTTACAATATTCATAAATAGCATGCCCCAACAACACATGTAATATAGCACATATACATGTCAAACGAGATCACATAAATAATAAGCAGTGTAATGTGACTCAACACTCCCCGTGATACTCACACACAACACACCCTTCCCAAGGGTAACGGATACAAACTCTGTCCACTCATCATAGTGTAGAGTTACCACACCGACCTTTCCCAAGTGATTTTCTCTCTATCACTTCAACAGGGAAGACTGTTGTACGAGAGCCCAACATGCAACTCCGTACGCCATGACTACCCTTGAGTCAAGAACATGAGCCTCTACCTGGACTCCTAACTCACATTTGCCGGCTTTTTAGTTCCGTAGGCGTGATACCTCCTGGCCAGTTGTTGTGATGATCCGACACAAACCCTCTCATATACCACACGAAATGAGGTAAACCACACCAAAAGACCTTTCTCTGCAAATGGTGAAACCCGTGCACTACGTGCACCCACACCCATGTGCTCACACGACATGGTGTACAATCAAATCATATCTCAATATAAATATGTCATGCATCATATTTATAAAAATACCCACATGGTAATATCAACATAATCTCATAATCTCCTTACCTGCTTTAAAATACAATAAAGCATTTAAATCATATGAAAACAAATTCATATACAATTCATGTTTTAAAAATATATATTTTCTTTAATTCTTTAGAAAATATTTCAATTCCTTTATTATGCCTTTAAAATAAATTAAAGCAATTAATTCACGTATCGCAAAGGAACCTAGCACAACGTCTAAGTTTCCACGAATCTCTACTAACTCATTTTATTTTCAAGGGAAATTCTAAGCCATCTATTCCTATTCGATTCATATAGGAAATTATTTAATTACATAGAAAATAATTTAATTAATTTTCTTAAATTAATTCCTAAGTCCAATTCGGATTCTAAACGAATTATAGATATTTAAATTAACGATTTAATATATCTATATTAAATTAAATAAGGGTTTGCACACCCCAAACTACTTCAATAATGTGGAGTGAGAAATAAAGTTTCCCACCTAATTATACGTTACCGAACAGTCCGAAACAGCACAGTATCGGCGCCCGAACACGAAGCCCGCCGACCAAAATCGTCCAAAAACTATTTCGAATATATCGAAATGTCCGTCTTGACAACCTATACGATATATACGAAGCCCATTAATAATCGGTTAATTAATTGGGTTAAATCTAAAATAACCCAAACGAAATCTATAACCTAAAAATGCGATTTTCGGGCAAATCGTTCATCCTAAAATCACGAAGTTAATATATAACGAATACCATGAATATACGGAGCTACTCACCGAAAATCGGCTCAAACCGATCACCGGAAGGTTGCCGAAAAAATGGCCAAAGTCCAGCCGGACTCCCTGTCGCGCGAACAGCACTGGCCGTCCCTGGCGCCACCACCTGCGCGACCACCACCCAGCTCGCCGACCCTTGCCTTGCGCCACCAGCCGCCGTCGACCACAGCCACTGCGAACCGCCGCCGAACCGCCGCTGCTACGCACTGCAACCAGTCGCGCAGCTCAGCCGACTCTTACTCTCTCCCGATCGTCTCTCTCTCTCTCTCTCACCCTCTCGCCGGCGACCATGGTGGCCGCCGCCCATGGAGAAGACGAAGTTCGTGTGAAGGAGAGGAGGAAGAGTAGCAGTTGAAGAAATGGGCTCAGTCGTGTAGACGAGGAAGCAGATACGGGTCAGTCGTGTATACATATACATATATATCTAACCTAATTGCAAAACTAACCCTTCAAGTATCCGTAATTGCAAAAGCAACCCTTTAATTATCCTAAATTGCGAAATAAACCCACTTCATTATATATATATAATTAATTATATATATATAATAAGTCCCAACAATTACCGGAAGTCTCCAAATAATATCGTGTAACCCCGAAAGTCCACGAGACACCCAATAACCAAATTAGTCCGAAAGAAATATACCGGTTTAGGAATCCAACAACCGGAACACCAAGAAGGTAATTTAATACGCTTCACCCCCGATTACCGTAACCGAAATAATCGAAACGATATCGTGTAGTCGAGAATAGGAATTCGCGTAGTCGTCAAAGAGAAACCGTAAAGTCATCCAGTCGACTTTAAAAGTAAACGCGAAAAATTTACAGGTATCAAATACCAAGAATAAATAATACGTCATGAACAAGTGACGTCATTACCGAAATTAAATTAAATATAATTTCAGGAAAAAGGAAAATAACACGGGGTGTTACAGAAAACATTCAGGTAGATACCTAAGAATTTTTTTCACTATGGTAGTCTTAGGAATGGGCTCTCCTAGATTTTGAAAACTTGTTACTATGTTAGTTACCCTAGCCTCAAAGTCACCAAAAACATCACCATCCTCCATCCCAAGCTGTTCAAATTCTAATTTCTGAATTTAGAATTTGAAGTTTCGATTGCTTAACTTTTGAAGTTACTTCATGAGTTACATGGAGAATATCCCAGGCTTCTTTTGCAATTTTGCACGTGGCAATTCTTTTAAAATGACTTTGAGTCACTTCATTATACAACGTATTCAAAGCTTTTGAATTCCAACTAGAACTATTTGTCTTAGCAGTAGTCCACTCACTCAATGGTTTTACCCTAGATATATTAGTAACAACATCTTTCATAGTGGGAGGTGAGTATCCTACCTCTTTGGCAAGCCAAGCTTTCTCATCTTGCGATTTCAAAAATGTTCTCATTCTCGCTCTCCAATACGTGTAATTAGAGCCATCAAACAACATGGTCCTAGATACGGAACATCCTTCATGTGGTACGTCCATTGTCTAAGTTCCAGATATAACCCTAGGTAGTTAACGTAAAACAGTGCAACCTGACTCTAATATAAATTGAAAATACCTATACGATTAATGAAAATAGCCTAGATGTGGGGGAGAGGTGAATAGGCTTTTTGTGGATTAATTGAAAAATTAGTAATAATTGCGATAAACTCATTTTTAATCCAATTCTGTTCAAATTTGCCTTTCTGCACTCGACGTCTGACAACGATGAATCACTCATGTCAGTTACTAATTAACCCTAGGGGGGGGGGTGAATAGGGTGCTCAAAAATAATTCTATTCCGTTTCAAAATTGGAACAATATATATATATATATATATATATATATATATATATTCAATACTCAATTTCTTCAATAGTCAAGTAAATAAATTCAATTCAATTTATCTAACAACTAATCACAAGACTAATTAGCATACAAGATATTCAATTAAATATAGCATGCAAATTAATGAAATAAAGATAGAGAGATAGAGTGATTGACACCGTGATTTTTTGAGGTTCGGTAACTCCTACTCCTCGGCTCAAGAACTCGTTCTTGAGACTTTTCCCGATCCTTTCACTATGGCCCTTCCTTCACAGGTGGAATGGCAAACCTTTACAATCACAAGCCTCTCGAGCTTGTCTCTCAATCAAGAGAATAATCCTCTCTTGAACAAACGATGGACTTCACTTGTTCAAGATTACAAATTCGTATGTCATCAATAAAATCACTCAACAATAAAAACACTAAAAACCCAAAGGTTTTTATGGAAGATAAATGAATATAAGCTCAAGTGTTTTTGGTGATTTTTGAATATCTGTAGAAATATATTCTCAAAGGATATATCAATGAATAATATTTGGAGAATAAGTAGAAAAACCAGTGTTTTTTATTTTAAAAGATTTTGCAGAAAATCAGATTTTTGCTTCTTGCCTTCAATGGATTGTGCAATAAAAATTATGTAGAAGATGAAGACTTCTTTCTCTATTTGATTCAACTCTCTTAACATTAAATATACACATCTTATTCTATATATAGCATTGCATTAGGGTTAAGATAGTGAGTATTGAATTATTAGAGTCAAGAGCCGTTTGAAAACCATTAAGCACAATCCTCAAAACAAGGAAAATGTTTTCTGATAAAACTGTAGGTTTTAAGGTGTAACTAGTTGACTACTTCTTTCTTTTAGTCGACTACAATGCTTCATCTAGTCGACTAGATCAAGTTCTAGTTGACTACATTGATTCATTTAGTCGACTAGAATGAGTTCTAGTTGACTACTTCTTGTAGTCTAGTCGACTCAAAGTTCTTTTAGTCGACTACTTTGATGTGGATGAAAAATATGTAGCTTCTGATTGTTTTAGTCGACTACTAGAAAATACAATGGATTTTTCTAGTCGACTACAACTTGAAAAATATTTAATAAAAATATTTTTCTTTCCGTTTAAGTTCGGTAAAGCATTTTTTATTCTATTTGAGTTCGGTTTATTTTATACTTGAGCTTATACGATAATATCGAGGCATAAAATTACCTTGCTACAATGATCGCTCCCCGACCTATCTACCCCGAGTCTTGAGTCTTCGACTTTCGCCTTTGCCCTTGAATTAATTGATTTTCCATTTGCGCTTCTATTTCTTTCACAACTTTTTGCTTTAAATAAAACTTTCTTTCCGAGCTTGCTTTTCGAGTCGTTTCCTTTTCGAGTTTGATTTTTGAGTCGTTCACCTGTCTTTTGCTAAAAATATAAACTCGATAATTCATTAGTATCAAACACGTTTCGAAGGTTTGTTATCATCAATTTTGGAATTGTTTGCCGAAAGTAAATTTCAAAGCCAACAATATTCCCCTTGATGATGACAAAAAAATTTGTGTTAACTTGAGACTTGGCGAAACATGAAGTGATGCTCCCCCTCAACATGTGCATAATATTTTGTTCAAATGCTCCCCCTTGGTAAATGAAATTTGCAGTTTAATGGCCATTTTGAGACAATATATAAATAGGCGCACATATGAGATAATAAAAGAAACAACATTTCATAGATGGTTCGATTTAATAGAAGCCATTTAAGCTAATGAAAACAAGGAAATAACAAACAAGTCGCAAATAAACATAACAAGCCACACAAAAACATAAATTGCTATTGTCGGATAATAAAATACATGATAATACGATAGCATAATTTCTTCCCCTTTTTGTCAGCGTCGATGGGTGCATGAGTGAGGGTACGAGACCCCAAGAGTAAGATCATCAAGTGACCCAGCAAGACCATTTATACGGCTAAACATTTCCTAATCAATAAAAACAAGGCACTCATTGATCAATTGAATTGCTTCCGTATTTTTGTTCACGGTTGCATCAAGGCGCTGAAGAGTCTCCGCATTATTCTAAACAACCCCAAGAATTTGGGTGAGAAGAGCAGTTTGAGAAGCAAACGCACTGTCCAACTGAGGAGCCGAGGAAGAGGCTTCCTGGCGCGGTGGAGAACCACTAGGAGGTGGACGCGAACGAGGAGTAGGTGCATTTTCAGAAATGAAATTCCCTTTAGCATTAGAAGAAATGTGCATATGCTTGACATGAGTGGCGTCAATAAAAATAGGGTGATGCTGAGACACTTCATTCGGAAATGAAAAACCTTTCCGCTGCAGTAAATATGTAATGTGCGCGGGAAAGAAACGCGGGTCGGATGGCTTGCGCTGACAGGTAAGTATGCCAGAATGAAAAATATAAGCTAAATCAACTCGGGTTCCTGTCATGAAGCAGTAAACTAAAAATGCCTCCATACGAGATACACTACTACGACTACCAGTTTTAGGCAAAATAGAGTAAATAATGACATTATGAATTAATCTAGACTCGGGTAGTAGAATAGAACAGAGAATACCAGTGTCGTGCGAAATTTCCTTATCGACGCAAATAGTTTGAACTGCTTCAATACAGTCGAACCCATCAGCCCTATACCAATCCTTAGAGAAATGGCGGATACCATCAGTCGGAAGTCAGAAAATGCGCTTGATATCGCCGTCATCGACAGATACATCATTACCACACAAATTGAAATGAAGATGAGGGAGGAATTTCTCCTTGTGATTGTCAAGAGAAACATAGAAAGCTTTGACAATTCGCGGAAGTACCGGAATGTCAAGAGAGATACGGCAATTGCTCGGAACAACTTGAATGTTCGAGCCCTAATTTCAGTGCACAAAGCTTGTGTGACAATACGGCAAGGTGTAGGAGCACGATGATAAAAAACAGTGATGAATTTATTTCTATCATCATCATCAAGAAGAAGCACCTCAAGAAGCAGAGGTTCATTTGAATCCTCTTCGTCAACAACCGTAGGAATGCTTGGATTGGTGGAGCTTTGACCTCCATCAATGCGGGAATGTTTCCGAAATAGACCTCGAGTCTTCGGTGGCGTTGTAGATGATAATGCACAAATATGTAAAGACGATGGTGTATATATAGATATATGATGATGTATATATGAATGTGAGAAAGATGATGAAGAAATTAATTGAAGAAAATGGGTGAATGATGGTAGAAATGCAAAATAAATTAGAGATTTATGAAGATTTGAAGGTAGAAATGGGAGTATGAGAGGTAATGGGAGGATATGAAGTGAAGGTGGTGTAAGATGGAAGGAGGCGGATGGAGAAGATGAGATGAGGGTTAGGTTTTATAGGGGTTGAGTCGACTAGGGCTAGGGTTGAGTCGGTTAGAATGGGGTTTGAGTCGACTCGTAAGGCCAAGTAGTCGACTAAAGCAAGGTTTGAGTCGACTAGAAGTGGTTTGTAGTCGACTAGAAGGTGAAGAATTTTCAATGGTGAAGCTACTGACCAAAGTAGTCGACTAGAATGGATTGTACTACACAGGATGAGTCGACTAGAAGATGAAAAAAAATGATAAAAATAGAAAAAACATCAAAATCCATGGCCATTCTGATTTCTCGACGAATTTTAGAAAATGATTCGTCCGCAAGTGGTTTTGTAAAAATATCCGCCAATTGATTTTTAGTGTCGATAAAAACCAATTCAACGTCACCCTTAGCAACATGATCACGTAAAAAATGATGCCTAATCTCTATATGCTTGGTGTGTGAGTGATGAATAGGATTTAGGATTCTTTGAAATACAAATCGCACTCGTATTATCGCATTTAATAGGCACGTGAGAGAAAGTAAGACCGAAATAAAATAGTTGTTGCTTAATATAAAGAGTTTGAGCGTAACTACAACGGCTGCCACATATTCGGCCTCGACCGTAGATAATGCAACGGAATTTTGCTTTTTACTTGACCAAGATACTAGCGAGTGTCCTAGAAAATGACGAGTGCCGCTTGTGCTTTTTTGATCAATTCTACATCCCGCAAAATCGGCATCCGAATAACTAATAAGATCAATTGAAGTTCCACGTGGATACCAAAGCCCTAAGTTTATTGTACCACTTAGGTAGCGAAAAATTCATTTTACCGCAAGCAAATGAGATTCCTTAGGACATGATTGAAACCGGGCACATAGGCATACACTAAACACTATATCCGGTCATAGGAGTTAATTTGTAAACTACCAATCATTCCTCTATAAAGCAAACTACCGATCATTCCTCTATAATTTGTAATATCAACACATTTATCATTTTCATCTTTATCAATTTTAATAGAGGAACTCATAGGAGTTATGGCATGTTTGGTAGCCTCCATACCAAATTGCTTTAGCAAATCTTTAGTGTAGTTGGATTGGCTAATGAATAAGCCATCCGAGCTTTGCTTGATTTGCAACCCTAAGAAGAAATTCAACTCACCAATCATGCTCATTTCAAATTCATTTTGCATGCTTGTAGGAAATTCTCTACATAAAGAATTATTTATTGAACCGAATATAATGTCGTCAACATAAATTTGGACAATCAACAAATTATTCTTTATGGTTTTTGTAAAAAGTGTGTTGTCAACTCTTCCTCTTGTAAAACCATTTTTAGTCAAAAATCCGCTAAGTCTCTCATACTAACCTCGTGGAGCTTTCTTTAAACCATATGGAGCTTTAGCTAATTTGAAAACATGATTTGGAAAAAGATTATTTTCAAAACCGGGTGGTTGCTTCACAAAGACTTCTTCTTCTATGACGCCATTTAAGAAAGCACTTTTGACATCCATTTGATAAAGAGTAAAATTTCTATATGATGCAAATGCAAGAAGCATTCTAATTGCTTCTAACCTAGCTATTGGTGCAAAGGTCTCATCGTAGTCGATGCATTCCTCTTGATTATATCCTTGAGCTACCAATCTTGCTTTATTTCGAATAATTACTCCATTCTCATCCTTTTTGTTTCGAAAAATCCATTTTGTTCCAATTAAATTTTGATTTTCGGGTCTAGGAATTAAACGGCAAACTTGATTGCGTTTAAATTTATTTAGTTCCTCTTGCATCGCTACAATCCAAGAATCATCACATTGAGCTTCGTGGAAGTTCTTGGGTTTGATTTTCGATACAAAAGCCATGTGGTTGCAAAAATCTTTAAGTTGAGATCTAGTACTAACCCCATTTGATGGATTACCTATGACTTGATCAATAGGATGATTGTGAATAATCCTCCATGCTTTAGGCATTGAGTTGGTCAAGTCATCATTGGATTGATGCTCAACTTCCCTCATTTCCTTTTGGCAACTTGATGAATTGGAGATATTGAGAGTATTTAAATTATCCTGAATCCCACCAACCTCATCGTCTTCTAGGTCAATTCTAGGTGATGGTGATGAGGGTGATTCATCAAAGACAACATGAATAGACTTAACCATAGTTAAAGTCCATTTATTAAAAACACGAAAGGCTTTACTCCTTGTAGAATATCCTAGAAAAATTGCTTCATCCGATTTGGAGTCGAATTTTCCAAGGTAATCTTTATCATTTAACACAAAACATTTGCACCCGAAAACATTGAAATACCCAATATTAGGCTTTCGACCATTCCACAACTCATAAGCAGTCTTCCCCAACTTCATCTGAATAATAACACGATTAATTATATGGCAAGCGGTATTTACTGCTTCCGCCCAAAGGCTTCGAGGAAGGTTGTGCTCATTTAACATGGTTCTAGCCATCTCTTGTAGAGATCGATTCATTCTTTCAACTACACCGTTTTGTTGAGGGGTTCTAGGGGCCGAGAGATCATAAGAAACACCGAGGTCATAACATAATTTCTCTAAGTCTTGATTTTCAAACTCCCTACCTCTATCACTTCTAATTTTCTTGATTTTCAAATCTTTTTCATTTTGAATGACTCTATAAAATCTTTTAAGAATGGAGTGAGTTTCATTTTTATGAGCAAGAAAGTGAACCCAAGTATATCTAGAGTAGTCATCAACTATAACAAGTACATAGAGTTTCTCGGCTAGGCTAGCCGTTCTCTCCGGACCAAAAAGATCCAAGTGAAGTAACTCTAAAGGTCTAGAAGTGGTAATGTCTTTCTTTCTCATGAAAGAGGACTTTACTTGCTTGCCTACTTGACATGCGTTACATATTTTATCTTTCGAAAATTTAGTCTTTGGGAGGCCCTTGACTAAATCATTTTTGGATAAACAATGAATGAAATCCATACCAGCATGTCCTAGGCGTCTATGCCATAACCAACTATTTTCGCTAGATGTGACAAAACATTTAACATTTTGTTCATGCAAATCACATAGCAACAATGTATACAAATTTCCATTTCGTTTGGCATTGAACATTTGTTTCCCATCTTTCTTGATTATGCATGCATTTGTCCGAAATATAACATCATAACCCTTGTCACATAGTTGGCTAATAGTAAAGAAATTATGCTTCAAACCATCAACTAAAAACACATCATCTATAGAGAGAGAAGAGGAAATGCTGATTGAGCCAATTACTATAATTTTGCCTTTAGAGTTGTCTACAAAAGTTACGTTCCCTCCTTCATATGGTTTTAGTGAAATAAACTTTGATTTATCTCCCGTCATATGCCTTGAGCATCCACTATCAAGAAACCATTTTTCGTTTGATGCGGATTTCAAGCATACCTACAAAACAAGTTCAAGTAACTTTTATTGGTACCCAATCTATTTTGGGTCCATTTTGGTTAGATACAGACGTGATAGTTTCTATGTGAGCATGCTATAGTTCCTTTTGGAATCCAAACCATTTTTGACATAATTTTCTTCTTTCTATGAAAGCATACATTCGTTTTGTGTCCTTTTCTATTGCAATAGTAACACGTAATGTGTTTATAATCATTGGAAGATGCATGAGATGATTTTCGAACAAATGTAGAGCTAAGTGATTTTCTCTTTTTCAATATAAGAGCATCTTTGTCAATAGCATCTTACCCTAGTCGACATTTATCAAATGATCCTCTTTGTCTTCCTAGCATGATACTAAGGTTCTCTTTTCCTTTTGTGAATTTAGCTAAGATATTTATTTGATCATCAATAGCATTTTTCAACCGAATATTTTCCTTTTCTAGCTCCATGCTTTTGTCATTGCAAGAGACTTCTAAGCTTGCACTAGTGAGACTAATTCAAGATTTTGCTTTCTTAAGAAGGATATATTTTCTAGCTAATTTTTCAAACTCATCATGTAATTCTTCAAACACATCTTGCAATTCGTTATAATCAAGAAAGAGTTCATCATATGATAGTTTATCTAGATCATGTAAATTTAAATGTACCTTTTCTTCATTTGGCATGAGGCAAATGTTTGCCATTTCCTCACTACTTTTCTCCTCATCCGATTCGCATGAGTCATAGTCCTCCCATGTGACATTCATTGCCATCTTGCTAGGTCTTTTGTTGTTTTCCTTTTTGAGCTTGAAGCAATCACTTTTGTAATGTCCCGGCTTTCCGTAATTGAAACACGTTGGGGGTTCCCTTTTGCTAATCTCGCCTTTTGATTCGATTCTCTTCACGAATCTTCCACCATTGGCTTTCTTTCTTTGAAGGTGTCTCTTGAATTTTTGGGTGAAAAGAGCAATGTCCTCATCCTCTTCTTCTTCACTTGGCTCATTGATTTCATTTTTGGTGAAGGCTTGCAAAGCTATTCCCTTTCTTGGCTTGATGTCGTCTTCACGAGCTTTTAACGTTATTTCCCAAGTGAGTAGAGAGCCGAAGATTTCATCGCGACTCATGGTGTTAAGGTCATGAGCTTCTTTGATAGTCGTTACTTTAGCATCCCATTTTTCCGGGAGACTTCTAAGCATTTTTTGTGACGCATCGGACCTAGGAACAATTCTACCAAGATGTTTTAGTCCATTCAAAATATTTTGTAAAGCGAAACATCATAGAATTCACATTTTCATCATCTTTCATAGCAAATAATTCATATTCATGCATGAGTATGTCAATTTTAGATTCTCGTACTTGAGATGTTCCTTCATAGGTTACCTCAAGTTTATCCCACATTTCTTTTGCCGTTGAACAAGTAGATACACGATTAAATTCATTTGGACTTAAAGCACAATTTAAATTTACTTTGGCTTTAGCATTATACGACATAAGTTTACAGTCATCATTATCCCACTCATTGGGTAATTTGGGGATGGTTTTTCCATCAACAATTTTTGTTAGTACAAATGGCCCTTCAAGAACTACTTGCCGTATTTGTTAGTCAATAGATTGAAGAAAATATATCATCCTAGTTTTCCAATAGCCATAGTTTGATCCATCAAACCATGGGGGCCTATTATTCGATTGTCATTCAACATGAGTGACTAAGTTAGATGACATGATCGTTCTCTTAGACGGTTGAGTCTACGATTAATAGAGATTAGGCTCTGATACCAATTGTTAGTCACTAATTAACCCTAGAGGGGGGGGGGGGGGGGTGAATAGGGTGTTCAAAAGTAATTCTACTCCTTTACGAAATTTGAACAATATATATATATTCAATACTCAATTTCTTCAATAGTCAAGTAAATAAATTCAATTCAATTTATCTAACAACTAATCACAAGACTAATTAGCATACATGATATTCAATTAAATATAGCATGCAAATTAATGGATTAAAGAGAGAGAGATAAAGAGATTGACACCGTGATTTTTCAAGGTTCAGTAACTCCTACTCCTCGGCTCAAGAACTCGTTCTTGAGACTTTTCCCGATCCTTTCACTATGGCCCTTCCTTCATAGGTGGAATGGCAAACTTTTACAATCACAAGCCTCTCGAGCTTGTCTCTCAATCAAGAGAACAATCCTCTCTTGAAAAATGGTGGACTTCATTTGTCCGAGATTACAAATTCGTATGTAATCAATAAAATCACTCAAGAACAAAAACACTCAAAACGCAAAGGTTTTTAAGGAAGATAAATCAATATAAGCTCAAGTGTTTTTGGTGATTTTTTAATAGCTCTAGAAATATATTCTCAAAGGATATATCAATGAATAATATTTTGAGAATAAGAAGAGAAACTAGAGTTTTTTATTTTCAAAGATTTTGCAGAAAATCAGATTTTTGCTTCTTGCCTTCAATGGATTTTGCAGAAAAATTTATGTAGAAGATGAAGACTTCTTTCTCTATTTGATTCCACTCTCTTAACATTCAATATACACATCTTATTCTATATATAGCATTGCATTAGGGTTACGATAGTGAGTATTAAATTATTAGAGTCAAGAGACGTTTGAAAACCATTAAGCACGATCCTCAAAACATGGAAAATGTTTTCTGATAAAACTAAAGGTTTTAAGGTGTAACTAGTCGACTACTTCTTTCTTTTAGTCGACTACAATGCTTCATCTAGTCGACTAGATCAAGTTCTAGTCGACTACATTGACTCATGTAGTCAACTAGAATGAGTTCTAGTCGACTACTTCTTGTAGTCTAGTCGACTCAAAGTTCTTTTAGTCGACTACTTTGATGTATATGAAAAACATGTAGCTTCTGATTGTTCTTGTTGACTACTAGAAAATACAAAGGATTTTTCTAGTCGACTACAACTTGAAAAACATTTAATAAAAATATTTGTTTTTCCGTCTAAGTTCGGTAAAGCTTTTTTCATTCCATTTGAGTTCTGTTTATTTTATACTGGGGCTTATACGATAATATCAACGCATAAAATTACCTTGTTACAATGATCGCTCCCCGACCAATCTACCCCGAATCTTGAGTCTTCGAGTTTCGCCTTTGCCCTTGAATTAATTGATTTTCCATCTGCGCTTCATTTCTTTCACAACTTTTTGCTTTAAATCAAACTTTCTTTCCGAGCTTGCTTTTCGAGTCGTTTCCTTTCCGAGTTTGATTTCTGAGTCGTTCACCTGTCTTTTGCTGAAAATATAAACTCGCTAATTCATTAGTAGCAAACACTTTTTAATGGTTTGTTATCATCAATTTTGGAATTGTTTGCCGAAAGTAAATTTCAAAGCCAACAACTCGCGCTCCACGAAACTCTCACTCTGCTCCGTACTCTGACGGTTTTGCTTCTCAATGGATCAATGAACCACGGAGTCTCCTGCTCCGATAGCCGCACACAGACGGCTTCGTTTTTCAAACAGATCTAAGCAATCACATTGCAATCAGTGGTGTGTAGATTTTTCAAAATCTAGGTCATTCAGTTGTGCATAAGATAATCAATATAGAAACACAATTGAACAGACCCTAAACAAGAGAGAACTAAAAGATATAGAATCACTCAATGATATTTTCTCTCTCTATCTCTATCTATGTAGATGAATATGGATTTGTAGAAAACTTGCAGAGATCTCTCAAAGGCTCAAAGGCTACCTCATATGTGTACAAGATTTTGGTATTTATAGACCATGCTGAGGGAAACCCTAAACTTCACCCTGTTTTTTAATTTCACACCGAACCAAGTAAATCCCTAATCTCTAGTGTATATAATGTATATAGCACATACATTAAGGTGTAAAGTCGCAGCCACATCAAGAGAAATCAAATTGGGGTAAAAATTGAGATTTCACATTTGAACTCGCAGCCCTAACTATGCGCGACCCGTACATGCCCTATGCATATCGTGTAGGCGTTCCTACGGGTGGCATGTAGGCCTCTTTTGGTGGTCCGTAGGCGGTGCGTAGAAATAATACTTTCTAGCTACATTTAGCAACTGGGTCCGTAGATGGTAAGTAACATTTTTCATGGAAACCACTTTTCTTAAGAATAGAAGCGTTTGAACCTACTCAACTCCATTGGAATGTTTCTCAAAGTTTTGACTTTGAAGAATGTAGTTTAAGCCCTCTGGAATACATTTTTCACTTAAACTTCCTTAAACTTGTATTTTCTTCATTTCTCTTGTATTTTCCACATCATTTAAGCTTGATTTGAATTTGATAAAGCTTGTTGATTTCTTTGCATGACCACTTAAATTTTACTCAACATACCCGGCTTCATAATTAGTCAACATGGTTATTGTCTAGAACATGCCATTAATAAACATTACTAACAAATGTTCTTACAATCTCCCCCTTGTCATTTTCTTGACAAAACCATGTTTTACAAATATATCATCACAAATAACAACATAATATATATACCTATGAACACCCACCCATAAACATAGATATAAATTGTCACCTTGCTTTCATCATGACCTACCAATCCTGCAATCACAACACTAAATATATCATGAAACAGAAGTGTGGAAAACATATATAAACCAACATAATGATTATAAGAATAACATAACAACAATGCAAGCATAATGATCATCATGATATAAAACCACTGTCCTTCTCCCCCCTGAGAATGTACTCCCCATCAGTTAAAAACTCTTTCTCTTGACAACACAATCTCTCCACCTTACTTAATACTTCTCCCCTTTTTTGTCACCGAAATGACAAGCAAAGATATATCAATCAAAACATAGGGAAATGCTCAAAATGTAAACATAGGGAAAGGATCATAGAGGAGACTCTAGAGAATCTAACTTAAGCACTAAATACTAAGATAAAGTACTCTATAAGATTATATCCAGATTCTGAAACAATAAAAATCTCTATAGCATATGGACTTAACACTAATGCATGAATGCAAAATGCAAAACAAACAAAATATTTTTGTTCTTAGAAACATGTGAGTAGGGCAATAGAGACAATGCAATAATCATTAACACATCATATTCTCATATTTGACTTAGCTATTATACACACATTATTGAAAAAAATCAGCACAGTACCTTGTAGATATAAGTAGTAATAAGGAAAGCTTTACATAGCATTTGCATATATGAAAAAATATTTAGGTGCAAGCAAACAAATAAGATAAAAGCAATACATATTAATTCTAATAATCTCCTCACTAACCATGATGATACTTTAGTCTAAAACCTATACTAGAAGTCAAATATTTAACAACCTTATTGCTAATTAAGGGAACACATTTAATCTTTTCCATTCTTTCACCATAACCCTTTTTATCTTTCTAAGCTCAAGACTTTCTAACGAGGATTTTTAGTCCCAGCCAACTGAGCCTAAGCTTCTTCCTTGGGATTTATGTTCATTAGTCTTCTCCACCTTTTACGTGAACACTTAATTCTTACCAAGGCAAGAGGCCCAGTTACCCAGATTTAAGTACTACGTTTTGCATTTCTATATTTTAAACATCTCATTCTTTCCTCTTTTCAACATCAGCACAACATTCATAAGCATGCAAAAGATATTTCAATGCATAGATCAATGTAGCATAACTCATGAACATACATATTACTTCGGATTAGATGAGAAAGACTAAAAGTTTCAATAAGTATTACAGTCATCTCCAAAGTAAAACAAGCACCCAAAGTTGATGAGTTCCAAAAATAATACTTAAACATGTCAAGTGAATAACTCATAACCTCAGGTCAGTCTATCAACTCCAATTCTGATAAGCATAATAAGAAAAGTAAATATGAGAATAAAGTGAAATAAAACAACAATTTGTACCCTTACCTAAGCTCAACATGCTAAGAAATTATTTTTTATAATTTGTATGACAATTTTTGTCATAATGATGCATGCATGAATAATCCTGTTAGTTGTAAAACATGATGCATGCATAATAAAAAAATAAAATGCATAAATAAAAAAATGCATGATAATGTATCAATTATAGGATATAAGATAATGTAAGATATTCCTAGAATGATACGTATGAAGACATCTATCCTAATGATAGCATGTCACTAGATTTTCTAAGATGCACATGCTTTTGAAAATCTAATGGTTTTATAGAGATGTCTGTCGACTGAGAATCTATAGATATATCCTCAAGATCTTTCTTAGAATTAAAGTCAGGCGCTCTACGTGCTGTATGAGAAACCAAATAATGTAGTTCATCTTTTCTAACCCATACTTGTTTAATTTTTGGTGCTCTATTTGCTAGCATAAACAACCTCTTCGGCTCTTCACTCAACACCCGAATTTGATTTTGAACATTGGGTCCTTTTTGAGTTCTATTCTTCCACTCTGATTTCAATGTTTTTCCTCTTAACTTTGAACACACGGGTCGAATGTGATCTTTCACTCCACAATGATGACATATTGGGATAAACCTTCGAAAACAATTATTCGGACCTTTATTGAATCTAGAGGTAATGGGAGGCTTAATCTCAATAGGTTTTCTGACATAAAATTAAGAATTCAGATTCCTATCATACTTACCTTTAGAATAAGTAGATACTACTTGGGAAGCCTTAACAAAGGTTGTTTTAGAAACACTGTTAGAATCACTCATTCCTTTGAACCCCAAACCACTTTGTATTTCTTGCATATTTTCCTACACTCAACATGCGATCAAGCTTAAGAGTTTACTAGACCATCTATGAATAGTTGAGTTAACATCTTTCAAATTCTTTTCCAATTCCTCAATCCTTGTAGATTTTTCACTCAATTCTAATCTCAGAGTTCTTACTTTCTCATTGAGACCATCTACACTCTTGAAAGCCTGAGTCTTTTCTTGTTCAGACATGGTCAACTCTTCTCTTAAAGACCGTCTCTCCTTATCAACATTTTTTAATTGAACTATATATTTCGAGAAGACTTTTCTCATATGAATGGACTTTTCATAAAGTTTATTATATGCATCTTTATATGAGTCCCTACGATCTTCATTATCCTCAGAATCATCATCCTCATACATTGCCCAACTTGTAGCAATAAACTTTATGTGCAACAAATACAGTGAAATTCTCAGACTCATCAGCGATGCTAGACTCAGTAGAGTCACTAGTTGTTCCATCCTCTGATCCATCACTCCAAGTAACAACTTGACCTTTTGTCTTTTTCTTCTTATTGGCACACTCAGCAATTAAGTGACAAAACCCTTGACAGTTAAAACATTGAGGTTTTATTTTTTTAGAATCAATCTTGTTATTCCAATTTTGGACCTTTTTGTTTTTAAAATCATGTGATTGATCTCCAAATTTTTATCCTTAAATCAATTCTTGACCCAAAGAAGGTTTTAAAAATTTATGAAACTACTTCATGATCAAGTCAATCTATATTGGTCTACTCTCACCCTCCTTATTTGACTCACTAGGCACATCCCTAGTGATTTTAAAAGCTATTCTTTTCTCATTTATTCCGCTCGACTTTTTAGAGGATTGAGCACAAAACACCATATCATAAGATTTGATATTCCTAGCCAACTCTTCAAGATATCCTTGAAACTCATGATTTCAGATATGACGGTAACCTTAGACAGAAAACGTTCTGGTAGAGACCTAAGAATTTTTTTCACTATGGTAGTCTTAGAAATGGGCTTTCCTAGATTGTGAAAACTTGTTACTATATCAGTTAACCTAGCCTCAAAGTCACCGAAAACATCATCCTCCTCCATACCAAGCTGTTCAAATTTAGAATTTAGAATTTTAAGTTTCGATTGCTTAACTTTTGAAGTTCCATCATGAGTTACTTGGAGAATATCCCAAGCTTCTTTTGCAATTTCGCACATGGAAATTCTTTTAAACTAACTTCTAGTCACATCATTATACAACATATTTAAAGCTTTTGAATTCCAACTAGCACTTATTGTCTCAGCAGTAGTCCACTCACTTGATGGTTTTACCCTACATTCATTAGTAACAACATCTTTCATAGTGGGAGGTGAGTATCCTACCTCTGTGTCAAGCCAAGCTCTCTTATCTAGTAATTTCAAAAATGATGTCATTCTCGTTTTCCAATACGTGTAATTAGAGCCATAAAACAACAGGTTCCTTGATACAGAACCTCATTCATGAGGTACGTCCATTGTCTAAGTTCCAGATCTAACCCTAGCTAGTTAACTTAAAATGGGGCAACCTGACTCTAATACCAATTGAAAATACCTATACGATTAATGAAAATAGCCTAGAAGGGGGGGGGGGGGGGGGTGAGGAGGCTTTTTGTGGATTTATTGAAAAATTAATAATAATTATGGTAAAATTATTTTTAATCCAATTCTCTATCAAGATAAATCATTCTAAGATTAATCTAAGAGCAAAAAATAAAGCAATAGAGACACACGATATTTTTACATGGAAAACCTTGGAAAGACTCCAACTAAAAATCACGGATACGCTCGGAAATAGAACTATGAATAAAGTAGTACAAAGACTCTATGAAGCTTTAGACTTACAAATCTCCTCAGATCTGCCTTTCTCCACTTGGGGTTTGACAACCATGAATCACTCGTGCTCCATGATACTCTCGCTCTACTCCATACTCTGACGGCTTCGCTTCTCAATGGATCAATGAACCATGAAGCCTCCTGCTCTGATCTCCGCACTCATATGACTTTGTTTCTCAAATAGATCTAAGAAACCATATTGTAATCAGTGGTGTGTAGATATTTTAGAATCTTAGTTATTCAGTTGTACATAAGATAATCAAAGTAAAAACACAATTCAACAAACCTTAAACAAGAGAGAACTAGAAGATATATAATCACTCAATGATATATTCTCTCTCTATTTCTATCTCTGTAGATGAATATGGATTTGTAGAAAACTTGTAAAGATCTCTCAAAGGATCTAAGGCTGCCTCACATGTGTAGAAGACCTTGGTATTTATAGACCATGCTAAGGGAAACCCTAAACTTCACCCTATTTTTTAATTTCACACCGAACCAAGTAAAAACCCAATCTCTAGTGTATATAATGTATATAGCACATATATTAAGGTGTAAAGTCGTAGCCGCATCAAGATAAATCAAATCGGGGTAAAAATTGAGATTTCACATTTTAACTCGCAACCCTAACTACGCGCAGCCCTTAGATGCCCTACACGCGGCTTGTAGGCCTTCTGACGGGTGATACGTAGGCCTCTTTTGGTGTTCCGTAGGTGGTCCGTAGAAATAACACTTTCTAGCCACTTTTAGCTACTGGGTCTGTAGACGGAGCGTAACATTTTTCATGGAAACCACTTTTCTTGAGAATATGAACGTTTGAACTCCCTCGACTCCATTGGAAAGTTTCCCGAAGTTTCGGCTTTGAAAAATGTCGTTTAAGCCATCCGGAATGCATTTTTCACTCAAACTTGCCTCATCTTCATTTCTCTTATATTTTCCACATCTTTTAAGCTTGATTTGAATTTCTCAAAGCTTGTTGATGCTTTTGGATGACCACTTCAAATTTGCTAAATATACCCAATTTCATAATTCACTCAACGTGGTTATTGTCTAGAATATTCCATTAATAAACAATACTGACAAATGTTCTTATAGATTCTATATCTTCTTCTTCTATCTTGATTTAGGATTTATTAAATTGTTTTTCTATATCGATGATCCTATACACAATTAAATGACCTAGATGCTGAAGAATCAACACCGTTTGCAACATGGTTGCTTAGATTTGTTTGAGAAACAGAGCCGTCTGAATATGGAGATCGGAGTTGAAGCCTTCGTGGTGATTTGATCCGTTGAAAAGCGGAGCCATCAGAGTACGGAGCAGAGGGAAAAGCTCCTTGGAGTGCAAGTGATTCAAGTTCGTCAGACATCGAGTGGAAAGAGGCAAATTTGGAGGGATTTGTAAGTCTAAAACTTTATAGAGTCTATCTAATCCTTGATTCATTGTGCATCGATACCCGAACGTATTCGTGATTTTTACTTGGAGTTTTTCCAAGGTTTTCCATGTAAAAATATCATGTGTCTCTATTGCTTGAATTTCTGCACTTAGATTTATCTTGATAGAGAATTTGATTAAAATTAACTTTTTAGCAATTAATATTAATTTGTCAATAAATCCACAAAAAACCTATTCACCCGCCTCTAGGCTATTTTCATTGATTGTCTAGGTAATTTCAACTTTACAGAAAGCCATTGAAGATGGGAACTTGAAATTCCTTGAAAAAAAAAAGGAATCAATGGGAGTAGATGAGGATCCGTTCCAAAAGATTACTCCATCAAACACTATTACTGTAGCTGATAGGCTAAAGAAGAAATAGGACAGTGGTGAATCCAGCTAATCAACAAAGGTATTTAAGAAGTTAGAGAAATAACTCCAAGATGCACGTATAGCTTTGTCATAAAGAAGGTGCCCAGATTACAAAAGTATATGTAAGGCTCCAGTTCAGATCAAAAGCCCCGCTAAGACCAGTTAAAGGAGTGTTCATGATTGGTTCAATTATAAATTAATAAGAAGCCGAGAAGTGATTAATGAGCCTCAGTTAGGGGCAAACGTTGAGCCTAGGGGGCAAGATCAATATCATTTGCCGATGAGAAGGCCCATGATGCGGTATGAACTTTGGGTACAAAAAGGTGCCAATTTATAAAGAGTTGGGATGGTACGCCCCCCGGTGGTGCTACCTAATAGATGGACTACAGTTTGACACCCCAAATTTCCCTCAAGAAGGGAGGAAATTCCAGATCAGCCATCCAGGAATCAGAAAAGAATGATGCAGAGGCGAATGACTGAGTACAAGATGAAGATGTTGGAACGTTCTCTAAGACGATTAAGTGTAAAACAAGTAGATATTAGGCTCTGATACCAATTGTTAGTCACTACTCGTAATTATCTAGTTCTTACAATTAATCACTACAATTCTATATGTAATTTTCCAACTTAAGTAATCAATGGAAAACTTAATTTAGATTTAACGAGCTATTTATCACAATATAAATTAAGCATGCAAGAACACAAAATAAGGAGATAGAGATAGAGATATTCACACTGTGAGTTTTTGGAGGCTCGGTAACTCCTACTCCTCGGCTCAAAGAATCCCCTTCCTTGAGACTTTCCAAATCCTCACACTATGGCTCTTCCATCAATAGGTTGAATAACAAAACCTTTACAAAAGAGCTAACTAGCTCTTCACACAACCAAGAGAACAATCCTCCCTGGATACAATGGGCTTCACTCACCCAAGATCACAAATTTCTGTATGCAATCAATATATCACTCAAGAATAAAAAACACTCAAAACCTTAAGGTTTTTATAGAAGATAGATCAATATAAGGTCAAGTGTTTTTAGGTGATATTTCAAGAACTCAAGATATATTTATATACTCTCAAAAGATATTTTCAAGGAGAGAACAATCTAAGAGCTTGAGGTTAAATCTTCAAAATGATTTGAGTGAAAAACGAGATTTATATCTTCTTGCTATCAAAATGATTTTCAGAGAATGCTTGAGAAAAAGAAGAGATGAATGATTTTTAGAAAATTTCACACACAAGAATTATATCTTTCAATCCCAAATCTCTTTCTTTATATAGTGGAGCATTAGGGTTTGGAGAGTGTATCTCACCCTAAGTTGTATGGAGAGTTGGATCTGAAAAGTAGCAAGAGTAATCATAGATTATTGGACAAAAATATTGTTTAGAAATACTTTTCCGGAAAATCCTAAATCACCTAGTTAACTGCCTCCATTCTAAGATTTAAAATATTTTCCCCAACAACTATGGCCAGATGACTGCCTCAAGAGAGTCAGTCGACTACCCATGAGCCAGTCGATTGCCTTAGACAGGCCAGTCGACTGCCTCAGGCAATCAAAAATGTTTATAGCTCTCTGGTTCATCCAGTCGGCTGGGCACTAGGCCAGTCGACTAGGTCACCGCCAATCGGCGGCCATCTCATGGCTAGTTGAGTAGGTGACTCTAAGAAGTTGTTTTAAGGTCCGTTTTTTATCCGTTTTGAGTTTGTTGTTTTAATTACGTGAGCTTATAAGACCAATCAATGCATAAGATACCTTGTTACAATATTCTCACCCTGGCTTATCTACCCCAGGTCTTGAGTCTTCAACTTTCTTCTTTCGTTGACAATTTTGTCCTTTTCCAATTTCGTGCTTGAGTTTCCTTATTCGCTTTTTGTGTTGGGATCTTTCCGAAACCTTCACATATCCTTGATGAAACACTTAGCTCAAAAACATATTAGTATTAAACACGGTTTTGAATGTTTTGTTCATATCAAAATAAGAGTTATTGTCTGAAATAGAATTTCAAAGCCAACTATTATTATATGTGTATTATTAACTGTGATCGTGATTATGGATCTTGTGCTTTAATGGTTGAAATAGTGAACTGAGTGATATGGTTCTAGGGCCAAGGATAACTGTAAGAACATTTATAGTATTAATTATGTTTGACATGTTCTAGACAATAACCATATTGAGTGAATTGTCATACTGAGTGATTTATGGATTCGGGAATGTTTAAAAGTCATTGACAAATCAAGCCTAAGGAAGAGAAAAATTCAAGATAATTGAAGAGGAAATAAGTTTGAGTAAAAAATGATTTCCGAAGGGCAAAAGCATCATTTTTCTGAGCTTTAACTTCAAGAATCATGGGAAGAGAGTCCAGGGGATGAAAATAGTACAAATATTAAGAAAGGTTGGTTTCAAGGGAATTTTAACGCATTAGCTACGCTTGTGACAGTCAAAAAGTGACTGGAAAATGCAATTCTATGCATGTGACAGAAATAAATCAACACAGAAAAGAGGAGACCTAAGCTTCAAGCGTATATGGTTCTACGCTCCAAGCGTAGGAGGCCCTACGCTCTTTATTTTGCCTCGATTGGTGTTCCTTTGAGGTGGTTGCGACTTTATACCTTGATGCACGTGAATATATACATATATACATTAGAAGAGAGGGTTTTACTTGGTTTAGTGTTAAATTATGAAAAAGGGTAAAGTTAGGGTTTTTAATTAACTTTATCTATAAATACCAAGGTCTACCACCGAGGAGGCTAAGTTTTGAGGGAGATCTCTATAGTATTATATCATTCATATTCTTCTATAGAGATAAAGATAGTGAGAGAAAATATCATTGAGTGAAAATTTTAGTTGTCTTTTTTTTCGGGTTCATTCAATTGTGCTTCTACATCGACGATCTTATGCACGACTGATTGACCTAGATTCTAAAAAATCTACACACCGCTGATTATAACTTGCTTATTTTGATTCGTTTTGAGAAGTGGAGCCGTTTGAGCACGGAGATCGAAGTAGGAGACTTCCTGCTGATTTGATCCGTTAAGAAGCGGAGTCGTCTGAGTACGGAGATCGAAGCTAGAGCATCATGGAGAGCGAGTGAATTTAGATTTCAGACATTAAGTGAAGAACATTATTACAGCGGTTTTAAGTTTTATTTTCATAGAGTCTGTAAAAATTCTTTGATTCATAGTGGATCGATACCTGAGTGTATCCATTGTTTTTAGTTGGAATCTTTCCAAGGTTTATAATGTAAAAAATCTATGTGTCTTCTCATGATTTATTTACTACACTTATATTCATATCTCCTTGATTAATCTGATTTGATATTTTTGGGTTGTTGTGACTAATTAATATTCAATTTCCATTAAATAATTTTAATTAATCATAAATTTGACTGAAAGCCTATTCACCCCCCTCTAGGCTAGTTTATTTAATCATTTAGGTAATTTCAATTGGTATCAAAGTGTGGCTGCCCCGATTTAGGTTAACTACCTATGGTTAGATTATGAACTTAGAAGATGGAGAGTCCTCGTAAACGAGATTCCATATCTAGGTCCTCGTTGTTTGATGGCTCAAATTACACATATTGGAAAGTGAGAATGAGAGCATTTTTAAAGTCGTTAGATGAGAGAGTATGGAATGCTATAGAGATAGGATATTCACCTCCTACGGTGAAAGATGATGCGACTAATGAATTTAAAGCAAAACCGTTGAACGAGTGGACTACTGCTGAGACGAACAGTGCAAATTGGAATTCAAAAGCTTTGAATGCATTGTACAATGCGGTGACGCCGAGTGAGTTTAAGAGAATCGGTACGTATGAAATTGCCAAAGAAACTTGGGACATTCTTTAAGAAATTCATGAAGGAACTTTGAAGCTTAAAAATTCAAAATTCAAAATTTGAATTCCCAATTTGAATAGTTGAAGATGGAGGAGGATGAAGTCTACGCTGAATTTGAGGCTAGACTAATTGATATTGTCACAAGTTGTCATAATCTAGGTGAACCCATTGAGACAACCATAGTGAAGAAAATACTTAGGTCTCTACGTAAACGTTTTTTATCTAAGGTTACTATCATCTCAGAGGTTATGAGTCTTAAATAAATTAAAGTTGAAGAATTGGCAGGAAACTTAAAATCTTATGAAATAAAGATGTTCAAAAATCCCCTAAGAAGGCTAGTGGCACAAAAGAGAAGAGCAAAACTTTCAAAACAACTAGATAGGATTGTGTTGAATCAAATGGAGAAAGTGAGTTGAGTCTGACTAATATTTCCATGTTTGCTAATAGGGGGGACAAATTTGTTAAGGCTAAGCAGAGTGACCAAGGACAAAAATTCAGAGATAAATTGGTTGAGTCTAGACGTAGGAATAAGACTTAAACTCGAAAAGACAAATCTGATCTTCAAACAAAAATGCTCAATGTGTTGAATGTCAAGAATATGTTCACATATCTGCAGAGTGTGCAAACACTTTGAAAAAATCCAAAGGTTTATCCGTCAGTTGGTATGATGAATCTGATAATGGAACAGCTAGTGATGCAATAAACTCAGAGGTAGGTGATGATTCTGAGAATTTCACCATGTTTTCTGTTCAAAGCAAGAAGGTTAGAAACGTTGCTATAACTTGGGAAATATTTGGAGAGGAAGATTCTGAGTGTGATGAAGATTGTGATGACACGCTTCAAGAGTCATATGAAAAATTACTTGATAAAACCAAACAACTTAAGAAACACCACATGAAATTGTTGACTAAAAGTCTTAGCATGGACAAAGAATTAAATTATTTAAAAGATGAATTAGTAAATAGTTCTGAAACTCTAAATCTCCTATAAACTTAAATGGCCAAATTGGTTGACGAATTAGTTAAGTTTGAACAAGAAAGGACTCGGGCTTTGAAGATAGTTGATGATCTCAAGAAGGAATTAGTAGAGAAATCTGACAAGATTGAAAATTTGGAAAAGAAGTTGAAGGATACTAACTCAACTATTCATAAATGGTCAAATGGAACTCTTAAGCTTAATCATATGTTGAGTATGGGAAAATCTACAGGAAATACAAAGGGACTTGGTTTTGATGAAGTATCAAATAATCTGAACGTTGTGTCAAAAACCACCTTTATAAAAGCTTCCCAAGTAGCATCTAGTTTTTCTCAAGGGAATTCTAATGCTAAATATTTTGTGAGAGGAGATCTTCAAAGAAAGTCAGTTTTTACCTCTAGATATCCTAAGAGGTCAACTGCTGAAGTTCATATGTTTGTTCCTATATGTCACCATTGTGGTGTCAAAGGTCACATTCAACCGAGGTGTTCAAAGCTAATAAGGAAGATGTTGCAATCAAGGAAGGAACAAAGAACTTGATGATAAGATTACGTTCAAGATCAAATTCGAGTGTTGAATGAAGAGATGAAGAATTTATCAAAATTGGCAAATAGAGATCCATAGATGATGAAGGCATGGGTCAGAAAGGGTGAGCTACATTGTTTTGTTGTTCATTCTACACTTGTAACACGTAATTTGATTTCTTGGTATCTGGATAGTGGATGTTCGAGGCATATGACTGGAGATAAGTAATTATTTAGATTTATCGAGGAGTGTTATAGTGGGATAATCACTTTTGGTGATTGAGAGAATCTCAAGTTCTAGGGAAAGGTACCATTGTGGTTTTTGGTCTACGTAAGCTAGAAGATATGCGGTGTGCTGAGGGTTTGAAAGTAAATTTGCTGAGTATAAGCCATATATGTGATAAAAATCATATTGTCAATTTCTATGCCGATAAGTGTTCAATCATTGACTCTTCTGGGAATTACGTGACAGAAGGTATGTGTTCGTTTGATAATTGTTATTGCATTAGTCCTGATTCTTAGTTAACTTGCAATTGCGTTAACCTTGATAAAGTTGAAATTTGGTATCAGCGAATGGGACACATTAATTTTCATGATATAACCAAAATCACTAATAGTGAAATTGTTAAAGGTGTTCCTAAACTTGGTTTTGAGAAAGGGATTGTGTGTGGACCATGTTAGAAGGGTAAACACGATCGATGTCAGCACAGGAAGATAAATACCATTCGTACTTCCTGACCTTTAGAGTTGTTCCATATTGACTTAATGGGTCCCACTCGAACCATGAACAAAGGTGGTAAGAAGAATATATTTGTTATGGTGGATGATTACTCTAGATTTTACATGGGTTGGATTTTGGGTTAAAAGTCTGAAGCTGCTAAACATTTTAGAAAATTTTGTTTAAAAATTTAGATTGTTTGAATTATCCCATTACTAGAGTGAGGAGTGATCATGGAAAAGAATTTTAAAATTTAGGGATTGATACTTTTTTTGATGAAAGAGGAATACAACATGAATTTTAAGCTCCACGTACTCCACAGCAAAATGGAGTGGTTGAGAGGAAGAATAGAGATCTTCAAGAGATAGCTAATGTTATGTTGCATGAAAGGAAGGTTCCTAGGTATTTTTGGGCTGAGGAGGTGAACATGGCGTGTTATACCTTAAATAGAGTCTATCTTAAGCCTGACACTTCAAAAACTGCCTATGAACTGTGGAATGACAAGAAACCAAAAGTGAAGTATTTCAAGGTTTTTGGAGCAAAATGCTATATTCTTAGAGATCGGGAGTCCATTAGAAAATTTGAGTCTAAATGTGATGTAATCTTCAAATGTAGTGGTTGATGACTCATGTGTTGATGAGCCTCCAACGTCGATTGAGGAGGAAGATAATGAGCCATTCTTTTAGTTAAGAAATGATTCTTCAGATGTTGGTAAAGAGAACAATGTTGTTCATTATGATAGTTCTAAAGAGCCATCTGTAAGGGTAAAGTTGTACCTTCCTTTGGATAATGTCATAGGATATGTTGATCAAATGATGGTGAACCGTAGAAAGGCAATGAATGAGGTCTCATATGCATGCTATACATCTTCCTTGGAACCTAAAAATGTCCAAGAAGTTCTTCAAAATAGTGAGTGGATAAATGTTATGCAAGAAGAATTTCAGCAGTTTGTTAAGAATGATGTGTGGTATCTTGTGCCTAGATCGAAAGAGATAAATGTGATTGGTACCAAGTGGATTTTCAAGAATAAAATGGATGAAAATCGTACAGTTGTTAGGAATAAGGCTAGGCTTATTGCTGAGGTTATAATCAGTTGGAGGGTATAGACTTTGATGAGACATTTGCTCTAGTGGCTAGGCTTGAATCTATTAGAATTGTATTTGCTATAGCATGTCATATTGGATTGAAGTTGTATCAGATGAATGTAAAGAGTGCATTTTTCAATGACATTCTTTATGAGGAGGTGTATGTGGAGCAGCCAAAAGGATTGAATATCCCCATTGTCCTAGTCATGCGTATAAGCTGAAAAGGACTTGGTATGGGCTAAACCAAGCTCTTTGAGCTTGGCATGAGAGGTTTAACGACCACCTGATGGGTACAGGTTTAACTCAAGGGGGAGTGAACAAAACACTATTTATTCAGAAAATGAAGAGTGTTACAGGTGTTGCTTAAATTTATGTGGATGATATTGTGTTTCGTTCCACTTCTAATAAACTTGCTCATTATTTTGCAGATCAAATGACACATGAATTTTAGATGAGCATGATTGGTGAATTGAACTTCTTTGTTGGGCTTCAGGTTAGATAGTTGAGTGCTGGGATTTTCATTTCTCAATTCGTTATGCTTTGGAATTGGTGAAGAATGTTTGCACTCCCATGAGTACTAGTTTCAAGCATAGCATAGATACTAAAGGCAAAGATGTCGATCCTACACTTTATAGGAGTATGATTAGGGGTTTGTTGTACTTGACTGCTAGTCGACCTGCCATAGCTTTTTGTGTTGGTTTGTGTGCACGTTATCAGGCAAGTCATAAGGAGTCTCATATTATTGCAGTAAAAAGGATTATCAAGTATGTTAAAGGGACGGTGAATTATGGATTGTGGTATCCTCTAGGGACTATTATTGAAATCGCATATTTTTCTGATTCTGATTGGGTCGGTAATGTTGATGATAGAAAAAGTACCAGTGGAGGGTGCTTTTATATTGGTAATTACTGAGTTACATGGCATAGCAAGAAGTAAAATTGTGTTTCATTTTCCCCTGATGAGGTTGAGTATATAGCAGGTGGTAGTTATTGTACTCAGGTATTTTGGATGCCTTAGGTGTTGCAGGATTATGGTTTTTCCCAAGGAATGATGACTGTGTTCTGTGAAAACATGAGTGCGATAAACATTTCTAAAAATCCTCTTCAACACACTAGGAAAAAACATATAGATATTTGACATCATTTCATTCAAGATCTGGTTGAATATGGTATAGTGTCTTTAGAGTTTATATCCACAAAGTGTCTGTTAGCAGATATCTTTACAAAACCATTAGATTTTCAAAAGCATATTAGTCTTAGGAAATCTATTGGTATGCTTTATTTACAATATATATCTTCTTATCTATCACTCTAGGAGCACATTCCATTATTTTCCTAGAATTGATAGATAATCATGCATTTGTATTTGATAAGTATTATTTGTTCATCACAAATAAGGTTGTGAAGAGATAAGAGTTTTCAACCGGGTACTGAAATGACTACCTAGAAGCTACAATGGATAACTCCTACAGGTCACAACCTTATAAAGATAGCTACGTGATCATCCTATTAAACACCACTTCATTAAAGTCCCTATAAAGATAGGGTTAGGGTCAACCTAGAGAGGTACGCCATAATTACCCTCTTTATTACAACTTTCTTTTCCCGAGGTTACAAGTACTAAGTTGACTGTTGCAGCGTATTTGGTCGGTACCCTACCGGTGCCAGTCCCAGTCACTATTTGTTTCTTTTACTGGTACAACACCATTTTCTGCCCGACAATTCTACGCATCACCAGTTGGCATCGTCTGTGGGAAGCGACAACTTCTTATTTCCAGATAGCGAGAAAATGGTCTAACTACGAAGCAAGAGTAAGGATGGTAAGGCCATTGTACAACCCATAGATCCTCTCATTTTACCTAATGATCCATTGCTCCCAACAAACTATGGAGTACTACCGTAGACGAGGCTACCTTTGGTGTACCCTCCCCGACTTGATGGCCGGGAGGAGGACTGTGTTTCTTTGGAAGAGCATGACGTTTGTGATGATCGGTCACAGCGTAACTCGAAACATCTGTTGGATATAAAAAAAAGCTAGACAAGGCATTCCTACAGAACGTGTGGTAGTGTTAGAGCAATAGGTCCAAACTTTGAGTCAAGGGATGGACTAGTTGATCCAGAAAAATACTGCAATCTTCCAACCACTGGCTGCCCCCATTCCTTCTGCCCCAGACATGACTGGGGCAGAATAATCTAGATATAGGGTCAGAGCATAGCCATAACTAGGATAAACGGAGGATAGTGGTTTGGAACACACGAGAAGGAATGATTCGCCTAGATCCTGATGATCTTACAGAAGCCATGGGTGTAGATCAGTGGATCCAAGATATGAAGCCATAAATGGAAGATATGGCACAAGATTTGAAGGGAAATAGCCCTGCCATCATAGATGGACTGCTACAGAAGAATAACTCCCCTTTCGATTCATTGGTGATGAGTGTTCCCCTAACCAACAAGTTTAAGATGCCTCAGTTGGAGAACTTTGATGGATTCAATGACCCCCTTGATCATCTGGAGACTTTCAAGGCACTCATGCATATGCAGGCCATCCCAGATGCTATCATGTGTTGGGCTTTCCCCATTATTCTAAAAGGGCTAGCCCGAGTTTGGTTCAACAAGTTAAATCCTGGCTCCATTAGTGATTTTGATGAGTTAAGTAAGAAATTCATCGGGCACATCATTACCGAACGGAGACATAAGAAGCCTACCACCTACCTGCTAAATGTCAAGCAAGATAAGGGATAGTCATTATGATATTATATAAGTCGATTTAATGCAGAGATACTCCAGGTTGACGATGTCAATGACAACGTAGCTGTAACGGCCTTCATGGGAATGCTACAGTCTTCTAGGTTCCTCTTTGTCTTATCAAAGGAACCACTCGAGACTTTGACAGAACTACTTGTTAAAGCCCAAAAGCATATGAATGCAGAGGATGCCATAAACCCTCGAAAAGGTAAAGGGATTGAGGAAAAAAAGATGGAGAATAAGAGGCAAGCAACAACCACAAAGGACGAGAGAGAAGCTAAGGGCCGGAGAACCCAACCAACTTAAGTTGACCGGTTATCTCGACCTTTAAAGAGTCAAGGTTTACTAGCTTCACTCCATTGAACAAGCCAATAAGTGAGATCATTCTAGAATTCTAGGATGACCACTCCTTATCTTGGCAACCTAGGCTGAAGTCAGATCCGTCGAAAAGAGCACGTGATAGATACTACCACTTTCATCACGATAATGGACATACAATAGATGAATGCATTGACCTGAAAAATTAGATCGAGAGCTTAATCCGGATAGTGCACATTAGTTGGTAAATAACTCATGTCAAAGTTGATAGGATACTCCCCGAAGAAGTCGCACACCAGAGAAACAACCGTTTTGGGAGATTAATGTAATTTTCGGAGGATTTTCTGGAGTTAGTGAGACCAGTTCATCCCAAAAATCTCATGTGATAAAATCCAGAAGTATGATGGAGGTTTAAGGGGTAGATACCTCTACTCCGCCTTCCAAGTAACCACGACTAGAAGTGCAAGTCATTACCTTCTCCGATGATGAGGCATGGAGAGTTCAACACCCCCATGATGACCCACTAGTGATAACAGTCGCAGTGGCCAATTTTACGACGGGTTCTAATCGATAATGGAAGTTCTGCAAATCTGTTATTCTCGAAGATGGGTAAAGGAAGAGAAAGGTTGAAGTCATCCAAGTCACCTCTAGTTGGCTTCTCTAGAGAAAAAAATGTTTCCACTAGGAATAATGACCCTTCCTCTGATAATAGGGGTTGCTCCATGATAGCTTACCGTCATGGTAGATTTCTTTGTAGTGGATTGCGCTTCCATCTACAATATTATCCTTGAAAGATCTACTCTTAATACCCTGAAAGCAGTAACTTCAACATATCACCTACTATTGAAGTTCCCAACCGATCATGGTGTGGGAGAGGTAAGAGGAGACCAGGCTATGGCACGGGAATGCTATACAGCCGCTCTAAAAGACAAGAAGGTCATGGGAGACACTCTTAATTAAAGGTCTCGAATCAATTTCGGATGAATCCAATCCCCGACCAGAACCGGTGGAAGGCCTCATTGAGGTGTGCCTGGAAAAAAAGGGAACCAAATGAAGTTAAGCGTCGGATCGTTGCTCCCCGATGATATTCGGGATCAACTCATCCAATTGCTAAGGTGGAACCAAGACATTTTTGCATGGACACATGAAGATATGCCTGGCATTGACCCCCGAGTCATGCAACACTGACTAAATATGGATTCTACTGCTAATCCTGTAAGGCAGAAGAAGAAAATATTTGCCCCCGAGAGGAATGCATCCATAATGTCGTAGGTCGACAAGCTTCTTAAGGCAGACTTCATTCGAGAGGTCCAATACCCCGACTAGTTATCGAATGTGGTCCTGGTAAAGAAGTCAAATTGTAAATGGAGGCTCTATGTTGACTTTACAGACTTGAATAAAGCCCGTCCAAAGGATAATTTTCTGTTACCAAGAATCGACATGCTGGTAGAAGCCACTTAGGGGAATGAACTGCTCCATTTTATGGATGTATATTCGGGATATAATCAGATCCCCATGCACCCTCTGGACTCTGAAAACACATCATTTATCACGGACTGAGGTATATACTGTTATAAAGTAATGCCCTTCAGACTGAAGAATACCAGAGCTGCCTACCAAACAACTTGTTTACCAAATCAAGTTGGAAGGAACATGGAAGTCTACATAGATAACATGTTGGTGAAGAGTGTCAAAAAGGAGAACCATCTGACGGACCTCGAAAAAGCTTTTGGGGTGCTCAGAAAGCACCAAATGCGCCTCAACCCAACCAAGTGTGCTTTTGGTGTATCGTCAGGAAGGTTCTTAGGGTTTATGGTCAGTAAAAGGGGCATCGAGGCTAACCCATAAATAATTCAAGCCATCCTAGATAAAAAGTCTCCCCAATCAACCGAAGACGTGCAGCGGCTGATGGCTAAGGTGGCTGCCCTCAACAAGCTAATTTCTCGAGCCACTAATAGATGTCTACCCTTCTTCAAGGTACTTAAGGAAGCCTTTGAGTGGAACCCTAAGTTTGAGCAAGCATTCATTGATTTGAAGAATTATCTCGCTTCTCTTCCCCTACTGGCCCGAGCGGTACCAGA
Organism: Cornus suecica; assembly: GCA_963922005.1. Lineage (NCBI taxonomy): Eukaryota > Viridiplantae > Streptophyta > Magnoliopsida > Cornales > Cornaceae > Cornus > Cornus suecica. Next base: position 35,271,188 of record OY998243.1, on the reverse strand, counting down.
AGAACAACTTCTACTATACCTAGTCATCTCCCTAACGGTAGTGAGTTATGATATAATGAGAGATCATTGAGGTGTTCGGAGACCAATCTACTACATAAGTACAGCCCTACGGGGAGTGGAAGAAAGGTACCCTGTAATGGAGAAGTTGGCATTCTCCATTGTTATTTCTACTAGGAGATTGAGACCATACTTCTAGGCTCACAAAATAGTAGTCCGCACTGATCAACCACTTAGGCAGGTGCTCCACAGGCCATAAACATTCGGTCGCCTGGTGAAATAGTCAATTGAGTTGGGAGAATTCGATATCCGCTACAAGCCCAGAGTCGCGATTAAGGGACAAGTACTTGAAGAGTTGTGGCAGAGTTCACCTATCCTTTACAAGAGGCCCCTGAAGTTACTAGTCAATTAGTCTTCCCTGACGCTGAAGCATCGATAAACTAAAAAGTACTATGCACGTTGTTCGTGGAGGGTTCATCAAACTCTCACGCAAGCGAAACAGGGTTGCTATTAATCACACCAGAATGAGAAAGGTTATCTTATGCCCTCCAATTCAAGTTCAAGGCTACTAATAATAAGGCAGAGTATGAAACATTGATAGCAAGACTCCGAATAACACAAGCCGTACGGGCTCCCTACCTGAAGGTCAACACAGACTCCCAACTAGTGGCTGGCCAGGTCAATGGAGAGTATGAGGCAAAAGGAGAAAAAATGAAGGCTTACCTCCATAAGGTAAAGGAATTAATCAATTAATTCAATAAATGTGTGGTCTGCCGAATACCAAGGGAAGAGAATGGTCTTACAGATGCCCTAGCCGGATTAGCTACAGCTATCATGTTAGATGATGATATATTTCCCTTATAACACTTACATCAACCAAGCATTGCCTAGGAGTAAACTACCATGATCATGCAAGTGGAACAAGGTCTGTAGTGGGCGCAACCCATCATCAAGTATATTCGAGATGGGGAATTACCAGAAAACCGATTGGAAGCCCGAAAGATAAGGTTACATCCCACCATATATGCTATCATCAATGGAGTTCCATACAAGAGAAGCCTTTCTCTTCCATACTTACGTTGTGTTTCTACTACAGAAGCATGGTACATCCTTAAAGAAATTGATGAGGGTTTATATGGAAACCATGTAGGGGGCAGATCTTTAGCTTATAAGGCTATAAGATAAGGGTACTATTTACCAATGATGCAAAGTGACACATTAGAGTATGTGAATAAGTGTGACAAGTGTCAGTGATTTGCTAATATCCCTTGGCTTCCATATGAGGAATTAACACCCATGACCAGACCATGTCCTTTCCCCCAATGGGGAATGGAATTGGTTGGTCCACTGCTTTGTGGTAAAGGTTAAACCAAATTTGCAATACTGGCTATTGACTACTTCACTAAATGGGTGGAGGCATAACCACTAGCTCGAATCACAACCAAGAATGTCAAAGACTTCACCTGCAAGTTAATCATTTGCAGGTTCGGTGTTTCTCAGGTTATAGTGACAGATAATGGGAAGCAATTCGAATGTAGTGAATTTTGAGAGTTTTACATGAGTTTGGGAATAAAAAACCACTACTCCTCTACTGGACACCCACATGCGAACGGGCAAGAAGAGGTTGCTAACAGAACCATTCTCGTGATGATAAAAAAATATCTGGAAAAGGCTAAACGGTTGTGGCCCGAATGACTTCCCGCTCTACTGTAGGCTTATAGGACCACGACCAAGACACCCACGGGTGAGACCTCATTTCTCTTTGCCTTTTGCAGTGAGGCTGTAACTTTAGTAGAGACTGGGTTGGAAAGTTACCGAACAAGCCACTATGACTTGGAACATAATGAAAAGGAATTGGCATTCAATTCAAACCTAATTGAGGAAAGGAGGGAGCAAGCCCAAATGAGGGTTTCTGTCTACCAACAAGAAATATCATACTATTACAATGCACGGGTGAAACATTGAAGATTTTAGCCAAGAGACCTTGTCCTATGGGAAGTCATCCCGCTCACCCTTAACAGTAAAATTGTGAAAATTGGAAAGCTGGCACCTAATTGGGAAGGTCCCTTTAGGGGTAACCCGCACACAACGAGAAGGAGCATACTGGTTGGAGACCCTCCAAGGAAAGAAGCTACCCCATCCCTGGAATGCTCAACACTAGAGGAAGTACTACGAGTAGATGCGAAAAGATAACATTAGGGTCAGTTTCGACTACTGTCTATTTTCTTTTTAATAGGTTGAGTAGATTCATTCAATTAAATCTAGTTTGCATTAAGCCATTGAGCACTCTACTTTTCTAGTTTACATTATCTGTTAAAACGGCTATCCTGCCAATCCTCAATAAAGGAAACTCTTTTAATGTTGCAAGTTCCGAGTCTCTACTGTGTTATCATATATACTTTTACACCCAAATAATAGGTCCCCTATTGAAACAATTGGGGACTGAGTGAAGCTTGGGGTTATAAACTAATACTAGATTCTTGAAAAGGTATGGCTCAGTGAAGCCCAAGCCTTACATAAAAAAGGGGGTCAAATCATGACTTTCATTTTAACAAGAACTACCTAACGGGAAGGTTAAGCATATTTTACAAAAATCAAAATGAAAAATTTAAAAAGCAGTTTCATTAATAAAACCCCAAGTACAATATAAGAAAAAAAAAAGGAATACAATAATATGACAATACAAAAAATACTACTCTACTCCATAGGACTTGGGGTGGGATTGAATCCGGAGTTGTCTTGCATCGGATAATGAATGCTTACCTTCCCACAGAGATCCTCAAAGCCATCGACATAAGAGTCGACCTTTCACTCCTTGTACTCTCAGGAGCGTCTAAACTTCTCGGCACCATCTTTCCCTCTGAAGTTCAGAATCGTAAAATTGCCACAACCTAATGGCCTCCTCCACCCTAGCTGCCTCAGCCTACTGGCTCTGGTGCACATGTTGGTTGTATGAGCTTTGTAACTTGGCTATCTCTTCTTGATGCTTGGCTGCCATTTGATCTCCTATTGTTTCCCCTCGGATGCATCTATGAAAAATGCTAGTAATCCGAGAAAAATGCTGAAAAACATAAAAAGAAGAGGAAATTAAATCGACATAAATGGGGATCAAATGAAAGTGGTGTTCATTTAACATATGAAATACTAACCCAACCAAGATTGAGCAATGACTGTTAGTACAACTCCAGGTTATCATCGCCCCTGAGTGAATTACAGTCCTCCTTTATCAAAGCATTGGTAAGCCTCTTATTGGTGACCGTCCAATTTCTCATCATGGTACCCTCAGTAGAGGAATATGACTCAAAAGTAGATGAGAAGTCGGGTAGCCCATAACGAACCCCAGGTTGCTCAGAGGCGGACAACCTCCCAATCACTCCTTGTTGACCGAACCCCAACTGAATAAAACTGGACCCCCTGCCAGTCTCCAAAGTAAAATAAAGATCGAGGGTCCTAATAAAATGACTCTAACCGAAAGGGGGGCTTAGCTGAAGATGGGGGATGGCCCGGTTATCGAGGATAGGCATTAAGGAAGGAAACCGGGGCACTAGTGAAGAACTCACTAGCATAGGAGACTTGGCCACCTTGCGCTTCTTTAAAGAATGATCAAACTCACTCTGGGTGAACCTGGCGGTCACTCCTGTGTATATAAAAAGATAAGGGTTGATCACAGAAAACAAAAAATATATGTATATACAAAATATTTATACATAAACAAATATATAGTTGCACTCTCGCCACAGGAAGGAAGCACCCGACTCCCTCTTAAAGGAGGAGAATGAAAATCTGGACTAGGTGGCGATGTAGACATGCTCCCACGAGATGCGGTAGTCCTACTCGGGGAAGGAAAAAAAAGGGCTAGTGTATACGGGATACGGTCACCACGGAGGTTGAGGCAGAACACGGACAAAGGTGCTGGAACTAGAATATCTCCCCCATAACCAGCTAAGAAGGTCTTTTCCTTTTCTGACTTGATCTTCTCTTCCAATGATGGTTCGCTGGAAGCTTTTTCTTCTCTATATTTGAAAAAATAATAATATAGTTAAATATATAAATATATATATATATATATATATACATACATATGTATTTATGTATACAAGAAAAGAAATAGAACTTACCAGCTTTGACAAGGTCACCCGACATTGCTGGAATGGATGGGCCATTGTTGTTCGCGTCACCAAAAAATTCCCATCCATCTCCCCTGACAAAGAAAAAATTCTAAGCCCAGTTCTTCTTATTGTCTAGCATGGACATCTGGAGGCTCGATGCACTGTCTGAAAAGATAGCCCAAAAGCCAACCTTCCTAAAGGTATCGTTGGAGAGAAATTCCCCAAGGGTTATTGGCTTGTTTCCACAGAGATTGCAAAGGGAAATAAATCCAAGTATCACCTTGCATGAATTGGGGTACAGTTGAGCAGGAGTAAAACAAAAATAATTAAGGATCTCCCACGATAAGCGAGGAAGGTGAAGTCATAGCCCATCCAAAAATAATGAGAGGTAGAAGCCTACCTAGTGGCCTTCCTCATTTTTGGGGCATTCGTGCACCCTCTCATCTTGGGTTGGACACCGGAGTACGACCTCGACTGGTATCAAGAATCCATCCTTCAACTTATCAAGAAGGTGTGGACTGATGATCGATAACACATTCTTTACATTTCTAGCAGGTGCCATAAAATATTTTATGAAAATTGGTACAATAAATTTTTTCTAAACCAAGAAAAGAGACAGAGACAAGATACCGAAGAAAGAAGAGAGTTGGTGTTGATGGATAACAGGGTAGTAAAGATAAACAAAGAGGACTGGTGAGGAATTATTTATTGGAGGGCTTGAAATTTATAGAGGAAAAATTCATGACCGTTGTGAAAAATTAGTGACCGTTGTAGCATAGTGGACTTTTGAAATTCTTGATTTTGAGCTCTGAAGCCGTTGGAGCATGTGGGGTGGACGGTTGAGGGTCACGTACTAGACAGGGGCCACCTTTTTCACAACGATTCAACCCCACTTTCCCCTATCTTTGGTGCTCTATACCCATTAATTTATGGGAGCATTTATATTGCACATATACATATCCGTGTATGAGTCAAAAAATTGACACCAATGATTTTCTCCTAATCATCCTTTCCATTACCAGACCCTTCTTCAAATATCCTAGTGCATATAGTTTCTAAGTGAGAGATACTGAGGTCATGGTTAAGAGTTCAAAATAAACTTATATGGCTTAAAAAGTCAAATTAAACCACAACCCAGACACGAGTACATACATATATATATTCATATTTACAAATTCTAGTTTATGAATAGGAATGAGTGAAATAATTAGCTTTTCACCCTCACAACTTGTTATAATTTCAAAAGTGGCCCATTTTATGTCACTCTTTCACCTTTTTCCATATATATATATATGTGGATATATTGAATAAATTATTTATATATGTATTAAAAGAATATTACGTTCCCCATACCCGACCAGCAAATTCGGGAATAGGGGGGCAACTGATAAGTAATACTTGTTGTATACGAATAAGGGTATGAAGAGATAAGAGTAGTCAACCAACTACTGAAGGAATCTACCTAGAAGCTACAAAGGATAACTTGTCACGCCCCAAATTCCTAGGACTCCGAAACCCGAGCCTAAGAGCTAAGGGAGTGATTGCGGAAGTAAAAAGAAATGAGAACCAACGACTTTCAATCATCAAATACCCACGAAAGGGTAAAATGATCTGATACCACGCTGTCACGCCCCTAAGATTCCCGAAACTCAAATCTAGAGAATCAGCGAATCTCCAAGGGATGACGCTAGTCAAGCGACTACTAGAGTCAACAACAACAAAGAGACACATGGAATAACAATAAAAATATACTCCATGTCAAGTAGAATGCTAGAAACTCACTAGCATCCACCAATACCAACTGACACGCTCCTAAATTCCTATGACTCCCGAACAGGGACATCCGAGGAATCCAGGATGTGATCCTTAATACAAATGACCAACTAAGACATCACTAACCATGGAAACGTATGGATTAGTGATGGAAATGGTATATTTCATACCCAAATGAATAATAACAAAGCAGCGGAATCTAACGAAAATCCGGCAGAGTTCCGTTTGTAAATGGAACATCCGGATACACAACCACAACACAATAATCTGCCCAAAGCAATTCAATAATCACAATGGCTTCCAAGCCCCACATTCATCAATCCTACTAGGGCCAAGGTAGTGGAAAGAAACCAAAACCCCTCCAAGCTCTCTAAAATCAACAGAGCCACAAATGCTCGAATAGGAATACAAGAAATCCACCTAGTTGTGCAAAATAAATACAATAACCTCCTGAAAGAATAAATACAGGAAATAAATGATACATCAACAGGGATATGCCAACAGACTGGCTCCCAAAAAAAAAGAATACATAACAATCCCATAACAATGGGTAGAGAAACTGAAAGCGGATACCTATCGTCCCCAAACCCAGTCGTGCTGCAACCGTAACCGCATCACCCAACGCAACTCCAAAACCTGTAACAAGAAACTAAAGAAAACTGCCGTTGCACTCCATCCTTCTCATAGTCGTATGTTTCCTGCAACCTGGCATGGAATACCAGGGGGCCAATGAAATTCCCCTGTGAGCAAATAAGCTCAGTGGGAAAAGATACTCTAACTACCACATCCTCTGGCAGTTTAGGTAATGCTAAACTATCTAGCAAGATATATATATAGCCCAACTAATCTCATCCACGCAAAACCCAAGGCACACGCTCATATACTACCTTACGTAAGTATATAACGGGGATATACATACATATGCACATATATATATATATATAAGAATAAATACACAGCATGAGTCTGTAATGTACAACTAAGACTCGTACTCCAAGTACTAACACCAGTAGTTTACACTACTCTCACCAGCGTACACTAGGTACACGACACTAATGTCAAATCTAACCAATCATCCAGCGCTCACAACGCTAACCAGAAACTCCAAACAGAGGGAAAACATACTCACCTCTAATCTCCACGAGGATCGAAATCCACCGCTTGGCATCCATGCCCCTAACACGTGTAACAACTCAAATCACCTATGTTGGCTTTGAAATTTACTTTCGGCAAACAATTCCAAAATTGATGATAACAAACCATTGAAGAGTGTTTGATACTAATGAATTATCGAGTTTATATTTTCAGCAAAAGACAGGTGAACGACTCAGAAATCAAACTCGAAAAGGAAACTACTCGAAAAACAAGCTCGGAAAGAAAGCTTGATTTAAAGCAAAAAGCTGTGAAAGAAATTGAAGCGCAAATGGAAAATCAATTTATTCAACGGCATAAGTGAAAGTCGAAGACTCAAGACTCGGGGTAGATAGGTCGGGGAGCGATCACTGTAACAAGGTAATTTTATGTGTCGATTTTATCGTATAAGCTCAAGTATAAAATGAACCGAACTCAAATGGAATGGAAAATGCTTTACCAAACTAAAATGGAAAGAAAAATATTTTTATTAAATATTTTTCATGTTGTAGTCGACTAGAATAGACCTGTGTATTTTCTAGTAGTCGACTAGAACAATCAGTAGCTATTGGTTTTTCATCCACATCAAAAGTGTCGACTGAATGACCATTGAGTCGACTAGACTACAAGAAGTAGTCGACTAGAACTCATTCTAGTCGACTAGATTAACCATTGTAGTCGACTAGAACTCAATCTAGTCGACTAGATGAAGCAATGTAGTCGACTCAAATGCAAAGGAGTCGACTAGTTCATCCTTAAAATCTGCAGATTTTTCAGAAAACATTTCCCCTGTTTTGTGGATTGTTTGTAATGGTGTTCAAACGGCTCTTGTCTTTCAATTACAATATTCACTCTTCAAAACCCTAATACAATGCTATATATAGAATGAGATGTGTATTGTGAAGACTAAGAGATTGAAATACAAAGAGAAAGAAAGCTAGCAAAAATTCTGCAGAAATTTTCTCTACAAAAGCCATTGAAACCAAGCTTTGAAAATCTGATTTTCTTCAAGTTTCTTTGAAAATCAAAACCTCTAGTATCTCTTCTTATTCTCCAAATATCATTCATTGATTATATCCTTTGAGAATACATTTCTAGAGCTATTGTAAAATCACCAAAAACACTTGAGCTTATATTGATTTATCTTCCATAAAAACCTTTGGGTTTTGAGTGTTTTTGTTCTTGAGTGATTTTATTGATTACATACGAATTTGTAATCTCGGACGAGTGAAGTCCACCGATTGTTCAAGAGAGGGTTGTTCTCTTGATTGAGAGACAAGCTCGAGAGGCTTGTATTGTAAAGGTTTGCCATTCCACCTGTGAAGGAAGGGCCATAGTGAAAGGATTGGGAAAAGTCTCAAGAAGGGGTTCTTGAGCCGAGGAGTAGGAGTTACCGAACCTCGAAAAAATCACGGTGTCAATCTCTCTATCTCTTTCTCTTTACTTGAGTTATTTGCATGCTATAATTGCTTAAAAATCTTGTATGCTATCTTGTCTTGAAATTAATAGTTATAAAAGTTTAAATTGAATCATCCACTTGATTTTTGAGAAATTGATTTTTGTTTAAAGTGTATTCAAATTTCGAAAAGAATTAGAATTATTTTTGAACACCCTATTCACCCCCCCCCCCCCCTCTAGGGTTAATTAGTGACTAACAATTGGTATCAGAGCCTAATCTCTATTTATTTTAGACTTAACCGTCTTAGAGAACGATCATGTCATCAAATTTAGTCACTCATGTTGAAGGACAATCGAATAATAGGCCCCCATGGTTTGATGGATCAAATTATAGCTATTGGAAAACTAGAATGATAGATTTTCTTCAAGCTATCGATTACCAAATTTGGCAAGTAGTTCTTGAAGGACCATTTGTATTGACCAAAATTGTTGATGGAAAAACCGTCCCCAAATTACCCAATGAATGGGATAACGATGACCGTAAACTCATGTCGTACAATGCTAAAGCCAAAGTAAATTTAAATTGCGCTTTAAGTCCAAATGAATTTAATCGTGTATCTACTTGTTCAACGGCAAAAGAAATGTGGGATAAATTTGAGGTAACCTATGAAGGTACATCTCAAGTACAAGAATCTAAAATTGACATACTCATGCATGAATATGAATTATTTGCTATGAAAGATGATGAAAATGTGAATTCCATGATGTCTCGCTTTACAAATATTTTGAATGGACTAAAGCATCTTGGTAGAATTTTTCCTAGATCCGATGCGTCACGAAAAGTGCTTAGAAGTCTCCCGGCAAAGTGGGATGCAAAAGTAACGGCTATCAAAGAAGCTCATGACCTCAACACCATGAGTCTCGATGAAATCTTCGGCTCTCTACTCACTTGGGAAATAACATTAAAAGCTCGTGAAGACGACATCAAGCCAAGAAAGGGGATAGCTTTGCAAGCCTTCACCAAAAATGAAAATAATGAGCCGAGTGAAGAAGAAGAGGATGAGGACATTGCCTTGTTCACCCAAAAATTCAAGAGACATCTTCAAAGAAAGAAAGCAAATGGTGGAAGATTCGTGAAGAGAATCGAACCAAGAGGCGAGCCTAGCAAAAGAGAACCCCCAACGTGTTTTAATTGCGGAAAGCCGGGACACACTACAAAAGTGATTGCTTCAAGCTCAAAAAGGAAAACGAGAAAAGACCTAGCAAGATGGCAATGAATGTCACATGGGAGGACTATGACTCATGCGACTCGGATGAGGAGAAAAGTAGTGAGGAAACGGCCAACATTTGTCTCATGGCAAATGAAGAAGAGGTACATTTAACTTTAAATGATTTAGATAAACTATCATATGATGAACTTCTTCTTGATTACAATGAATTGCAAGATGTGTTTGAAGAATTACATGATGAATTCGAAAAATTAGCTAGAAAATATATCCTTCTTAAGAAAGCTAAACCTTTATGTAGTCTCACTAGTGCAAGCTTAGAAGTTTCTTGCAATGACAAAAGCATTGAGCTAGAAAAGGAAAATATTCGTTTGAAAAATACTATTGATGATCAAATAAATGTTTTAGCAAAATTTACAAAAGGAAAAGAGAACCTTAGTATCATGTTAGGAAGACAAAAAGGATCATTTGATAAATGCGGTCTAGGGTTTGATGCTTTTGACAAAAATGCTGTCATTTTGAAAAAGAGAAAATCACTTAGCTCTACATTTACTAGAAAATCATCTCATGCTTCTTCAAATGATTATAAACATGTTACTTGCTACTATTGCAATAGAAAAGGACACAAAGCAAATGTATGCTTCCATAGAAAGAAGAAAATTATGTCAAAAATGGTTTGGGTTCCGAAAGGATCTATTGCATGCTCTCATAGAAAAGAAAATGTTGTAACAAAACAAATTTGGGTTCCAAAAGGAACTATTGCATATCTATCTAACCAAAATGGACCCAAAACAGATTAGGTACCAATAAAAGTTACTTGAACTTGTTTTGTAGGTATGCTTGAAGTCCGTATCAAAAGAAAAATGGTTTCTCGATAGCGGATGCTCAAGGCATATGACGGGAGATAAATCAAAGTTTATTTCACTAAAAACATATGAAGGAGGAAACGTAACTTTTGGAGACAACTCTAAAGGCAAAATTATAGGAATTGGCTCAATCGGTATTTCCTCTTCTCTCTCTATAGATGATGTGATTTTAGTTGATGGGTTGAAGCATAATTTGTTTAGTATTAGTCAATTATGTGACAAAGGCTATGATGTTATATTTAGGACAAATGCATGCATAATCAAGAAAGATGGGAAGCAAATGTTCAATGCCAAAAGAAATGGAAACTTGTATACTTTGTTGCTATGTGAATTGCATGATCAAGATGTTAAATGTTTTGTCACATCTAGCGAAAATAGTTGGTTATGGCATAGACGTCTAGGACATGCTAGTATGGACCTCATTCATCGTTTATCCAAAAATGATTTAGTCAAAGTCCTCCCAAAGACTAAATTTTCGAAAGATAAAATATGTAGCGCATGTCAAGTAGGCAAGCAAGTTAAATCCTCTTTCAAGAGAAAGAAAGATATTACCACTTCTAGACCTCTAGAGTTACTTCACATGGATCTCTTTGGTCCGGAGAGAACGGCTAGCTTAGCCGGGAAACTCTATGTACTTGTTATAGTTGATGACTACTCTAGATATACTTGGGTTCACTTTCTTGCTCATAAAAATGAAACTCACTCCATTCTTGAAAGATTTTATAGAGTCATTCAAAATGAAAAAGATTTGAAGATCAAGAAAATAAGAAGTGATAGAGGTAGGGAGTTTGAAAATCAAGACTTAGAGAAATTATGTGATGACCTAGGTGTTTCTCATGATCTCTCGGCCCCTAGAACCCCTCAACAAAACGGTGTAGTTGAAAGAAAGAATCGATCTCTACAAGAGATGGCTCGAACCATGTTAAATGAGCACAACCTTCCCCGAAGCCTTTGGGCGGAAGCGGTAAACACCGCTTGCCATATAATTAATCGTGTTATTATTCAGATGAAGTTAGGGAAAACACCCTATGAGTTGTGGAATGGTCGAAAGCCCAATATTGGGTATTTCAAAGTTTTCGTGTGTAAATGTTTTGTGTTAAATGATAAAGATAACCTTGGAAAATTCGACTCCAAATCGGATGAAGCAATTTTCCTAGGATATTCTACAAGAAATAAAGCATTTCGGGTTTATAACAAAAGGACTCTAACCATGGTTGAGTCTATTCATGTTGTCTTTGATGAATCACCCTCACCACCATCACCTAGAATTGACCTAGAAGAAGATGAGGTTGTTGGGATTGAGGATAATCTAAATACTCTCAATATCTCCAACTCATCATGTAGCCAAAAGGAAATGAGGAAAGTTGAGCATCAATCCAATGATGACTTGACCAACTCAATGCCTAAAGCATGGAGGATTGTTCACAATCATCCTCTTGATCAAGTCATAGGTAATCCTTCAAAAGGGGTTAGTACTAGATCTCAACTTAAAGATTTTTGCAACCACATGGCCTTTGTATCGCAAATCGAACCCAAGAACTTCCACGAAGCTCAATGTGATGATTCTTGGATCGTAGCAATGCAAGAGGAACTAAATCAATTTGAACGCAATCAAGTTTGGCGTTTAGTTCCTAGACCCGAAAATCAAACTATAATTGGCACAAAATGGATTTTTCGAAACAAAAAGGATGAGAATGGAGTAATTATTCGAAATAAAGCAATATTGGTAGCTCAAGGATATAATCAAGAGGAAGGCATTGACTACGATGAAACCTTTGCACCGATAGCTAGATTAGAAGCAATTAGAATGCTTCTTGCATTTGCATCATATAGAAATTTCACTCTTTATCAAATGGATGTCAAAAGTGCTTTCTTAAATGGTGTCATAGAAGAAGAAGTTTTTGTGAAGCAACCACCCGGTTTTGAAAATAATATTTTTCCAAATCATGTTTTCAAATTGGCTAAAGCTCTATATGGTTTAAAGCAAGCTCCTCGAGCTTGGTATGAGAGACTTAGCGGGTTTTTAACTCAAAATGGTTTTACAAGAGGGAAAATTGATAACACACTTTTTACAAAAACCATTAAGAATAATTTGTTGATTGTCCAAATTTATGTTGACGACATTATTTTCGGCTCAACAAATAATTCTTTATGTAGGGAATTTGCCACAACTATGCAAAACGAATTTGAAATGAGCATGATGGGTGAATTGACTTTCTTCTTAGGGTTGCAAATCAAGCAAAGCTCGGATGGCTTATTCATTAGCCAATCCAAGTACACTAAAGATTTGCTAAAGCGATTTGGTATGGAGGCTACCAAACATGCCATAACTCCTATGAGTTCCTCTATTAAGATTGATAAAGATGAAAATGGTAAATGTGTTGATATTACTAATTATAGAGGCATGATCGGTAGTTTGCTTTATTTAACCGCTAGTAGACCGGATATAATGTTTAGTGTATGCTTATGTGCCCGGTTTCAATCATGTCCTAAGGAATCTCATTTGCTTGCGGTCAAACACATTTTTCGCTACCTAAGTGGTACAATAAACTTAGGGCTTTGGTATCCACGTGGAACTTCAATTGATCTTATTAGTTATTCGGATGCCGATTTTGCGGGATGTAGAATTGATCGTAAAAGCATAAGCGGTACTTGTCATTTTCTAGGACACTCACTAGTATCTTGGTCAAGTAAAAAGCAAAATTCCGTTGCATTATCTACGGCCGAAGCCGAATATGTGGCAGCCGGTAGCAGTTGCGCTCAAACTCTTTATATCAAGCAACAACTACTTGATTTCGGTCTTACCTTCTCTCACGTGCCTATTAAATGCGATAATACGAATGCGATTTGTATTTCAAAGAATCCTATTCATCACTCACGCACCAAGCATATAGAGATTAGGCATCATTTCTTACGTGATCATGTTGCTAAGGGTGACGTTGAATTGGTTTTTATCGACACTAAAAATCAATTGGCGGATATTTTTACAAAACCACTTACGGACGAATCATTTTCTAAAATACGTCGAGAAATCGGAATGGCCATGGATTTTGATGTTTTATCTTAATTTCTGTCATAATATTTATTTTTCATATTTTTGCTATTTTTGTGTATTTATTTCCTAATTTTTATCTATTTTTATCATTTTTATTCTCCCTTTTCTCTTCTAGTCGACTCATCCTATGTAGTATAAACCATTCTAGTCGACTACAATGATCAGTAGCTACACCATTTCATGGTCTTCACCTTTAAGTCGACTCAATCACCTTCTAGTCGACTCATTGCCCATTCTAGTCGACTCAAACACTATTGTAGTCGACTACTTTGCCTTCCTAACCGACTCAACCCTTGCCTAGTCGACTCAAACCCTCTACCTAACCGACTCAACCTAGCCCTAGTCGACTCAAGCCCTATAAAACCTAACCCCCTTTCATCTTCTCCATCCGCCTCCTTCAAACCCTCACCCACATTCAAACCCTCTCCTCTCAATCCCTCTCCTACTACCACTTATATCCTCAAATCTTCACCTATCTCTCATTAATTTCACATTTCCATCATCCTCCGCCCATTTCCTTCTCCAAATTTCATCATTCTCACTCTCTCACACATCTATATATATACACCATCATATATCTATATATCTCTATATATTTGTGCATCATCTTCTACAATGCCACCGAAGACTCGAGGTCTATTTCGGAAACGTTCACGCATTGATGGAGGCCAAAGCTCCACCAATCCACACATTCCTACGGCTATTGATGAAGAGGAGTCGAATGAACCTCTTCTTCTTGAGGTACTTCTTCTTGATGATGATAATAGAAATAATTTCATCACTATTTTTGATCACCGTGCTCCTACACCTTGCCGTATTGTCACACAAGATTTATGCACTGAAATTCGGGCTCGAACTTTCGAGTTGTTCCAAGCAATGGGTTGGGATTTTTTCGTTTCTCTTGACATTCCGGTATTTCCGCGAATTGTCAAAGCCTTCTACGCTTCTCTTGCAAATCACAAGGAGAAATTACTCCCTCATCTTCATTTTAATCAATGTGGTGAAGACGAGACCGTTGATGACAGCGAAATCAAGCGCATTTTCTTGCTTCCAAATGACGGCATCCGCCACTTCTCCAAGGATTGGTATAAGGCTGATGGTTTCGATTGTATTGAGGCTGTTCAGGCAATATGCATCGACAAGGAAATTTCGCAAAACTCCGGTATTACCTCTTCTATGCTACTACCCGAGGCTAGATTAATTCATAATGTTATTACTTACTCTATTCTGCCTAAAACTGGTAGTCGTAGCAGTGTTTCTCGTATGGAGGCTTTTTTGGTTTATTGCGTTTTGACAGGATCCCGTGTTGATTTAGCTCATATTTTTCCTTCCGTCATCCTCACATGTCAGCGCAAGCCATCTGGCCCGCTTTTCTTTCCTGCACATATTACATATCTACTGCAGCGGAAAGGTTTTAATTTTCCGAATGAAGTGTCCGAGCATCACCCTATTTTTCTTGACGCCACTCATGTCAAGCATATGCATATTTCTTCTGATGCGGAAGGAAATTTCATTTCTGAAATTGCACCTGCTCCTCGTTCGCGTACCGCTCCTAGCGGTTCTGCATCGCGCCAGGAAGCCTCTTCCTCGGTCCCTTCGTTGGACGGTGCTTCGGCTTCTCAGGCTGCTCTTCTCAACCAACTTCTTGGGGTTGTCCAAAGCAATACGGAGCTACTTAGGCAGCAGGAACAAATGCTTCAGCGCCTTGATACGACCGTGAACCAGAATACGGAAGCCATTCGTTTGATCAATGAGCGCCTTGTCCTTCATGATGAGGAAATGTCTACCCGTATTACAAATTTGGCCGGGTCACTTGATGACCTCACTCTTGCACACAAGAACCCTCGCTCACGCACCCCTCGATGCTGACAAAAAGGGGGAGAAATTATGCTATTATACTGTCATGCATTTAATTATCCGACATTAGCAATTTCTGTTTTTGTGTGGCTTGTTATGGTTATTTGCGAACTTGTTATGGTTATTTGCGAACTTGTTTGTTTTCCTTTCCATGTTTTTCATTAGTATAAGCAGCTTGTATTAAACTGAAACATCTATGATAAGCTGTTTATTCTTGCTATCTCAAATGTGCGCCTATTGTTATATATTGTATCAAAATGCCTATTAAACTGCAAATTTCATTTACTAAGGGGGAGCATTTGATCAAAATATTATGCACATATTGAGGGGGAGCATCACTTGATGTTTCGCCAAATGCCAAGCAAACACAAAATGTTTTGTCATCATCAAGGGGGAGATTGTTGGCTTTGAAATTTACTTTCGGCAAACAATTCCAAAATTGATGATAACAAACCATTGAAGAGTGTTTGATACTAATGAATTATCGAGTTTATATTTTCAGCAAAAGACAGGTGAACGACTCAGAAATCAAACTCGAAAAGGAAACTACTCGAAAAACAAGCTCGGAAAGAAAGCTTGATTTAAAGCAAAAAGCTGTGAAAGAAATTGAAGCGCAAATGGAAAATCAATTTATTCAACGGCATAAGCGAAAGTCGAAGACTCAAGACTCGGAGTAGATAGGTCGGGGAGCGATCACTGTAACAAGGTAATTTTATGTGTCGATTTTATCGTATAAGCTCAAGTATAAAATGAACCGAACTCAAATGGAATGG
Organism: Cornus suecica; assembly: GCA_963922005.1. Classification (NCBI taxonomy): domain Eukaryota; kingdom Viridiplantae; phylum Streptophyta; class Magnoliopsida; order Cornales; family Cornaceae; genus Cornus; species Cornus suecica. The sequence goes on along the minus strand of OY998243.1, from coordinate 35,255,003 downwards.
AAAACGCTTTACCAAACTTAAATGGAAAGAAAAATATTTTTATTAAATATTTTTCATGTTGTAGTCGACTAGAATAGACCTGTGTATTTTCTAGTAGTCGACTAGAACAATCAGTAGCTATTGGTTTTTCATCCACATCAAAAGAGTCGACTGAATGACCATTGAGTCGACTAGACTACAAGAAGTAGTCGACTAGAACTCATTCTAGTCGACTAGATTAACCATTGTAGTCGACTAGAACTCAATCTAGTCGACTAGATGAAGCAATATAGTCGACTCAAATGCAAAGGAGTCGACTAGTTCATCCTTAAAATCTGCAGATTTTTCAGAAAACATTTCCCCTGTTTTGTGGATTGTTTGTAATGGTGTTCAAACGGCTCTTGTCTTTCAATTACAATATTCACTCTTCAAAACCCTAATACAATGCTATATATAGAATGAGATGTGTATTGTGAAGACTAAGAGATTGAAATACAAAGAGAAAGAAAGCTAGCAAAAATTCTGCAGAAATTTTCTCTACAAAAGCCATTGAAACCAAGCTTTGAAAATCTGATTTTCTTCAAGTTTCTTTGAAAATCAAAACCTCTCGTATTTCTTATTATTCTCCAAATATCATTCATTGATTATATCCTTTGAGAATACATTTCTAGAGCTATTGTAAAATCACCAAAAACACTTGAGCTTATATTGATTTATCTTCCATAAAAACCTTTGGGTTTTGAATGTTTTTGTTCTTGAGTGATTTTATTGATTACATACGAATTTGTAATCTCGGACAAGTGAAGTCCATCGATTGTTCAAGAGAGGGTTGTTCTCTTGATTGAGAGACAAGCTCGAGAGGCTTGTATTGTAAAGGTTTGCCATTCCACCTGTGAAGGAGGGGCCATAGTGAAAGGATCGGGAAAAGTCTCAAGAAGGGGTTCTTGAGCCGAGGAGTAGGAGTTACCGAACCTCGAAAAAATCACGGTGTCAATCTCTCTATCTCTTTCTCTTTACTTGAGTTATTTGCATGCTATAATTGCTTAAAAATCTTGTATGCTATCTTGTTTTGAAATTAATAGTTAGAAAAGTTTAAATTGAATCATCCACTTGATTTTTGAGAAATTGATTTTTGTTTAAAGTGTATTCAAATTTCGAAAAGAATTAGAATTATTTTTGAACACCCTATTCACCCCCCCCCCCCCCCCTCTAGGGTTAATTAGTGACTAACAACCTAGGTGGTGACATCAACAACCCAGCGAAAAGGAAAGGCAACACTATATGTGTGCACTGAACAACACCAAGCCTCATGCCCGAGACTTAGAAATGATCCGAAACAAAGGTGAAACAATGGAACACCTTTAAAAACACTACAGGTCGAGGTTTTTAAGGAAGAAGTCTCGTAACCTCAGAATTTCTATAGAATCGGTTTTCTTTAAAAATCCATACAATGAAAATGACCGTCTTGCCCCCGGTCTCCGTCATTCGCCTGTACTGGCTACGGGGGTAGGCGAAAACGGGTTTTTCCTTTAAAATACAATGAGTTTGTTTTCAAAACGTGAAAAACTCCGTTTCTGACAGACAGCTAGATAAGAGTGACTACAACTCCAAGGATTCCTATAATGTCCCAAGAGGACAATGAAGGAAGAACAATACGTTGGACTCACGGACCACAACCGTCCGTTTCCAACTCCACAAAATCAATGACACCACGAGGAAGAGGTTCGGCACCACGCCGTAACCAATGATTCAAGGAATGACATACAAGTCAACGACTGCGTACCAGCGTACAAAACAGAGTACAAGGAATGCTTAGGGGAATGAACTAAGCACTAGGACCAAGACTGTCAAGCTACAGTACTTCGAGTACTTAATAAGGTCACTCAACCATAACCTCTTCTCACCAATCAAACTCTCAACTACAGTTGATAACTCATTCATCAAAAGGTGAAAAACACCAAAAGGTCCATACTACAACTCACAATCTCATCACCCGCCTTCTCGAAGGCCCCGATTCATAACTGATCCTAAAATCAATCTCGGACCTCAAATCTCCAACAAGGTCACACAACTGACCACAATCACAAAACTACTGACCATAATCATAAGACTGTTAACCCCGCCTTCTCTAAGGCATCAACTCAAAATCATCTCTGCAGTCCATCACTAACCGCAACTAGCCACAAAGGTCACTAGGCCAATATACTTAACCTCCCCTACGGGCACAAAAGTATATAACACAAGTATAAGGATATACGTGTCATTTATACTTTAATAATCTTCTCATTTAAAGTCTTGTTTCACATTTCTCATTTTCAACTGAGCATTTATAAAATATGAATTAAATTCGCAATATTCATACATAACATGCTCCCAAATCCAACAGGCAATAATAACACATATTAAACCTGCTCCAACATCACATGTAATAATATCACGTATACATGTTAAATGAGATCACATAAAGCTATACAAGGCAGAGTGACTCATAAACCTCATGGCAGAAACCCCATGAAACACAATGCACAACCCAGTTGCGACTTCATTTGCACAACCCTGTTGCGACTTCATATGCACAACACGGTTGCGACTTCATTTGCACAACCCAGTTGCGACTTCATATGCACAACACAGTTGCGACTTCCAATACGAAATCCGAAAATGGATGCACAGCCCAGTTGCGACTTATAAGCCAAAGACGGATGTACAACCCAGTTGCGACTTCTCATGCACAACATGCATCAACACAAATATGTATAACATCATATTTATGAAAATATCCACATGAATCTCAAAATCTCTGTGCATGCTTTTAAAATACATTAAAGCATTTAAATCATATGAAAAGAGTTTCATATATAACTCATATTTTATAAAATATATTTTCTTAATTCTTTAGAAAATATTTCAATTTCCCTTAACCTGCCTTTAAAATAAATTAAAGCAATTGATTCACGTATCGTAAGGGAACCTAGCATAGCGTCTAAGTATTCGCGCCCCTTACGTCCACATATACACTAGTCCATTTAATTCTCAAGGAAAATTCTAAGCCGTCTATTCTTATTCAATTTAAATAAGAATTTAATTTATCTCATAGGAATTAATTTATTTAATTTTCTTAAATTAATTCCTAAGTCCAATTCCGATTCTAAACGAATCATATATATTTAAATTAACGATTTAAAATATCTATATTAAATTAAATAAGGGTTTTACACCCCTAAACTACTTCAATAATGCGGAGTGAGAAATATAATTTCCCACCTGAGATTACGCTTACAGAACAGCCGTTTCGGGCCCACCGTGAACAGTACCGCCCCCGAATATAACGCCCACCGACCAAAGTCGTTCGAAAAATATTTCGAATATATCGAAATGTCCACCTCGACAACCTATACGATATATACGAAGCCCGTTAACAATAGGTTAAATAATTGGGTTAAATCTAAAATACCCCAAACGAGAACTATAACCTATAAATGCGATTTTCGGGTAAATCGTTCAACGTAAAATCACGAAATTAATATATGACGAATACTACGTAGGTATGAAACTACTCACCGAAAATTGGCTCAAACCGATCAACGGAAGGTCGCCGAAAAATTGGCCGAAGCCTGGCCGGACACGCCCCTACTCACGCGCGTCTCTACGCTGGCCGTCCCTTGCGCCACCACCGACGCCGCCCTGCGCCGCCTCCCCCAGTCACGATGCCACCCCGTCGTTGCCGTCCATAGCCACCGCTGCTCCTGGCCGGCGCCGCCTCTCCCAGCCCTGTTCAAGCCGCAGCTCCCACAGTCCGGCGACTATGCGTGTTGCCGCCTGCTAGCGACCACTCTCTCAGCCGAATTTCTTGCCGGCGACCATGGAGGTGCAAAGGAGCTGTAGTCGTCGCTTGTGGAGAAGAAGGAGAAGAAGGTAGAGTCGTGCGGGAGGAGGAGAATAGCAGATCTGTGGTTTCGTACATGCATATACACATATATGCCCTAATTACAAAACTAACCCTTCATTTCTCCAAAATCACGAAATAACCCCAAAACAATATATATATATAATTAAATATATATATATATATAATAAAACTCGAAAAATACCGGGAACACCCAAACGAAATCTTGCAAACCCGAATTAATAACAGGACGCCCAATTAATTATACCGGGTTAGAAACCCAAACGTCGGAACACTAAACGCCCGATTAATTACAACGTGCCGCCATCCAGTCGAAGCACTAATGTCGAAACTATTCCGCGTAGTCGTCAATAAGAATTTGCGTAGTGTCGTCCAGTCGACTTTAAAACTAAACGCGAAACATTTACAGGTACGAAATACCAAAGATAACATGAACGTCATGAACAAGTGACGTCATAACCGAAATTAAATCGAAAACTAATTTCAGAAAAAAGGTAAAATAACATGGGGTGTTACATAACTCCTACAAGTAATAACCTTATGAAGACAGCTATGTGATCATCCTACTAAACACCACCGCATTAAAGTTCCTATAAAGATAGGTTCGGGGTCAACCTAGAGAGGTACGCCATAATTATCCTCTTCATTATTACTACTTCCTTTCCTCGAGGTTCCAAGTACTAACTTGATCGTCGGAGCCTATTTGGCCGGTACCACTCCCGGTCACTATTTATTCTTTTTTACAGGTACAACACCGTTTTAAAGCCGATCATTCTCCACATCAATAATATTATATTCATGCAGGCAGTTAAAAATAGAAATAAAACATATGGGAAGTAGAGGTATTAGCCTGATCTAAGGTTTTAGGATGTTCACTTAGCATGATTATTTTATGTTCAAAAACCATGATCTTAGGTGCTTGTTTTACTTTGGAGATTGTTGGCTTTGAAATTTACTCTCGACAAACAATTCCAAAATTGATGATAACAAACCATTGAAGAGTGTTTGATACTAATGAATTATCGAGTTTATATTTTCAGCAAAAGACAGGTGAACGACTCAGAAATTAAACTCGGAAGGGAAATGACTCGAAAAGCAAGCTCGGAAAGAAAACTTGATTTAAAGCGAAAAGATGTGAAAGAAATTGAAGTGCAAAATGGAAAATCATTTAATTCAACAGCAAAGGCGGAAGTCGAAGACTCAAGACTTGGGGTAGATAGGTCGGGGAGCGATCATTGTAACAAGGTAATTTTATGCGTCGATATTATCGTATAAGTTCAAGTATAAAATGAACCGAACTCAAATGGAATGAAAAACGTTTTACTGAACTTAAACGAAAAGAAAAATATTTTTATTAAATGTTTTTTAAGTTGCAGGCTTTTCAATATAGTCGACTAAAACAATCAGTAGTTGCAGGCTTTTCATCCACATCAGAGTAGTCGACTGAAAGCACTTTGAGTCGACTAGACTACAAGAAGTAGTCGACTAGAACACATTCTAGTCGACTAGATGTATCATTGTAGTCGACTAGAACTCAATCTAGTCGACTAGATGAAACCATGTAGTCGACTGAAATGAAACGTAGTCGACTAGTTGATCCTCAAAATCTGCAGATTCTTCAGAAAACATTTCCCATGTTTTGTGGATTGTTTTTAATGGTGTTCAAACGACTCTTGTCTTTCAAATACTAAAATCATTATTCAAAACCCTAATGCAATGCTATATATAGAATGAGATGTGTATATTGAAGGTAGAGAGATTGAAACACAAAGAGAAAGAAAGCTATCAAAAATTCTGCATAAATTTTCTCTACAAAAACCATTGAAACCAAGCTTTGAAAATCTGACTTTCTCCAAGTTTCTTTGAAAATCAAAACCTCTAGTATCTCTTCTTATTCTCCAAATGTCATTTATTGATCATATCCTTTGAGAATACATTTCTAGAGCTATTGTAAAATCACCAAAAACACTTGAGCTTATATTGATTTATCTTCCATAAAAAACCTTTGGGTTTTGAGTGTTTTTGTTCTTGAGTGATTTTATTGATTACATACGAATTTGTAATCTCGGACAAGTGAAGTCCACCGATTGTTCAAGAGAGGGTTGTTCTCTTGATTGAGAGACAAGCTCGAGAGGCTTGTGTTGTAAAGGTTTGCCATTCCACCTGTGAAGGAAGCGCCATAGTGAAAGGATCGGGAAAAGTCTCAAGAAGGGGTTCTTGAGCCGAGGAGTAGGAGTTACCGAACCTCGAAAAAATCACGGTGTCAATCTCTCTATCTCTTTCTCTTTACTTGAGTAACTTGCATGCTATAATCACTTGAATATCTTGTATGCTACAATTTGTCTTGAGAGTAATTGTTAGAGAATTGAAATTGAATCATTCACTTGTTCAGTGAGAAATTGTGTTTTTATTATAGCGTGTTACAATTTTGAAAAGAAATTAGAAATATTTTTGAACACCCTATTCACCCCCCCTCTAGGGTTAATTAGTCACTAACAGAGATGATCGTAATATCTACTAAAACTGTTAATCTTTTTGTTTAACCCAAAGTGATACGAAGGTTCATGAGCTATGTTAGATTGATCTATGTTTAGAAATACCTTTTGCATGTTTATGAATGTTGTGGTAATATTGGATGAAGAGAAAACGATGAGATGTTTAAAATATAGAAATGCAAATATTAGTTCTTAGATTTGAGTAACCGAGCCTCTTGCCTTAGTAAGGATTGAGTGTTCGCGTAAAAAGGGGAGAAGAATAATGAGCATAAATCCTAAGGAAGAAGCTCGAGCCCTGTTGGTCGGGACTAAAAGTCCTCGCTGGAAAGTCTGGAGCTTAGAAAGATAAAAAGGGATAAGGTGAAAATGTTTTGTTTTAAGCAATAAGGTTTAAGTTAATCATTTGATTTTTAGTTTGGATCTTGGATTGAATTGTCATCATGGTTGGTGAGGAGATTATCAGAATTAGTGTGTATTGTTTTCATCTTACCTTATGCACATGAGAATTTTCATATATATATATATATATATATATATATATATTTAATAACCTTGACTTGTGCAATCTTAAGTCTACAAGTTATATGTACTGATTTTCTTCATCGTCGTATGTATAATGGTTGAGATAAATTTGAGAATATGATGTGTTAATGATTTACTAATTTTTCCTACTGCCTTACTCACAGATTTCTAAAAATAGAAATATTTTTTTTTATTCATGATATTTTGTATTCATGCAGTAGTATTAGGGTCATACATTGTAGATATTTCTGTTTACCTGAGAATCTGGAGATGATTGGATTTTCTTATTGACTTCTGTATCTTGGAGTATTATAAAAGTCCTTCCTTGCATCTCTCTACATTGTTGTTATTGTATGTACTCTTTTTCCTTACCACTTTAGTGACAAAAAGGGGGAAATGTATTTAGTAAGGGGGAGAGATTGTTTGGTTAAGGGGGGCTATGTTCTCATGGGGACAAATAGTGTTTTTATGCGATGATGATCATTATGCTTGCATGGTTGTTATGATTTTCTAATGATCATTATATTGGTTTATATATGTTTTCCACAGTTGTTTTTCATGGTATGTGTAATGTTATGGTTGCAGGATTGGAAGATCGTCATGAAGACAATATGATATTCTATGTCTATGTTTGTTTGTGTGCGTTCATAGGTATAGATATTATGTTATTCTTCGTGAGGCTTTGCAAAATATGGTTTGTCTCAGAAATGCTAAGGTAAGAATATTTTATAGTATTAATTATGTTTAACATGTTCTAGACAATAACCATATTGAGTGAATTGTCATGGTGAGTGATTTGTGGAGTCAGGAATGTTTAAAAGGAATTGAGAAGCTTCGCGAAATTCAAATAAAGCCTAAAGAAGTGAAGAATTCAAGAGAATTGAAGAGGAAGCAAGATTGAGTAAAAATTGATTTCCAAAGGGCAAAAACGTTATTTTTTTCATGCTTTAACTTCAAGAATCATGGGAAGAGATTCCAGGGGATCAAAAGACCACAAATATTAAGAAACGTTGGTTTCAAGGGATTTTCAATGCATGAGTTACACTTGTGATAGTCAAAAAGTGATTGGAAAGTGCAATTTTACGCTTGTGATAGAAAGAAATCAACACGCAAAAGAGGAGGGCTATGCTTCAAGCATTGTTGGTCCTACACTCTAAGCGTAGGGGCCTAGCGATTTTAAAATAGTGAAATTCTTATTTTGCCCCGATATGTTCTCCTTTGAGGTGGCTGGGACTTTATGATTTCTTTGAGAATCTGTGATAAAAAAATATGGCTCTGTTTGGGAAGGCCTGTTTTTGTTTTTTGTGTTTTGGCATTGTTCATGAGAACAAAATATGTTTCGGAGGTATTTTATTGTTCACTTTAATTTTGTATTGGAAACAATTCTGCTGAATAGTGCAGAAAGCAAGAGAACAAGAAAAATATATTTTCTTATTCTAACTTTGGGATTTCCCTAAAAAAAACATTGAAAAATCATAAACGCCTTCGTTCTCCTCCTCCACCACCAGCTGTTTCACCCAACCACCACGCCACCCGCCGCCGCCACCACCACAATCATGAACACCACCATCACCTTCAATATACACACATAAAAAAACTCATTCGTTCTCCTCCTCCCCTACCACCACGCCACCAATCGGCACCACCCACCACCATCCCACCACCCGCCGCCAACACCCCTAACCACCCCTTAGAAACCCTAACCCCCAATTGAAACCCTAATCCCCAATCAAACTCTTAACCCCCAATCAAACCCTTCGAAAACTACCACCACGCCACTAATCGCCACCACCACCGTGAGAGTGAGCGAGAGAGAGAGAGAGGTGACTATAAGAGAGAGAGCATCGTGTTTGTGTGTGTGTATGTGTGTGTGTCCGAGAGAGAGAGAGAAAAAAAAAATATAAATTATTTAGCCCCAAACATGTTTTTTGTTCTTGTTCTTTTGGTGAGAAAATAAGAACAAGAACAAGAATTGTTCTTATTTTTTGGTTCCCAAAACAAAAACAAAAATAATGGTTCCCAAACAAGTTTGGATAGTCCTAACATATTTATACTTGTATCTATATCTATACTTAGGAATGTTTCTATATGTTTTTTCATATTTTTTAAATGTAAAATATATTTTTATGGTTTATTTATTGTAAATGCCAAAAAAATGCACAACACAATCATCCCTTTTTATTTAATTTTTGCTTTCCTTATATATATTTCCTTTTTGGGCTCTAGGCCCATTAGTGCAACATCACATTAATTACATCACTATGACATCATTATTGCTATTTCTAAAGAGGTATAGACTATAATGGGCCTAATCTTCGGGCTTATGAGGACATTGTTGGGCCAACGGCCTGATGGACCAATGCTTGATGGGATTCGATGGGCTTGGGAATTTCAACACTTACATAGGCCCTCTTATTGGTGGTGGGCCTTCGGGAAGTCAGGCCCATTACCAAGGAGGTAAAGTGAAAATTAAGGTGCATTCATCTTGTCGGGGTGACGTGGCAGGTCTCTTTAATCATGACAGTCGTATCATCATTTAACCACTTATTGTTCGTGTATCAAGTAACCTCGATTTGTGAAATGGGGGTTGAGGAAGTGCATGTGAAACGATGTGACGCTTCACGTCCCGAGCATACGGCTTTTCGAGCACTTCAGAGACCTCTATAAATACCCATTGCATTTTCTGAACAATCATTGCATTTCAAAGACAATAGCTCGAAGAAAACTCTCTGCAACTTGAGTTCTTTGCTAATCATTGTCAGAATCCGTTCATCCTTCCAGGAAAACGTCTGAAACCTCATCGGGATTAATCTTAGAGTAAGTTCTCTTCTTTCAGCTTTCCTACCTCTCTTTCAATATGTCTGATAGTGACGACACTCAGTCGGGTAGCGACCGTCTCCCATTTTCTGTGGACCCAGATGCTTCGCTTAGTTCTCCCTTAGTAGATGTGGTTAGGACGGTCAGGTCCAGTCCTCCTGAGGTCAACCAAAACATTGCAGCGGGTGGGGATCCGGCTGCAGGGGGTTCAGGAGATCAATTTTATGCCAACCCCCTCCCTCCTGCACATAGGGTCGAAATGGTATTAAAAAGATTGAGGGTCAAGTGCGGGATACCCGATGGGGTAATCAACAAAAATTATCCCAAAAAATACGACTTTAGGAAGGGTGAGGGGGTAATGGATCATCAGATTTTGCTGTCAGCCTTCCACCTTCAGGTTCTCAAATTCCCGATCCACCCTTTCTTTCTTTATACCCTGGCTACCTTGGGTCTGGCTCCTTTTCAAGTAGGGCCTAACTTCTTCAGGATCGTGGCTATGCTCCTGATAATCAATCGGGAGCTGGGTCTTGATCTAGGTCTAGCTGAGCTCCTGTTCTGTTACAAGATACATGACCCGAAGGATTGTAGGGGTCGGTACAATCTTTTTCCACTAAGTGGGAGAAAGATTTATGACAACACTGAGAAGTCTAACAAAGGGTGGAAAGAAAGAAAGAATGATCCTAGTAAGTGGGAATTGGAGGCTTCCTAGCTCATCCGGATTCAAAGTCCCCAGTGAATTAGACAAACCCTTATTCCCTTTTTTCAAACCATTTCATAGGGGATCGTGCTATTGCGAACAGTGCAATGATAAGTTGGGCCTCCATGTGCTTGAGTTTCTGGGAGCACCCGACAACTTAAAAACTCCAACTTATATCCGATCCCAGTTTGATATCCTTAAATCTAAAATTTGGGGGCAGCCCCTGAGGATATGTAGTAATTACCTGACGGGTTCTAATTTGCCAACATTATCAACAGAAAGACATAATACCATGTTGAGGATCCCGATGCATGTATTTAAGAGGACAGACAAGCGAGCAACGAGCCCTCAATTAAACCCTCAGGCACCGGAAAAGGCCCAAGATGATCAACAGCCTCAGAGTACTCCTGTTGCTTCCTCCGGGGTACTTGCACCAGCACTGATGGGAAATGTTCAAGTTGCTCAACTTTCTCCTTCGGGAATAAGTTCTACCGAATCGCCCGTCATCCTTTCTTCGGGAGAAATACCCATTCCTAGATCACAACAAATTGAGGGGGGAGAGTCAAGTATGACGGGGATACATTATCCTCGATCTGAGGATCTGGCCATAGTCCCTGATCGATCAGTTAGGCCTCGCCTAACAACAGCGACTTCGCCAAGCATAGTGGCGAAGACCGCGACTGCGACTAATGAGGAGCGTCCAGTCCCATGGGAAGCGAAGATAATACTTCCAGGTGGTGACTTCTTGGTCAAGGGATCTGAAACCATTTACAATGATGTTGCCCTTCGGGTAATGGGTTTCCATACTAGACCCCCACAGACCGAAAGAAGCTGAAGCAGGTCGATCGGACGGATTTTACCATGTCTTGTCCGGAGATTTCTATGAAGGTACGTTTTTGACACGATGTTCCTTCAGTCATACTTTGTAATTTTTTGAATTATTTTGTTGATCTGTTTAACACTTGCATTTTGGAAGATGCTCTACTTGAACCAAACCTACAACGCCAAGATGGAAGAGGACACAAGGTTGCTCAGCAAATCTAATGAGCTCCTGAAGATGAAGGAAGATGCAAGGCAAAAGGCTGCCTCCTTGTTATTAATAGCCAATGAAAAATTGGAGGTTTAGACAACAAGGGCAATCACTGTGGAGCAACAGGTTCAGGCTTCCTGTGATCAGATCCAGGAGATGGAGGTTGTACGACGGGCCCTATTCCCTGAAGCGAAGGCCCTGAAGATTGAGAACGAGGGCCTGAAGGTTCATAATGAGGGCCTGAGGACCTCCAAAGCGAAGCTTCTGGAGGAGAAAGTGGAAACTGAGCATCTCCTGGTTGTGGAGAGGTCAACGGTGGAAATGTGTCATTGGGGTGGTAACCAGATGTACAAGTGCCTCTGCGACACTGCCTAGCATAGGATTGGGTATGGATGGAGGACATGTTTCAAGGACATCTAGAAACCTGTTGAGGAGAGGGAATTCGCCTCAGTAGAGGAGCTGGATGAGTCTCTGGGCGTTGTTCCGCTGTATGATGATCTGGTTGGTGGTCCCGATGACATTCGCTTTTGTGAATTCCTCACCAAGCCTCTTCCGAGGTCCACATCCAACACTGCTCCTTCTGTCCCCGATGGGACTGTTGTTCCAGTTAGCTCAGATGCAGCGGGCATTGATGCTGGAACTTAGGATAGGATTCATCATTTTGAAAAACATTTTGTAAGCTTTGGCCATCGGGGCCCATTTTTGAATGAAAAATCATTGTTCTTGTCCAATTTACTTTTTCAATACTTAGATTATTTTATCCAAAAAAGTTATGTGTTTCGGGCACTTCAAGCCATGTGATGGAAAAGACAACACTTTATTTTGTTTTGCAATTTGTGATCTCTTCAGAATTAGTGTTGTATCTTTCGGGCACTTCAGGCCATGCGATAGACAAAGCAACACTTAGTTTAGTTTTTGCAAAATTTGTGATATGTATATATTTATTAGCTATTTTGCCATAAAAATGATTTTATATTGATCGGGTGCTTTAAACTTTTCACAAAGAGATCAGAGTAAAAGTAAAACTTGGCCTTTTATGGGTAGTCCCTCTACAAGCGAGAGGTGTTTTGGGAGTTTGGTTCCATTCTGCCATCCACATTCCTTCGAACGCGGTATGCTCCGCACTCGATGACTTCGGTAATGGTGTATAGGCCCTCCCAAAGTTCGTTGAGCTTGCCTAAGACCCGATTTTTCGGCTAAGGACCATCTCCCAGACCTGGAACTCTCTCCTTTTGACTTTTTGGTTGAAGTGGTTCCGGACACGTTGTTTATAGGCGGCCAGCTTGATCCCGACAGCCTCCCTTCTTTCGGTTAGTAGATCAAGGTTGTAAGCTAGGTGCTGGTTATTCGGTCCTTCCAACCAGGCCTGGCTTCGGAGGGTTGGAACCCTAACCTCCGTTAGGATCATATTCTTAGCGCCGTATGCCATGGAAAAAGGGGTCTCCCCAGTGGGTTGTCTGGGGGTCGTTCTATATGACCAGAGCACTTTAGGTAACTTTTCGAGCTAGCCCCTTTTGCTTCCTCAAGTTTCTTGGTCAGGGTGTCAAAAATGTTTCGATTCGTCCTTTACGCCTATCCGTTCCCTTGCGGGTACCCGATGGAAGATGTACTCTGGTTGATTCCATGTTCTGCAAAGAACGCTCTCACCTCGTTGTTGTCAAGATTTGTCCCGTTATCCATCATGATTGTTCTTGGTAGCCCGAATCTACATATTATGTGAGTCCATATGAATTTGATGATGTGGCTACTTTTGATGATGGGGTAAGCTACAGCTTCTACCCATTTGGTGAAGTAATCAATGGCTAGAAGGACATAGGAATTTGACTGAATTGCCTTCGAGAGAGGCCCTACGATATCCATTGCCCATCGAGCGAACGGGTGTGGCACTATAGTTGGGTGTAGGAACTCCGATGGCCGATGGATAGCGTTCCCATGCATCTGGCATGGTTTGCATCTTCGGACGTACTCTTCGGTATCCCGTGACAGATAAGGCCAAAAGTATCCTTGGGAGAATATTTTATAGGCTAGGGATCTACCTCCGGAGTGGTTCCGGCAAGATCCATTGTGGATCTCTTGCATCACCTTTCTTGATTCTGATGGCGTAATACATTTCAAATAAGGACCTAAGAACCATTTTCGATAGAGTTACCCGTTTACGATCGAATATCGGGCCGAATTTCTCCTGATCTTGTGCGCTTCAGATTTATTTTCCGGGAGTGTCCCATTTCTCAAATAACCCATCAAAGGGTCTATCCAGTTGGGTTCCCATGGGATAAGCATCTCTTGTTCGGGCTCCTGAATACTAGGTCTGATTATAAAATCTATTAGGGCAACCTGAATCAGATCCTTTCTGGCTAAGGACGCCTGGCCGGCTAGGTGGTCAGCTACAGCGTTCTCGCTTCTCGAGATCTGAGTGAAGGTTATCTTTTGGAAAATCTCTGTTTCCTTCAACACAAGTGCCCTGTAAGATTCCATTTTGGGATCCTTTGCTTCGTACTCTCCCTTGATTTGTCAAATGATCAGTTGAGAGTCGTTATGTACTGCTAGAGCCTGAACCTGGAGGCTTCGGGCTAACCTCAAGCCAGATACGAAGACCTCATACTAAGCCTCATTGTTCGTGGTTAGGAACTGTAGTTGCACTGACACATGGAGATGTGTCCCATCGGGCGTCAAGATCTCCAAACCGATTACTGATCCGACAGAGCTAGCTGATCCGTCCACAAAAAGCTTCCAGGTGTCTAGCTCCATCTTCTAGTCGGGCTATTCAGTTTCACTTTCAAGTAAAAAGTCTGCCACTGCTTACCCTTTGATGTAAACCCGGGGTATGTACGTCAAGTCGTATATGCCCAATTCGATGGACCATCTGGAGATTCTGCCTGAGAGGTCAGGTTTTGACATAATAACCCAGAGAGGCATGGCTGTCGGGACAATGATTGGGTGAGCTTCAGAGTAATGCCTCAGTCGTCTCTTAGCATTCACCAGTGACATAACCAATTTTTCCAACCTGCTGTATCTGGTTTCCACCTCAGCCAAGGATTTGCTGGTGTAGAAGACTGGCATCTGTAAGTTCCCATCCTTTCTGATGAGGGCTGCACTGGTCAAGACGGAGGATACTGCTAGGTACAGATGTAAGATTTCATCGGGAGCTGGTGTGGATAGGATCGGGGGCCTGGTCATGTACTTTTTTTTACCTTTATTGCTTGAAAGAAGGGTCTGCACCGATCAGTGAGTCGTGAAATGAACCTGCTAAGGGCAACTACCCTTCTCGTCAAGACATGAATGTCTTTATGTGTCCGGGGCTCCACTATTTCCATCAGGGCTTTAACTTATGTCGGGCAGGCCTGGATCCCGGTTCAGTCCATGATGTGTCCCAGGAACTGTCCGGATGATACACCAAAAAAGCATTTCTCTGGATTAAGCTTCATGCCATGCAACCTAAGGGTGTCAACACTTGGCGCAAGTGGGTAAGATGGCTCCCTTCTTCCTGCTCTTGACCACAGTGTCATCGATGTAGGCCTCAATTACTGTATCCATCATTCCCTTAAAGATCCTGTTGACCAACCTCTGGAAAGTTGCACCTGCATTTTTCAGTCCGAAGGGCATAACTTTAAAGCACTAAGTATATGTTTAGGTAATGAAGTAGGTATTTTCCTTGTCCACCGGGTTCATTTTTATCTAGTTGTATCCCGAATAAGCATCCAAAAAAGTTAGACGATCGTAGCCGGTGGTGGCGTCAACCATCTGGTCAATCTTTGGCAGTGGAAAGCTATCCTTCGGGCATGCCCTGTTTAGGTCAGTAAAATCAACACAAACCCTCGCTTACCATTGTTCTTTTACACGACCACTACGTCAGTGAGCCATTCGGGATACCTGACCTCCCTAATAAAACCAACCCGGAGCAATCTGGATACCTCATCTGCTATAATCTGGTTCAATGTGCTCCCATGCGTCTTTGTTTTTGCCTGATTGGTTTCACGTTCGGGTCAACGTGTAATGAATGCTCGGCAATACTAGGATCGATTCTCAGCATGTCTGTATGCTCCCATGCGAAGACATCGGAGTTGTCCTACAACAATTATGTCAGCTCTTTTAATTCAGGGTCGATGAGACTTGTACCTGCAAATGTAAACTTTTTCGGGCTATCGGGTATCACGGAGATTGGCTGTAATGGCTCAACCATAATCGGGGTACCCGGATCCACTTCCTTTAATTGCTACTTGGAGCCTGGATTCTGCTCTTTGGAGTGGGGCGTCATTGGGACTTTTCCTTTCTGGATCTCTTTCAGGGTGACTCCATAGCATTCCTTGTCGGCCAACTGGTCACCTCTGATGTCAATGGTGCCTAGACGGTCGAGTCTTATGCATCTTATCACCTGGTGAAGAGTTGAAGGAACACCCTACATTCGGTGAATACATCCCCTTTCTATGAGTGGATTGTACGAAGGCTTGACGTCTACCATAACAAACGTCTCGGTCAGGGTCCTTTGAGCAGCAGATACCGGCAATTGGACTTCCCCGATCGGTTCAATTTGCTTCCCATCGAAACCTGCAATAGGGCAACGGGATGCCATAATTTCGTTCGGGTCAATCTCGAGCTTTTTAAAAGCCCATTTGGCGATGACGTTCGCGCTGCTTCCAGGATCGATTATGACTGTCTTCACAAGCCAGTTGGCTACCATCAGGGTCACAACCAAAGGGTCATCATGGGGAGTCTGGATGCCCCGAAGGTTCGATGTTGAGAAAATGATTTGCGCTTCTCCTGCCCTGTGGTGGACCTCATTGACTTCGTTGATTCTTCTCATCTTGCGAGCTCTTTACAGGTGGCTCCGGCGTGTTCCTTCCATCTCTTTGGACGAGGGGCCACCATGAATCATATTAATGATCCTAACCGGTTGTGCGTCTGAGGGGTTCCGAGGGGTGATAGGGGCACATTGATCGTTCCTCGGTCTTTCCCATTGGATGTAATCCCGGAGCTCTCCGCAGAGCAGCAGTGCCTCCACCTGTTGTCTGAGATTACGGCACTCGTTTGTTATGTGCCTGAAATCGTCGTGGAAAACATAGTGCTTTGACTTATCCCTTTGGTCAAGTGGTTGTATGGTGGTTGGGGGTTGTTGGAAGATCCCCTTGGTTTTGTTTTCCTAGTAGAGTTTCGCAAGGCTGACCCTCAAGGAGGTCGTTCTCTCTTCATATTTGGAACATTTGAATTGTTTCGGGGCTGATGATCCCGAAGGAGCTGATGATCTTGATGAAGTTGGACACTTTCGATCGGACACTCGATCCTTTTATTAGATTTCAATGTTGACCAAGGTTGCTGTCACGCCCCATTATTCCTGATACCCCAATCTGGAGAATAATTAAATCCCGAGGTATAACGTCACCGAAAAAAACAACCAAGATTAACAATGACATTGAAATACATGGAATATGAATGAAAATGAAGTATTCCATGGCACCTGAGTGATAGAAACTGAGTAAAGAATTCTAATGAAAATCCGGCAAAGTTCTATTTGTAAATGGAACATCAGGACAACCCATAAACAATACAACAAAATAACCTGCCCATAACAACAAAAATAGAATCAATGGTACGTAGCCCAACATTACAAAAACCTACTAGGGCCGAGGTAGTGGAAAAGAACACCAATACCTCTACACAACCCCTCTAAAATCAATAGAGCCCCAAATGCTCAAATGAAATTATAAAGAAAGCCACATGACGATGCCAAAAAGGTATAACGACACCCCAAAACAACAAATACCGACTGAGCCATCAAGCTCAATTAAGAATACATAAAACTCAATGGTGGTACCGAACAGATACAATGGCACTCCAAAATAACAAATACATGGACTGAAGATACAACATAAAGGAATTTGCCAACAGCCTGGCTCCCAAGAGAATAAAAGAATACATAAGTATGACTACGGAAGAACAAATAAAACTATTGTCCCAAATCACCCGTATCGTTGCTACTGAATAAGCCGTGCTGCATCCACCTGCAAACCTGCAACCTGTTGTGGGGGTGAGCAAAACCACGCGCTCACCATAATATCAAAACATCACACTAATAGCCATCTAGAAAAGGTTAATCATCCCGTGTGCATGCATCTATCCTAGGCCAGTCAATCGTCTCACATGGCACCCCGCCAATCCGAAACCACATCAATAACCTCATCACTAACCTCAAGTACACTACGAACATCATAAGAACTACAGATCAACAAAAATATGAACAACACATGTATACATATATATATATATATAACGTCCTATAAATAACTAAGCCTATCACTTAGGCCTATAGACCACCAATATGAACTCCACTCTCATCTAGATATACAATAAGGACTAACTATCTATTATACCATGCACCTAGCACATTGCTCAAGGTTCTTAGGAGGTAAATAGTTCACTCAATAGGACTACCGAAAGTAAATCATCATAACCATGCCCACAACTCGATCATCGCTCAAAACTAGCATCGCTATCAAATCATTCCTAGAGAGAAAGTCACTCTCCCCTTTTCTATCTTTAATTCAGTTCTTCTACTTACAATTACTAGTGAACTAACCCGTTCACTCGAAGAAACATGAGAATGGAATATACTATCCCCACACCGGATTTGGTAACCAACCGAACTATTTCTAACTCACACTGACTATCTTGGCACTAGAAAGGGTTATTGGATTCATTTAGTCCCAAACAGATGCCATGGTCCTCGGGTTTTGAAAGAAAAACGTTAAACCCCGAAGGATTCAACCGGTTTTTAAGAAAACGTTAGGACCCGGTCAAATCTTATTTGGTTCCAACGTCTCCGAACCCAACCGAAACAACAGGAATCACACTAGGTGTGCATAACTCAACATCACAAGTCTGGGCTAAAACCCAAGGACTAACTATACAAGAAGGAAGAACTACTAGTGTCATGCCCCGAATTCCTAGGACTCCAAACCCGAGCCTAAGAGCTAAGGGAGTGATTGCGGAAGTAAAAATAAATAAGAACCAACGACATTCAATCATCAAATACCCACGAAAGGGTAAAATGATCTGATACCACGTTGTCACGCCCCTAAGATTCCCGAAACTCAATTATAGAGAATCAGCGAATCTCCAAGGGATGACGCTAGTCAAGCGACTACTAGAGTCAACAACAACGAAAAGACACATGGAATAACAATAAAAATATACTCCATGTCAAGTAGAATACTAGAACACAATAGTATCCTTAGATACCAACAGACACGCTCCTAAATCCCTAAGACTCCCGAACTGGGATATCCAAGGAATCCAGGATGTGATCCTTAACATGAATGACCAACTAAGACATCATTAACCAAGAAAACATATGGGTTAATGATAGAAATGGTATATTTAATACCCAAATGAATAATAAACAAAGCAGCGGAATCTAACGAAAATCCGGCAGAGTTCCGTTTGTAAATGGAACATCCGGACAACCAACACAACACAAAGAACCTGCCAATAACAGTTCGATAATAATAATGGCTTCCAAGCCCCACATTCATCAATCCTAATAGGGCCGAGGTAGTGGAAAGGAACCAAAACCCCTCCAAACCCTCTAACACCAACAGAGCCACAAATGCTCGAATAAAAATACAGAAGAGCACATAACTGTACGGAATAGATACAATACATCCTGAAAGAATAAATACAGGAAATAAAGAATACATCAGTAGGGATGTGCCAACAGACTGGCTCCCAAAAAAGATACATAATAATCCCATAACAATGGGTAAAGAAGCTGAAAGCGGATACCTATCGTCCCCAAACCCAGTCGTGCTGCAACCGTAACCGCATCACCCAACGCAACTCCAAAACCTGTAACAAGGAAACAAAAGAAAGCTTCCGTTGCACTGCATCCTGCTCATAGCCGTATATTTCCTGCAACCTGGCGTGGAATACCAGGGGGCGAATGAAATTCCCCTGTGAGCAAATAAGCTCAGTGGGAAAAGATACTATAACTACCACATCCTCTGGCAGTTTAGGTAATGCTAAACTATCTAGCAAGATATATATATAGCCCAACTAATCTCATCCACGCAAAACCCAAGGCACACACTCATATACTACCGTACGTAAGTATATAACGGGGATATACATACATATACACATATATATATATAAGAATAAACACACAGCATGAGTCTGTAATGTACAACTAAGACTCGTACTCCAAGTACCAACACCAGTAGTTTACACTACTCTCACCAGCGTACACTAGGTACACGACACTAATGTCAAATCTAACCAATCATCCAGCGCTCACAACGCTAACCAGAAAATCTAAACAGAGGGAATCACACTCACCTCTAACATCCACAAGGATCAAAATCCACCACTAGTACCAAGGAATACTCATAACTCACTCCCCGAGAACACAGGAGGAAAAGTACTCACGTCCTTGCGTACTAACACAATCATCGTCTATATATATATAATACAAACCTCATCCCATTCCTAAGGAAAATCTACCTCTCAAAGGCTAGATCACCTCAATCATATCACCATACCATAAATCACATCGACCTCATAATACTATCATCGATAGGTTCAATCACATCACTAACGCTCTCACTGTAGGCGAGGGAAAACCACCAATCAAATCACTAAGAGTACGCGAACTCAACTCACAAGAACGACCACCCAATGGTCACCGAAACAAAGCAAAGGAAAAGACTTCCCAATGCTAAACCAACAGATAACCGAGACAACAATGTCAAGGTTAAAACACCACAAGTGTTTAAGGAGAACACTTGGACAAGGAACCCAATCCACTCGGTATCCATGCCCACAACATGTGGAACAACTCGAATCACCTAAGTAGTGACGTCAAAAACCAAGAAGAAAGGAAGGGCAACACTATATGTGTGCACTGAACAACACCAAGCCTCATACCCGAGACTTAGAAATGATAGGAAGTAAAGGTGAAACAATGGAACACCTTTCGAAACTCTACAGGATGAGATATTGAGAAAGAGGTCTCGAAATCTCAGAATCCCAAGAAAAGTAATAAAATAGTTTTCCTTTAAACCACATAGTAAAAATGACCGTCTTGCCCCCGGTCTCCGTCAGTTGCCATCACCGACTTTTAGAAGTTAAAATCTTTGTTTAAAGAAGATCCTAAGATCATTTTATAAAGTGTTAAAACTTTTAGTTGCTACGGGGGTAGGCGAAAACGAGTTTTTCCTTTTAAATACAAAGAGTTTAGAAAACACCGTTTTCGAAATGACAGTCAAATAAGAGAAACACAACTCTATGAATTCCTGTAATGTCCGAAAGAACAGTAAAGGAAGAGCAACACGTTGGACTCACGGAAGACAACCATCCGTTCCAACTCCACCAATTCAAATGACACCACGAGGAAGAGGTTCGGCACCACACCGTAACCGACAACTCAAGGAATGACATACAAGTCAACGACCACGTACTAGTGTACAAAACACAGTACCAGGAATGCTTAAGGGAAGGGACTAAGCACTAGAACCAAGTCTGTCAAACTACAGTACCTCGAGTACTTAATAAAGTCACTCAACCATAACCTCTTCTCACCAATCAAAATCTCGACTACAGTTGATAGTCTATTCCTCAAAAGTGAAAGACACCTAAAGGTCCATACTACAACTCACAATCTCATCACCCGCCTTCTCGAAGGCCCCAATTCATAACTGATACTAAAATCAATCTCTAACCTCCAATCTCTAACAAGGTCACACAGCCAACCACAATCACCAAACTATTAACCCCGCCTTCTCTAAGGCATCAACTCCAAATCATCTCTGCAGTTAATCACTAACCACAACTAACCACAAAGGTCACTATGCCAATATACTTAACATCCCCCAAGGGTACGAAAGTATATATATACTCACAAGTATAAAATAAGCATTTCATTATACTTGATCTATTACCACATGTAATCATTTTCTTTCACGTTAATCATTATCAACTGAGCATTTTACAAAGATATGAATTTAAATTCGCAATATTCACACATAACATGCTCCAAAAATCCAACAGGCAATAATAACACATATTAAACCTGTTCCAACAACACATGTAATAATCTCACGTATACATGTCAAAAGAAATCACATAAATGCCAAGCAAATATAATGTGACTCAACACCACACTTTGCCCTATCATAGGTTAACGAATACGCACTCTACCCATAAATATGAGCTAACAGAGGGTCGCACCGGTACTTCCCAAGTGATTTTGAAACTTCTCACTTCAACAAGGAAGACGGTTTGCACGAGACGACCCGTGACCAAAGATTCGTCAACACGAATGCACGAGACGACCCGCGACTTCGAGAATGAGACGACTCACCCTATACCCCATTCACAGCTCATTATTCTGTAGGATGGGAACACCCCCTGGCCAGTTGTTGCGACGATTCGACACAAAGACACCCCACATGATTTCACAACCCACATATACCAATACCATGATTTAACACTACATGATATTCTCAATATGCATCCAGGTCCAAATGACAATCATGCATCAACATAAATATGATTTCATAAACCGCATATACCAACACTATATGCATCTAGGTTTCAATGACAATCATCTCTCAATATAAATATGTAACGCATCATATTTATATATAATATCCACATGAATCCAATATAATTCTCGAAATCTCTTTCTAACATGCTTTTAAAATACAATAAAACATTTAAATCATATGAAAACAATTTCATATACAACTCATGTTTTCAAATATATATTTTCTTTAATTCTTTAGAAAATATTTCAAATTCCCTTATCATGCCTTTAAAATAATTAAAGCAATTAATTCACGTCTCGCAAGGGAACCTAGCACAACGTCTAAGTTTCCACGAATCTCTACTAAATCATTTAATTCTCAAGGGAATTTCTAAACCGCCTATTCCTATTCAATTCAATTAGGAATATATTTAATCTCGTAGGAAATAATTTAATTAATTTTCTTAAATTAATTCCTAAGTCCAATTCCGATTCTAAACGAATCATAGATATTTAAATTAACAATTTAATATATCTATATTAAATTAAATAAGGGTTTTGCACCCCTAAACTACTTCAATAATGCAGAGTGAGAAATATAATTTCCCACCTAATTTATACGTTACCGAACAGCCCGAACAACACAGTACCGGCGCCCGAATATGAAGCCCGCCGACCAAAATCGTCCGATAATTATTTCGAATATATCGAAATGTCCGTCTTGACAACCTATACGATATATATGAAGCCCATTAATATTTGCTTAATTAATTGGGTTAAATCTAAAATACCCCAAACGGAAACTACAACCTATAAATGCGATTTCCGGGCAAACCGTTTATCCTAAAATCACGAAATTAATATATATCGAATACCATGTATATACGGAGCTACTCACCGAAAATCGGCTCAAACCGATCACCGGAAGGTCGCCGAAAAATTGGCCGAAGCCCAGCCGGATCGTCCCTGTCCACGCGTCCACGCGCGAACCAGTGATGGCCGTCCCTGCTGCGTGCACCAGCCGCAGCTACACGCCCCTGCGCCGCCGTCTGCCAAGGTCGCCGCTGCCGTCCACCGCCCAGCACCGCCGCTCCTCTGGACAGCCGCCGCGTCCGTCCTTGCTCCCGCTCCAGCCGGCCGTTCTTCCTATCTCGCCATGACCGGCGATTCTCTCTCTCTCTCTCTCGCCTAACTGACGACCATGGAGGTGGAGAGAGGTGGTTCAGCCGTTCGTCGTCTAGGAGAAGGAAGAAGGAGCAGCTCGTCTGATGTTGGCGTGAAGGAGAAGCTGAAGGTCTGCATACATGTATATACATATTTATGTACTATTTGCAAAAGCAACCCTCTACATGTCAATAATTGCAAAATTGACCCTTCAAGTATTCGTAATTGCGAAATGACCCCAAAACTATATATATATATAATTAAATATATATATATATACAATAAACCCCAATAATTATCGGGAACGTCCGAACATAATCTCGTAAGCCCGAAATAATAACGGAACGTCCAATTAAAATTATATCGGGGTAGAAACCCAAATGTCGGAACACTTAAACAAGCTCGACCAATTAAAATGTGTCGTCCTCCAATCGAGACACTAATCATTTAACGTCGAATCGAAACCGCGTAGTCGTCCAAAAAGAAACTGTAAAGTCATCCAGTCGACTTTTAAAACTAAACGCGAAAAATTTACAGGTATTAAATACCAAGAATAAACAATACGTCATAACAAGTGACGTCATTACCGAAATTAAATTAGAATTAATTTCAGGAAAAAGGAAAATAACACGGGGTGTTACAACTAGAGTTCAAACCGGTAACAATTTTAAAATCACTTTTAAACTTCTTTCAAATCCGGTCCTTAGACCTTTCACATTTATTTAAAAATTTATAAATATAATCCTGAAAGAATACCCAAACAAAATCGAGCACAAGAAGGAATCCCAGACAACAAGCTAGGAGGAACCTGGATTTATCAACCTCTAACGATGCCGAGATCTCGGAAATAACTTCGAGATCTCTAGAACAGGGGCAACCCGTGCCCTAATCCACCGACTTTACAAAACAATTTCAAATGGAATTTTCTAAAATTTATTTCAAAAATGGATTTCTACCGATACTCCCAGTACTGAGAATTTAAAACATATTTTATAAAACAGTTATTTAAACTTTTGGCTTTCCAAAAATAGTTAACAAGTCTCAAGGTAAATGAAGAACACGTTTTATAAAAATCCCCAAGCTTTAAGTTTTCAAAACTTTGAATATTTGACTCCAAAGATCCTAACCATAACCGAGGTTTCAAGAACAGGACAAACCATGACCTGAATTCACTAACTTCAGAAGAGTACTTACAGAAAGAGATTTTCAATAAACATGGTAAAGAACCGTCTATAACTTATACACTGTCAAAGTGGGAGAATGAGCGATAAGCTCAAAATTAGAAAGGCAAGGGAACAAGTATACTCCACACTACCGGAGAGGTCTAGCAATCATCCTGTGATGATACGAATCACCAATCACAAAGGCCTATGTGGCCAAGATCACAATTTCAACTAAATCTCAATATAACGCTACCCAACTCAACTAGAGCCTAACATATGGGGAACCCTTACGCCCCAAGGTCACTTTCACTTAGTTTTTCCACAACTACAAAAGATAATCCCCAACCGTGTCTTCTTAATATTCCCCTTTTCACTTTTCACCTTTTAACTTTAAGTTTTCACGGTTTCCTTTACATTAGGAATTTCACAATTTTAATTATAATTTAACCACGGTTAAATATCAATCACAAACACCGCGCCCTAGCGCTGAAGAGTATAATACAAATCTATAATTAAAATTCAGACATAACCAGCTCAATATCAATTAGCAATAATAATATAAAATTTCAACAAATAAGCACATGCCATATAAATGCTTAATATGAATGTCAATGCAACTCCAGTGCAACCCTATCTACATGAGGGTTAAACAAATATCTAGGAGTCCCAAACCGTTCACTGATAGGGCAACAAACCCATAATAGGAAGGGTGGGTGTCGCCAAATAGAGTATGGAAACCACAAGTCCGTCAGGAACCGACAAGTGAGGCCCAAGTGATAAGTCCACGAAATTACTATTTTTTTATGTCAAAAGTAAATCTTAAATTTACCATTTTAGTGTATAAATGTTCTTATATATTTCTTTTTATTTCTTATAGGTATGAATTGGAAAAGATGAAGAAAATGTATTAAAGTGAGAAATGAATGCACATGGATGGAAGATGAAGATTATAATGCACATGAAGAAAGAAGAAAATGACTTGGAAAACATTAATATTCAAAGAAAAAGAAAATAAAAGTAGATCTAACTTCACTTTACACGATGTCATTTTATTCCAATTTTCTCTATAAATAGGAGAGTAGTTGGAAATTGTATGGAGTTAGATGGTAGAGAGTGAGAAATTGTAGAGAGAATTTAGTCTTCTATCATCATGTTTTATTTCTCTATCATTATGCTAGCTTAAACATCTTCTCAAGGGAGTGATGAAGCCACATTGGGTAAGATATACATAATTTTATTTTATTTTTTATTGTTTAATTCTCTTCCCAAAATAATTATTTCAAGTGACAAAACCTACAATAGAGGTTGAAAATAGAGGAAGGATTCTCCGTGATTACCAATCAATAGAAATACGGGGAATGCCTACCACAATATATATTTATTTATTTTTAAACCAAAACATTAGAGGGAGAATTTTATGTGATTACCAATTAATGGAAATACGGGAAATGCCTACCAATATCTATGTTTATGTTTAATAGGTTGGAGGAGAATTTGCAATAGAAATATATAATATTATTTATATAGACCCGGGTGGTTGATTCTCTTCCCTTGAGATTTCTTCCATCATTTGATAATTATTTAGTTATTTTAGTTTACTATCCAAAAATTCAAGAATTGTTTTAAGTAATTTCTTTTTAATCTCGAAAATTAATGTTTTGGATCCTAGTCTTAAAAAGAGTTCCAAGTTGAGAGTGGTTCGACCCTACTTATTGTTATACTATTTTAAGTAATGTATTTGTAGGTATTATAAATTTTGTTGACCAGAGTTTGGTGAAACAAGGACAAATATTATCAAATCATCAACCGTCAAATGGCGTCGTTGCCGCTTCAACATTGAATTCGAAGTCAAAGATTTGAGATTACAAGTTTTCGGGAACCCACCTGAACTTTCTATCTCTCCTTTATTTTACTTTTTCTATATTGTGTGATTTTTGTTAATTTTCGGAAAAAAAAAAATCCAGTTTACATGCAACAGTAACCAGATTTGAGTTTAAAACAAAATGCAGTATTCTAGCACAGTAAAGTTTCATTAGAAGAAAAAAAAAAAACTGCAGTTTCAAAGTTGCAGTTTCAGTTTCCTTTCCTTTCCAAATTTGCATTTGAGAAGTCAACTTTCCACATTCAAAATAAAAATAATAATAAAAAAACAGATTAGTTTAATTTTTATTATTTTTATTATTCACTCAATTTTGTTTTCATTTTATTTATTTACTGACTTGATTATTTTTTTGTTTCTTTTGCAGGAGATACCATACCAGTTCGTCAGCCAGGTTCCATATCTCTAAACCCTTGTTATTATTATTTTTTTTTCTTAGATTAGGTGAAAATTTTGCATACGAATTCTAGGATAGAATAATATTAGAAATTACCCTAAGTTCCCATCCTTTGTATTAAGTTTATTTCTATTTTATTTTTATTTTAGTATTTTTCTAGACACAAATTTTGCATGCGAATTCTAGGATAGTATAAAATTAGAAATTCCCCTAAGCTCCTGTGTTTTATTTATTTATTTATTTATTTTCTCTTGTGTGTGCATATTTTAATAAGCATTTTGCATAAGATACTTAAGGGCAAAATTCCCACAAGATACGGTCGGGATTTCATCACCCGTTTCCGTGGCCCACAAATCACAAAAATCCTTGCATTTGTTAAACCATGAGCCTGATTTTCAAATTCATTAGCAATAATCCAATTTAGGGTTACGAGCTCATAGGCCCTCTGGGAAGGAAGCGGTTGGTAGTCACTCCAGTGGGTCATTATCAAATTGATAAATGGTAGGAAATTCTGTCTAGGAGTGTGGTTGACGCGCCATTAAGCAGGCCACATGCCTCGCTACACTTTCCTGGGAACTACTCCGTTGTTAGTTTGATGATCCTTAACTGGTAATCTATCGACTTAATCTGAAATAGAGTAGGGGCTGTCTAATTAGGAGAGAATTAATTTGGACACCATCCTATTAATTCTCTACAAGATTAGATTTAAAAATTCACCACCCTTGAATTTAAGCTCAAGATATCAAAGCCAAAAATTTTGCGTGATTTGCCCATCATCTAGCCTTTTTAGGTATCTTTTTGTTTATGCCCCAGTGGTTGCGAGTTAACAAGCGTTTAGTTAGGTTTCCTAGTGATCTCTCACTCATTGATTTAGAAGCGAAATCAACTACTTTGTTAAAACTCTCAACCACCAATAATAAATCAATGGTTGCACCGAGAAATCTTAATGATTATTTTGCCCCAATCACAACCAACCCACCCAATTGCATTGTTCTACCTGAAAATGATGCACCCCAGTTTGAGATTATACCCGCCACAATCGATATATTGCCCAAATTTCATGGACTTGAAAGCGAATAACCCTATATCCATTTAGGGAAGTTTTTAACAATATGCAACACATTCAAAAATCAAAATTTGAATGAAGAGGGTGTCAAACTGCATCTTTTCCCCCTGTCCTTAGAAGATAGAGTTGCATCATGGCTAAACTCAATTCCACCCAACTCTATTCGATCATGGGATGAACTTGCAAGGAAATTCATGAGTAAGTTTTATCCCATGAAAAAGACCGAATCAATGAGAGATGCCATTAGTACTTTTAGAGGAAAAATTGAGGAACAATTCCATCAAACTTGGGACTGATTTTATGACTTACTACTCAAATGCCCACACCATGGCTTTGATAAAGCACAACTAGTTCATTTCTTCTATAAAGGACTTTCACCTATGAACCGAACCATTATTGAGTCAATGCACCAAGGAAAGTTTAAGGCCCAAACCCCTGACCAACCCTATATATTTTTGGAGGAACTAGCTTAAAATGCCCGAAATTGGAATTGGAACCAAATTGATAATGAATTTTCTAGGAATGATCAAATGAATAGAACATCTGGTTTTTATGAGATCAAACCTGAAAATGAGTTAAAGTTTGTCATGCAAAGTCTTGCTGATGGAGTGAAAGACTTAGGTAAAACGTTTGATGCATTTGCCCTAATATCTACCCCTGCACAATACAATGTTTGTTCTGGTTTATCCCATCCAATAGAGGAATGTACGGTCTATTGTACATCTGAACCTTCGGATACGCAAGTTTGTGCTTTCAATACCTTTAGGAGACCATTGCCTAATACATTTAGCCAAAGTTACCATCCTGATACTAGAAACCATCCTAATTTTTCATGGAGACAAAATTTACCTCCACAAAACTTAAGTGGTCAGTCTGGTTTTCAAGGTAACTCCAATAGGCAACCTCCAACTCAAGGACCAATAATTCCTCAAAATCAATTCCCTAGGAATAACCAGTTCAATCCAAGACGAGATTTAGTAGTTGATCCCATGAACACTTAAGTAGCTCCTGTCCCACCGGTCAATAATACTTCCAATTATGAGGACACTTTGAAAATGCTTGCCCTTAATCTTGATCAATCCAATAAGCATTCCAATCAAAGATTTCAAAAGTTAGAAAATAACTTTAATCTCTTGACTCAAAATCAACTGCAATTTCAGCAGTCTCTCCAAATTAAGTTGAGTCAACTCATTGCAGCTCTGTCTGAAAGACAAAGGGGTACATTGCTTAGCCAACTCGAAATCAATCCAAAAAGACAAGGAGTTAATCTTGTAGGGACTCCTTCCACTTCTGACCAATCAAATGCCAATGTAAATTCCATCATTACCCTCAGGTCAGGAAACAAAATTGATAATAAGGTTGAGCCACCCATCAGTGATGAAATTGAACCATCCAAATCTCCTCCACCCAATTCCCAAAAATCCAAAAAGGACCAAGGTCCTAAGTTTGATGAGGTCATTCCAAAGATGTTTATTCCACGTGGACCTTTTCTCTCTAGACTAGTCAACAATAAGAAGGATTCTCAATACAGTGAAATCTTAGAGATTTTTCAAAATCTCCAGATTAACATTCCCTTTCTCACTACTATTAAACAAATTCCTTCTTATGTAAAATTCATTAAAGACTTAGTAAAGAGAAAAACCAATATCCCTAAGGAAGCCTTCATAACCCAACATTGTTCCTCCTTCCTACAAAACCAAGCTGTGGTTAAACACAAAGACCCTGGTAGTCCAACTATCACTTGTAGGATAGGAGAAAATTTTGAAGGTCAAGCTTTATTAGTGTAACACCCCGTGTTATTATTATTTTTACTGAAATTAAAATTATTTTTAATTTCAGTAATGACGTCACTTGTTCATGACGTATTATTTATTCTTGGTATTTGATACCTGTAAATTTTTCGCGTTTAGTTTAAAGTTGACTGAATGACTTTACGGTTTATCTTTGATGACTA
This sequence comes from Cornus suecica, assembly GCA_963922005.1. Lineage (NCBI taxonomy): Eukaryota > Viridiplantae > Streptophyta > Magnoliopsida > Cornales > Cornaceae > Cornus > Cornus suecica. The sequence continues at coordinate 35,225,417 of OY998243.1, read as the reverse complement.
CGCGAGTTCTTATTCTCGACTACACGATATCGTTTTGATTATTTCGGTTACGGTATTACTACTTTTACGGATCCGGTATGAAGCATATTAAATTACTTTATCGATGTTCCGGTTGTTGGGTTCCTAACCCGGTGTATTTCTTTCGCATCAATTTGGTTATTTGGCGTCCTGTGGACTTACAGGTTGATGCAATATTATTTGGAGGCTTCCGGTAATTGTTGGGATTCATTATATATATATATATATGTAATTATATATATATATAATTGAACTGGGGTTATTTCGCAATTAAGGATAACTGGAGGGTTGCTTTTGCAATTAGGTCATATATATGTATATGTATATACACATGTATACGCAACCACTCCTTCTCTGCTTCACGTTTCTTCTACTACACACAGACCTGCTTCTTTTCTCTTCTCCGCACTACCTCTCCTTCATGACCGAACCTGCCTTTCTCTCATTCACCATTCTCGTCATCGGCAACAGAGAGAGAGAGGGACTGCAGTTGAAGAGAGACCGTGTGAGGCTGACCACGATCGAGAGACAGAAGCGATGGTTTCGCCGGACTGTGGGTGCGGCTAGGACAGGTGGCGATGGCGGATCACGGTGGTAGAGGCGGCGGCAATCGTGGCTGGCGGCGGCTTGCACGGAGGAGCGAGTAGCTGTGGCTGGTTCACACAGCAGGGGCGTAGCAGTCGTTCAATAGGGCCAAACTCGGTTGTGCTTCAGCCATTTTTTCGGTCGACCTCCAGTGATCGGTTTGAGCCGATTTTTGGTGAGTAGCTTCATGTATACGTAATATTCATCATACATTAAATTCATGATTTTACGTTGAACGATTTGCCCGAAAATCGCATTTATAGGTTATAGTTTTTGTTTGGGTTAATTTAGATTTACTCAAATTAATTAACCTATTATTAATGGGCTTCGTATATATCGTATAGGTTGTCGAGACGGACATTTCAATATATTCGAAATAGTTGTTTGACGATTTTTGTCGGCGGGCTTCATATTCGGGCGCCGATACTGTGTTGTTTCGAACTGTTCGGTAACGTATAATTAGGTGGGAAATTATATTTCTCACTCCGAATTATTGAAGTAGTTTAGGGGTGTAAAACCCTTATTGAATTTAATATATATATATTAAATCGTTAAATGAAATATCTATAATTCGTTAGAATTGGAATTGGACTTAGGAATTAATTTAATAAAATTAATTAAATTATTTCCCATGTAATTAAAAAATTTCCTATATGAATCGAATAGGAATAGATGACTTTGAATTTCCTTTGATAATTAAATGGGCTAGAGAATTTTATAAACGTGGAACATGAGAAACTTAGACGCTATGCTACGTTCCTCTCATTATACGTGGTTTACATGTTTAATTATTTATAAGCATGTTAGAATTGGATTGGAATATTTCTTAAAGAATTAAAGAAAATGGATTGTTTAAAACATAAATATGTTTTGTCACGATTTAAATGTTTATTTATGTTTTAAATCATGTAAAGAGATTTTTTGAGATTTATGTATATATTACCATGTAGGTATTTTCATAAATATGATGTAGGACATATTTATGTTGGACATGATTTTATTGCGTACACCATGTATTGTGAGACATGGGTGTTAGTGCATGTGTTCACCATTTGCAGAGATTCATTTGGTGTGGTCTACTTCCGTTTGCGTGCGGTTAGACGTTTGTGTTTGGATCGTCGTAACAACTGGCCAGGGGGTGCTTCTTGCTCCCACGGGACTAATAATCCGAGAAACGCAGATGTGATAGGGGGAGGACTCATCGTCCAAAGCCTATGTGCTCGACTGGGGTCGTGGTGACGTCTTTCTGATAAAAAGTGTAAAGCACTTAAGAAGGACGGTACGATAAGTCTACATTTCCTAGTGAGCCTGTATCCTCAAGGAAATTGTGGAGAAGGATCCACTACCCTTGGGAAGGGTGTGTTTTCGTGTGTGTATCACGTGGGGTGTTGAGTCACATTACACTGCATACTATTTATGTGAACCCAATTGACATGTATATGTGCTATATTATATATGATGTTGGAGCATGATTATCTATGAATATTGTAAAATAAATTCATATTTTATAAAATGCTCAGTTGAAAGTGATTAATGTGAAACACGAAGTAAATGTGGTAATTTAAAAAGGTATAACGAATTATAATCTTTATACTTGTTGTCATATACATTTATGCCTTTAGGGGAGGTTAGGTATATTGACGTTGTGACTTATGTGGTTGGTTGAGATTAGTGGTGGACCGTAGGCTTGATTTTGAGTTGAGGCCTTAGAGAATGTGGTTAATGGTCTTGTGATTGTGGTTAATAGTTTGGTAATTGTGGTTAGCTGCGTGACCTTGTTAGAGATTTATTTTAGTATCAGTTATGAATTGGGGCCTTCGAGAAGGCGGGTGATGAGATTGTGAGTTGTAGTATGGACCTTTAGGTGTCTTTCACTTTTGAGGAATAGGCTATCAACTGTAGTTGAGATTTTGATTGGTGAGAACAGGTTATGATTGAGTGACTTTATTAAGTACTCAAGGTACTGTAGCTTGATAGTCTTGGTTCTAGTGCTTAGTTCATTCCCCTAAGCATTTCTTGTACTGTGTTTTGTATGCTAGTAAGTAGTCATTGACTTGTATGCCATTCCTTGAGTCAGTGGTTACGGCGTGGTGCCGAGCCTCGTCCTCGTGGTGTCACTTGATGTTATGGAGTTGGAAACGGATTGTTGTGTTCCGTGAGTCCAACATATTGTTATTCCCTTATTGTCCTCTTGGACATTATAGGAATCCGTAGAGTTGTGTTTTCTCTTATTTGGCTGTCATTTTGAAAATGGTGTTTTCTAAACTTTTTTTGTATTTAAAAGGAAAAACCCGTTTTCGCCTACCCCCGTAGAAATTAAAAGTTTTAATACTTATAAAAGATCTTAGGATCTTCTTTAAAAAGGTTTTAAACTCTACAAGCCGGTAATGGCAACTGACGGAGACCGGGGACAAGACGGTCATTTTTACTGTGTGATTTCCTAAAAGAAAATTATTTTATTACTTGTCTCGAGATTCTGAGATTTCGAGACTTCTTTCTCAAAATCTCAACCTGTGGTGTTTTGAAAGGTGGTTCCTTGTTTCACCTTTTCTTCGGTTCATTTCTAAGTCTCGGTTAATAGGCTTGCTGTCATTCAGTGCACACATATAGTGTTGCCTTTCACTTTTCTTGATTGTTGGTGTCACCACCTAGGTGATATGAGTTTTTGTTACGTTAGGGGCATGGATACCAAATGGGTCGGTTCGAGTTTAAAAAAATTTTTCTTAAAAACTATTGAATCTCTGGGATTCATCTTTTTATTACTTTCACTCTCGGCCATTCGCTTTTGGTTTCCTTGTTCACTTTTGGGTGTTCTTTCCTTGCTCGGGTATTCTTAACCTTGACATTGTGGTCTCGGTTATCTTTTGGTTTGGCATTGGGACTTCTTTTCCCTTGCTTGGGTTCTTGACTCTTACGTGGTTTTTCTTATCCTAAGTGAGAGTGTTGGTGAATTATTTACATTGTTGGAGATAGCAATTGAGGGGTTTATGTGATGACATGATTGAGGTGGCCTAGCCCTTGAGAGGTAGACTTTCTCTAGGAATGGGATGAGGTTTGTTATATATATATATATTGCACAGATATATATATATATATATTGATGATGGTTGTGTTAGTACGCATGGATGTGGGTGTTTTCCTTCCTGTGTTATCGGGGTGTGGGATTTGAGCCTTCCTTGGTACTAGTGGTGGATTTTGATCCTGGTGGATATTAGAGGTGAGTCTGATATCCTCTGTTGGATCTTCTGATCTGTGTTGTGAGTAATTGATGATTTGTGAGGCTTGACTCAGGTGTTGTGTACTTAGTATATGTTGGTGAGAGTAGTGTAGACTACTGGTTTTGGTACTTGGAGTATGAGCCGTAGTTGTACCTTGTAGACTCAGGTTGCATACTTATACATGTATACTTGTATATATATATATGCAAATATATGTATCCCCGTTATATACTTACGTACGGTATATGAGTGTGCCTTGGGTTTTACGTGGATGGGATTAGTTGGGTTATATATGTATCTTGCTAGATAGTTTGGCATTACCTAAACTACCAGAAGATGTGGTAGTTAGAGTATCTTTTCCCACTGAGCTTATTTGCTCACAGGGGTATTTCATTTGCCCCCTGGTATTCCCACGCCAGGTTGCAGGAAATATACGACTATGGGCAGGATGCGGTGCAATGGCAATTTTCCTTGGTTTTCTTGTTACAGGTTTAGAGTTGCGTTGGGTGATGCGGTTACGGTTGCAACACGACTGGGTTTGGGGACGATAGGTATCCACTTTCAGTTTCTCTACCCATTGTTATGGGATTATTATGTATTTTCTTTTGGGAGCCAGTCTGTTGGCATATCCCTGTTGATGTATCCTTTAGTTCCTGTATTTATTCTTTTTTATGGTTATTGTATTTATTCTGCACAGCTAGGTGTTTTACTGTATTCTTATTCAAGCATTTATGGCTCTGTTGATTATAGAGGGTGTGGAGGGATTTTGGTTTATTTCCACTACCTCGGCCCTAGTAGGATCGATGAATGTGGGGCTTGGAAGCCATTGTGATTATTGAATTGCTTTGGGCAGGTTATTGTGTTGTGGTTGGTTGTGCGGATGTTCCATTTACAAACGGAACTTTGCCGGATTTTTGTTAGATTCCGCTGCTTAGTTTTGTCATTTATTTGGGTATTTAATATACCATTTCTATCATCAACCAATATGTTTTCATGGTTAATGATGTCTTAGTTGGTCATTCATGTTAGGGATCACACCCTGGATTCCTTGGATGCCCCTGTTCGGGAGTCTTAGGGATGTAGGAGCGTGTCTGTTGGTATCTGAGGATACTATTGAGTTTTAGAATTCGTTTTGGCATGGAGTATATTTTTCATTGTTACTCCATGTATATTCTCGTTATTGTTGACTCTAGTGGTCGCTTGGCTTGCGTCACCCTTTCTGGGGCGTGACAACATGGTATTTGAGCATTCATTGCAACCCTTTTGTGGATGTTGATGACTGAATGTCATTTGTTCCAATTTCTTTTAGTTCCGCATTCACTCCCCTAGCTCTTACGCTCGGTTTTCTGAGTTCTAGGAATTTGGGGCGTGACAATTGGACCTTGGTGCCAGTGTCAATGTGCTACCGTATTCAGTCTACTTGGATTTGGGATTGACTGATTTGAAGAAAACTGATGTTAGAATTCAGTTAGCTGACCGATCCATCAAAATTCCAAGGGTTATCATTGAGGATGTGATAGTAAAAGTTAATGATTTTTATTACCCCGTAGACTTTATTGTGCTAGACACTCAACCAACCCAAGGTAAACAAATTCCAATCATTTTAGGTCGACCATTTTTAGCCACATCCAATGAATTAATCAATTGTAGAAATGGTAGCATGACCTTAACCTTTGGGAACATGAAAGTGGAAGTCAATGTGTTCAATTTGATGAAACAACCCATTGAATCAGAGTCTCTTGAAGATGTTTGTCTCATTGATTCATTGACTAACCACACCTTTAACCACTCATATCCTGAGGATCCACTCCAGCATTGTCTAGCCCATTTTGATGATAATTTGGATGAAGCTAATAACATTAGCCAAGTAAATTGTCACGCCCCAAATTCCTAGGACTCCGAAACCCGAGCCTAAGAGCTAAGGGAGTGAATGCGGAAGTAAAAAGAAATGAGAACCAACGACATTCAGTCAACAAACACCCATAAAGGGTTGCAATGAATGCCCAGATACCATGCTGTCACTCCCCTAAAGGGTGACGCAAGCCAAGCGACTATTAGAGTCAACAATAACAAAGAAGTACATGGAATAATAATGAGAATATACTCCATGCCAACACGAATACTAAAAACACAAGAGTATCCTTAGATACAAACAGACACACTCCTAAATCCCTAAGACTCCCGAACTGGGACATCCAAGGAATCCAAGATGTGATCCTTAATACGAAAGACCAACTAAGACATCATTAACCGTGAAAACATATGGGTTAATGATAGATATGGTATATTTCATACCCAAATGGATAATAAACTAAGCAGCGGAATCTAACAAAAAATCCGGCAGAGTTCCATTTGTAAATGGAACATCCGGACAACAACCACAACACAAGAACCTGCCAATAGCAATTCAATAATCACAATGGCTTCCAAGCCCCACATTCATCAATCCTAATAGGGCCGAGGTAGTGGAAAGAAACCAAAACCCCTCCAAACCCTCTAATATCAATAGAGCCACAAGTGCTCGAATAAAAATACAGAAAATCACCTAGCTGTGCAGAATAGATACAATAACCATCAGAAAGAATAAATACAGGAACTAAAGGATACATTAATAGGGATATGCCAACAGACTGGCTCCCAAAAGAGAATACATAACAATCCCATAACAATGGGTAGAGAAACTGAAAGCGGATACCTATCGTCCCCAAACCCAGTCGTGCTGCAACCGTAACCGCATCACCCAACGCAACTCCAAAACCTGTAACAAGGAAACAAAAGGAAGCTGCCGTTGCACTGCATCCTGCTCATAGCCGTATAATTCCTGCAACCTGGCGTGTGAATACCAGGGGGCAAGTGAAATACCCCTGTGAGCAAATAAGCTCAGTGGGAAAGAATACTCTAACTACCACATCCTCTGATAGTTTAGGTAAAGCTAAACCGTCTAATAAGATGTAAATAGCCCAACTAGTCCCATCCACGCAAACCCAAGTCACACGCTCATATACTATCGTACACGAGTATACATAAGTATATAGGGAATATATATATATATATACACAAATATATATATATATATAAATACACAACATGAGTCTCTAAGACTCGTACTCCAAGTACCCAACACCAGTAGTCTACACTACTCTCACCAACGTACACTAGGTACACGATACTAAGGTCCAGTCTAACAAATCACCAAATTACTCACAACACAATTCAGAAGATCCAACCGAGGAGATCACACTCACCTCTAATATCCACAAGGAAACAAAATCCACCAATAGTACCAAGGAAGGCTCAAATCCTACACTCCGGTAACACAGGAAGGAAAACACCTACGTCCTTGCGTACTAACACAACCATCATCAATATATATATATACAATGTATATATATAACCAATCTCATCCCTCTCCTAGCATAAGTCTGTACCTCAAGGATGGGATCACCCCATCATCTCACTATGCGAAAACCTCAATGCTATCTCCAACAAGTCAATAAGTCACCAAAGGATAAATCATTCACTAACACTTGCACTATAAGCTACAAAACCACTCGATCAATTCACTAAGAGTACAAGACCTCAACTCACAAGAACGACCACCTAAGGGTCACCAAAACGAAGCAAAGGAAAAGAGTTCACAATGCTAACCAATAGATAACCAAGACAACAATGTCAAGGTTAAGATGCCACCAGTGAACAAGGAAAGAATACCAAGAGGGAACAAGGAAACCAAAAACGAATGGCCGAGAGTGGAAGTAATAAAAAGATGAATCCCAGAGATTCAATAGTTTTTAAGAAAAAGGTTTTCAAACTCGAACCAATCCTTTTGGTATCCATGCCCCTAACGTAAGAAGAACTCATATCACCTAGGTGGTGAAACCAACAACCCAGAAAAGAGAAAGGCAACACTATATGTGTGCACTGAACAACGACAAGCCTCAAAACCGAGACTTAAAAATGATCGGAAGCAAAGGTGAAACAATGGAACACCTTTCAAAACACTACAAGTCGAGGTTTTGAGAAAGAAGTCTCGTAACCTCAGAATCCCAAGAAAAGTAATAAAATAGTTTTCTTTTAGAAAATCACACAGTAGAAATGACCGTCTTGCCCCCGGTCTCCATCAGTTGCCATCACTGGCTTTTACAAGTTGAAAATCATTTCAAAGAAGATCTCAAGATCATTTTATAAGTATTAAAACTTTTCATTTATACGGGGGTAGGCGAAAACGGGTTTTTCCTTTTAAATACAAGAGTTTACTTCAAAACTTAGGAAACACCGTTTTCGAAATGACAGCCAATAAGAGAAAACACAACTCTATGGATTCCTATAATGTCCGAGAGGACAGTAAAGGAAGAGTACTACATTGGGTTCACGGAACACAACTATCCGTTCCCAACCTCACGAAACCAAACGACAACACATGGAAGAGGTTCGGCACCACGCCGTAACCAACGAGTCAAGGAATGACATGTAAGCCAAAGGCCACGTACTAGTGTACTAACACTGTACAAGAAATGCTTAGGGGAATGAACTAAGCACTAGAAACCACGCTACTGTACCCTAAGTACTTAATGAAATCACTTCAATCATAACCTCTACCCATTCCTCAAAAGAATGAAAAACACTTAAAGGTCTATATTACCACATCCACTAAGACCACAATCACATCAACCACCTTATCCAAGGCCTCAATCACAATTGATACTAAGTCAATCACTGACCTCAAATCTCTAAAGATGTCACACAACTAACTACAACCACAAAACAATTAACAGTCCTCTCTAAGGCCACAAATCAAAATCAACTCCACAATCCACCACTAGCCTCAACTACTCACAGAGATTATTACGTTAATACACTTAACCTCCCTCAAAGGCATAAAAGCATATAACACAAGTATAAAGATTATATGTTTCATTTATACTATAATGATTTTCTCATTTAAAGTCTCGTTTCACATTATTCATTTTCAACTGAGCATTTATAAAATGTGAATTTAATTTACAATATTCATAAATAACATGCTCCAACAACACATGTAATATAGCACATATACATGTTAAATGAGATCACATAAATAACATGCAGTGTAATGTGACTCAACATTCCCCGTGATACTCACGCACAACACACCCTTCCCAAGGGCAACGGATACAAACTCTGTCCACTCATCATAGTGTAGAGTTACCACACCGACCCTTCCCAAGTGATTTTTCTCTCTATCACTTCAACAGGGAAGGCGGTTGTACGAGAGCCCAGCTTGCAACTCTGTACGCCATGACTACCCTTGAGTCAAGAACATAAGCCTCCACCCGGACTCTTAACTCACATTTGCCGGCTTTTTAGTTCCGTAGGCGTGATACCTCCTGGCCAGTTGTTGTGATGATCCGACACAAACCCTCTCATATACCACACGAAATGAGGTAAACCACACCAAAAGACCTTTCTCTGCAAATGGTGAAACCCGTGCACTACGTGCACCCACACCCATGTGCTCACACGACATGGTGTACAATCAAATCATTTCTCAATATAAATATGTCATGCATCATATTTGTAAAAATACCCACATGGTAATATAAGTCTCAAAATCTCTTTTCAACATGCTTTTAAAATACCATAAAGCAATTAAACTATATGAAAACAATTTCATATATAATTCATGTTCTCCAAAAATATATTTTCTATTAATTCTTTAGAAAATATTTCATTTTCAATTAACATGCCCTTTTAAAATAATTTAAACAATTATTTCACATATTCCAAAAGGAACCTAGCACATCGTCTAAGCTTTACAAATCTCTACTAACCCATTTAAATTCGTAAGGGTTTTCTAAGCCGTCTATTCTTATTTAATTTAAATAAGAATATTATTTAATCACATAGGAATAATTTAATAAATTTTCTTAAATTAATTCCTAAGTCCCATTCTGATCCTAAACAATTTATAGATATTTAAACTAGCAATTTAATATATCTATAATAAATTAAATAAGGGTTTTGCACCCCTAAACTACTTCAATAATGCGGAGTGAGAAATATAATTTCCCACCTAATTATACGTTACCGAACAGCCCGAAACAGCACAGTACCGGCGCCCGAATATGAAGCCCGCCGACCAAAATCGTCCAAATCTATTTCGAATATATCGAAATGTCCGTCACGACAACCTATACGATATATACGAAGCCCATTAATAATCGGTTAATTAATTGGGTTAAATCTAAAATACCCCAAACGAAAACTATAATCTATAAATGCGATTTCCGAGAAAACCATTCATCCTAAATTCACGAAATTAATATATGACGAATACTACGCAGCCACGAAACTACTCACCGAAAATCGGCTCAAACCGATCCCCGGAAGGTCGCCGAAAAATTAGCCAAAGCTCAGTCGGAGTCGCCACTACTCACGCGCACGCGCGGCTGTCCAGCCGCGGCCTTGCCCTTGCGCCACCGTGCGCGACTGCCAGACCGCCACCACCGGACCACCACGCAGTAGCCGCCGCATCGCCGCCACTCTAGCTGCGCAGCCGCCTGTCCCAGCCGCGTCCGCCACCAGCTGCGTTTCCCCCCAGCCGGCCGTTCACTCTCTCTCTCTCTCTCTCGCCTGACCGGCGACCATGGAGGATGGAGACGTGAGGGAGTTGCTGCTGCTGCAGAGGGAAGGAGAAGAGAGGAAGCGTGTATTCAGCAGTATCGTGTAGGAGAAGAGAATAAGAGATATGGTCTGTTGTAACAGGTTGTGTCGTGTATATACAGATACATATATATGATATATTGCACAACTAGCCCATCATTTCTCCATAATTGCAAAAGCAACCCTTTAATTATCCTAAATTGAGAAATGAACCCACTTCATTATATATATATATAATAAGTCCCAACAATTACCGGAAGTCTCCAAATAATATCGTGTAACCCCGAAAGTGCACGGGACACCTAATAACCAAATTAGTCCGAAATAAATATACCGGTTTAGAAATCCAACAACCGGAACACCAAGAAGGTAATTTAATACGCTTCACCCCGGATCCGTAAAAGTACTAACACCGTAATCGAAATAATCGAAACGATACCGTGTAGTCGAGAATAAGAATTCGCGTAATCGTCAAAGAAAAACCGTAAAGTCATCCAGTCGACTTTAAACTAAACGCGAAAAATTTACAGGTATCAAATACCAAGAATAAATAATACGTCACGAACAGGTGACATCATTACCGAAATTAAATTAAATATAATTTTAGGAAAAAAGGAAAATAACACGGGGTGTTACATAAATGATTTGCTAGACTCTGCCCCAATCTTTAAAGCATCCAAGTATAAATCCAAATTCGAATCATTGTCCTTGCTAGTTAACACTGAATCTGAAAATACAAAGAAACCACCTAATATTGAATTAAAGCCTTCACCGAGACTTTAAAATATTCGTATCTTGGTGAATCTGAGACTTTTCCAGTGGTAATATCTTCTGAGTTAACTGAGCAACAAGAGTCCCAATTAATAGAGGTTCTTAAGACAAATAGGGAAGCCATAACATGGTCCATTGATGATATCAAGGGCATTAATCCTCTAGTGGTGCAACATCGCATTCACTTAGAAGATAATGCAAAAACCTGTAGACAACCTCAAAGGAGACTTAACCCCAATATGAAAGTAGTTGTCCGCGGAGAAGTTATCAAACTTCTTGACGCTGATATCATCTACCTGATTTCTGATAGTCAATGGGTGAGTCCAATCCAGGTAGTTCCAAAAACGTCTGGCATCACTGTTGTGTCCAATGCCCATAATGATCTTGTTCCTACTCACATTCAAACTGGATGGCGAGTTTGCATAGACTACAGGAAACTGAATAGCGTGACTAGAAAAGACCATTTTCCACTTCCCTTCATCGACCAAATGTTAGAAAGATTAGTTGGTCAGGCCTTCTATTGTTTTTTATATGGTTATTCTAGTTACAATCAAATTCCTGTCCACCCTGATGACCAAGAGAAAACTACTTTCACCTCTCCATTCGGTACACTCGCCTATCGTCGCATGCCATTCGGCTTGTGTAATGCACCATCTACATTTCAGCGATGTATGATGAGTATATTTAGTGACATGGTTGAAAAGTTTCTAGAAATATTCATGGATGACTTCTCTGTCTTTGGGTCAGCATTTGAGAAATGTCTAGACCATCTTTCTCTCGTACTTCAACGTTGTCGTGACAATAACTTGGTACTTAACTGGGAAAAGTGTCATTTCATGGTCCAAAAGGGAATTTTCCTAGGTAATAATATCTCGAGTGCAGGAATTGAGGTAGACAAAGCAAAAATTGATCTAATCTCCAATCTACCTATCCCTAAATCTGTTCAAGATATTAGAGCATTTCTATGTCATGCCGGTTTCTACAGGCATTTCATTAAAGATTTCGGTAAGATAGCTTGACCTTTGACCCATCTTCTAGCTAAAGACGCACAATTTTAGTTTACTGATGCCTGTAAGTCCACCTTTGATTACTTAAAGTCAACACTCACTACTGCACCTATCATTCGCTCACGTGGATTCGAACTTGCCTTCTGAAATTATGTGTGATGCGTCTGATTATGCAGTAGGTGTTGTTTTAGGCCAAAAAGTGGCACATCTTTAGTTAAATTTAATAAAAGTATAATTTTGTGAACTAATCTATTTTGCCCATATTTGCTAGAGGACTAGCAATATCTTGTTTGGGGGTAATTTGATAAGTCCACAAAATTACTATTTTTTATGTCAAAAGTAAATCTTTAATTTACCATTTTAGTGTATAAATTTTCGTATATATTTCTTGTAGGTATGAATTGGAAAAGATGAAGAAAATGTATTAAAGTGAGAAATGAATGCACATGGATGGAAGATGAAGAATATAATGCACATGAATAATGAAGAAAATGACTTGGAAATCATCAATATTCAAAGAAAAAGAAAAGAAAAGTAGATCTAACTTCACTTTACAAGATGTCATTTTATTCCAATTTTCTCTATAAATAGGAGAGTAATTGGAAATTGAATGGAGTTAGATGGTAGAGAGTGAGAAATTGTAGAGATAATTTAGTCTTGTATCAAGTTTTTATTTTTTTGTAATCTTTTTCTTAGTTAATGAAAAATTCTTCTATCATTATGTTTTATTTCTCTATCATTGTGCTAGCTTAAACATCTTCTCAAGGGAGTGATGAAGCCACCTTGGGTAAGATAGACATAATTTTATTTTATTTCTTATTGTTTAATTCTCTTCCCAAAATAATTATTTCAAGTGACAAAACGTACAATAGAGGTTGAAAATAGAGGAAGGATTCTCCGTGATTACCAATCAATGGAAATACGGGGAATGCCTACCACTATTTATATTTCTTTATTTTTAAACCAAAACATTAGAGAGAGAATTTTTTGTGATTACCAATTAATGGAAATACGGGGAATGCCTACCAATATCTATGTTTATGTTTAATAGGTTGGAGGTTAATTTGCAATAGAAAAATATAATATTATTTATATAGACCCGGGTGGTGGATTCTCTTCCCTTGAGATTTCTTCCATCATTTGATAATTATTTAGTTATTTTAGTTTACTATCCAAATATTCAAGAATTGTTTTAAGTAATTTCTTTTTAATCTCGAAAATTAAAGTTTTGGATCCTAGTCTTAAAACGAGTTCTAAGTTGAGAGTGGTTCGACCCTACTTATTGTTATACTATTTTAAGTAAAATATTTGTAGGTATTATAAATTTTGTTGACCAGAGTTTAGTGAAACAACGACAAATATTATAAAATCATCAACCGTCACTAAGCCCTCACCCCCAATGTCTAGAGATTTGAGAGTTACTAGCTCCTTGGGTGCTAGACCACCCCCTGGCCAGTTGTTGCGACTATCCAAATGGTCCATACATGTACATGATATAACTGAGGCATGCCACTCGCACCGAAACAATATATATATATCATGGTGTTGTATAAATGCAAAATGCCTCCACATGAATGTAATATACTCAATAAAATAACATAAAAGCCAAGCAATCTCATACAAAACATGTTTCAAATTTTAAATTATATAGCCAATCACTTCCATTTATCTAAAAAAATATTCGGGTTCTCGATTACCCAATCTTTATAACTTTTATATGCTAGCATGCTTTTAATTTTTATTTTCAATAATTGTTATCAATTTAATCCACCCCAGGGACAATTAGACAATTTAAATTCTCAATCCAATTTCTTTATAATTTATGAGAAAATCAACAACAAGAGAACTAGAACCAGGTTTAAGTTTTAACGTCCCTCGCTCTCGTGGATCCCCTAACACATTTTTAATTTTAATAAAATATAATTAATAGGGGAAAATCATTTAAACAGATCTACGTCCACATACACCTTCTATAAATCTATTTCGAACTCAAGGGGAGTACTAAACCGCCTATATCAATTTAATTTAAATAGGTTTATAATTATTGTAGATTTTCCGAGAAATAATTTATTTAATTTCCCACAAGAATTTATAATTCCGACATCATTTAATCTATTTATAGGTACTTTATAAATTTTGTAAAATTCATTTTTGGCTTTGGGCATGCCAGCCCGCAGCAGGCCGCGCATGGCTGTTGTGTGCGAGCGCGCGGTGCCCTGCAGCGCGCAGAGCTGCACGCGGCATGGCATGCCATGGCCTGCTGCAGCGACATGAAATGTCCGATGTTCGAAAAATCGTAATTTCCTCTTCGCATGTTGAAATGGACCCCCGTTTGTTTCTATTGGTTGTCCTATGTCCAAATTATCGAGATAAAATGTGAAATGACCAGTTTAACCCTGAAATGACTGTTTTACCATTAGTGATAAAGGGGTACTTCAACTTTAGTTTTTGGGTCGGTGTTGTCCCACACCATTTTTGAAAATTCATATCTCCTTCCTCGTGGCTTCAAATTAGGTTGTGTTTTTGCTAGGTCCAAATTTTGTAGTTGTAGCAGGGAATTATTATTTTACCCCCGATTTGACCATTTTACCCTTGGGTGAACATGGTAGGTCGGAATGATTCATTCAAGGTACCGAGTGTTTCGGTTTACCTCCTTTTTTATCCCGTGTGATCTCTTTGGACGTCTTTGAGATGTTTTATGTCTATTTTACCCTTTACCGGGTATTTTATGACTCAAATGGATTTTTTTTCATTTTTATTTCTTCCACATTCACTCCCTTAGCTTTTAGGCTTGGGTTTTGGAGTCCTAGGAAATTAGGGTGTGACATTAATAAAGGCATAAACATCATTATCTCTCTATTCTCTTGTGTTAAAATTATATCTAAATCTCATTAAATCCAGACTCCTATAAAAGGTTAGTGTTTTATTAAAATAAGCCACATAAGGCATGTCACATGGGCAATTATGATCACTTAAGTCACCATTTCAATTTGATGTCACAAAATTTGGTTGCAATTGAATCACTACCTTATTTAGACAAGGCACACATGATATATACATATGTATATGTATAGGTGTATGGAACCCAATTCATGCAGCATACCATCTGCTCAACAACACCCAGACACCACACAACAAACTCCAGTTGTATATTATTCTCCGCCTCTTTTTGAAGCCAAGACTGGTTGTCTTCTTCATCTACTGTCGTCGACCTGCAGAGAAAGAAGGAGAGAGAAAGAGAGAACCGGAGGGAGAGAGGAGTCGCGCTTCAGTCGCAACTTGGTGCAGTTGGCTATGGTTTGTCGGCGACTGCTGTAGCAAGGGGCGGCAACAACGGCTGAGGTAGGTGGAGGCGGCGCAGGGGCAGAGGCGCAGGTGGTGGTGCGTTGCAATAGGGACAATCAGCGCAGTGGCAACGCGATAGAGGGTGTAGGGCCAGAACTTCAGCCAGTTTTTTGGTTGACTTCCCGACCTTCGTTTGGACTGAATTTCGGATGGTAGATTCATCTCGATATGAGGTACAATGTGTAAAAATTTCGTATTTGTTTGTTGAGCGGTTTGTCGGAAAATCACATTATAGGTTCAAATTTTTGTTTGTATTATTTTAGATTTATTCAAATTTAATAACGTATTACTAATGGGCTTAGTATATATTGTATAGTTTGTCGAGGCTGACGTTTCGATATATTTAAAATCTTATTCAGACGACTTTGGTTGGAGGGCTCCATATTCGGGCACTGACACTGTTCACGGTGGGCCATTTCAGGGCTATTTTTTGCGTAAATTAAGGAGAGATATTTTATTCTTACTTTCGTATCATTGACATGGTTTGGGTGTGTAAACCGTATTTATTTTAATTTAGATATATTAAATTATGAATTTAAAATATCTATAATTAAGTTAGAAACAAAGTAGGACTTAGAAATTAATTAAATTATTTTCTTGCGAAATTAAATTAATTTCTATTTGAATTGAAAGAGAATAGGTGACCTAGTAACCCCTTGAGAATTAAAATGGGTTAGAAAAATTTGTAAAAGTTGGACGTGAACTTAGAACACAATATTAATTCTGCTTTTGACTATGTTTGGGGATATGTGAACGTGAGGGACGTGAAAACTTAGGCGTTATGCTGGTTCCCCTTATGATATGTGGATTATTGCTTTAAGTGAATTAAAAAGCATGTTTAAAGGAATTAAATTATTTCCTTGTGATTTAAATGCTTTAATTGAAATAAAAGCATGTAAATAGAAATAAAATTAATATTCTCGTGATTTATTGCTTTAGTGAATTAAAAACATGTTGGAAAATATTTTCATAAATATGATGCATTACATATTTATGTTGAGGCATGGTTTTTTTTTTTATTGAGGCCTTGTATACATATTGAGTACACTGTGTCGTGTTGAGTACATGAGTGTTGGTCTATGCGGGTTGTGTAACCATGTGTGGGTCTGACTAGTATCGGATAGTCAAACGTTATCATAAATATGATGAAATACATATTTATGTTGGATTTATGTCTGATCGTCGCAATAACTGGCCAGTGGGTGTTCCCAACCTCCGGAGCTAGTATATCCAAGAATCGTGGTATAGGGTGAGTCGTCCTATTCTAAAATTCATGGGTCGTCTCGTGCGTTTGATCTTCGGATTCTAAGTCGTGGGTCGTCTCGTGCAAGTGATATTCCTTGTTGAAAGTGAAAGAGAGAAAAAAAAAATCACTTTGGGAATAATCGGTGCGGCACTCTACATTCCTTCATGAGCTAGGAGTGAATGGTAGAGAATGATCATGTTAACCCTTAGAGTAGGGCATGTAGTAGTGTGTGTACCATGGGTGTTATTGAGTCACATTGCATTTGCGTAACATATATGTGATTTCATTTGACATGTATATCATGAAATTATTATATGTGATGTTGGATCTGGTTTATTATGTGTTATTATTACATGTGGATTTTGGAGCATGTTGATTATGAATATTGAGAAATAAATTCATATTTTTATAAAATGCTCAACTGAAAGTGAATTATGTGAAAATATGATTACATGTTGTAATTATTAAAGTATAATAAAATGTATATTCTTATACTTGTTATTACATACTTATGTGACCTCTGTGGACAGTTGAGGTTAGTGATAGACTGTATAGTCGATTTTGAGTTGATGCCTTAGAGGAGGCGGGTGATGAGATTGTAAACCTAGTTGATTGTGTAGTACCAACGATGAGTTGAGGCCTTGAGAAGGAGGGTGATAGTCTTGTGGCTTTGGTCGGTTGCGTAGTACTCACTAAATAGAGGTTTCTTTCATACTTAGAGAAATGTATCATTTATCGTATTTGTTTTGAGGTTTTAAGTATGGTTAGACTAGGTTGTGATTAAACATGTCTGGTTGAGTGGCAAAGGTCTCTTGATTCTGTTAGTAATCTAGAGAGTTAGGTACAAATATGAAATTGAGGTTAGAATGAATTGGAAGAGGTATTGATTGAAACTAGTTAGTTCCGTGATACCGGTTACTAGTTTTCCATTATTATGATCTTAAGGGGTATAAGTGAGTTTATTACGTACTTGAGGTACTGTAGCTTTGCAGTCTTGTTTCTCGTGCTTAGTTCATTCTCCTAAGTATTCCTTGTAATATCCTTTGTATACTAGAGGATATGTTTTTGACTTGTATGTCACTCCTTGAACCATCGGTTATGGCGTGGTGTCGAACCTCTTCTTCATGGTGTCATTTGATTTTGTGGAGTTGGAAATGGATGGTTATGTTTCGCGAGTCCAACGTATTGTTCTTCCTTCATTCTCCTCTGGGACATTATAGGAATCCTTGGAGTTGTAGTCACTCTTATCTGGTTGTTTGTCAGAAACGGAGTTTTTCATGTTTTGAAAACAAACTCATTCGTATTTAAAAAGAAAATCTCGTTTTCGCCTACCCCCATAGCCAGGACAAGCGAATGACGGAGACCGGGGGCATTACGGTCATTTTCATTGTGTGGATTTTGAAAGAAAATTTATTCTATAGAAATTCTCGAGATTCTGAGGTTACGAGACTTCTTTCTCAAAATACTCGACGTATAGTGTTTTGAAAGGTGGTTTGTTGTTTCACCTTTGCTTCGGATCATTTCTAAGTCTCGGGTATGAGGCTTGGAGTTATTCAGTGCACACATATAGTGTTGCCATTCACTTCTTCTTGGTCATTGATGTCACCACCTAGGTGATTTTAGTTGGTACCCATGTTAGGGGCATGGATGCCTAATGGATTGGTTTCTTTTGCCCGGGTGTTCTCCCTAAGTATTTTTGGTGTTCTTGACCTTGACGTTGTTGTCTTGGTTATCCGTTGGTTTAGCATTGGGACTTCCTTTCCCTTGCTTTGGTTCCTTGACTCTTATCTGGTTGTCATGAGAGTAGTGTTTAGGTATTCTCCGAGATTCGACCATTTAGCGTTCCTTATCCATAGGGAGAGTGTTGGTGATTTATTGCCCTTATTGGAGATAGTATTTTGAGATTTTCATATGGTGATATTATGAGATGATTCCATCCTTGAGGTATAGATTTTTTCTAGTAACAGAATTATGGTATATATATATATATATTGATGATGGTTGTGTTAGTATGCAAGGACGTTAGTGTTTTTCCTCATATGTTCTCGAGGAGGGGGATTTGAGCCTTCCTTGGTACTAGTTGTGGGTTTTGATTCTTGTGGATATTAGAGGTGAGTGTGATTCCCTTTGTTTGGATCTTCTGGTTGGCGTTGTGAGAGCTTGATGATTTGTTAAATTGGACCTGGGTGTCGTGTACCTTGTGTATGTTGTGAGAGTAGTGTAGACTACCGGTGTTGGTACTTGGAGTACGAGTCTTAGTCGTACCTTATAGACTCATGTTGTGTATTTATATATATATATATATATATATTTATATCCCCGATATATACTTATTTACGGTACTATATGAGTACGTGCCTTATGTTTTCGTGCCTAGGTTATGTTGTGGGCTATGTATCTTGCTGAATGGTTTAGCATTACCTAAACAGTCAGAGGATGTGGTAGTTAGGATATCGTTTTTCCCACTGAGCTTATTAGCTCACAGGGATATTTCATCGCCCATTGGTATTCCCACGCCAGGTTGCAGGAAATGTTGCGGCTATGGGTAGTATGCGGTGCCACTGCAGTTTTATTTTGTTTTCCTTATTACAGGTTTTGGAGTTGCGCAGGGTGATGCGGTTACGGTTGAAGCATGACTGGTTTGGGGATGATAGATATCTTTTATCAGTTTCTTTACCCATGTTTTGTGGGATTGTCATATATTTCTCTTGGGAGCCAGTCTGTTGGCATATCCCTATTTGTGTATATTTTATTTCTTGTATTTATTATTTCAGGATGTCATTATATCTATTCTGCACTGCTATGTGCTTTTCTGTATTCTTATTCGAGCAATTGTGGTTCTGTTGATTATAGAGGGTTGTGTAGGGGTAGCGGTGCTTCTGTCCACTGCTTCGGCCCTAGTAGGATTGATGAATGTTGGGCCTGTGATCCATAGATATTATCAAATTGTTATTGGCAGGTTATTCTATTGTGGTTGTATGTCCGGATGTTTCATTTACAAATGGGACTTTGCCGAATTTTCGTTAGATTCCGCTGTTGTATTTCTACTATTCAACTGGGTATGGAATATACCATTTTCATCATTATTCCATATGTTTTAATGGTTAATGATATCTTAGTTGGTTGCACATTGTAAGGATCACACCCCGGATTCTTCGGATGTCCCAATTCGGGAATCTTTGGAATTTAAGGACATGATAGTTTGGTATCAGAGCATTTTGTTGAGTTTATATCATTTAGTTAGGCATGGAATATGTTATTTTCTTTGTTATTCCATGTATTTTATTATTATAATTGATTTTAGTGGTCGCTTGACTTACGTCACCCCTTGGAAATTCACTAATTCTCCGGGTTAGAGTTTCGGAAATTTTAGGGGCGTGACTGTAACACCCTGTGTTATTTTTCTTTTTTCTGAATTTATTTCCTATTTAATTTCAATTATGACGTCACTTGTTCATGACGTTCATGTTATCCTTGATATTTTGTGTGTAAATGTTTCGGGTCTAGTTTTAAAGTCGACTAGACGACATTACGCGGGTTCTTATTCTCTACTACGAGATTTTATTTTGACATTTAGCATTAGTGCTTCGAATGGATGACGACACATTCTATCGTACGACGTTAAGGGTTCAAATCGATTGTTTTGGTATAATTTGGGAGGGAGCCTGTGTTTAGGCTGTTGGGTTCTTACCCCGGTGTATTTATTCTGGACTATTTTAGTTATTTGGCATCCCGAGAACTTACGGGTTCGCGAGATATTAATTGGGATTTATTGTATATATATATATATATCACTTTTGCAATTTAACATATTTATGTATATGCGTATGTATAGCTATTAGAGAGAAAACGTCTTCAGCTTCTCTTCCTTTTTCTGGACATTAGCTCTCCTTCTTCCACCTTCACGTTGCCGATCATGGAGAGAAAGAGAGAGGTCGGTTGAGAGAGAGAGCTGGAGGTCGCGCGCAAAGGTGCGACCTAGTGGTGATGGGTCGCCGGTTAGAGGCGACGCGACGACAGTTTAGGGGTGGTGACGAAGCGACGTGGGTCACCGGGACTGGAGGCAAGCCGACGGCGAACCAGGTGGTGGCTATTGGTGGTCGCTAGAGCTGCGTGCGGTGGAGTAGTAGTAGCTCGCGCGATAAAGAGTGTCCAACCGTAACTTCAAATGGCAATTTTGTCATCTTCTTGATGTTGGATGACCATGATTTTTGGTGAGTAACTTTGTCTGTACTTAGAGTTCATCATACTAAAATTTTGTAATTTTTCGCTGAGCGGTTTGTCCGAAAATCGCGTTTATAGGTTGTAATGTTTGTTTAGGTTATTTTAGATTTACCCAGATTGATTAACTTATTACTAATGGGCTTCGTATATATCGTATAGGTCATCGAGACGGACGTTTCGGTATATTCGTAATATTATTGAGGTGACTTTGGTCAGTGGACTCCATAATCGGGCGTCGGTACTATTCATGGTGGGCCATTTCGGACTATTCTATAAGCATAAATTAAGGTGGGAAATTTTATTCTCACTTCCGTATCGTTGACGTGGTTTAGGTGTGCAAACCCTTATTTATTTTAATTTGGATATATTAAATTATTAATTTTAATATCTAAAATTGGGTTAGGATCGAAGTATGACTTAGGAATTAATTTGAGAAATTAATTAAATTCTTTTCCTGCAAAATTAAATAAATTCCTATTTGAATCGAAAGATAATAGGTGGCATAGTAATCCCTTGAGAATTAAAAAGGGGTTAGTAAAATTTTTAAAAGTTAGACGTGAACTTAGAACGCTATATTAGTTCCCTTTTTACTGTTTTAGGGGATATGTGAACATGAGGGACGTGAAAACCTAGACGTTATGCTAAGTTCTCCTTACGATACGTGGACTATTTTCTTTAAGGGAATTAAAAGCATGTTTAAATGAAAGAACTTGTTTCCTTGTGAATTAAATGATAAGTAGACGAACTGCAAGCATGATTATGTGATATAATTGTTTGTCGTGGTTTATTGCTTTAGTGTTTTAAAAGCATGTTAAATAGATTATGAGATTCATGTTGGTAGCATATGGATATTATTCATAAATATGATGCATTACATATTTATGTTGAGGCATGATTGTCATTGAAACCGGGATGCATATTGAGAACATCGTGCAGTGTCAAATCATCGCAACAACTGGTCAAGGGGTGTTCCCAACCTACGGAAATAATGGGTCCAGGAATGGGGTATAGGGTGAGTCGTCTCATTCTAAAAGTCGCGGGTCGTCTCATGCATTTGATCTTTTGATCTAAAGTCGCGAGTTGTCTCGTGTATCCAATCTCTGGATCTTTCGCCACGGATTATCTCGGGCAACATCAGTTATCCGGATCTTTTGTCACGGGTCGTCACGTGCAAACCGCCTTCCTTGTTGAAAGTGAAAGATAAAATTCACTTGGGAAGAATCGGTGCAGTACTCTTTTTCTCATAGTGAATGAATAGAGTGCGTATTCGTTAACCTGTGATTGAGCAAAGGGTGGTATTGAGTCACACTGCATTGCGTAGCATTTATGTGATTTTATTTGACATGTATATCTGATATTATTAAATGTGATGTTGGAGCAGGTTATTATGTGCTATTATTTCCTGTGGATTTTGGAGCATGTTAAATATGAATATTGCAAATAAATTCATATCTTTATAAAATGCTCAACTGATAGTGATTAATGTGAAAGAAAATGATTACATGCGGTAATTAATAAAGTATAATGAATTGTATATTTTTATTCTTGTGATTATATACTTTTGTACCCTTGGGGGAGGTTAAGTATATAGGCGTAGTGACCTCTGTGGATAGTTGAGGTTAATGATGGACTATAGAGTCGATGTTGAGTTGATTGTGTAGTATCAACGGTGAATTGAGGCCTTGAGAAGGCGGGTGATAGTCTTGTGGTTTTGGTTGTGTGCATATTACTGACCCTTGATGTTTCTTTCCCACTCAGAGGGATATATCATTTATCGTACTTTTCGGGTTTTGAGTGTGGTTAGATGAGGTTGTGATTGAACCTGTCTGGTTGAGTCACAATGGTCTCTTGATTCTATTAGTAATCTATTGGAAGAGGTATTGATTGAAACTAGTTAGTTCCGTGGTATCGGCCACTAGTTTTCCCCTTTTATGATATTGAGCGGTCTAAGTGATTTTATGAAGTACTCGAGGTACTGTAGCTTGATAGTCTTGGTTCTAGTGCTTAGTTCATTCCCCTAAGCATTTCTTTGACTTATATGTCACTCCTTGAGCTGTCGATTACGGCGTGGTGTTGAATCTCTTCCTCGTGGTGTCATTTGATTTTGTGGAGTTGGAAACGGATGGTTGTGGTCCGTGAGTCCAACGTATAATTCTTCCTTTACTGTCCTTTAGGACATTATAGGAATCCTTGGAGTTGTAGTCACTCTTATCTGGCTGTCTGTCGAGAATGGAAATTTTCATGTTTTGAAAAAAAACTCATTGTATTTAAAAGGAAAAACCCGTTTTCGCCTACCCCCGTAGCCAGGACAGGCGAACGACGGAAACCGGGGGCAAGACGATCATTTTCATTCTGTGGATTTTTAAAGAAAACCTATTCTATAGAAATTCTGAGGTTACGAGACTTCTTTCTCAAAAATCTTGACCTGTAGTGTTTTGAATGGTGGTTTCTTGTTTCACCTTTGCTTCGGATCATTTTTAAGTCTCGGGTATGAGGCTTAGTGTCGTTTAGTGCACACATATAGTGTTGCCTTTCACCTCTTCTTGGTTGTTGATGTCACCATGTAGGTGATTTGACTAGTACACATGTTAGGGGCAAGGATGCTAAGTGGATTGCTTTCTTTTGTCCGGGTGCTCTCTCTAAACACTTGTGGTGTCTTAACCTTGACATTGTTGTCTCGGTTATCTGTTGGTTAACATTGGGATTTATTTTTCCTTGCTTTGGTTCCTTGACTATTACATGGCTGTCATGAGAGTAATATTCAGGTACTCTCCGAGATTCGACCGTTTAGCGTTCGTTTTCCATAGTGAGAGCGTTAGTGATTTGATTGACCCTATTGATGATAGTATTATGAGGTCGATGTGACGATGTGGTGATGTGATTTATGGTATTGATGAAGAGATATGATTGAGGTAATCCAGTCCTTGAGAGCTATATTTTCTCTAGGAATGGGATGAGGTTTGTTACATATATATATTATTCACATATATATATATAGATGACGATTGTGTTAGTACGCAAGGACGTGAATGTTTTTCCTCCGGTGTTCTCGGGGACTGAGTTATTAGAATTCCTTAGTACTAGTGGTGGATTTTGATCCCTATGGATATTAGAGGTGAGTGTGTTTCCCCTCTGTTTGGAATTTTTGGTTAGCGTTGTGAGCGCTTGATGATTTGTTAGATTGGACCAGGGTGTTACGTACTTAGTGTACGTTGGTGAGAGTAGTGTAGACTACTGGTGTTAGTACTTGGAGTACGAGTCTTAGTCGTACCTTATAGACTCTTGTTGTGTATTTATATATATGTATATTTATATATATCCCCAATATATACTCGCTTACGGTAGCATATGAGTACGTGCCTTAGGTTTTTCGTGGTTGGGTTATGTTGTGGGCTATGAATCTCACTAGATGGTTTAGCATTACCTAAACTGTTAGAGGATATGATAGTTAGAATATCATTTTTCCCACTTAGCTTATTTGCTGACAGGGGTATTTTATCGCCCCTTGGTATTCCCACACCAAGTTGCAGGAAATGTTGCGGCTACGGACAACATGCAGTGCAACGATAGCTTCTTTTATTTCCTTGTTACAGGTTTTGGAGTTGCACAGGGTGATGCGGTTACGATTGCAGCGCGACTGGTTTGGGGACGATAGTTATCTGCTGTCAGTTTCTTTACCCATTTTGTATGGGATTGTCATATATTTCTCTTGGTAGCCAATCTGTTGGTAGATCCCTGTTGGTGTATCATTTATTTCCTGTATTTATTATTTCAAGATGTCATTGTATCTATTTAACACTGCCATACGCATTTATGTATTCTTATTCGAGCATTTGTGGCTTTGTTGATTATAGAGGGTTGTAAAGGGGTAGCGGTGCTTCTTTCCACTACCTCGGCCATAGTAGGATTGATGAATGTTGGGCCTGTGAGCCATACTTATAATCGAACTATTATTGGCATGTTATTATGTTGTGGTTGTGTGTCCGGATGTTCCATTTACAAACAGAACTCTGCCGGATTTTTGTTAGACTCCGCTGCTTTATTCTATCATTCTATTGGGTATGAAATGTACCATTTTTTTTATCATTATTCCATACATTTTCATGGTTAATGATATCTTAGTTGGTTGCTCATTATAAGGATCACATCCTGGATTCCTTGGATGTCCCGGTTCGGGAGTCTTAAGAATTTTGGGGCATGTCAGTTGGTATCAGAGGATACTATAGTATTCGATTAGGCATAGAGTATGTTTTTCATTGTTATTCCATGTATTTCCTTATTATTGTTGACTCTAGTAGTCGCTTGACTGAAGTCATCCCTTGAAAATTCGCTGATTCTCTGGATTAGAGATTCGGAAATTTTAGGGGCGTGACAGTGACAGTACCATTCTCTTTATATTTGAACATTTTTTCCTTAAATTTTGAATTTGTATCTCATGTACAATTGTACTTCTCCCTTGTTTATTATTTTTCAGTAATAATGATAAATTTTGTATTCTCGAATTTGGTGTTCTATTTACTCTATTTGAATTAACCCATTTATTTTATACACAAGCAATATATGTGATAATTGTGATTTCTATAGGTTATATATAGATTTTCTAAGATGAACATCATTTTCGTAGTCAACACAACAACTAAGATGGTATTGCAATTATTTGATCTTATTATTACTTTCAATCTCTACTCATCATTTGTTTCTCTTTATGACATTTATAATATAAATATATAATCTAAAATTATTCTTCTCCGTCTAACACTTTGACTTTAGAAGTATTCTTTACTAGTTACTTATAAATATATATCTGTACCTGTTTTATTTTTATTTAATTAAACACTAATTATATCACCTCCAATGTAATATTTATATTTTTTATTTTTATTATCTGTAATTAAAATTTTATTAATTAACATATCAATTTAATACTTAAGTAACTTCTAATGCTTTAAAGTTTTCTTGGTTAATGATTAAAATGATCAATGAAAGCTTGTAATCCACATCTCTATTGTATTAATCCTTACAATATTAATATAAAATTTAATACCTTAGTTCTTTTGACTTTTAAAATTATTTTAATTAATGATTAAAATGATGACAACTTCTAATGTATTAATTATTATAATATTGTTTAAATTTAAAATTTTACTTTTTATTTTCTATGTAGTGTCCGGTATTTTTACGTGCTAATTTAAAGTTTTTATTAACACTTAAGTGCTTATGTGATTATGTGCTTAATGTGTTTATTTACTTAGCATGACTTACATATTTTATGTGATATTAAAAATTATAAGTTGCATGTTGATTTTCATTTTAAGAATAATGAAAATTATTAAAAACGAATTCGGGAATGAAATGACCGAAGGGTAAATGAGTAATTTCATATTTTGAGCACTTAGTGGAAAGAGTAGAGATTTTGGCTAAGTGTTAGGGCATGAGTGGCATGTTGGTAATTAGAGATGATGATAAGGGGTAAAAGGGTACTTAAGAGTCTTGATGACACTCTTGTGAATAACCCTAAGTTGGGAAAATATTGGTCATTTTATACTTGATCTTCTTCTCCCATCTTTGTTCTCAACCCTTGGATCATAGGACCTTGTTTGGATGTTACACGAATACATTAATGAATTAATCTTAGTCTTCCATTGGCAAGACTTCCTCTCCACCCTTGGATCATTTACTCAGTTTCCTAGCTTTATTCTCTACTCTTGGATTTGAGAAGGGTTAGTGGAGAATCTCTACACTTGTGTATTTCTCTCCATTGCAAGATATTTCATCTTCTCAACACAATCTCTTGGTCGCTCATTCTATCCTTGGTGTTCTTGACCTATTTTGGGTAAGTTTCTCTTCCTCTCTAGGGTTTTGTTCACAAGAACCCTAGCTTTCAAGTTCATAAGTTCCTTGTGTTAGTATTGACTTTACTCTTCCTTTTATTCATGTTTATGGAAGGTTGAGTTTTGCTTCCAACTACCAAGTGAGTTCCAATTATGGTAGCTCTTGATTTCATCTTGTGAAGAAGCTATAGGCGAGTTCATAGTTTCTTGATCTCTTGAATTCATTTTTTTCATGAAACCCTAATTTAGTAATCATTTGGGTTTGATTTGATTCTTGTGGTTGGAGCAACATGGATGATTTTCGGTTTTCTTGAAACACCATAGTAAATATTGTTGCTCATGTGGTGTGTTGATAGTTGGAATCTAATATATTCAACCTGCTTAGACCTCTTTGGGCATTCTTGAGTGAACTTGCTTGCAATTGAGGTAGGGGAAAATGGATTGTGTTCGTCTTTGTACGAGGGTGTGTGCGTCTATGTGTATATATGTCGTATATATATATATATATACATATATATGTATATATACGAGTTGAGTATTAGCAACTTAATTGATGAATTAGGCATTGAAAGCATGATTTTGTGATATAAATGCTTGTGGTGATTTATTGCTTATAAATGTGAAAATATAAGCTTCGTGATAATTTGAGTATATTGCATAAAGAAATAAACGTGTATTGTGATGGAATATGGTTGTGATTGTGAACCTTGATGCATTTTGAGTGTACCATGTAATCTCAAAACATGGGTATTGTTACTCCCCTAAAATTCCCGAAACCCCAATCCGGAGAATTAGCGAATTTCTAAAGGGCGACGTAAGTCAAGCAACCACTAGAGTTAACAATAATAAGGAACTACATAGAATAACAATGAAAAATATATTCCATGCCTAATCGAATACTAGAAACTCAATAGTATCATCTGATACCAAACTAACATACCCCTAAATTCCTAAGACTGCCGAACCAGGACATCCAAGAAATCCAGGATATGATCCTTAATACGAACGACCAACTAAGATATCCTTAACCATGAAAACATATGGAATAATTATAAAAATGGTATATTTTATACCCAAATGAATGATAGAACAAAATAACGGAATCTAACGAAAATCCGGTAGAGTTCCATTTGTACTGGTACATCCGGACAACCAACCACAATAGAATAACGTGCCAATAACAGTTCAATAATATCAGTAGCTCACAGGCCCAACATTCATCAATCCTACCAGGGCTGAGGCAATAGAAAGAAGTACCGCTACCCCTATACAACCCTCTATAATCAATAGACCCACAAATGCTCGAATAAGAATACAGAAATGCACATGACAGAGCATAATAGATACAATACCATCCTGAAATAATAAATACAGAAAATAAAAGATACACCAATAGGGATATGCCAACAGACTGGCTCCCAAGAGAAATATATGACAATCCCATACAAAAATGGGTAAAGAAACTGACAGTAGATAACTATCGTCCCCAAACCAGTCGCGCTGCAACCATAACTGCATCACCCTACGCAACTCCAAAACCTGTAACAAGGAAAACAAAAGGGAACTACCGTTGCACCGCATGCTGCCGTATCTAGGAAGATATATAGCCCACAACCTAACCCAGCCACAAAAATCAAAGACATGTATTCATATACTACCGTAAACGAGTATAAATATATATCGGGAATATATATATAAATATACAGATATATATAAGTACACAATAAGACTCTATAAGGTACAATTAAGACTTGTACTCCAAGTACCAACACCGGTAGTCTGCACTACTCTCACTACGTACTCTAGATACACGACGCATTAAATGCAAGTTCCAAAGAAGAAGCTCTTACAAATGACTGACAGATAGAGTAATAAAAATGACTGACATTATTTTTGAACCACCAATCAAGGTTTTTACACAAATATTTACAAAATTCAAGATATTAGATGATATGGAGCAATGGATTGGGGATAATATCATGGGCCCTGAAAATAGGCCCATCCGACCCAGATCCCTCATTATTGAAGGTCCAACTTTCACAGGAAAGACACAATGGGCCAGATCTATTGGGCCTCATAATTACTTACAGGGATGGCCCATAGACTATAAGAGATATAGCGATGATGCCTGGTACAATGTAATAGATGACATTCTAATTGATAAACTTCATTTTAATTGGAAACAACTAATTGGGGCTCAAAGGGATTGGCTAGGCTGGGTCAGATACGGAAAACACAAGGAAATTGCATGTGGTATTCCTACAATAGCGATCTGCAATCCTGGTCCCAACTCTTCAATATATCAGTGGTTACAGACGAAGCCAGATATACTGAAGTGGTCACATAAAGTAGTGGACTTCATATTCATCGATTCTCCGCTATTCTAGACACTGCGCGAACACTTACAATAATGGAAGGGGGTTTAATAAAGGATGTTCCAAACCCTATCTATGTCAAGACTCTCTTTAGTGACGAGAAATATTTCATGTTCGAGATCCGGATGAATTATAATTTGAGAAAACGGTTACACATCCGTTCTTGTTTTTTATAATATTTTATTATATTAAAACCTTCATTTCGTATATCCAATGAGAATGCAATCTCCATTATGTTTAAGGCCAGAATAATGGCATGGCTCAATTCTTTTGGTGTTATTTCATATCCTTTGTTACAAATAGCGATAAAAAAAATCATTGTATCCATATGCTTTGTATGTTTTTTAATAATATATTAGACCTATCCCTCTGGCTATCACTTTTGGTCAACATCTCTGGATCATTAGCTGAGCCTCTAAATATATCTCCAGGAGACGCAACAGCAATACCAGGACGTTTCTCCCATACAATCCACATAAATACTGGATGTTTTCTTGATACTTTCCCAACTTCATCACCCAATTCAATTCTACCATTTATTTTTAATTTTGTACATAATATTGACTGACTATGGCCGGTACCAATAGTGCATCTCGCAACACACTCATTTACAACCCTAACCCACCCACCATCTCTAGGAGATCGAGGTACCGGAAAAATAGTGTGAGACGATATAAACCCTCTAGATTATCGACTGAATCAGGAGTTATTGATGATAATGTTCAATTAGATGAACCTGGTTTGCATGTGAGGACTACATATAAGTGTTATATAAAAATGCCTATATTTGGTCATGAGCGGAAGGCCCATCGCATATTCATTAATTCACTACATATGTCTGGTTCTTTTCACTGTCCGTCATGGACAGGTGTAATGGATACGGATGAGAGTGGTAGAAAACCTAGTGGTCTATTCTATGGCAGAACCGTTACGCTATTTGTAGTAGTGGATCATCAACCTCATATTGGGAGTGATGGCATTCCAAATTTACAGGATATTTTCAGTGATGCGTCTAGTGAAGGTATGCTCGGAAGAGTATTTATTAGACGTGAACTAACCAGAAGGTTCACGGTGTTAGTGCGAGAGCTGATTCAAATTCTACCTAGTAGACTTGATTTGGAGGTTCCCTTTCACAGATACGTTATGTGTAATCGTTCCACCACTTTAGTTGAATTCAGGGATAATGGTTCTGATATTAGTGGAACGTATAACAACTGTAAAAATATAAGTTATTTGATGTATATTTTATGGGACTCAAAGAGTCAATATCTCTTACAGGGAAATGTAAATATCCGTTTGAGTTATAACTCCTAAAATAATAGATTGATTGTATTCAATATATGTGTAATATCTATCCTTTGATTAGAATAAATTGTTATCTGAGAAATAGCAAAATTGGAATGATTGATATATTTAATAAATATCTATATTTGAAAATGTTCGTGCAACGCCGTGAATATGAATATTTGTATCGGATAGACAATTATATTTTTATTAAAATGGAGGTTTCTTTACATTAGAATCCTTTACTTGCGTTACAGAACGCACAGTTGCATCTACAGTTGTTGCAACTAAATTGGTTAAATCTCCCCAATTGAGGGTGATATTATTATCGGAAGGGGAACTTCCTACTTGACTAATTGAACGACCCAAATCTTCTGGATCTGTAGGAGCGGTAATGTTCTGGGGATTGAACGACCTTGTAGAACCACATCGTAGTACATATATTGATGTGCGTCCTGGTAATACCTCGGATGCAGCGGTGATCCTAAGAGGATTTACGTATGGTATTCGATTTGAAGAACTTGTTGGTGGGGGATAGTGCCATACGTGTACATCCACTGCCGTATATCCTGGGGATATTATTTGTATTTCCGGTAGACGTATATTTATATCCTCTAGAGTTTTCGTCGTAGATAAATTCAGTTGTGCTGTTATCTGGCAGAAATTATGTGTGGAGGAGATTGTAGGGTCCTGCAACTGATATGTTGCCTTCCATGGACATGCTTTATCCTTTGACGAGAAGTATGAATTGCCGAAATATGTTGTATCGCAATTACATATGCGTATAGTTCCAACTACGTTGTATGCAGTTTGATTTCTGTATTTCATTACGCATCGATCGATTTTAATTTAACGCAAAGTAGCCCTGTGAGAAAATTGTTGTATGAGAGAAGGGAAGTAAAACTTAATCTGGTTGGGTTGTGTTATTGCAACACTATGTACCCAACAACAATAGAATAACCTGCCAATAACAGTTCAATAATATCATTGGCTCAAAATCCCAACATTCATCAATCCTACTAAGGCCGAGTTAGTGGAAAGAAGCACCGCTACCCCTACACAACCCTCAATAATCAACAGAGCCACAAATGCTCGAATAAGAATACAGAAATGCACATGACAGTGCAGAATAAATACAATACCATCCTGAAATAATAAATACAAGAAATAAAAGATACACCAATAGGGATATGCCAACATACTGGCTCCCAAGAGAAATATATGAAAATCCCATACAAAAATGGGTAAAGAAACTGACAGCAGATAAGTATCGTGCCCAAACCAGTCGCGCTTCGACCATTACCGCATCACCCTGCGCAACTCCAAAACCTGTAACAAGGAAAACAAAAGGGAACTATCGTTGCACTGCATGCTGCCGTATCTAGCAAGATATATAGCCCACATCCTAACCCAACCACGAAAATCCAAGGCACGTACTCATATGCTACCGTTAGAGCTGCCAATTTCAGACACGAATTGACCCGTTTGACACGATTATATTTATTGTTATATTTATTTGCTGATTTTTTCTATTCTCTAATTGGTCATGGATTCAAATACATTAATAAACTATTACTGAATTGTGTCAATTTCAATTTCAATTTCATTTTTATTTTTTATTTTTTATTTTTCGTGTTGGATTGTATTATATTTAAAATGTTTGATTTTTGTGTCAACTAGTATCAGATTGCCCTGTTGACCCGTGGGTCGACCTGTTGACACGAATTGCCAGTCCTAGCTACCGTAAACGAATATATATATATATATCTAAATATACACATATATATAAGTACACAACAAGAGTCTAAAAGGTACAACTAAGACTTGTACTCCAAGTACCAACACCGATAGTCTACACTACTCTCATTACATACTCTAGAGACACGACAATCATGTCCAATCTAACAAATCATCCAATGCTCACAATGTTACCCAGAAAATCCAAACAGAGGGAAACACACTCACCTCTAATATCCACAGGAATCAAAATCCACAACTAGTACCAAGGAAGGCTCATAACCCATTCCCCGAGAACACAGAAGAAAAAACACTCACGTCCTTGCTTACTAACACAATTGTCATCTACATATATATATATGAAC
The DNA here is from genome assembly GCA_963922005.1 of Cornus suecica. Taxonomy (NCBI): domain Eukaryota; kingdom Viridiplantae; phylum Streptophyta; class Magnoliopsida; order Cornales; family Cornaceae; genus Cornus; species Cornus suecica. The sequence goes on along the minus strand of OY998243.1, from coordinate 35,192,769 downwards.
AATATATATATATATATATATATAACAAACCTCATCCCATTCCTAAAGAAAATCTACCTCTCAAGGACTGGATCACCTCAATCATATCCCTTCATCAATACCATTCATCACATCATCACATCATCATATCGACCTCATAATACTATCATCAATAGGGTCAATCAAGTCACTAACGCTCCCACTATAGATAAGGAACGCTAAACGGTTGATTCTCGGAGAGTACCTGAACACTACTCTTATGACAACTCCATAAAAGTCAAAGAACCAAGCCAAAGGAAAAGAAGTCCCAATGCTAAACCAACAGATAACCGAGACAACAATGCCAAGGTTAAGAACACTACGAGTGTATAAGGAAAACACCTGAACAAGGAAACCAAAGAAAGGGAAAAGAAGTCCCAATACTAAACCAACAGATAACCGAGACAACAATGTCAAGGTTAAGAACACCACAAGTGTTTAGTGAAAACAGCCGAATGAGGAAACCAAAAGCGAATGGCCGAGAGTGGAAGTTATGAAAAGATGAATCCCGGGGATTCAATAATTTTTAAGAAATATGTTTTAAAACTCGAACCAATCCATTCGGCATCCATGCCCCTAACGTATGAAAACTGAAATAACCTAGGTGTTGACATCAACAACCAAGAAGAAGTGAAAGGCAACACTATATGTGTGCACTGAACAACAACAAGCCTCAAACCCGAGATTTAAAATGATTGGAAGCAACGATGAACAAGAAAACACCTTTCAAAACTCTACAGGAAAATGACCGTCTGGCCCCCGAGAAAGAAGTCTTTCCTTTAAGAAACCACACAGTAAAAATGACTGTCTTTCCTTTAAGAAAACACATTTGAGAAAGAAGTCTCAAAATCTTAGAATCTCGAGAAAAGTAATAAAATAGTTTTTCCTTTAAGAAACCACACAGTAAAAATGACCGTCTTGCCCCCGGTCTCCTTCAGTCGCCATCACAGGCTTTTAGAAGTTAAAAATCGTTTTAAAGAAGATATTAAGATCATTTTATAAAGTACTAAATCTCTTAGTTGTTATCGGGGTAGGCGAAAACGAGTTTTTCCTTTAAATACAAAGAGTAAAATTTCAAAACTTAGAAAACACCGTTTTCAAAAGACAGCCAAATAAGAGTGAACACAACTTTACGAATTCCTATAATGTCCAAGAGGACAACGAAGGAAAGTACTACATTGGGTTCACGGAACACAACTATCCGTTTCCAGCCCCACAGAATCAAATGATAACATAAGGAAGAGGTTCGGCACCACGCCGTAATCGACGACTCTAGGAGTAACATAGAAGTCAACGATCACATACTAGTGTATAAAACACCGTATAAGAAATGCTTAGGGGAATGAACTAAGCATAGGAAACAACACTACAGTACCCCAAGTACTTAATAAAATTACTTAACCATAACCTCTTCTCACCCAATCAAAATCTCAAATACAATTGATAAACCATTCCTTAAAAGGTGAAATACCCCTAAAAGTTTATACTACAACATCCTCTAAATCCACAATCTTATCACTCACCTTATCTAAGGCCTCAAATCTCCATTGATACTAGAATCAATCCCTAACCTCAAATCTTCAAAAAGGTCACACAACAAACCACGATCACAAAACTATTACCCGCCTTCTCTAAGGCATCAACTCAAAATCGATTCTACAATCCATCACTAACATCAACTATCCACAAAAGTCACTACGCCAATATACTTAACCTCCCCCAATGGCACAAAGTATATAACCACAAGTATAAAGATATACTTTTCATTTATACTTTAACAATTTCCTCATTTAAGTCATGTTTTCACATTAATCACTTTCAGTTGAGCATTTTATAAAATATGAATTTATTTTGCAATATTCATAATTAACATGCTCCAAAATCCACAATAAACCTACTCCAGCATCACATGTAATAGTATCACATATACATGTCAATGAAATCACATAAATACTGTACAATGCAATATTACTCACAGACCACCTGTGATACGCACACAAAAACACACCCTTCCCAAGGGTGACTGGATAATTCTCCATAATTCCCCTGAGGATACAAGCTTACTAGGGAATGTAGACTCATCGAAGACATTCTCCATGACCCAGTCGCGCACATAGGCTTTGGACGATATGTCTTCCCCCTATCATCTGCATTTCTCGGAAGATTAGTTTCATGGGAGCAAGAAGCACCCCCTGGCCAATTGTTTCGACGATCAATCACAAATGTCTACTTATGCACCACACGCAAACAGAAGTAGACAACACCGATTGAATATTTCTCTGCAAAAGGTGAACTCGTGCACTACATGCACCAAAACCCATGTACTCACACGACATGGTGTATCCAATAAAAATCATGCCTTGACATAAATATGTAATGCATCATATATATGAAAATGTCCACATGATACCAACATGAATGTCATAATCTCTTTAACATGCTTTTAAAATACAATAAAAGCATTTAAATCACATGGAAAACAAGTTCATGTTTTTATACAATATATTTTCTTTAATTCTTTAGGAAAATATTTCAATTTCATTTAACATGCCTTTAAAACAATTAAAGCAAATAATCCATGTATCGTAAGGGGAACCTTACATAACATCTAAGTTTACGTCCCTCACGTCACATACCCCTAACACAGTAAAAATGGAACTAATATAGCGTTCTATGTTCACGTCTAACTCTTACAAAATTCTAGTAACCCATTTTAAGTGTTAAGGGGTTATTAAGCCCCCTATTCTCATTCAATTCAAATAGGAATTTATTTAGTTTCGTAAGAAATAATTTAATTAATTTCTCAAATTAATTTCTAAGTCATACTTCGATTCTAACCCAAATATAGAAATTCTAAAATAAATAAGGGTTTGAACACCCAAACCACGTCAACGACACAGAAGTGAGAATAAAATTTCCCACCTAAATTTATGCTTACAAAACCGCCTGAAACGGCCCACCGTGAACAGTACCGGCGCCCGAATATGGAGTCCGCCGACCAAAGTCACCCAAATAATATTTTGAATATACCAAAATGTCCGCCTCGACAACCTATACGATACATACGAAGCCCATTAGCAATAGGTCAATCAATTTGGGTGAATCTAAAATAACCCAAATGAAAATCAAAACCTATAAACGCGATTTCCCGACAAACTGTTTAACGGAAAATTACAAAACTTTAGTATGTTGAACACTAAGTCAAGACGAAACTACTCTCCAAAAATTGTCATCATCGGACCAACGAAATTCGTCGAACCAACAACCCGAAGCTCCGGCCGAACCAGCCAGCTCCCCCCAATGATTTGGCCAAATCACTGAACCTCTGGCCGCAATCCACCAGTAGCCACCACCTAATTATTCGTTGCTGTCGCCTTCCCGACCCAGGCTTTGCACATCACCGTCGTCACCGCTGTCAGCGACCATCACCTGGCCGCTCCTCTCTCTCACGGAGCTCCCTCTCCTGAGTCTCACGTAACTCCTATCTCTCTCTCTCTCGATCGATCGATCACCAGCCATGGAGAGGTTAAGGAGAAGTGTGGCTTCATCGTGTGAAAAGAAGAGAAGAAGAAGGAGATGTGCGTGAGTGGGGTTGCATGTGAAGAATATCAAATCTGTATACACATATACATATATGTTGTATTACAAAAGTGACCATGTTAATATCCATAATTACAAAATAAACCAACCTCTATATGATTATTTGCAATAATCTATATAGGAATACTTAATCCAAAATTATAACGGACCAGCTCCCAAGTGTGATCACGCGAACTGGCAATTCCATAGGACACCAATTCATTGATATAAGCCCAAAATAAATACACTGGGGTAGAAACCCAACAACCGAAACACCTACAAGCCGGATCAAATAAAAAGTGTCGTCGCCCAGTAGAAGTACTAAACATTAAATGTCGAAACGATATCGCGTAGTTGATAACAAGAATTCCCAAAGTCATCAAGAGAAACCGTAAAGTCATTCAGTCGACTTTAAAACTAAACGTGAAAAATTTACACGCGAAATACCAGGAATAAACAATGCGTCAAGAACCAGTGACGTCATAACCGAAATTAAATCAGAACAATTTCAAGAAAAAGGAAAATAACACGGGGTGTTTGGATCGTCGTAACAAGTGGCTGGGGGTGCTTCTTACTCCTATGGAACTAATCTTTCAAGAAATGCAGACGATAGGGGGAGGACTTGTCCAAATCCTATGTCATGACCGCGTTGTGTTGACGGTCATCCTTGTTAAAAGTGTGAAGTGTCAAAAGCACTTGGGAAGAATCGGTACGATAAATCTACCTTCCCTTATGAGAATATAGTGAAGGGTTATAGAATGATCCCGTTGACCCTTAGAGTAGGGTGTGTGTTGTGTGCTTACCATGGGTGTGTTGGTCGCATTGCATCTTAACTTCTATATATATGTTATTGTGGTTTTGATGATTGAAGCATGTTATAATTGTTAATAATTATGTTGTGAGTATGTTGGGGAACTTATTTGTTGGGTTCGATGGGGTTCCGAATTGGTGTGAGAGCCATGGGGAATAAGAGACTGGCCTAGGGTTAGTGGTATGAACCTTGGGTGGGTTGAACCACTCGGACTATCGAGATTGAGGCAATGACGCTTCCTCTACTGGGCTAGTGAGCTCACCCCACGCCTTATTACTTTTTCAGCTGATGATTCTGTTGGGAGAGTTTTGTAGTCTCTCCGTGGATGTGTGGCATTATGTTCGGCTTTTGTGCATTGGTGGCGGATCATACTTATATTTTGTTGGGCATTAGGTTGATAAACATGTATCAATATGTTTCTTTTGTCCATGTAAATCAAACGTGTAAAACTACTTTATTTTGATTCGGCTAGCATGTTAGTCAAGGTGTTATTGTTTATGTACATTCCTTGGAGCGCTATACGCGTGGATTATATTATTTTGGTGCACTTCGGTGCTGGAAATGTAAGACTAGTTTGTATTATGAAAACTATGTCCTATTTTGCCTTGGTGCGGTATAATTATTAAATGTATAAATTCTTTTGTCTTGAGGGTGATGTGCATAATAGTTATTGAATGTAGTAATTAGGTATCCGGCCAAAAATGTGTTTTTCTAGATTTTCAAACAAACCCTGTCGTTTTGAATAGAAAAACCCATTTTCAGCTACCCCCGTAACCCCGATAAACTTCCTTGTTGTTAGAAATGGATTTAATTAAATTCATTTTAATTAAAAATTTCAGTTTTCCAAAAGTCTTATTTTTTTTAGTTTGGGCATGTCAGGAGGCACGTGACTGTTGTACGCACACACGGTGCACTGCAGCGCGTAGCAATTGTAACACCCCGCTCCAACACTTGGTATAATATTGTCCGCTCTGGGCCCAACCCGCATGGTTTTGCTCTTGGGCTCCTCCCAAAAGGCCTCATACCAATTGGAGACAACACTGCACATATAAGTACATCCCCAGACCTCTACCCGGGCGATGTGGGACATCACAATCATCCCCTCTTGGGACCCAGCGACCTCGCTGGTGTTATCCACAGGCTTGTGCATGCACCGGCATGTCATGCCATGGCCTGCTGCAGCGGCATGCGACGCCTGATGTTCGAAAATCTGTATTTTCCTCCTCACACGTCGGAATGGACCCCCGTTTGTTTCTATGGGTTTTCCTATGTCAAAATTATTGAGATAAATTTTGAAATGACCATTTTAACCCTGAATTGACTATTTTACCCTTGGTGAAAGAGGGGTAGCTCAACTTTAGTTTTTAGGTCGATGTTGTTTGACACCATTTTAAAAAAATCATATATCCTTCCTCGTGACTTCAAATTAGGTTCCGTTTGTTTATATGGCTTGTGTCAGGTCCAAACTTTGTAGTTGTAGTTGGAAATTACTATTTTACTCCTGGTTTGACCATTTTACCCTTGCGTAAACATGGGGGGTCAGAATGATTCATTCAAAGTAATGAGTAAATCAGTTTACCTTCTTTTCGATCCCGTGTGATATGTTTTACCATATTTGAGATGTTGTATGTATATTTTACCCATTTATGGATTTTATTTCATTTCCATTATTTCCGCATTCACTCCCTTAGCTTTTAGGCTCGGGTTTTTGAGTCCTAGGAAATTAGGGGTGTGACATTCTATCTGTCATGTGCATTGTGCATCGCACGTGTATTCTTACTACTAATCTATACTACTATTAAAAGTGTGAAAATTTAACAATCATTATCCTAAATAAAATTTCATGTAAAAATTTCATATGTAATTTTTCAATTCCAATTCTACTTGAATTATAATTACAAAATTTAACTAAATTTTACAACTCGAATCCAAATTCTACTTAAACTATAATATATTGAATTGTAATCCTAATTAGATAAAAAATAAATCTATGAAAAAAAATTACGTACAAATGTATTTAACAATCATTATCCTAAATAAACTCTAATATTGAATTCTATATATAATTATAATTAATAATCCTAATCCTAATTGTATAAGGGAGCCGATCGAGGAGTTATTGAGTTGTTTGCTATTTTAAAAGGGAATTTGATTGTTATTTGAATATGATTCCAAATGGTAACCCTATATATACGTCGACGTATCTCTATTTAAATCCTACGATTCTCACATCTCTTTCTTAGTCCCCAATTGCAATTCTTTTATTATATTTTAATATATTTCAAATTTTATTGTTATAATTTGTTATTGTTTATTTATTCATCCCGTAGTATTGACTTTTTTAAAGTTTTTCTTTTGTTGTTGCTATTGTGATCTTATATTTTATTATTGTGTCGTTATTTTGTAGGTTTATATATTCAACTGGAGTGAGTTTAAAGAAAGATATAATGGAAGGTATTTAGATGGTTTTAAATTTTGGTTTTAGTTTTTTATGTTGTGCAATTTAATTTTTTATTTATTTATTTATTTTTATATATTATAGATTTATATATTTTTTAACAGGATTCCATGTGCGTAGCACGTAGACTTAAACTAGTAAATTATAAAAGTATGAGGGACTTCTATTTTCTCTATACATTTATATGTTTGTATCCATTACTATAATATTTCTAATATATTTTGTCATATGAGTCGATGTCATTGATTTCAGTTATGATTGCTCTTAATATTATTAAACGTTCGTAAATCAAAATCAATTGCTAAAAATCTAAAAAAGTAGAATCTTATAAATAAATGAATATTAGGCTTTTTTACTTAAGTAAAAAAACACTTTTTCAAATATTTGAAAATAATTTTATAATTATATGTGATCTTTTTTTTATTCATTATAATTAATTTTTTCATATGAATAACCACCTTTTAAAATATAATTATGGATGCTACTAATGACAATAAAAGTTTATGTTGGCTTTGAAATTCTATTTCAAACAATAAATCTTATTTTGATATTAACAAAACATTCAAAACCGTGTTTGGTACTAATATGACTTTGAGCTAAGTGTTTCAGCAAGTACAGGTAAATGATTTGGAAAAGGCATTAAAGCAACAAGCGATAAGGAAACTCAAGCGCAAACTCGAAGAAGGACAAAAAGATAAAAGAAAGAACAAAAGCTGGACTGAAGACCTGGGGTAGATAGATCGGGGTGAGAATATTGTAACAAGGTATCTTATGCGTTGCTTGGTCTTATAAGCTCAAGTATTTAATCAAACGAACTCAAATGGATCAAAAACGGACCTTGAAAATATTTCTTGGAGTCACCTAGTCGACTGTGACCTAGTCGAGTGGCCAATAAGGACCCAACCTACTAGATGAACCAGTGAGCTATAAAAGTTTTGACTGCATGAGGCAGTCGACTGACTGTGCCCAGTCGACTGGCAGTTAAGGGCCCAGCCGACTAACTGAACTAGAGAGTTATGAACATTTTTGATTGCCTGAGGCAGTCGACTAGCCTATCCAATGCAGTCCACTGACTCATGAGGCAATCGACTGGCCTTCTTGAGGCAGTCGGCAGACCTTAGCCGTTGGGGAAAATATTTTAAATCTAAGCATGGAGGCAGTCGACTGGGTGCCGGTAGGCAGTCGACTGGGTGCTTCAGGATTTTAAGGAAAAGTATTTCTAAACAATATTTTTGCCCAAAAACAAATGATTTGGCTTGCTGATTTTCAGGTCCTACTTTCCATATTGTCTACGGTGAGATACACTCTCCAAACCCTAGTGTTACACTATATAAAGAAAGAGATATGGATTGAAATCTCAAGGTTCTTGTGTGAGAAAGTTTTCAAATATTATTCATCTCTAATTTTCTCTCAAGCATCTTCTGAAAAATCTTTTGATAGCAAGAAATGTCAAAATCTCGTTTTTCACTCCTATCATTTTGAAGATTTAAACTCAAGCTTTGTGCTTATTCTCTTATTGAAAATATATTGTGAGAATATATATATCTTGAGTTCTTGAAATATCACCTAAAAACACTTGAGCTTATATTGATCTATCTTCCATAAAAACCTTAGGGTTTTGAGTGTTTTTGTTTCTTGAGTGATATATTGATTGCATACACAAATATGTGATCTTGGGTGAGTGAAACCCATTGTATCAAGGGAGGATTGTTCTCTTGATTGTGTGAAGAGCTAGTTAGCTCTTTTGCAAAGGTTTTGCTATTCCACCTATTGAAGGAAGAGCCATAGTGTGAGGATCAGGAAAGTCTCAAGGAAGGGGATTATTTGAGCCTAGGAGTAGGAGTTACCGAACCTCGTAAACATCACGGTGTCAATATCTCTATCTCTATCTCCTTACTTTATGTTCATGCATGCTTATTTTATATTGTGGTAAATAGATTGTTGAAATTAAGTGAAATTATTCATTGCATATTTTACCTTGTAAATTAATATTGAACCTTGTTGCATGTTCTAGTAAGAATTCAAAGGAGTTAGAAATTATTTTTAAAACCCTATTCACCCCCCTCTAGGGTAAATTAGTGACTTACAATTGGTATCAGAGCTTAATCTCTACTTGTTTTAGACTTAACCGTCTTAGAGAATGATCATGGCCTCAAACATAGTCACTCATGTAGAAGGACAATCTAACAATAGGCCCCCATGGTTTGAGGGTTCAAACTATAGTTCTTGGAAGACTAGAATGATAGATTTTCTTCAAGCTATTGATTATCAAATTTGGCTAGTTATTGTCGATGGACCTTTTACTATTACCAAAGTGGTTGATGGAAAAACTATTCTCAAATTGCCCAACGAATGGGATAATGATGAGCATAAACTTATGTCATTTAATGCCAAAGCTAAGGTTAATCTAAATTGTGCCTTAAGTCCAAATGAATTTAACCGAGTCTCTACTTGCTCCACGGCCAAAGAAATGTGGGATAAACTTGAAGTTACTTATGAAGGAACTACTCAAGTTAGAGAATGTAAAATTGATATACTAATGCATGAATATGAACTATTTGCCATGAAGGAAGATGAAAATATGAATTCTATGATGTCTTGTTTTACTAATATTTTGAATGGACTAAAGCATCTTGGTAGAATTATTCCTAGATCCGATGCGGCACGCAAAGTCCTTAGAAGCCTTCCGATCAAATGGGATGCGAAGGTGACGACTATTAAAGAAGCACACGATCTTAACACTATAAGTCTCGATGAGATCTTCGGGTCACTCCTTACATAGGAAATTACCTTAAAATCTCGTGAAGAAGACGCCAAGCCTAGAAAAGGTATAGTCTTGCAAGCTTCAACTAAAAGTGAAGCAAATGAGAGAATCGAAGAAGAGGTTGATGAAGACATTGCCTTGATCACTCAACAATTCAAGAGATTCATTCAACGAAAGAAGGCTAAAGGTCGAAGGTTCTTAAAGAGGAACGAACCAAGAGGAGAGACAAGCAAGAAGGAGTCCATTACTTGCTTCAATTGTGGTAAACCGGGGCACTATAGAAATGAGTGTTTCAAGCCTAAAAAGGAGAACGAGAAAAGGCCAAACAAAATTGCCATGAATGTAACATGGGATGATTATGACTCTTGTGATTCGGATGAGAAAGAAAATGGTGAGGAAATTGCAAATCTTTGCCTCCTGGCAAATGAAGATGAGGTACATTTAAATTTACATGCATTAGATAATTTCATTTTGTCATATGATGAACTCTTATTTTCTCATAATGAATTACAAGATGCAATTGAAAATTTGTATGACGAGTTTGAAAAACTAGCTAAGAAACATAGTTTGCTCAAGAAATCTAAATCTTCATGTAATTCTACTTCTCACACCATAGTTGATGTAAATGCAACAAATGACAAAATTATGAAGATAGAAGAGGAAAATATTTTATTGAAAAAGACTATTGATGATCAAATAAACATCTTAGCAAAATTCACAAAAGGAAAAGAAAACTTGAGCATCATGCTAGGAAGACAAACAAACTCTTTTGACAAATGCGGCTTTGGATATGATGCATTCAACAAAGATGCAGTTTTATTGAAGAAAAGAAAATCATTAAAGCATACTTTTTCAAAACAATCTTCATTCTCAACCTCTATTGATCACAACCATGTCTCATGATACTATTGCAAGAAAAGAGGTTACAAACCAAATGCATGTTTTCTAAGAAAGAAGAAGAAAATTGTCTCAAAAATGTTTTGGGTTCCAAAAGGAACCATTGCATCTCTACGTGCAAAATAAAACTTGGTAACTAAATCATTTTAGGTTCCTAAAGGAACTATTGCATCTCTTTCTAACCATAATGGACCCAAAATAGATTGGGTACCAATAAAAGTCACGTAACGTTGTGTCGTAGGTATGCTTGAAGTCCGCCTCAAAAGAAAGATGGTTCCTTGATAGTGGATGTTCAAGGCACATGACGGGGGACAAATCAAAATTCATGTCCCTAAAATCTTATGAAGGAGGAAGCGTTACTTTTGGAGACAACTCACAAGGAAAAATTGTTGGAATTGAATCATTTGGTATATCTCATTCTCTAGCTATAGATAATGTACTTTTAGTTGATGGTTTAAAGCATAACTTGTTTAGTATTATCCAACTTTGTGACAAAGGTTATGATGTTATCTTTAGGTCAAATGGATGCATAGTTGAGAAAGATGGAAAACAATTGTTCAATGTAAAGAGAAACGGAAATTTATATACTATGTTGCTATGTGAATTAAATGAACAAGATGTTAAGTGCATTGTCACATCGAGTGAAAATATTTGGTTATGGCATAGACGCTTAGGACATGCTAGTATGGACCTCATTCAACGTTTGTCAAAAAATGAATTAGTCAAAGGCCTCCCGAAGACTAATTTTTCAAAAGATAAATTATGTAGTGCATGTCAAATAGGTAAGCAAGTGAAATCTTTTTTCAAGAGAAATAAAGATATCACCACTTCTAGACCCTTAGAGTTACTTCATATGAACCTCTTTAGTCCGGAGAGAATGGCTAGCTTAGCCGGGAAACTCTATGTACTTGTTATAGTAGATGACTACTCTAGATTTACTTGGGTTCACTTTCTTGCTCATAAAAATGAAACTCAATCCATTCTTGATAAATTTTATTGAGTCATTGAAAATGAAAAAGATTTGAAAATCAAGAAAATTAGAAGTGATAGAGGTACAGAATTTGACAATCAAGATCTTATGTGATGAATTTGGTGTATCTCATGATCTCTCGGCTCCAAGATTTCTTCAACAAAATGGGGTAGTTGAAAGGAAAAATAGATCTTTACAAGAAATGGCTAGGACTATGTTAAATGAACACAACCTTCCCCAAAGTCTTTGGACTGAAGCGGTAAATACCGCTTGTCATGTCATAAATAGAGTTATCATCCGAATCAAATTGGGTAAGACTCCGTATGAGTTGTGGAATGGTCGGAAACCCATTATTGGGTATTTCAAAGTGTTTGGTTGTAAATGTTTCGTTTTAAATGATAAAGATAACTTGGGAAAATTTGACTCCAAATCGGATGAAGCAATTTTCTTAGGGTATTCCTCAACTAGTAGAGCCTTTACAGTCTTTAACAAAAGGAATTTAACCATGGTAGAGTCTATCCATGTTGTTTTTGATGAATCACTACTCTACCCTCACCCAAAGTTAACCTAGATGATGATAAAGTTGTAGGAATTAAGGATAGTTTCAATAATCCCAATATCTTTAACTCATCAAGTAGGCAAATGGATAAGAGTGAAGTTGGAAATCAATCTAATGATGACTTGACTAGCTCCATTCCTAAATCTTTGAGGATTGTGCACAACCATCCTCTTGACCAAGTCATAGGTAACCCTTCAGAAGGTGTTAACACAAGATCTCAACTTAGAGACTTATGCAACCACATGGCTTTTGTGTATAATATTGAACCCAGAAACTTCCATGAAGCTCAATGTGATGATTCTTAGAACATGGCTATGCAAGAGGAACTAAATCAATTTGAACGCAATCAACTTTGGCATTTAGTCCCTCAACCCACACATCAAACTATAATAGGCACTAAATGGGTTTTTCAAAATAAAAAGGATGAAAATGGAGTGATTATTCGAAATAAAGCAAGATTGGTAGCTCAAGGTTACAATCAAGAGGATGGCATTGACTATGATGAAACCTTTGCACCCATAGCTACATTAGAAACAATTAGAATGCTTCTTGCATTTGCATCATCTAGAAATTTCATTCTTTATAAAATGGATGTCAAAATTGCTTTTCTAAATGGAACTATAGTTGAAGAAGTGTTTGTAAAGCAACCACCCGGCTTTGAAAATGAACTTTTTCCAAATCATGTTTACAAATTATCTAAAGCTTTATACGGGTTAAAGCAAGCTCCTAGAGCTTGGTATGAACGGCTTAGTGACTTTTTACTTCAAAAAGGGTTTTGTAAAGGCAAAGTTGACAACACTCTCTTTACAAAAACTATCAAGAATGATTTGTTGATTATCCAAATTTATGTTGACGAAATTATATTCGGATCCAAAAATACTTCTCTTTGCAAAGATTTCGCATCTAGTATGCAAAACGAATTTTAAATGAGTATGATGGGTGAGTTGAATTTCTTCTTAAGGTTGCAAATCAAGCAAAGCTTGGATGTGTTATTTGTTAGCCAATCTAAGTACACTAAAGATTTGCTAAAACGATTTGCCATGGAGGGTGCCAAATATGCCATTACTCCTATGAGTACCTCTATTAAACTTGACAAAGATGAAAGTGGAAAATGTGTTGATAGAGGCATGATAGGAAGTTTATTCTATTTAACTGCTAGTAGACTGGATATCATGTTTATGTATGCTTATGTGCTCGCTTTCAATCTTGTCCTAAAGAGTCTCACTTGCTAGCCGTAAAACGTATTTTTCGCTATCTTAGTGGGATGATTAACTTAGGACTATTGTGTCCACGTAGCACTACACTTGATCTCACTAGTTATTCGGATGGCGATTTTGCGGGTTGTATGGTGGATAGGAAAAGAACAAGTGGTACATGTCATTTTCTAGGTCACTCTCTTGTTTCATGGTCAAGTAAAAAGCAAAATTCGGTTGCCTTGTCTACGACTGAAGCAAAATTCGGTTGCCTTGTCATTTTCTAGGTCACTCTCTTCGAGTGATTTCGATCCTCTCGAAGCAGTTTGGGCCATCTCAGTGAATAAAACCACCACTGTCACTTCTGAGTTTCCTTCTTCCTCGCTTACTCCCGAGGCTCGACTAGTGCACAATATTATCACATATTCCATTTTGCCCAAGTCTGGAAGCCGGAGTCTTGTGTCGATTATGGAAGCTTTTCTTGTCTACTGTGTCATGACTGGTCGAAAGGTCAATCTTGCTTTCCTCTTCATTTCGGCAGTCCTCGAGTGCCACAAGAAGAAAGGCGCACTCATTTTTCCCACCCATTTATCATATCTTCTTGGTCGGAACGGTGTGCCACTCGGTGACGAACCTACAGAGAATAATCTGATTTTTTTGGACCGCACGCATCTCAAGTAGATGCATATCGGTAAGAATGCCGATGGAGTGTTGGTCTCACTTAAGTTTGTTCCTTCTGCGGACCAGACTGGTCCATTTGTTCCTCATCATGATGCTCCTCCTCCCGAGGCACCTCGTCCGGACGTTCCAACTTCTTCTTTTCCGTCTCTTGGTAGCTATTTCGATATTCCAGATTTTGGGTTCGGGGGAAATCCCAAAACTCTTACCCAAATCTTGGAAATCGTAAAGCGCAATGAAGAAGCCCAAAAGCGCAATGAGGAGGCCCAAAAGAAGATGGCCAAGGATATGAAGCATCTTGAGGACAAGATCGACCGCATCGCCACTACCATGGACGCTTTTCGCCATGTCCCTCCGCCTTTTTGATGTTGTCAAAGGGGGAGAATGTTTTAGGGTGTTTGTGTTTGGCCATAGGTCCATTTTGTGTAGCATAGGACGTTACCTATGTTTGTTGTTTATGCTATCTTTCATTTTATTTATATGTTTTATCATTTCGTAATGTGTAGTATAAAAACAATATGTACCGAACTCACAATTATTAATTGAAATATGTTGTTTCTATTATCTTTCAATGCATTACGTAAAAGAGTATCAAATTGCAAAATTTATTTCCTAAGGGGGAGCATGCAAATAAAAATGAAAGATGCATACATTGAGGAGGAGTATCACTTGATACTTCACTATTTATGCGCAAATACGAAATGTTTTGTCAACATACAAAAGGGGGAGATTGTTGGCTCTGAAATTCTATTTCAAACAATAAATCTTATTTTGATATTAAGAAAACATTCAAAACCGTGTTTGGTACTAATATGACTTTGAGCTAAGTGTTTCAGCAAGTACAGGTAAATGATTCGGAAAGATCATTAAAGCAACAAGCGATAACAAAACTCAAGCGCAAACTCGAAGAAGGACAAAAAAATCAAAAAAAGAACAAAAGCTGGACTCAAGACCTGGGGTAGATAGGTCGGGGAGAGAATATTGTAACAAGGAATCTTATGCGTTGATTTGTCTTATAAGCTCAAGTAATTAATCAAACGAACTCAAACGGATCAAAAATGGACCTTCAAAATATTTCTTGGAGTCCCCCAGTCGACTGGCCATGAGATGGTAGCCGACTGACTGTGACCCAGTCGACTAGCCAATAAGGACTCAGCCAACTGGATGAACTAGTGAGCTATAAACGTTTTGACTGCATGAGGCAGTCGACTGACTATGCCCAGTCGACTGGCAGTTAAGGGCCCAGTCGACTAACTGAACTAGAGAGTTATGAACATTTTTGATTGCCTGAGGCAGTCGACTAGCCTATCCAATGCAGTCCACTGACTCATGAGGCAATCGACTGACCTTCTTGAGGCAGTCGACAGACCCTAGCCGTTGGGGAAAATAATTTAAATCTAAGCATGGAGGCAGTCGACTGGGTGCTTCGGGATTTTAAGGAAAAGTATTTCTAAACAATATTTTTGCCCAAAAACAAATGATTTGGCTTGCTGATTTTCAGGTCCTACTCTCCATATTGTCTAGGGTGATATACACTCTCCAAACCCTACTGTTACACTATATAAAGAAAGAGATATGGATTGAAATCTCAAGGTTCTTGTGTGAGAAATTTTTTAAATATTATTCATCTGTAATTTTCTCTCAAGCATCTTCTGAAAAATCTTTTGATAGCAGGAAAGATCAAAATCTCATTTTTTACTTCAATGATTTTGAAGATTTAAACTCAAGCTTTGTGTTTATTCTCTTATTGAAAATATATTGTGAGAATATATATATCTTGAGTTCTTGAAATATCACCTAAAAACACTTGAGCTTGTATTGATCTATCTTCCATAAAAACCTTAGGGTTTTGAGTGTTTTTGTTTCTTGAGTGATATATTGATTGCATACACAAATATGTGATCTTGGGTGAGTGAAACCCATTGTATCAAGGGAGGATTGTTCTCTTGATTGTGTGAAGAGCTAGTTAGCTCTTTTGCAAAGGTTTTGCTATTCCACCTATTGAAGGAAGAGCCATAGTGTGAGGATCAGGAGTAGGAGTAGGAGATTATTTGAGCCTAGGAGTAGGAGTTACCGAACCTCGTAAACATCACGGTGTCAATTTTCTCTTTTCTAAGAAGGGTTAAAACAAAAACCATAATTCATTATGAGTAATTTAAATTCAATAGTTAAATTAGTTTTTTACTTCTTTTAATTATTAAGAAAATGTATTATTATAACATTTTCATTGGACATTTATTTTTATGAGATGCTTTTAGAATAATTAATTTTTTTATTTTTAAACTTTTTTAAAAAAGTAAATAAATGGGTCGAGGTGGATTCAGGGCGGATTTTACAAAAAAATCCGAACCCGTTTTTAGTTTTGATTTTCAATACTAAACCCGACCCATTCAGGTTGGAGAGGGTTGGAACCCGATCATGTTGGGCTAAATTGTCATCTCTATAGACATTTGTTTTTATGAGATGCTTTCAGAATACTTAATTTTTTTAACTTTTTTTAAAAAGAGTAAATAAACAGGTAGGATCGGGGAGGGTTTTACAGAAAACCCAAATCTGGTTTGGGTTTTCATTTTTAATACCAAAGCTTCCCCAAACACGTTTAAGAACTTACCAAACCTGCCCCATTTGGGTTGGAGCCAGGGACGGATCCACCTAAGGTGTAACACTCCGTGTTATATTTTCCTTTTTACTGAAATTATTTTCAAATTTAATTTCAGTTATGACATGACTTGTTCATGACGTATTGTTTATCCTTGGTATTTCGCGTGTAAATTTTTCGCGTTTAGTTTTAAAGTCGGTTGGACGACATTACGGTTTCTCTTGGATGACTTCATGGAATTCTTATTCTCGACTACGCAGTTTCATTTTAACATTTTTTGTTTAGTACTTCGACTGGACGACAACACATTTTATTTGATTGGATTTGTTAAGGTGTTCCGACGTTTGGGTTCCTACCCCGATGTAATTATTTCAGACTATTCTATTTAATTGGTGTTTTGTGGATTTACTGGTTTGCGTGATCACACTTGGGGGTCGGTTCGTTATCATTTTGAATTTGTTATGCCTATATGGATTATTGCAAATAATTATATAGAGGTGGGGTTGTTTTGTAATTATGGATAAAAGGAGCGTCACTTATGCGATATATCATATATATGTATATGCATAGGTACAAATCTAGATCTCCTTCCTTATCCTCTACCCTTCACGCAGCAACCACTCCCGCATATCTTTTTCTCCTCCTCGATTGATAGTCTCCTTCTTCTCCATGGTTGCCGACGAGAGAGAGAGAGAGAGGAGCGGCATGAGGGAGAGAGCTGCGCTCGGTTGCGTACGAGAGAAGTCGAGGGTGGCTGGTGGTCGCCGGACCAGGAGCAGCGGTGGCTGTGGGGGGCGACAGTGGTGGCGTCGTGACATGGAGGAGGCGGCGCAGGGTTGGCGAGGTGGTGGAGCTGGGTCGCACAGTGGCGACGCGCGGCAAAAGCGAAGCAGTCCGGTTCGGCCAGAGCTTCGGGCGGCCAGTTCGGCAACTTCTGGTGGTCCAATGATGATGATTTTTGGTGAGTAGCTTCATCTCTACGTTGTGTTCATCATACTAAAATTTGGTATTTTTCCGTTGAACGGTTTGTCGGGAAATCGCGTTTATAGGTTATAATTTTCGTTTAGGTTATTTTAGATTTACCGAAATTGATTAACCTATTGCTAATGGGCTTCGTATATATCGTATAGTTTGTCGAGGTGGACGTTTCGATATATTCGAAATATTTTTCGGACGACTTTGGTCGCGGGCTCCATATTTGGGCGCCGGTACTGTTCACGACAGATTGTTCTGTAAGCGTATATTAGGTGGGAAATTTTATTTCTCACTTCCGTATCATTGACGTAGTTTGGGTGTGAGAACCCTTAGTTAGTTTAATATAGATATATCAAACCGTGAATTTTAAATATTTATATTCGGGTTAGAATCGAAGTAGGATTTATAAATTAATTAAATTAAATTCCTACGAGATTATATTAATTCTGAATTGAATTGAGTATGAATAGGTGGCTTAGAATCCCCTTGCGAATTAAATGGGTTAGAGAATTTTGTAAAGGTTAGATGTAAACTTGGACGTTATGCTAGGTTCCCCTAACGATACGTGGTTTATTTGCTTTAATTATTTTAAAGGCATATGAAAAGTAATTGAAATATTTTCTAACGAATTAAAGAAAATATGTTGTTTAAAAACATGAACTTGTTTTCTCACGATTTAAATATCTTTATTATATTTTTAAAGTATGTTAAAGATTATGAGATTCATGTTGATATCACGCGGGTATTTTCGTAAATATGATGCATTACATATTTATGTTGAGATATGATTTTTATTGTACACCATGTCATGTGAGCACATGTGTGTTGGTGCATGTAGTGCATAGTTTCACCTTTTGTAGAGAAAAATTCAATTGGTGTTGTTTGCATCCGTTACGTGTGGTGCATGAGTAGGATTGTGTTTCAATCGTCGAAACAACTGGTCAGGGGGTGCTTCTTGCTCCCACATAACTAAAAAGCAGAGAAATGCAGACGATAGGGGGAGGTCATATCGTCCAAGGCCCTATGTGCACGGTAGCTCGTGGAGAACGTTTTCATATTAAAAGTGTAAGTGTCAAAAGCACTTGGGAGTGACGGTTCGATGAGTCCACATTCCCTAGGGAGCTTGTATCCTCAGGGGAATGGTGGAGAATGATCCGTACCCTTGGGAAGGGTGTATTTTTCTGTGTGTGTACCACAGACGGTCTGTGAGTATCTTGCATTGCATATCATTATGTGATTTCATTGATATAGATATATATGATGTTGGAGCATGTTAATTATGAATATTGCAAAATGAATTCATATGTTATAAAATGCTCAATTGAAAGCGATTAATGTGAAACATGAATTAGATGCAGTAATTATTAAAGTATAGATGAAACGTATCTCCTTATACTTGTAGTTATATACTTTTGTACCTTGAGGGAGGTTAAGTATATTGGCATAGTGACTTCTGTGCTTGGTTGAGGTTAGTGGTAGACCGTAGAGTTGATTTTAAGGTTGAGGCCTTAGAGAAGGCGGTTAACTGTCTTGTGATTGTGGTTAATAGTTTTGTGATTGTGGTTATTTGTGTGACATTTTGGAGATTTGAGGTTATGGATTGATTTTAGTATCAATTGAGGTTTAAGGCCTTAGGGGAGGCAGGTGCTGAGATGGTGAACTTAGTGGATGTTGTTGTATAGACCTTTAGGTGCCCTTCACCTTTTGAGGAATGGCTTATCAATCATGTTTTGAGATTGGGCTAGAAAAGGTTATGGTTGAGGTGATTTTATTAGGTACTTGGGGTACCGTAGTGTTACAGCGTTGTTTCACATGCTTAGTTCATTTCCCTAAGCATTCCTTGTACGGTGTTTTATACGCTAGTATGTGAGTGTTGACTTCTATGTTACTTCTAGAGTCATCGATTACGGCGTGGTGCCAAACCTCTTTCACGTGTTGTCATTTGATTTTTGTGGAGTTGGAAACGGATAGTTGTGGTCCGTGAGTCCAACGTATTTTTCTTCCTTTACTGTCCTCTTGGACATTATAGGAATCTGTAGAGTTGTGTTCATTCTTATTTGACTGTTTTTCGAAAACGGTGTTTGAAATAAACTATTTGTATTTAAAAGGAAAAAACCATTTTCGCCTACCCCTAGAGCAATTAAAAGTTTTAGTACTTTATAAAATGATCTTAGGATCTTCTTTAAAAAGATTTTTACTTCTAAAAGTCGATGATATCGACTAACGGAGACCGGGGGCAAGATGGTCATTTTTACTGTGTGGTTTCTGAAAAGAAAAACTATTTTATTACTATTCTCGTGATTTTGAGATTTTGGGACTTCTTTCTCAATATATCGACCTATAGTGTTTTGAAAGGTGGTTTCTTGTTTCACCTTTTCTTCGAATCATTTCTAAGTCTTGGTCACGAGGCTTGGTGTTGTTCAGTGCACACATATAGTGTCACCTTTCACTTTTCTTGGTTGTTGGTGTCACCACTTAGGCGATTTGAGTTTTCTTACGTTAGGGGCATGGATGCCGAATGGATTGGTTCGAGTTTTAAAACATTTTTCTTAAAAACTATTAAATCATTGGGATTCATCTTTTTATAACTTACACTCTCGGCCATTCGCTTTTGGTTTCCTTGTTCGGGTGTTTTCACTAAACATTTGTGGTGTCTTAACCTTGACGTTGTTGTCTTGGTTATCTGTTGGTTAGCATTGGGAATTTTTTTTCTTTGCTTTGTTTTGGTGACGCTTAGGTAGTCGTTCTTGTGAGTTGGGTTCGTGTACTAATAGTGATTGATTGAGTGGTTTTACTCGCCTACAGTGAGAGTGTTAGTGATATGATTGACCCTATTGATGATAGTATTATAAGGTCGATGTGATTTATGGTATGGTGATATGATTAGGTGATTCCATCCTTGAGGTATAAATTTTCTCTAGGAATGGGATGATGTTTCTTATATATATATATTGATGATGATTGTGTTAGTACGCAAGGACGTGAATACTTTTCCTGCTGTGTTCTCAGGGAGTAAGTTTTGAGTATTCCTTGGTACTAGTGGTGGATTTTGATCCTTGTGGATATTAGAGGTAAGTGTGTTTTCCCTCTATTTGGATTTCTGGTTAGCGTCGTGAGTGCTTGAGGACTTGGTAGATTTGACCTGGGTGTCGTGTACCTAGTGTACGTTGGTGAGAGTAGCGTAGACTATCGGTATGGGTTCTTGGAGTACGAGTCTTAGTTGGATTATAGACTCTTGTTGTGTATTTATATATATATTTATATATATACTTGTTTACGGTAGCTTATGAGCGCGTGCCTTGGGTTTGCGTGGATGGGATTTTTCGGGCTATATATATCTTGTTAGATAGTTTAGCATTACCTAAACTGCTAGAGGATGTGATAGTTAGGGTATCTTTTCCCACTGAGCTTATTTGCTCACAGGGGAATTTAATTTGCCCCCTCGTATTCCATGCCAAATTGCAGGAAATATACGGCTATGAGCAGGATGTAGTGCAACGGCATCTCACATTCTCGCGCGGATATTGAGCTAACTTATCGTATGGATCCTGTTCATGCCATAGGTTCTTCTCATGTCGCGGGGGTCATTCAAGGTCCCCTCTTCCCAGAGTCTACACTTTGTGATCCTGAATCCTTACTCAACGAGGCAATATTTCATGATTTTCGCTCTTCGCGAAGCACCCTACAAAATCTTTCATTTCCTCACTCTGAGTCCTTTTTTCTCCCTATTCACCCTCAACAATCATATCTTGAAAATCCCAAACCAACCCAAACACATCAAATCCAACCTACACCTTCACGCCATCCCCTCCAAGAACATATCCCTCTGAGATTAACTCATCATCACTCGGTTGTCGGGCCATCAGTGATATCAGTGTCATTTAATCCTTCCAGCTAGGGCTTCGCGTATTGGCATGATTACTTTTGTTATCCGCATGATAATACCATTTTGGATCACGTCCATTGCCACCATCCAGAGACCTTTGTACATACGGAGCTTTATGATCCTCTCCTTCAGCTGACTTTCTTATACATTATTGCAGATACTTTGTCATCTCCTATGTCATGTTCTATTCGAGAGCTTTCTCCAGAATCCTTATCAAATTACTGTTCCCGGATTAAGGATTGGAAAAATCTAAAGATGGATGTAACTTTATGGGATGCTTGTTTAGAGCAAGGGCGACACCTTCATGCCAAACCCTATGTTGAGGCCAAAGCTCATACAAAGTATGAAGCAAGTATTGCAGAGGTTGAAGAGGCCAAGGCGAAGATCGAGGAGGCTAAAACACAAGTGGTAAATTCGGAAGAGGTTAGCCGCAAGTTACGAGAATCCGCGGATCACTCAACCAGTTCTTGTGAACTTCAAGAAGAACAAGAGAGTCTTCATGTTTCTTCCTCTGCTGGCAAAGGCCTTTATTGACTGTTATTTAGATAGATGGAACTTTTAACTTCATTGTATCCTCACATATTTTGTATTTATTGCAGAAACCACATCTTTTATTTACCATATGCACTTGAAGTCCTTTATTTACTATATGCACATATTATTGCCACACATTGTTTTTTAGGATTGGTAAAGCATTATCCACTTCACATTAAGTGGCCCTGATTTCTCGCGAGTAATTTCATGCTCCATTCTGTAATACCCATTCTTACTTTCTTTTGTAATTACATAAGGGCCCTCCCACTTAGCTTCAAAATTTCTCACTCTTTGTCCTCTCATGATGGCTGGCACTTTTTTTTGCACTCTATCCCCTTCTTTAAACCATCGATACCATACCTTTTTATTATAACTTCTCGCTTGATGTACTTCTTTTGATTCATGAAGGCTTTTGCCCTTGTTTCTTCTAGTGCTTCAATTTACAGTAATCTTTCTTCCAAACTACTTTTTGATGCCAATACCTTGGTTGTGACCTCCAATTCTGCAGGTAGTACAACTTCTACTTCGTAAACCAATGCATACAAAGTCATGTTTGTTGCACTTCGGTATGCAATTCGATGTGCCCATAATGCTATAGGAAGTTCTTCTACCCATTTTTTTTATTATCATGCACTAACTTTGATAGGATTCAAATTAATGTTTTATTAGAGGCTTCAGCTTGTCCATTTCCTTTTGGATAATAAGGTGTGGATTTATGATTAATTACCGAGTATCTTCCTAGAAAATCCGCGTCTTTACTATTCACAAAAGGAGTCCCATTATCTCACAACATAACTTTCGGTATCCTAAATCGGCAGATGATGTTTTCTTTTATGAATCGGACCACATTGTATGCCATTGTCCATCACAGTGGGATAGCTTCCACCAACTTTGTGAATAATTTAGTTGTCACTAAAACTCACACATGTCCCTGAGCTTACGGCGTGATTGGCCCGATTATGTCCAATGCCCAAGTGTGAAAAGGACAGGGGGTAGCCAAACTGTGCAATTCAGCTCCTGGAGCATGAATAAGATCCCCATGTATCTGGCACACATGAAACTTCATGATGAAATCACTAGAGTCTTTCTTAATTGTTGTCCAATAATATTCAGATGAAAGTAGTTGTTGAAATATTTTTCTATGGCCTTGATGACCAAACTCGTGAGTCTATTTCAACACTTCCCCTGCTTCTTCCTTGTTCATGCATCTAAGTAGTTTACCTTCAAAACTTTTTCGAAACAATCTTCCCTTTTGTAAGACAAATCGTAAGGCCAATTTTCTGAACCACGACTAATCTTTTTCAGGTAGAACCCCTTCTTTAAGATAGTGTACATATTTGTCTCGCCAGTCTGTCATGTCTGCAAAGTTTCCTTCACTCACGGAAGGATTAACATTGCAATTATGGCAACTGGTTTGCAATTTGACTGCATCATCCTTCATGCTTGGCCAAAAGAAACCTTCCCATTGTAAAATTAGATAGATACTAACATTTGTTTGCCCACATATTTTCTTGTGAGTTTTCTGCAGTAGTCCTCCTATCTCACTCATTGCCATACATTTACCTATCATTCCTTCAGCTGATCTGTGATACAATACCCCTATTATAATTTGATATCCTCGTCTCAAGGTATTATTATCATTTCTTAGTAGGGTTTGCACTATTTGTTCTTTTCAATATTGTTCTACATACACTTGTGGTTCCTTTCCGTGACTAACCACAGAGTTGACCCTTCACACTCTTTGCACAGTAGGCTCCATTCCTTGAAACTATAGTCGCGAGCCTAATGTTGCCAATGCATCAAATCATCGATTACCTTCTCGCGGCTCATGTTGAAAACTCACAGCCTCAAAGTTTTCTATCATCTGATGAATAAAAGTTCTGTAAGGCATAAGATGGGGTTCTTTGACAACATACTTGCCCTTAAATTGTTTAATGACAAGCTTGGAATCCCCTTTTACATGAAGGATTCTCACTTTTAACTGTTGAGCCATCATCAATCCAAGTGTCAACCCTTCATACTCAGCTATTTATTAGTGTAAGGAAAATCAAGCTTATAGGCCATGACCAACTCTTCTTTTGTTTCCTCATTCCTTAACACGAAACCAGCCCTTCCTTTTTTTTTCTGTGGATGAACCATCAAATTCTAGAGTAAACTCTGTGTTCAGTGTCATAGTTGTTACTCCTACCTCCTCCATTTTAGGCTCATCTCCTCTAGGAAATAAAGTTAGCAAATTTGATAACGCTTGACTTTTTACTGCCTTTGGTGTAGAACATGTGATTTCATATTCAGATAATGCTAACAACCACCGGCAGTTCTCCCACTAAGTATGGGCTTTGTGAGCAGATACCGGATAGGGTAACTCTTGGTCCCTAACTCTAATGGATGTGGTAGTAGATAATGCCTAAATTTTTTATCTGCGAATACTAAAGCCAAACAATGTTTCTCCAAAGATGTGTAACGCGACTCTTGTCCCTGATATAGTAAATAGGCTTTTCTTCCCCTTCATGTTCCTGGGCCAATAACGCCCCTATGGATTTATGGGTGGAAGTGAGATACCTTATCAACGGTTTCCCTACTTCTGGTGCCATTGTCACGCCCTTAAATTCCAAAGACTCCCGAATTGGTACATCCGAGGAATCCGAGTCGTGATCCATAAAATGAGCGACCAATTAAGATCCTATATGAGTATAAAATGAATGGAATATTATTAATAACAATAATTCCATACATAAACCAGCAGAAGCTAAACAAAATGATACACCAGGTACATCGAAGCGCCGAAACAATACATCACCATAAAGATGTAACGATTCCAACTACAAGGAAAGGATATGCCAATAGATTGAATCCCAAGAAGTACCACAACACTCCCAATACAGGGGACAAGTAAAGGAAACTAAAATGGAACAACTCTATATACAAACGTCGGTGCAATTTTTCGAATTTGGAGAGTCGGTGCAAAATGGGCAGAACCAGGGACCTTCGAATTTGGAGAGTCGGTGCAATTTTTCAGCAGTCGACTGCAAGTGAACAACAGTCGACTACTAGCCTACCATCAACCGGCTGCCCAAGGTCGAAGATAAGCAAAAATTTCAAGAAATGAAGATTTCAAAGCTTAGTCAACTCCTAATGTGCTCAGTCAACTACATTGGTCCGAAAACCAGTTTAAACCTCAAATCACATGTAATATCACATCTCATAGATTAAAATCAATCATAGCCTCATAAATCAACATAAAACATCAAGCCATGATTCATAAACCCATGAATAAACTAAATACACTTTGAGCCACGATTCATCTATATATGAATCACTTATACACAACTCGAAACAATGAGTCATATAACCATAATTTACCACCACTCTTCTTAAATCCATAATTCAAATATCCATCAATTGACACAACGTGCCTCAAATTCATAATTCACCTTATAGTGAATTGACATGGTGCACCTTAAATTCACAATTCATATTACAATGAATTTACACAATGCACTTCAAATTCATAATTCATATTAGAATGAATTTATACACATACCTTAAGTCGATAACCCATTTCATGATGGAATAACTGATTACCTCGAGACCCAAAATCCATATCTCAATGGATTCACACACCTCAATAGATTCTTGCAACTCAAGCTTGACATCCATACTTCAAAGGAATTATATTGAAACACCTTAATCCGTAATCCATATCAAAATAAATTACCTCAACCACACCTAAATTTCCTTAATCCACCTCTAAGTGAATTACTACAATCATACCTCAATATCACAACCCCAAAATCCAGGTTCATACGTACTAACCTGAATTATACATCACTCCCATATTGGCATTAACACCAAGTCCGAGCTTCAAAGTTACAATAATATCTCAATTATTAAATATGAAAACATATATATATATATATATGTACACAATTCATATCACAATGAATAATTGTACAACAACTCAAGTTCACAATTCATACATATATCAATTTATAATCATGCATCAAATGCCATGAATAAATGTACACAACCCATGAACACACCCGGATGCAATGAACTCAACACCCGCACGTGACTCAACTCACGCACCCAAAAACTACGGACTTTCGAACATACGGCTGAAGCCTAAATATGTTTTATTGTATTAATTTAATTGGAAAACTAATCTAAAGGTTCACGCGCAACCTCATGGCAATGTCTTAGGGTCTTGCACCCTAGGGCTCTGGGCCCTTCTTGCTATTGCTGTAAAAGTTTATAAAAAGGATATTTGGAGGAGTGCACACAAAAATTTTATAAACACAAACCCATGTCTAACCAGTATGCAACCCATTAACCACATGAATGCAATAATCATGCAACAATACACAAGCAATGTTCATGCTTATAAACCATAAATTATCACTTAGGAAATTTACCGAAAGCCAACATATAATTCAATTCACACACTCGATATGAATTTAACAACCATGAAACCACAATCATGTTTTTAAAATGGAAAATTTACACTTAGGCTATTTACCAAAAATCATCATACTTTTCAATTCACATACTCAATATGGAATTTAAAACCATAATATCAAAATTATGCTTGTTAACCGGAAATTATTAATTTAAGCAAATTTACCAAAAATCGTTATATAATACAATTCACATATTTAATGGAAAACTAACAACCGTAATATCACAATTATGCCTTTAAATCGGAAATTAACATTTTAATAAAATAAACCTAAATGTCACTAATTGTCATAATACTAAGATATATGTGTAGTTCAAAAAAATGAGTTTAATAACTCTAATTGTTCAATTTCATGCTCAATTAAACAATTAATTTGCAAACTCACCCATCGAAACCAAAAACAAATAAAAGCCCCTACTCGTATTTTTAAAGTATACACTTAGCAAATATATCCAAGGTTAGGAACCCTATAATCAAAATTTCACACCTACACAATCACAATATGAGATAGTTAAGAAGTTTTTCCCATACCTCAACGATTTGGGAGAAAAATCACCAAATCGGCCAAAACGAAAGTGAAGCAATGAAAAATCCGAACATGAACGAATCAATACCATATCCTCGGGAGTACACTTTTGTAAACGGCTCGCCCAAAAACTCAAAACAGAAAATCCGGCCACCCGAAAAATTACTTTGATCGTCGAACCAAAGGTTGATCCCGAAAGCTCTCAACCTCCTCTACAACATACTAGAATCCTACGATTCAATTCCAAGAGGAACTAGATTAAAATCTAGAAAAAAGTTAAGAAAATAAAATTAATGAATTTTCATAAAAGAGAGAAATACATACCAATATTGGTGTCAAATCGAAGACCTCACTGCAAGGAATACAAGTCTAGTTCGTCTCAAGGCATAAATCTAAACCGAAGTGCAACAAAAATGAAAAACAAATCTTAGAGAAGCTTTAATGGAGGGAGAGATAAAAGAGAGAGAGAGTCGGATGAAAAATAAGTGAAATGAGGAAGAAAGACTTATTTAAGCCAAATGTAAAATAATTACAGTCCGACCCCTCTTCTCACCCTTAATAGAAAAATGAACACCAAAACAATTACCGCGAATCTGAAATGCCACGAAATGCAAATAAGATAAAATAAATCATCATCCAGTAAAACTCCATACCCAATGGCCCAACAAGTCCAAATTATACACACTGTCATGCCCCAAATTTCCTAGGACTCCGAAACCCGAGCCTAAGAGCTAAGGGAGTGAATGTGGAAGTAAAATGAATGAGAACGAATGACCTTCCATCATTAAACACCCACAAAAGGGTAAAATTGTCATCACCGTGATAAAGTAGTGATTACAAGGTATAAAAACAAGGTTTGGACCTAAAAGAAGTTATAGGAACAAACGGAATAGAAATCCAAGGTGTAAGGTGGAAACTACAACGTTTTGAAATCGGCATTCCTACGTTTAGGGTCAGCAATCTACCATCAACTTCAATCAACCATTACGCCCTCAAAAACAACTCAAATGAGGTGATTAAAAATCCTAAAATCAATATAATTAAGTCAGCGTTCTAAAAATCTAAAGAACACCTCCATCTGACACCCGTAGCTCACGATATGAGCGAAATAGTGGAACAGGGTCAGAACAGGGCTGAACCGCCCAGTCGATTGGCTGATGACCCAGCCGACTGACTGAGGACCCAGTCGACTGGCTGAACCAGAGACCTCAAGTTTTGAAGAAAAAGTTTCCTCCGTTTCACCCAGTCGACTGCCTAGACTGGAAAACCTCAAAAATGACTCCACTACAGCCCCAAACCGTTACAAACTATCAATAAAGATCCCAACTGGTCCTTGGGACTTTTGAAATGAGGAAAAATCCCCTAACTCGGAAATGAGAAGAACAATGGTTATTTTCATCAAACACGGTTCTAAACAAATCCACAAAAATAATCGTCTTGCCCCCGATCTCCGTTTTAACAACCACCGGGTTATAAAGATCAAAATCTTTTTAAAATGAGCTTGAAATCATTTCTAAAACAAGAAATTTTACCGGAGCTACGAGGATAGACGAAAACGGGTTTTTCCATTCGAATCAAAAGGGTTAGTTTGGAAACCTAGAAAAATGCCGTTTTTGGATAAATACCTAATGCTCGCAATTCATGGCAAATCATCCAATTCACATTCATAACTCCCAGTAAAAATATTCAAAAATGACATTTAAACGCTCTAAGGTGAACATGTTATAATTTGATCAAAATACACAATCCGACACCGAAGTGCACAAAATAATACAATCCCCGTGCATAGCGCTCCAAGGGATATACATAGACAATAAAACCTTGGCTAACATGCTAGCCGGATCAAAATAACATAGTTTTACAAGTTTGGTTTACATGTGCAAAAGGAACATATTTATCGACCTAATGCCCAAAAAAATACGTATGGTCCGCCTCCCACGCACAAGAGGGTGGACATGTAGCCACACGTCCACGGAGAAACTACGGGACCCTCCTAACGAGATCATCACCTGAAAAATATATAAGGCGTGGGGTGAGCTCACTAGCCCAGTAGACGACGCGTCATTGTCTCCATCTCGATAGTCCGAGTGGTATAACTCACCCATGGTACATGCAACTACTCCTAGGTTAGTCTTTTGTTCCACATGGCTCTCACGCCAATCCGGAACCCCTTCGAACCCCACAAATAAGTTTCTCCAACATGCTCACAACACAATTTTTCACAATTTATAGCCTGCTTCAACATCAATAACATAATCATACATATGGGATAGTTCAAGTGTAATATAAGTCAACACAACCCATAATATGTGCTTGCCCCAATTCGGGGTTAACGAATACGCACTCACTCATACTATGAGTAACGAGTACCGCACTGATTCTCCCCAAGTGATTTTGAAACTTCTCACTTCAACAAGCAAGGCGGTCGCATGAGAGCCCCACTAGAAACTCCCATACTACGAAGATCTGAGAGTGGCGCATACCACCACGATGGGGCAGCAACCAACCCTATATCCCCAATTCCCAGATTACTAGTCCGGAGGTGGGAGACACCTATACCTGGTCAATTGTTACGACGATTCGACACAAGACTACGTACATATGTTTACACACCTCGTATAACCCAACACCCACATTTTGACACTAAATAGTGTAACCAAGTTGCATAAAGGTTTTTGATCTCAACCCTATGCCGTCACAATACATGCTTACAATTCACATTTATAAGCCATAAAACACAACATGCATATATATCACAATATCATGTTCTCAAAGGCCTAAATCAAAGGCTAAGCTATCAAGACCAACTCGTATATATATATACGACATATATACACATAGACGAACACACCCTCGTACAAAAACAAAGACAAATTGTTTTTCCCCTACCTCAATCCAAGCAAAGATAATGAGCAAAAGGGTGCAAGCAACCCGTCCAAATGACACCAACAAAAAATCGAGCCAAGAATGATCAAGAGAGCTTCAAGGGGTGATTTCGAGAATTTGAGTCAAAGGTCTGCCAAGCCTTCAAGCAACATTAAAACAAACATGGATCTTTAACTAATGGTTTTTAGTAGCAATAACCGATTTATAATCAAGAATTCAAAGTAAGGCTAAAAACCCATAAATGGTTAAGTTAGGTTTCATGAAAAATAATTCAAGGGAGTAGGAATTTGTGAACTCACCAATGAGTTCTTCCCAAAACGAAATTAGAATTCATCACAAGCCAATTCACTTGATGGTTGGATAAAATTCATAACCTTCCACAAGAATGAACAATGGAAGAGCAAAAATTCAATACTCGCACATGAATTTCTAGAATTTGGAAGTTAGGATTTCTTATAACAAAACCTTAGAAAAATAGAGGAAGCTTACCACTATGAGCTCAAGAACAACACACCAAGAGACCACCCCAAGTGCTCACCATCCATCAAGCATGAAGAGTAGGAGAGTGCAAAACTTGAAGCCAAATTTCCAAGGAGAACATGGTGGCCGAAAATTTGGTGTAGAGAAATGTGTGTGTAAAAGAGTGTGTTTTCTTGGTGAGAAATGAGAGAAGATGAAGACAATGATTGAGTTATTGATAGGGTTGGTGTGTAGAGAATCCAATCTAAGGGCTAGAAATGAATATGCCAAGATAGAATTGATCCAAGGGTTATAATGATGACAACATTAAAGGTAGTGGTGAAATGTCCAAGCTACGCACCCCTTTATCACTTATTCACAACCCTTGCCATTAAGAACCAAATTTACAAATTTTTCCAAGTCTTCTACACAACTACAATATTGCCACTCATCATCTTCCCAACACTTAGTAATTAAATCTTTACAAAACCCACTAACTCAATAGATGTAAGGCATGCTAAAATAATTAAACACATTAAACATATAAGCACTTAATTGTTTAAAGAAAATTTTTAAATTTACCTGTAAAAATACCGGACGTTACACACACAGTCGCCAACGAACAACAAACAATGAAACCGGAAATGAAAGTCCATGAAATCATCCCGTTAAGTCCGAAACATAAATGCAAAAAATTTACACGTACCAAGATTACACAATATGTCATAAATAAGTGATGTCACAAAACCATTAACACTTGAAAAAGAATTCCAGAAAGGAGAAAGGAAACGTGGGGCGTTACAGCCACCATTGTTTTTGGTGATGCTAAAATATGCTTAACTTTCTGAAAGGCTTCTTGCTATTCTTTTCCTCAGCTATATGCAGACTTTTTTTTCAACAAAGGCATGAGTGGGTGGGTTACTTCTCCTAATGTTTGGATAAAACTCCTAAGATAAGAGATTTTCCCCATAAAAGACTTCAACGATTTACGAGTTGTGGGTGGAGCCATTTCCAATACTGCCCTAGATTTTGTCGGGTCCATCCCCTGTCAATGTACAACATATCCCAAAACATTTCCTTCTGGTACTCCAAAAGCGCACTTTCAAAGATTAATGTTTAGATTAAACTCACGACACCGCTGCAATACTTTTCTCAAGTCGCTCACATGATCCCGTATAACTCTAGACTTAACCACCAAATTATCCACATAGTCTTCCACAGTTTTAAGCATTAGATCATGAAATATAGTTTTCATAACGCATTGATATGTAGCCCCAACATTTTTAAGTCTGAATGGCATGACCGTATAATGGAAATTCCTTATTGGGTTACGGAAAGTTGTTTTCTCAGCAACTTCTGGTGCCATCTTGATTTGATTATACCCACTGAACCCATGCATTAACAAAAATATTTCATGCCCTGCAGTTGCATCCACCATAGTGTCAATGTTGGGCAAAGGAAAATGATCCTTTAGGCAGATCTTATTAAGGTTGCGATAGTCCATTCACACGCGAATTTGCCCATTCTTTTCTTCACAGTCATAATATTCGCAAGCTATGTTGGATGCTGAGTTGGTTTGATAAATCCTACTTTCAGCAATTTTTCCTCCTCTGTCTTAATTTGTATTTCCTTGTCTGGATGAAATACTCGTTGCTTTTGTTTCTTTGGCTCTGAAGTGGAATACACATTGAGGTGGTGACTTACTAAACAAATATTGAGTCCTGAAATCTGACCATAGTCCCAAGCGAAGACATCATGAAACTCTTTAAGCAATTCTACCAAAGATTTCCTAGTTTCGTTTGGCAAAATACAACTTATGAAGGTAGGTGTGGCGTTGTACCGTCACCTATATCCACTTCATATAAGCCATGCTCTGGTCGCGAATTCGTCTTGAATGTCTCAGGATCAGTGCCAAGCTTTATTTGCACTTCGGCCTTGAATATCCCGGGGTCAGTGCTAACTGAGCAAGCTTCCGACCCCCAACCCCATCATAACTTCTATACCACACGCCCGTCAGGCATTTTAACTCGTGACCATCTCACTTCTCTGGGCTTTCGTTTAGTTGAACTTTCACCTTTTAATTCCTCCCATTTCGGCAATGGTGTGGCATAGACACTGGGTCCATCCTCCTCACCAAACTTTGAGAAATAAACTGCATCAGCAAGATGGGCCTCAGACGCGAAAAAAGGGCTTTTAGATGCTTTTAGCATCATTACTCCTTCTCCCCAATTAGCCTTCATTACTTGATGATAGGATGATTGTACCACGCCATAAGCATGTAGCCATGGTCTTCCCAGTAACAACTAATACGAGGGTTCTCCTCTAATGACATGGAACTTAGTGGGACCCCGAATCTTCTCAACCATAAGATCCAATGTCGCGAAACCCTTGGTGGCCTGCTGATCTCCATTGAAATCAGTAACCACAATGGTATGATTTACAATCTTGCTTTCGGGAAAATTGATCATTTGTAAAGTAGTAAGCGGGATCAAGTTCACTAATGCTCCTCAATCTATAAAGGCTCGTTTCATATCGCCACCATTCATAGTAGCAGGCACATACAAATAACGATTGTCAGGGAATGACACTTGTTTGTTTGCCTCAGAAAATATGATCTTGCTTGTGGGCTTTTCTTGTTGTGGGATAATAATGACATGATGAAAAGCAACAATTGTTTGTTATTTGAGAAATTCTTTCACGTGCTCCTGTATTGGGAGTTCGTTAAAGAAAACCTCTAACTCGGCAGTCTTTTTTACTTCGCGAGCTGGTGGGCATTCGCATTTAGCAATATCTATCATTTCGGCAGTATCATCTCTAGCTGCTATTACTGCTACATGTGCAGGGAAAGGCTCCTAATGACATTTTTTGAAACATCTAAAGCACCTGATGCTATCTTTCTATGCACTAATCCATGAAATGGCCAACATCCAGTTAAGGAGTGTCGAATACACATGTGATAAGGGCATTAATTTCCTTTCATCTTTTACTCCCTTGTTGGGTCCTTTTGTACTGAAGGTAGCGATATGACATCGTTAGCAATCCACTGTTTTAGCAAGGCCACTACTTCCTTTTCACCAAAAGGTAGATGAGGTGGTTTAGATCTTCTAGCATGCTTTTCCCTTGGCCTTTCATTTTATGTGGCAGCCACCATTGGAACTCACTTAGAAGTGATATTTGGCCGTGTTGGAGGAGCTAAAACTTTTCCTAATCTTCGTGCGTTATCAACAAGTGTGGAAAAAGTTTTAAACTCGTGACTGACCAAATGTACCATGTATTCTCACAACATCCCTTCTATGCAAATTTTGATTAATTTAAACTCGTAAATCGGCTCATGGCATTGTAAAGTAGCTTCGCGAAATCTTCTGATATAAGCTGCCACTTCCTCTTCCAGACGTTGCCTTTGTCTTGTATGTGTAATTATCGAAACCTCTTCATCCGCCTGAGAGAACTTAGTGTAAAATCTGATCACCATATCGGTCCAACTTGATACTGAAACCGAAACAAGACTGGAGTACCACGTATATGCAGTACCTGTCAAAGATTTAGAGAATTCTCCAAGTTTCAAGTGATCATCATTTTTATGTGGTCTTAGGGCATCCACAAATCGAGATATGTGTTCCCTCGCATTGTCTTTTCTGCTATCAAACTGCTCGAAACTTGGTACCCCAGAGTCTTCAGGATAAGGTAAAGCCATAATACTGGTACGGTGGGGTGATTTCCACTTCTTCAATATCAGATATCACATTTAAGATAGCCCGAAGCTGCTCCTTGGTGATATAGGCCTATTTCTTCAGTGACTCTATTAGCGCTCGCGGTGCCTCCTAAGAAAGCTCTTATGCTGACATCTCTGACAAGATTTGATTCTCAACTTGTGGTGACTCCAAGTTTGGTACTGAAATGTGCGAGGCCTCTATAAAGTGAAGGATGGTCTTTTGTGTTTCCTAAATGCTAAGAAGAGTTTGAAGCAGAACTGGTGGCAATTCTGGTGAATTCTGTATTGGCTCAACCATTGGAGGAGTCTCTACCAGAGCCATATTAGCGTTTGCACAACGGTGTTGTTTCCGTACTAGTGGAACTAGTTCAGCGT
The DNA here is from genome assembly GCA_963922005.1 of Cornus suecica. Classification (NCBI taxonomy): domain Eukaryota; kingdom Viridiplantae; phylum Streptophyta; class Magnoliopsida; order Cornales; family Cornaceae; genus Cornus; species Cornus suecica. The sequence goes on along the minus strand of OY998243.1, from coordinate 35,158,434 downwards.
CCTGAGTCTGTGTTGTTGCTTCTTCTTCTTCAACTTGCTCAGTGTGTCGGGTTAGTGGGCGACCTCTCCGACGAGCTTGACGAGGCTCAACTTGTGCAGAAGACATCTCTTCCCTAGCAGAGTCGCCTTTAATGTAAGGGGGGGGGGGGGGTTCTGATTTAATTGGATTTAAAGATATTTTCCACATAAGATGAAAACAAAATTATAATGCTGATGATTTTATTCTTTTCAATGGTTTACAAGAGTATAGAAAGAGGAACTCTATAAATTTATCGCTCTAAGTCTCAATCCCCCTTCTGAATGAAGTCTTGGTCCTCTTTTCATAAACTATCACGCCCTTAATATTCTCGAAACTCTAATCCAGAGAATCAGCGAATTTCCAAGGGATGACAACAGTTAAATGACCACTAGAGTCAATAATAACAAGAAAATACATGGGATAACAATGAAAAATATACTTCATGCGTAATCGAATACTAGAACCTCAATAGTATTCTCTGATACCAACTGACACACCCCTAAATTCCTAACACTCCCGAACAGGGATATCCAAGGAATCCAGGATGTGATCCTTACAATGAGCGATCAACTGAGATATCATTAACCATGAAAATGTATGGAATAATGATAAAAATGGTATCTTTCATACCTAATAGAATGATAGAACAACGCTGCGGAATCTAACGAAAATCCGGCAGAGTTCCGTTTGTAAATGGAACATTCGGATACACAACCACAACAGAATAACTTGCCAATAATAGTTCGATAATATCATTGTCTCACGGGCCCAACATTCATTAATTCTACTAGGGACGACGAAGTGGAAAGAAACCACCAACCCTTACACAACCCTCTATAATCAACAGAGCCACAAATGCTCGAATAAGAATACATAAATGCACAAGGTAGTTCCGAATGGATACAATGACATCCTGAAATAATAAATAAAGGAAAATAAAAGATACATCAATAGGGATATGCCAACAGACTGGCTCCCAAAACAAATATATGATAATCCCATAAAACATGGGTAAAGAAGCTTACATAAGATAACTATCGTCCCTAAACCTGCCGCGCTGCAACCATAACTGAATCACCCTGCGCAACTCCAAACCCTATAACAAGGAATACAAAAGAAAGCTATCATTGCACTGCATGTTGTCCGTAGCCGTAACATTTCCAGCAACCTGGCATGGGAATACCAGGGGGCGATGAAATACCCCCGTGAGCAAATATGCTCAGTGGGAAAAATGATATCCTAACTACCACATCCTCTGACTGTTTAGGTAATGCTAAACTATCTAGCAAGATACATAGCCCAATAAATCCCAGCTACGCAACCCCAAGGCACGTACTCATATACTACCATAAATAAGTAAACATGTCGGGATTATATATATACACATATATATAAGTACACAACATGAGTCCACAATGTACGACTAAGCCTTATACTCCAACTACCAACACTGGTAGTCTACACAACTCTCACAATGTACACTAGGCACACGACACTTAGGTCTAATCTAACAAATCATCAAGCGCTGACAACGCTAAAAGGAAAATCCAAACAGAGGGAAAACACACTCACCTCTAATATCCACAGGGATCAAAATCCACCACTAGTACCAAGGAATACTCATAACTGACTCCCCGAGAACACAGGAGGAAAAACACTCACATCCTTCCGTACTAACATAATCGTCATCTACATATATATATGTACAACATATATATATGTATATAAGAAACATCATCCCATTCGTAGAGAAAATCTATACCTCAAGGATGGAATCACCTCATCATATCACCATACCATAAATCACATCGACTTCATAATACTATCATCAATAGGGTCAATCAAATCACTAACTCTCTCACTATAGATAAGCAACACTAAACGGTCAAATCTTGGAGAGTACCTGGACATTTCTCTCATGACAACCACATAAGATTCAAGGAACCCAAGCAAGAGAAAAGAAGTCCTAATGCTAAACCAACAGATAACCGAGACAATAACATCAAGGTTAAGAATACCACAAGTGTTTAGGGAAAACACCCGAACAAGGAAACCAAAAACGAATGGCCGAGAGTGAAAGTTATAAAAAGATGAATCCCAGGGATTCAATAGTTTTTAAGAAATTGTTTTTAAAAGTCGAACCAATCCATTTGGCATTCATTCCCCTAACGTACGAAAAGTCAAATCACCTCGGTGGTGACATCAAATAACCAAGAAGAAGGGAAAGTCAACATTATATGTGTTATCTGAACAATGCCAAGCCTCATACCCGAGACTTAGAAGTGATCCGAAGAAAAGGTGAAACAAGAAACCACTTTTCAAAACTCTACAAGATGAGATCTTGAGAAAGAAGTCTCAAAATCTCAAAATCTCGAAAAAAGTAATAAAATAGTTTTCCTTTAAGAAACCAGACTGTAAAAATGACTGTCTTGCCACCAATCTCCGTCGTTCGCCTATCCTGGCTACGGGGGTAGGCAAAAATAGGTTTTTCCTTTTAAATACAATGAGTTTGTTTTCAAAACTTGGAAAACTCCGTTTCCGATAGACAACCAGATAAGAGTGACTACAACTCCATGGATTCCTATAATGTCCCGAGAGGACAATGAAGGAATAACAATACGTTAGACTTACAAACCACAGCCATCCATTTCCAACTCCACAAAATCAAATGACACCACGAGGAAGAGGTTCGGCACCACGTTGTAACCAACTGCTCAAGGAGTGACATATACGTGAAAAACATATCCTCTATTATACAAAGGATAGTACTAGGAATGCTTAGGAGAATGAACTAAGCACGGGAAAACAACACTACAGTACCCCGAGTACTTAATAAAATCACTTCGACCCCTTAATATCATGAAAAGGGAAGACTAGTGGCCGATACCACGGAACTAACTAGTTTTAGTCAATACCTCTTCCAATTCGTTTTAACCTCAATTTCATATCTGATACTAACTCTCTAGATTACTAACATAATGAAGAGACTATTACCACACCACTAGATAAGTTCAATCATAACTCGTCTAACCCAACCAAAATTTCCGAATACGGTTGATAACCCATTCCTCAAAAGGTGAAAGACACCTAAAGGCCTATTCAACAATAACAACTAAGTTCACAATCTCATCACCCACCTTCTCTAAGGCCTCAAATCACAATTGATACTAAAATCAATCCCTGACCTCAAATCTCTAGAGAGGTCACACAACTAACCACAATCACAAAACTATTAACCGTCTTCTCTAAGGCCTCAACATAAAACCGACTCTAAAGTCCAATACTAACCTCAATTATCCATAGAGATCACTACACTAATATATTTAACCTCACCCAAGGGCACAAAGTATATAATCACAAATATAAAAGTATACATTTCATTATACTTTAACAATTACCTCATTTAATTCATTTTTTCACATTATTCACTTTCAGTTTAGTAGTTTATAAAATATGAATTTATTTTGCAATATTCATAATTAACATGCTCCAAAATTCACAGGTAATAATAATACATAATAAACCTTCTCCAACATCACATGTAATAATATCACATATACATGTCAATGAAATCACATAAATCCTATGCAATGCAACGTGATTCAACACACCCATGATACGCACAGAAAACCACACCCTTCCCAAGGATGAACGGATCATTCTCCACCATTCCCTTGAGGATACATGCTCACTAAGGAAGGTAGACTCATCGTACCATTCTTCCCAAGTGCTTTTGACACTTACACTTTTAATCAGGAAGACCTTCTCCACGACCCAGTTGTGCACATAGTCTGCATTTCTCGAAAGATTAGGTCCGTATGAGCAAGAAGCACCCCCTAGCTAGTTGTTACAATGATCCAAACACAAGTCTACTCATGCACCACACGCAAACAGATATAGACCATACCAATTGAATTTTTCTCTACAAAAGGTGACCCCATGCACTACATGCACCAACACCCATGTACTTACACGACATGGTGTACTCAATAAAAAAATCATGCCTCAACATAAATATGTAATGCATCATATTTATGAAAATATCCACATGATACCAACATGAATCTCATAATCTCTTTAAAATGGTTTTATAACATAATAAAGGCATTTAAATCACATGGGAACAAGTTCATGTTTTAAACAATATTTTTTCTTTAATTCTCTAGGAAAATATTTCAATTCCTCTTAACATGCCTTTAAAACAATTAAAGCAAAGAATCCACGTATCATAAGGGGAACCTAGCATAACGTCTAAGTTTTCACGTCCCTCATGTTCCATATCCCCTAACGCAGTAAAAAGGGAACTAATATAGCGTTCTAAGTTCATGTCTAACTTTTACAAAATTCTACTAACCCATTTAATTCTCAAGGGGTTACTAAGCCACCTATTCTTATTCAATTCAAATAGGAATTTATTTAGTTTCATAGGAAATAATTTAATTAATTTCTCAAATTAATTTCTAAGTCATACTTCGATTCTAACCCAATTTTAGATATTTTAAATTCATAATTTAATATATCTAAATTAAAATAAATACGGGTTTGCACACCCAAACCACGTCAATGATACGGAAGTGAGAATAAAATTTCCCACCAAAAAATTACGCGTACAGAACAGCCCGAAAGGCCCACCGTGAACAGTACCGACGCCCGAATATGGAGCCCGCCGACCAAAGTCACCCGAATAAAATTTTAAATATACTAAAATGCCCGCCTCGACAACCTATACGATATATACGAAGTCCATTAGAAATAGGTTAATCAATTTGAGTAAATCTAAAATAACCCAAACGAAAATTAGAACTTATAAATGCGATTTTTCGACAAACCGCTCAACAAAAAATTACAAAATTTTAGTATGATGAACACTAAGTCAGGACGAAGCTGCTCACCAAAAATCGGCCCAAACCGACAACGGAAAGGCGACTAAATTGCCGACCGAAATCTGGCCAAACTCGCCCCTATTGCCCGAACTGCTGCCGCTCCACTGCACGCAGTTCCCGCGACCACCAGCAGCCACCACCTGCTTCATCGTTGCCACCTAGCACCGCCGAGAGCTTCGACATCACCGCCGCTCCTCTGCCCGACGAACACTAGCCAATCCGCGACATCGTTCCTCAGTAAATCGCATCTCCTCCTACGTGAACCGTGGCCATCATTCCACCACGCAACGCCTCAGCCACCAACGACCACCATGAGTCGTCTCCAACACATGGGTTTCCATCATTGCCCCAGTCAGCGACCACCACCTGGCTGCTCTTTACTCTCGCGCGGCTCCCTTTCCTTCACGCAGTCTCTCTCTTGGCAAGATGATGAGACGTTGATGATGATAAAGGTGGAGAGGTGAGTTATGGCTGCTGCAGAGAAGGAGAAGAAGAGAGGAAACGTGTAACAGGTCATTCGTGTAGAGAAGAAGGAAAAAAGGGTGGTCTGTAGTTGCGTGTCTTCGATTTCACCAACTCACAGATACATACATATACATATACCTATATATCATATACACTTGAATTGAATTTTGGCAACCTAATTCCAATGAGTCATGTGACCTTATAATGTGACAAAATGAAATAATTGTGACAAAGGTTCCCAAATTTCAATACAAGCCACATCCAATAAAACGTGTCGCCATCCAGTCGAAGCACTAATGCTAAACGTCAAAACAAAACTGCGTAGTCGGTAACAAGAATTCTCGAAGTTGTCAAAGAGAAACTGTAAAGTCATTTAGTCGACTTTAAAACTAAACACGAAAAATTTACATGCGAAATACAAAGGATAACTAGAACGTCATGAACAAGTGACGTCATAACTGAAATTAAATCATAAATAATTTCAGGAAAAAGGTAAAATAACACGGGGTGTTACATAAACTTTTGCTCACACATAAATTAGTGTCACGTCAGATTGGTTATCCGTGAGACTTGATCCGCGAATATACGTATATATATCGCGAAGTCCATCCCGCGAATACTCCTTTCATGTCGCGAGATTCATTCCGCGAATGCTCATACTGCGAGATACTTTTCCTCGCGGATCCTGGTACCTGATGTCATAGTTTCCTGGGGCCATGTCCTTTTATGCATATTTCCATTTACATGTCCCATGAGCGTCATTTAACATATCATAGGTACTTTATTTTGAGTTTCTGGATAAATGAGGTCGCGACCCACTATTTTTCTCCTCAAAATGTTTCCCCAAGATAGTAAATGATTACTCCCTACAAGATTAGTTCATTTGGTCGCAGAGCTTGACTCTTGGCTATGACCCCCAGAGTCAAACTTCCAGTGATTACCACTTTGCAGAACTTACTCGTGTACCTGATCTCATTACAAGATCTCCTGTTGGTTTTTTCTACAACGTCCCTTTGATAACTCCCTGGATCCGCGGATCCCCCTTGATCTCCTCATGAGATCCCCTGTTGGCGTTTTTCCAACTTCCTTTTAATGAATCCCTGAAGTCGCGGATTAGTATACCACCGCGGCTCCCCCTTACAATTACAAAGATTATATACATGTGATCTTAATTATATTTTCTTATTAATCTTAAAAGTATTAATTAATGTCTATAAATAATCAAGATAATATGAGTTACAACTTTTAAAGTAGATTTTGTGAAGCATTACACAAATTATATATAAGCTTAAATTTTCTATTGCATTATTATTTTTAAATAGATTTTGTGTATTACATAATTAATATAAAGGCTTAGATTTTTATTTTTTTTGAATTAAATAATTATTGATAGACTTTAATTATAATTATTATTTTTTAATTATTTTAAAGATAATAACTAATTGTATAAGAATAATTAAGTCCCATTTTTTCCTTTTTAGTAATTACATTATGTGTGGCCTATCATATAGTATTAGTCTATATTTCTTTAGCCTATGTCTTTTGAAACACCAATTAGAGTTACACTTTTATAACTAAGTATATATATAGATTAGAGATAATAAATAGTAAATGAATACAAAAGTATAGATGAGTATAAATCAAAATTAAGTTTAAAGCGGTTATTAGTTTTTATTAGATAACAAGAATAGATAATTACTAACTATGGATAGATATATACATTTAATGGGAAGATCAAAAGAGTTTTGTAATAATTAATATAAAAATAAATGTTAAATGATAAATAATTCAACTTTTTTAAAAAAATAATTAAATAATATATAGAAATATTCTAAGGGTCTTGTACTTTGTAATAGTATAGAAATAGAAATAGATTGAGCTGAATTTAGGTTTTAAAGTATATTTTTTTGTTTCTCTTTAAAACAAATTGGTCATTTTATATAGATAACCAAACCCAAAATTAATTTTTTCACCTAAAAAGTCCTAAATTGCATGCAAATAGTATGATTGTGTGGGGTAGGATCGGGATCGTTTTGGATGGTAGGATCGTATCATACCCCATAGTAGTATCGTCTCAATGAAATTGGAGGCCTTAGGCAAAAATTATAAAGGTGAAATTGGAGGCCTTATACAAAAAATATAAAAGGGGCTTTTGGTATATTAAATATTATTTTTAGTAACACTTTTTGAGATACAAAATTACTAATCAGATTCTTATATTCAAGTGTTGATAAAATTTCTTTTTTCAATAGATAATATAGCCAATCAATTTCATATTTCTTGCGACATTGTTGATCTTATGTATGATTTTATCAACTTTAATTTTGAAAAACTCATTTTTGCTGCAGTTACCGATATTATCAATAATATTCGGTAAGGAATGCATGCATTTGGAAAATAATCTAATCTTTTAATGTAAAATCATTTTGTAAAATATACACCATGGTTAAAAGTGTGTTCTAAAAATCTATTTTTTAAATTGGGGCTATTTAGATTTATTCCAAAGGTTTATCTGTTACAAAATTTATAAGACGACTCATTCTAAAAAGGGAAAATATTACTAACCTCCCTTGAGGTTTAGTGATATTACACGCGGTACCCCTACTATTTCCATATAGAGCAGATACCTCCCTCCAGTTTAGCTTCGGTATCACTTTCACCCCCTCTGTCCAAAGGCAAGCCGGTCACTTCAGATTTCATGTGTGATTTTACCTTATTGACCTTCATATTATATTATAATTTTATGATTAATTTCAATAAACCCCCCTAAACTATTGAATTAAATATTGCCCCCACCTTAATGGGTAAATTACAGTTTCACCCCCTAAAATTCGAAAAAATATTTAAAATTTAAAAATATATATCAAATTTGAAATATATATATAATTTCAAATATATATATAAAATTTTGAAAATATATATAAATTTTGAAAAAATATAAAAATTAAAAAAAATATATAAATTTTGAAAAACATATATAAATTTTGAAAAATATATAAAATTAGAAATAAATATATAAATTACAAAAAAATATATTAGAAAAATATGTGTTTAGGATTTGATAGACTTCTCACCCTCTGCACTACAAACAGTAGAATTTGAATAAATTATAAATTAACAAATTCCTGTAATGCAACCTCTACAAATATAGACATGTTTGAACTTGCATAATCAATATTGTAGCACCCCGTTTTATTTTCCTTTTTCCTGAAATTATTTATGATTTAATTTCGGTTATGACATCACTTGTTCTTGACGCATTATTTATCATTGGTATTTCGTGTGTAAATTTTTCGCGTTTACTTTTAAAGTCGTTTGTGTAATGTCCGGTATTTTTACGTGTTAATTTAAATTTTTTATTTAAACAATTATGTGCTAATGTGCTTAATGTCTTTATGTGTTTTAACATGCCTTACATGTTGTATGTGATATAAAAATTGTAAGTTGCATCTTAAATTTTAATTTTGAAAATAATATAAATTATTAAAAACGATTTCGGGAAAGAAATGGCCGAGGGGTAAATGAGTAATTTCAAATTTTGAGCACTTAGTGGAAAGTGTAGAGATTTTCGGTAAGAATTAGGGCATGAGTGGCATGTTGGTAATTAGAGAGGATGACAAGGGGTAAAAGTGTCACGCCCCGAATTCCTAGGACTCCGAAACCCGAGCCTAAGAGTTAAGGGAGTGAATGCGGAAGTAAAAAGAAACGAGAACCAAAAGACATTCAATCTTCAAACACCCATAAAGGGTTGCAATGAATGCCCAGATACCATTTTGTCACGCCCCTAAAGGGTGACGCAAACCAAACGACTACTAGAGTCAACAATAACAAAGAAGTACATGGAATAACAATAAGAATATACTCCATGCCAACACGAATACTGAAAACACAAGAGTATCCTCAGATACCAACAGACACGCTCCTAAATCCCTAAGACTCCCGAACTGGGACATCCAAGGAATCCAAGATGTGATCCTTAATACGAATGACCAACTAAGACATCATTAACCAAGAAAACATATGGGTTAATGATAGAAATGGTATATTCAATACCCAAATGACTAACAAAACTAAGCAGCGGAATCTAACGAAAATCCGGCAGAGTTCCGTTTGTAAATGGAACATCCGGACAACAACCACAACACAATAACCTGCCCAAAGCAATTCAATAATCACAATGGCTTCCAAGCCCCACATTCATCAATCCTACTAGGGCCGAGGTAATGGAAAGAAACCAAAACCCCTCCAAACCCTCTAACATCAACAGAGCCACAAATGCTCGAATAAGAATACAGAAAAGCGTCTAACTGTACAGAATAGATACAATACATCCTGAAAGAATAAGTACAGGAAATAAAAGATACATCAACAGGGATAGGCCAACAGACTTGTAACACCCCGTGTTATTTTCCTTTTTACTGAAATTAATTCTAATTTAATTTCGGTAATGACGTCACTTGTTATTGACGTATTGTTTATTCTTGGTATTTGATACCTGTAAATTTTTCGCGTTTAGTTTAAAAGTCGACTGGACGACGTTACGCGAGTTATTATTCTCGACTACGCGGTTTCGATTCGACGTTTAATGATTAGTGTCTCGATTGGAGGACGACACATTTTAATTGGTCGGGCTTGTTTAAGTGTTCCGATATTTGGGTTTCTACCCCGATATAATTTTAATTGGACGTTCCGTTATTATTTCGGGCTTACGAAATTATGTCTGGGCATTCCGATAATTGTGGGATTTATTATATATATATATATTTAATTATATATATATATATTGATGTGGGGGTTATTTGGCAATTATAGAGAAGTTGGGGGTTAGTTGAGCAATTAGTACATATATATGTATATATGTATACGCTACCACAGACCTGCTCTTCTCTGCTTCACGTTTCACCTGCTACCATAGACCTGATGGACGACCACACCTCTGCATCTTCTTCCTCTCCATGGCGCACGATCGAGCTGCTCCACCTTCACCTCCATGAACGCCGGCGAGAGAGAGAGAGAGTGAACGGCCGGCTGGAGGGAAACGCAGCTGGTGGCGGACGCGGCTGGGGCTAGGGTCGGCGACCGGGCTGGGCGGCGATGCGGTGGCTACGGCATGGTGGTCCGGTGGTGGTGGTCTGGAAGTCGCACACGGTGGCGCAAGGGCGAGGCCACGGCTGGACAGCCGCGTGGACGCGTGGACAGGGGCGACTCCGGCTGAGCTTTGGCTAATTTTTCGGCGACCTTCCGGTGATCGGTTTGAGCCGATTTTCGGTGAGTAGCTCCGTATATACATGGTATTCGATATATATTAATTTCGTGATTTTAGGATAAATGGTTTGCCCGGAAATCGCATTTATAGGTTATAGATTTCGTTTGGGGTATTTTAGATTTAACCCAATTAATTAACCGATTATTAATGGGCTTCATATATATCGTATAGGTTGTCGAGACGGACATTTCGATATATTCGAAATAGTTTTTGGACGATTTTGGTCGGCGGGCTTCATAATCGGGCGCCGGTACTGTGCTGTTCGGACTGTTCGGTAACGTATAAATTAGGTGGGAAATTATATTTCTCACTCCGCATTATTGAAGTAGTTTAGGGGTGCAAAACCCTTATTTAATTTATTATAGATATATTAAATTACTAGTTTAAATATCTATAAATTGTTTAGGATCAGAATGGGGCTTAGGAATTAATTTAAGAAAATTTATTAAATTATTCCTATGTGATTAAATAATATTCTTATTTAAAGAATAGACGGCTTAGAAAACCCTTACGAATTTAAATGGGTTAGTAGAGATTCGTAAAGCTTAGACGATGTGCTAGGTTCTTTTTGGAATACGTGAAATAATTGTTAAATTATTTTAAAAAGGCATATTAATTGAAAATGAGATATTTTCTAAGGAATTAAAGAAAATATATTTTGAAAACATGAAATGTATATGAAACTGATTTCATATGATTTAATTGCTTTATTGTATTTAAAGCATGAAAAGAGATTTTGAGACTTATATTACCATGTGGGTATTTTTATAAATATGATGTATTACATATTTATGATTGAGATATGATTTGATTGTACACCATGTCGTGTGAGCACATGGGTGTTGGTGCATGAAGTGCACGGTTTCACCAGTGACAGAGAGAGTTCATTTGGTGTGGTCTACTTCCTTTGTGCGTGGGGCACGAGTAGACGTTTGTGTCGGATCATCACAACAACTGGCCAGGAGGTATCACGCCTACGGAACTAAAAAGCCGGCAAATGTGAGTTAGGAGTCCAGGTAGAGGCTCATGTTCTTGACTCAAGGGTAGTCATGGCGTACGGAGTTGCAAGTTGGGCTCTCGTACAACCGTCTTCCCTGTTGAAGTGATAGAGAGAAAATCACTTGGGAAAGGTCGGTGTGGTAACTCTACACTATGATGAGTGGACAGAGTTTGTATCCGTTACCCTTGGGAAGGGTGTGTTGTGTGTGAGTATCACGGGGAGTGTTGAGTCACATTACACTGCCTATTATTTATGTGATCTCGTTTAACATGTATATGTGCTATATTACATGTGTTGTTGGGGCATGCTATTTATGAATATTGTAAATTAAATTCATATTTTATAAATGCTCAGTTGAAAGTAATTAATGTGGAAGAAAATGATAATATGCCATTATAAATAAGTATAAATGAAACGAATATATTTATACTTGTTGTTGTATAACTTAGTACCCTTGGGGGAGGTTATGCGTGTTGGCATAGTGATTCATGTGGCTAGCGGAGGCTAGTGGTGGACCGTAGGCTTGACTTGAGTTGAGGCCTTAGAGATTGTGGTTAGTAGCCTTAGAGATTGTGGTTAGCAGCCTTGTGATTGTGGTTAGTAGCCCTGTGATTGTGGTTAGTTGTTTGGTGATCGTGGTTAGTTGTGTGAACTCTTTTGAAGATGTGAGGTTAGGGATGATTTTTGTATCAATTGATAATTGAGGCCTTAGAGAAGGCGAGTGATGAGTTGTGTGAGATTTTGATTGATGAGAAGGGGTTATGATTAGGGATTTATTTAGTACTCGAGGTACCGTAGCTTGACAATCTCGGTTCTTGTGCTTAGTTCATTCCCCTAAGCATTCCTTGTACGGTGTTTTGTACACTAGTACGTGGTCGTTGACTTGTATGTCATTCCTAGATTCCTTGGTTACGGCGTGGTGCCGAACCTCTTCCTCGTGGTATCATTTGATTTGGTGGAGTTGGAAAAGGATGGTGGTCTTCCGTGAGTCCAACGTGTTGTTCTTCCTTTATTGTCCTTTTGGGCATTATAGGAATCCATGGAGTTGTTCATTCTTATGTGGCTGTCATTTCGAAAACGGTGCTTTCTAAGTTTTGAAAGTAAACTTTTGTATTTAAAAGGAAAAACCCGTTTTCGCCTACCCCCGAATAAACGAACAGTTTTAATACTTATAAAATGATCTTGAGATCTTCTTTGAAATGATTTTCAACTTTTAAAAGCCTGTGATGGCGACTGACGGAGACCGGGGGCAAGACGGTCATTTTTACTGTGTGATTTCTAAAAAGAAAACTATTTTATCACTTGTCTAGAGATTCTGAGATTTTGAGACTTCTTTTTCAAAATCTCGACTTGTAGTATTTGAAAGGTGGTTTCTTGTTTCACCTTTTCTTCGGATCGTTCTAAGTCTCGGTTAGGAGGCTTGGTGTTGTTCAGTGCACACTTATAGTGTTGCCTTTCCTTTTCTTTGGGTTGTTGATGTCACCATCTAGGTGATTGGGGTTTTTCACTTGTTAGGGGCATGGATGCCGAATGAAATGGTTTGAGTTTTAAAAACCTTTTTCTTAAAAACTATGGAAATCCTTGGGATTCCTCTTTTATTTACTTTCATACTCGGCCATTCGCTTTTGGTTCCCTTGTCCACTTGTGGTGTTCCTTTCTGGTTCATTCGTGATGTTCTTTCCTTGTTTGGGTATTCTTAACCTTGACATTGTGTCTCGGTTATCTGTTGGTGTAGCATTGGGACTCCTTTTCCCTTGCTTGGGTTCTTGACTCTTACGTGGTTTTTCATATCCTTAGTGAGAGCGTTGGTGATTAATTGACATTGTTGGAGATAGCAATTGAGGTTTGTTATATATATATATATGTATATATATATATATATTGGTGATAGTATTATGAGGTTAATGTGATGATGTGACTTATGGTATCGAGGAATAGATGTGATTGAGGTGATCTAGTTCCTGAGAGGTAGATTCCTCTAGGAGTGGGATGAGATTTGTTATATATATATATTGTATAAATATATATATATATATTGATGATGGTTGTGTTAGTACGCAAGGACGTGGGTGTTTTCCTTCCTGTGTTATCCGGGTGTAGGATTTGAGCCTTCCTCGGCACTATTGGTGGATTTTGTTTCCTGTGGATATTAGAGGTGAGTGTGTTTCCCTCTGTTGGATTTGGTGGTTAGCGTGGTGAGCATTGATGATTGTTAGATTTGACTTGGGTTGTTGTGTACCTAGTGTACATTGGTGAGAGTAGTGTAGACTACTGGTGTTGGGTACTTGGAGTACGAGTTTTAGAGACTCATGTTGTGTATTTATATATATATACGTGTAGATATATATATATATTCCCTATATACTTATGTATACTCGTTTACGATGGTATATGAGCGTGTTGACTTGGATTTGCGTGGATGGGACTAGTTGGGCTATATTTATATCTTATTAGACGGTTTAGCTTTACCTAAACTATCAGAGGATGTGGTAGTTAGGATATCTTTTCCCACTGAGCTTATTTGCTCACGGAGGGAATTTCATTGGCCCCCCTGGTATTCCACGCCAGGTTGCAGGAAATATACGGCTATGGGCAGGATGCAGTGCAACGGCAACTTTCTTTTGTTTCCTTGTTACAGGTTTGGAGTTGCGTTGGGTGATGCGGTTACGGTTACAGCACGACTGGGTTTGGGGACGATAGGTATCCGCTTTCCGCTTCTTTACCCATTGTTATGGGATTATCATGTATTTCTTTTGGGAGCCAGTCTGTTGGCCTATCCCTGTTGATGTATCTTTTATTTCCTGTACTTATTCTTTCAGGATGTATTGTATCTATTCCGCACAGTTGGTGCTCTTCTGTATTTTTATTCGAGCATTTGTGGCTCTGTTGATGTTAGAGGGTTTGGAGGGGTTTTGATTTCTTTCCATTATCTCGGCCCTATTAGGATTGATGAATGTGGGGCTTGGAAGCCATTGTGATTATTGAATTGCTTTGGGCAGGTTATTGTGTTGTGGTTGTGTATCCGGATGTTCCATTTACAAACGGAATTCTGCCGGATTTTCATTAGATTCCGCTGCTTTGTTTATTATTCATTTGGGTATGAAATATACCGTTCCATCATTATTCCATACGTTTTCATGGCTAATGATATCTTAGTTGGTTGCTCATCATAATGATCACATCCTGGATCCCTTGGATATCCCAGTTCGGGAGTCTTAGGAATTTAGGGACGTGTCAGCATGGTATTAGAGCATTTTACCCTTTTGTGGGTGTTTGATGACCTTCAGTCATTGGTTTTCATTTGTTTTTCGTTTCTTTTTACTTCCGCATTCACTCCCTTAGCTCTTAGGCTCGGGTTTCGGAGTCCTAGGAATTTGGGGCGTGACAAGACTGGCTCCCAAAAGAGAATACATAACAATCCCATAACAATGGGTAGAGAAACTGAAAGCGGATACCTATCGTCCCCAAACCCAGTCGTGCTGCAACCGTAACCGCATCACCATGCACCACTCCAAACCTGTAACAAGAATAAAAGGAAACTGCCGTTGCACTGCATCCTGCTCATAGCCGTATATTTCCTGCAACCTGGCGTGGAATACCAGGGGGGCCAATGAAATTCCCTCCGTGAGCAAATAAGCTCAGTGGGAAAAGATATCCTAACTACCACATCCTCTGATAGTTTAGGTAAAGCTAAACCGTCTAATAAGATAATAAATATAGCCCAACTAGTCCCATCCACGCAAACCCAAGTCACATGCTCATATACTATCGTAAACGAGTATACATAAGTATACAGGGAAAATATATATATATATTTCTACACGTATATATATATATATAAATACACAACATGAGTCTCTAAAACTCGTACTCCAAGTACCCAACACCAGTAGTCTACACTACTCTCACCAACGTACACTAGGTACACGACACTAAGGTCAAATCTAACAATCATCAATGCTCACCACGCTAACCACCAAATCCAACAGAGGGAAACACACTCACCTCTAATATCCACAGGAAACAAAATCCACCAATAGTACCAAGGAAGGCTCCAATCCTACACCCCGATAACACAGGAAGGAAAACACCCACGTCCTTGCGTACTAACACAACCATCATCAATATATATATATATTTATACAATATATATATATAACAAATCTCATCCCACTCCTAGAGGAATCTACCTCTCAGGAACTAGATCACCTCAATCACATCTATTCCTCGATACCATAAGTCACATCATCACATTAACCTCATAATACTATCACCAATATATATATATATATATACATATATATATATATAACAAACCTCAATTACTATCTCCAACAATGTCAATTAATCACCAACGCTCTCACTAAGGATATGAAAAACCACGTAAGAGTCAAGAACCCAAGCAAGGGAAAAGGAGTCCCAATGCTACACCAACAGATAACCGAGACACAATGTCAAGGTTAAGAATACCCAAACAAGGAAAGAACATCACGAATGAACCAGAAAGGAACACCACAAGTGGACAAGGGAACCAAAAGCGAATGGCCGAGTATGAAAGTAAATAAAAGAGGAATCCCAAGGATTTCCATAGTTTTTAAGAAAAAGGTTTTTAAAACTCAAACCATTTCATTCGGCATCCATGCCCCTAACAAGTGAAAAACCCCAATCACCTAGATGGTGACATCAACAACCCAAAGAAAAGGAAAGGCAACACTATAAGTGTGCACTGAACAACACCAAGCCTCCTAACCGAGACTTAGAACGATCCGAAGAAAAGGTGAAACAAGAAACCACCTTTCAAAATACTACAAGTCGAGATTTTGAGAAAGAAGTCTCAAAATCTCAGAATCTCTAGACAAGTGATAAAATAGTTTTCTTTTTAGAAATCACACAGTAAAAATGACCGTCTTGCCCCCGGTCTCCGTCAGTCGCCATCACAGGCTTTTAAAAGTTGAAAATCATTTCAAAGAAGATCTCAAGATCATTTTATAAGTATTAAAACTGTTCGTTTATTCGGGGGTAGGCGAAAACGGGTTTTTCCTTTTAAATACAAAAGTTTACTTTCAAAACTTAGAAAGCACCGTTTTCGAAATGACAGCCACATAAGAATGAACAACTCCACGGATTCCTATAATGCCCAAAATGACAATAAAGGAAGAACAACACGTTGGACTCACGGAAGACCACCATCCGTTTCCAACTCCACCAAATCAAATGATACCACGAGGAAGAGGTTCGGCACCACGCCGTAACTAAGGAATCTAGGAATGACATACAAGTCAACGACCACGTACTAGTGTACAAAACACCGTACAAGGAATGCTTAGGGGAATGAACTAAGCACAAGAACCGAGAGTGTCAAGCTACGGTACCTCGAGTACTAAATAAATCCCTAATCATAACCCCTTCTCATCAATCAAAATCTCACACAACTCATCACTCGCCTTCTCTAAGGCCTCAATTATCAATTGATACAAAAATCATCCCTAACCTCACATCTTCAAAAGAGTTCACACAACTAACCACGATCACCAAACTACTAACCACAATCACAGGGCTACTAACCACAATCACAAGGCTGCTAACCACAATCTCTAAGGCTACTAACCACAATCTCTAAGGCCTCAACTCAAGTCAAGCCTACGGTCCACCACTAGCCTCCGCTAGCCACATGAATCACTATGCCAACACGCATAACCTCCCCCAAGGGTACTAAGGTATACAACAACAAGTATAAATATATTCGTTTCATTTATACTTATTTATAATGGCATATTATCATTTTCTTCCACATTAATTACTTTCAACTGAGCATTTATAAAATATGAATTTAATTTACAATATTCATAAATAGCATGCCCCAACAACACATGTAATATAGCACATATACATGTTAAACGAGATCACATAAATAATAGGCAGTGTAATGTGACTCAACACTCCCCGTGATACTCACACACAACACACCCTTCCCAAGGGTAACGGATACAAACTCTGTCCACTCATCATAGTGTAGAGTTACCACACCGACCTTTCCCAAGTGATTTTCTCTCTATCACTTCAACAGGGAAGACGGTTGTACGAGAGCCCAACTTGCAACTCCGTACGCCATGACTACCCTTGAGTCAAGAACATGAGCCTCTACCTGGACTCCTAACTCACATTTGCCGGCTTTTTAGTTCCGTAGGCGTGATACCTCCTGGCCAGTTGTTGTGATGATCCGACACAAACGTCTACTCGTGCCCCACGCACAAAGGAAGTAGACCACACCAAATGAACTCTCTCTGCCAATGGTGAAACCGTGCACTACATGCACCAACACCCATGTGTAAATCTCACACGACATGGTGTACAATCAAATCATATCTCAATCATAAATATGTAATACATCATATTTATAAAAATACCCACATGGTAATATAAATCTCAAAATCTCTTTTCATGCTTTAAAATACAATAAAGCATTTAAATCATATGAAAACAATTTCATATATAACTCATATTTTCAAAGATATATTTTCTTAATTCTTTAGAAAATATTTCAATTTCCCTTATCATTTCTTTAAAATAATTTAAACAGATAATCCACGTAATAAAAAGGAACCTAGAATAGCGTCTAAGTCTCTCACGTCCAACGTTTACAAATCTTCTAGCTCATTTAATTCTCAAAGGAATTTCTAAGTCGTCTATTCCTATTCAATTCAATTAGGAATATATTTAATCTCGTAGGAAATAATTTAATTAATTTTCTTAAATTAATTCCTAAGTCCAATTCCGATTCTAAACGAATTATAGATATTTAAATTAACGATTTAATATATCTATAATAAATTAAATAAGGGTTTGCACACCCAAAACTACTTCAATAATGTGGAGTGAGAAATAAAGTTTCCCACCTGAGATTACGCTTACAGAACAGTCGTTTCGGGCCCACCGTGAACAGTACCGGCGCCCGAATATAACGCCCACCGACCAAAGTCGTTCGAAAAATATTTCGAATATATCGAAATGTCCGCCTCGACAACCTATACGATATATACGAAGCCCGTTAACAATAGGTTAAATAATTGGGTTAAATCTAAAATACCCCAAACGAAAACTATAACCTATAAATGCGATTTCCGGGCAAATCGTTCATCCTAAATTCACGAAATTAATATATAACGAATACCATGTATATACGGAGCTACTCACCGAAAATCGGCTCAAACCGATAACCGGAAGGTCGCCGAAAAAATGGCCGAAGCCTAGCCGGATTCGTCACTACTCACGCGCCCCTGCACTGGCCGACTCCTTGCGCCACCACAGGCGCCACCCCTGCGCGTCACCACCATTCCGCCGCTGCTCCTGGCCGGCGCCGCCTGTCCCAGCCCTGCTCCAGCCGCAGCTACTGCTGCGGCAACCAGTCCTGCCGTCCCTCTCTCGCCGTTCCTCTCTCTCTCTTGCCATGACTGGCGACTGAAGATGGAGGTGGAGGGCATGGTCTCGCCGTGTGAGGATGAGAGAAGAGCGATGCAGACCTGTGTATCGCGTAGAGAAGAAGGAAGCGTGTAGTCGTGAAGGAGAAGACTGGTTCAGCAGATACGGTTCTATATATACATATATATATATATAACCTAATTGCTAAACTGACCCTCCAAGTATCCGAAATTGCGAAATAACCCCACTTCAATTATATATATATATATATATATATATTAAGTCCCCACAATTTCCGGAACGCCCAAACATAATTTCGTAAGCCCGAATTAATAACGGGACGTCCAATTAAAAATATATCGGGATAGGAACCCGACAATCGGAACACCGAGAAGGTAATTTAATACGCTTCACCCCGGATCCGTAAAAGTACTAACACCGTAATCGAAATAATCGAAACGATACCGTGTAGTCGAGAATAAGAATTCGCGTAGTCGTCAAAGAAAAACCGTAAAGTCATCCAGTCGACTTTAAACTAAACGCGAAAAATTTATAGGTATCAAATACCAAGAATAAATAATACGTCACGAACAAGTGACGTCATTACCGAAATTAAATTAAATATAATTTTAGGAAAAAAGGAAAATAACACGGGGTGTTACAAAAAGGGTATTTAAGAGTCTTGATGGCACTCTAGTAATTTGGTCATTTCCACTTTTCATGTGGTGTCTCATTCCTAGCCCTTGATATCATTCTCCCATATTTGTTTAAGACCGTTGGATAATAAGGCCTTGTTTGGTTGGCACTTAAATGGAATAATCCATTATTGTTGGTCTTCCACTTGGCAAGACTTTTTATCAACCATTGGATGGTTATTGATTCCTATCTTTATTCTAAGCCCTTGGATGATAAGGTCTTGTTTGACAAATTAATGAGTTTTTGTGAATTGTGTAATAAGTCTTCCACTTGGCAAGACTTATTCCTAGCCCTTGGATTCATTTCATTTTTCCCCATATTTGTTTTGAACCCTTGGATTAGGACACTCATTTATGAGTTATACATATACACAATTATGTATTGATTCAAGTCTTCTAAAGTGCAAGACATTTCTCTCATTCACCACAAACCTCTCTATCTTCTCTCATACATTTCTCTCTTGCTCTCCCTCAATTCACTCCTTCTTCTTCAAGTTGTGAAATTCTCTCTTCCTTTTGATGAGAATTTGAAGGAGGTTTGTGCATGAAAGCTGATGTTGATGCTCTAAGCTTTCTTTTGATATAAAGCTTGGTAAATGATTTATCCTCCTTTGGAAGTTCTAGTTGCAAATCCTAACTTCTATTCTTGAGTTCTTGTCTTCAATTTTTGATTATGGGGTTGTCTTGTCTATAGCTCTTGCTTAAGACTCTATGGAAGCTTAGCTACTGGGTGAATTGAACTTATTGTTGGCTTTGGAGGAGGTTGGGTTGATTCGGCTCACTCTTGGAAGCCTTACTCGTTCTTGGTGTTCTTGCTTGGAATTGAGGTAGGGAAAAAACGATTTGTGTTTGTCTTTGTATGAAGGTGTGTGCGTTTTTGTGTATATATGTCATATATATATATATATATATACATACATATATATACATATATATATATACATATATATACATATATATATGTATATATATATATATGTTGGTCTTGATAGCTTAGACTATGATTTAGGCATTTGAGAACATGATTTTGTGATATAAACTCATGTTGTGATTTATTGCTTAACAAATGTTAAATTATAAGCCTTGTGATAAATTGAATCCAATATAATGTTATTTGATAGAATCATGTATTGTGATGACATATGGTTATAATAAGAACTTTTATGCACTTTGGGGTACATCATGTAGTGTTAAAAGCATGGGGGTAGGGTTTATACGGATTATGTATTCGTATGTGTTCAAAGTCTTGTGTCGAATCGTCGCAACAACTGGCCAGGGGGTGTTCCCAACCTACGGAATAATAAGCCAGGAATGGGGTATAAGGTGAGTCGTCTCATTCTAGAAGTCGTGGGGCGTCTCGTGCATTCGTTATACGAATCTTTAGGCACGGTTCGTGTCGTGCAAACCGCCTTCCTTGTTAAAGTGAGAAGTTTCAAAATCACTTGGAAAAGAACGGTGCGGTACTCTTTCTAGTTATAAATGAGTAGGGTATGTATTCGTTAACCTATATTGGGAAAACGTGTAATATGGGGTGTGTTGAGTTATATTACACTTGAATTATCATATATATGTGATCATGATATTAATATAAAAACATGCTATAATTGTGAAAAATTGTGTTGTGAGCATGTTGGGGAAAACTTATTTGTTGGGTTTGATGGGGTTCCGGATTGGCGTGAGAGCCATGTGGAACAAAAGACCGACCTAGGGTTAGTCGCATGAACCTTGGTTGGGTTGAACCACTCGGACTACCGAGATGGAGGCAATGACACTTCCTCTACATGGCTAGTGAGCTCACCTCACACCTTATATATTTTTCAGGTGATGATCATGTTGGGAGAGTTCCGTAGTCTCTCCGTGGACGTATGGCTATATATCCGCCCTTTTTGTGAATGGGAGGCGGACCATACTTATTTTGTTGGGCATTTAGTAGATAAACATGTACCAATATGTTCTTTTTGCCCACGTGAATCAAACTTGTAAAATTACTTTATTTTGATCTGGCTATCATGTTAGTCAAGGTGTTATTGTCTATGTACATCCCTTGGAGCACTATGCACAAGGATTATATTCTTTTAGTGCACTTCGGTGCGGGATTGTACAAGCATGTATTTTGAACAAAGTATAACATGTTTCGCCTTAGAGCGCTTTAAATGTCATTATTGAATCTTTTTCATTGGAGTTGTGAATGTGAAATGGGTTATCTGTCATGAAATATGAGTATTAGGTGTTTGGCTGAAAACGGCATTTTTCTAGTCTTTCAAACAAATCCTTTCGTTTTGAACCAAAAAAACCCGTTTTTGCCTACCACCGTAGCCCCGGTAAATTTCCTTGCTTTTAGTAATGGATTTAATTAAATTCATTTTCTTAGAGATTTCAAACTTTAAAAACCGGTGGTAGTTAAAACGGATACCGGGGGCAAGACGGAAGATTTTATGAAAACTTACAAAAAATCATTTTTTTGTTAATTTTACGTTTTTCGCGTTTCACGAGGTCTCGGCGACTATTTTTGGGTTCCGCCAAGAAAAAACTCACTTTTCCAATATTAATGATTTTTCGGGACTGACGGCGCGAAAGACAGGGCCATATCGCGAAATACGAAATTTGCATGTTTAGGAAGTTGTTGAAAAACCAGTGGTTGGTTGCTTCCAACACTTACAAATTTTTTCAACTTTTCCAAAAATCTCATTTTTTGGGTTTGGGCATGTCATGGCCTGCAACAGGTCGCGCATGGCTGCTGTGCGTACGTGCGGTGCATTGCAGCGTGCAGGGCTGCACGCGGCATGGCATGGCATGACGTGGTGCAGCGGCATGCAACGTCCGATGTTCGAAAATTCGTATTTTCCTCCTCGCACGTCGGGATGGACCCCCGTTTGTTTCTATGGGTTTTCCTATGTCCAAATTATTGAGATAAAATTTGAAATGACCAGTTTAACCCTGAAATGACTGTTTTACCCTTGGTGAAAGAGTACTTCAACTTTAGTTTTTGGGTCGGTGTTGTCTAACACCATTTTTGAAAATTCATATCTCTTTCCTCGTGGCTTCAAATTAGGTTCCGTGATTTTGTATGGCTTGCGCTAGGTCTAAAGTTTGTATTTCTAGTTGAAAATTACTTTTTTACCCCGTATTTGACCATTTTACCCTTGGATAAAAATAGTGGGTTGAAATGTTTTGTTCAAGGTACCGAGTGTTTCGGTTTTCCTATTTTCCGATCTCGTGTAATCTTTTTGGCATCTTTGCGATGTTATAGGTCTATTTTAACTGTTTATGGGTGTTTGACAACTTAAAAAGGATTTTATTTCATTTCCATTTTTTCCGCATTCACTCCCTTAGCTCTTAGGCTCGGGTTTTGGAGTTCTAGAAAATTAGGGGCGTGACAAACTGGATGACTTTACGGTTTCTCTTTTTACGACTTCAAGAATTCTTGATGACTACGCGGTTCCTTTTTGACATTTAGCATTAGTGCTTCGACTGGATGGCGACACGTTCTGTCGTACGACATTAAGGTTCTGATTCGATTATCTCGGTTACGGTATTAGTACTTTTATGGATCCGGCGTGATGCGTATTATTTTATTTTTTTGGTGTTTCAGTTGTTTGGTTTTTGTAACCCGGAGTAATTATTTGGGCTTGCATTAAAATTTGGGAACCCTTGTCACAATTATTTCATTTGGTCACATTATAAGGTTATATGATCCATTAGAATTAGGTTGCCCAAAATTCAATTAAAGTGTATATGATGTCTGGGTATATGTATATGTATGTATCTGTGAGTTGGTGAGATCGAGAACACGCAACCACAGACCCTTTTCCTTCTCTGTACGAATGATCTGCTACACGTCTCCTCTCTTCTTCTCATTCTCTGCAGCAGCCATGGCTCTCCTCCCCACCTTCATCATCATCAACGTCTCATCATCTTACCGAGAGAGATGAGCTGCGTGATGGAGAGGAAGCCGCGTGAGAGTGAGGAGCGGCCAGGTGGTGGTCACTGGTTGGGGAGACGGCAGTGACCTATGTGTTGGTGACGAATCACGGTGGTCGTTGGTGGCTAAGGCATCGTGTGGTGGCGCGATGGTGACGGTTTGTGCAGGAGGAGCCAGGATTAGCTGAGAAATGAGGTTGCGGCTTAGTTGGTGTTCGTTTGGCAGAGGAGCGGCAGTGATGTCAGAGATCTTGGTGGTGCTGGGTGGCGACGACGGAGTAGGTGGTGGATGCTGGTGGTCGCTGGAGTTATGCGCAATGGAGCGATAGCAGTTCACACGACAGGGGCAAGTTCGGCCGAACTTCGGCTGGTGATTTAGTCGCCTTTCCTTTGTAGGTTTAGGCCAATTTTTGGTGAGTAGCTTCATATTGACTTAGTGTTCATCATACTAAAATTTCATAATTTTCCATTGAGCGGTTTGTCAGCAAATCGCGTTTATAGGTTAGAATTTTTGTTTGGGTTATTTTAGATTTACCCAAATTGATTAACCTATTGCTAATGGGCTTCGTATAGATCGTATAGGTGGTTGAGGCAGACGTTATGATATATTCAAAATATTATTCGGGTGACTTTGGTCGGCGGGCTCCATATTCGAGCGTCGGTACTGTTCACGATGGGCCGTTTCGAGCTGTTCTGTTAGCGTAAATTTAGGTGGGAAATTTTATTCTCACTTCCATATCGTTAACGTGGTGGATGTGCAAATCCATATTTATTTTAAATTAGATATATTAAATTATGAATTTACATATCTATAATTGGGTTAGAATCTAGGCAGGACTTAGGAATTAATTTGAGAAATTAATTAAATTATTTCCTACAAAATTAAATAAATTCCTATTTAAATTGAAATATAATAGGTGGCCTAGTAACCCCTTGAGAATTAAATGGGTTAGTAGAATTTTGTAAAAGTTTGATGTGAACTTAGAACGCTATATTAGTTCCCTTTTTACTGTGTTAGAGGTTATATGAACGTGAGGGACGTGAAAACTTAGATGTTATGCTAGGTTCCCCTTATAATACGTGGATTATTTGATTTAATAGTTTTAAAAGCAAGTTAAGAGAAATTCAAAAGATTTTCCTAGAGAATTAAAGGCAATATATTGTTTAAAAATATGAATTGTACATGAACTTGCTTCCATGTGATTTAAATGCCTTTATTGTATTTTAAATGCATGTTAAAAAGATTATGAGATTCATGTTGGTATCATGTGGATATTTTCATAAATATGATGCATTACATATTTATGTTGAGGCATGATTTTTATTTAGTACACCATGTCGTGTGAGTACATGGGTATTGGTGCATATAGTGCATGGGTTCACCTTTTGTAGAGAAAAATTCAATTGGTGTGGTCTACATCTGTTTGTGTGTGGTGCATGAGTAGCCATTTGTGTTTGGATTGTCGTAACAACTGGCCAAGGGGTGCTTCTTGCTCCTACGGAACTAATCTTCCGAGAAATGCAGACTAGGCACGACTGGATCGTGCAGGATATCTTCCTTCGTTAAAAGTGTGAAGTGTCAAAAGAATGGTATGATGAGTCTACATTCCCTAGTGAGCCTGTATCCTCAGGGGAATTATGGAGAATAATCCGTTCACCCTTGGGAAGGGTGTGTTTTTGGTGTGCGTATCAAAGGTGGTGTGTGAGTCATATTGCATTGCATAACATTTATGTGATATTATTACCTGTGGATTTTGGAACATGTTAATTATGAATATGGCAACATAAATTCATATTTTATAAAATACTCAACTGAAAGTGAAAAATGTGAAAACATAAATTAAATGCGGTAAATGTTGAAGTAAACTCTTTGTATTTAAAAGGAAAAACCCATTTTCACCTACCCCCGTAACAACTAAAAGTTTTAACACTTTATAAAATGATCTTAGGATCTTCTTTTAAAAGATTTTTAACTTCTAAAATTTGGTGATGGCGACTGACGAAGACCGAGGGCAAGACGGTCAATTTTACTGTGTGGTTTCTTAAAGGAAAACTATTTTATTACTTTCCTCGAGAATCTGAGATTTTGAGACTTCTTTCTCAAAATCTCGACTTGTGGAGGTTTGAAAGGTGTTTTCTTGTTCACCTTTGCTTTGAATCATTTTAAGTCTCGGGTTCGAGGCTTGTTTTTGTTATGTGCACACATATAGTGTTACCCTCCCCTTCTTCTTGGTTATTTGATGTCACCACCTAGGTGATTTGAGTTTTTCTTACATTAGGGGCATGGATGCCGAATGGATTGGTTCGAGTTTTAAAATATTTTTCTTAAAAACTATTGAATCCCTGGGATTCATCTTTTTATAACTTTCACTCTCGGCCATTCGCTTTTGGTTTTCCTTGTTCGGGTGTTTTCCCTAAACACTTGTGGTGTTCTTAACCTTGACGTTGTTGTCTCGGTTATTCGTTGGTTTATCATTGGGACTTCGTTTCCTTTGCTTGGGTTCCTTGACTCTTATGTGGTTGTCATGAGAGTAATGTTCAGGTACTATCCGACATTCGACCGTTTAGCGTTCCTTATTCATAGTGAGTGTCACGCCCCAAATTCTTTGTACTCCGAAACCCGAGCATAAAAGCTAAGGGAGTTAATGCAGAAGTAAAAAGAAACAAGAACAAATGACCTTCAGTAATCAAACACTCACAAAAGGGTAAAAATGTCATTTCACCCCTACGACAAATGACCTTCAGCAATCATGCTATGATACCATGTTATCAAGCCCTTAAAATCCCCGAAACTCTAATCTAGAGAATCAGCGAATTTCCAAAGGGTGACGTAAGTCAAGCAACCACTAGAGTAACAATAACAAGGAAATACATGGAATAATAATAAAAAATATACTCCATGTCTAATCGAATACTAGAAACTCAATAGTATCCTCAGATACCAAACTGACAAGTCCCTAAATTCCTAAGACTCTAGAACCGGGACATCCAAGGAATCCAGGATGTGATCCTTAATACGAACGACTAACTAAGATATCATTAACCATGAAAACGTATGGAATAATGATAAAAATGGTATATTTGATACCCAAATGAATGATATAACAAAACAGCGGAATCTAACAAAAATCTGACAGAGTTCCGCTTGTAAATGGAACATTCGGACACCCAACCACAACATAATAACCTGCCAATAACAGTTCAATAATATTCATGGCTCACAGGCCCAACATTCATCAATCCTACTAGGGGCGAGGTAGTGGAAAGAAACCACCAACCCTTACACAACCCTCTATAATCAACAGAGCCACAAATGCTTGAATAAGAATACAGAATTGCACATGACAGTGCCGAATAGATACAATGACATCCTAAAATAATAAATACATGAAAAATAAAAGATACATCGCCAACAGACTGGCTCCCAAAAGTAATATATGACAATCCCATATAAAATGGGTAAAGAAACTCACAGCAGATAACTATCGTCCCCAAAGTAGTCGCGCTGCAACAGTAACTACATCACCCTGCGCAACTCCAAAACCTGTAACAAGGAAAACAATAGAAAACTATCGTTGCACTGCATGTTGTCCGTAGCCGCAACATTTCCTGCAACCTGGCGTGGAATACCAGGGGGCAATGAAATACCCCTGTGAGCAAATAAGCTCAGTGGGAAAAATGAGATTCTAACTACCACATCCTCTAATAGTTTAGGTAATGCTAAACCGCCAAATGAGATACATAGCCCACAACATAACCCACTCACAAAAACCCAAGGTACGTGCTCACATGCTACCATAAATGAATATATATCGGGGATATATATATATATAAGTACACAATAAAAGTCTATAAGATACAACTAAGACTCCTACTCCAAGTACCAACATCGGTAGTCTACACTACTCTCACCAACGTACACTAGGTACACGACACTAAAGTCCAATCTAACAAATCAAGTGCTCACAACGCTAACAAAAAGATCCAAATAGAGGGAAAACACACTCATCTCTAATATCCACAAGAATCAAATCCACCACTAGTACCAAGGAATACTCATAACTCACTCCCCGAGAACAAAGGAGAAAAAGCACTCACGTCCTTGCATACTAACACAATCGTCATCTATATATATATGTACAATATATATATATAAGAAACATCATCTCATTCCTAGAGAAAATCTATACCTCAAGGATGGAATCACCTCATCATATCACTATATGAAAATCTCAAAATACTACCTCCAACAAGGTCAATAAATCACCAACACTCTCTCTTTATAGATAAGGAACGCTAAACGGTCGAATCCCGAAGAGTACCTAAACACTACTCTCATGACAACCACATAAGAGTCAAGGAACCAAAATAAGAGAAAAGAAGTCCCAAAGCTAAACCAACGGATAACCGAGACAACAACGTCAAGGTTAAGAACAACACAAGTGTTTAGTGAAAACACTGACAGTTGATGGTTTGTTAATATTTGTCGTTGCTTCACCAAACTCCGGTCAACAAAATTTATAATACCTACAAGTACTTTACTTAAAATAGTATAGCAATAAGTAGGGTTGAACAACTCTCAACTTGGAACTCGTTTTAAGACTAGGATCCAAAACTTTAATTTTTGAGATTAAAAAGAAATTACTTAAAACAATTCTTGAATTTTTGAATAGTAAACTAAAATAACTAGATAATTATCAAATGGTGGAATAAATCTCAAGGGAAGAGAATTCACCACCCGGGTCTATATAAATAATATTATATATTTCTATTGCAAAATTCTCATCCATCCTATTAAACATAAACATATATATTGGTAGGCATTCCCCGTATTTCCATTAATTGGTAATCACGGAAAATCCTCCCTCTAATATTTTGGTTTAAAAATAAATAAATATAAATAGTGGTAGACATTTCCCGTATTTCCATTGATTGGTAATCACGAAGAATCCTTCCTCTATTTCCAACCTCTATTGTAGGTTTTGTCACTTGAAAGAATTAATTCGGGAAGAGAATTAAACAATAAGAAATAAAATAAAATTATGTATATCTTACCCAAGGTGGCTTCATCACTCCCTTGAGAAGATGTTTAAGCTAGCATAATGATATAGAAATAAAACATGATGATAGAATAAATTTTCATTAACTAAGAAAAACATTACAACAAAATAAAAACTTGATACAAGACTAAATTCTCTCTACAATTTATCACTCTTTCTAGAATAAATTTATTTTCTTTTCTTTGAATATTGATGTTTTCCAAGTCATTTTCTTCTTTCTTCATGTGCATTATATTATTCATCTTCCATCCATGTGCATTCATTTCTCACTTTAATACATTTTCTTCATCTTTTTGAATTCATACCTATAAGAAATAAAAAGAAATGTATAAGAACATTTATATACTTATATGGTAAATTAAAGATTTAATTTTTACATAAAAAAAGAGTAATTTTGTGGACTTATCAAATTACCCCCAAACAAGTTCTTGCTAGTCCTCTAGCAAATATGAACAAAATAGATTACTTCACAAAATTATACATTTATTAAATTTAACTAAAGATGTGCCACTTTTGCAAGCTGCTTTCGATTGCATTTACCATATGCAATAAGGCCTTAAACCCCTAGGTTACCCTAGTGGACGAGCAATAGCCTCGTGAGGGTTGGATATATTACCCACAATTTCTTCATTCTTCATCTTCATGCATTCATGCATTCACATATTCATTAATCAAGCAATGATACAATATATAAGATAATATGAATACAAATACTACCACTCATTACCGAACAATAACTATCTCAAGCTAATGATATGAATGATCCCCACTGAAGTAAATAATTTCGTTACTTTCTACTCCCAATCTAGACAACCTTCCGTGTTTTTGTGAACATTCTACTATGGTATGTCAGTCTCTCTTCTTCTACTTCATTGATCAAACTTTGCCATATTTTTCGTAAAAACTTATTATTTTCATCATTTCACTTCCATCCCTTTTTGTATTTATATGCTCCGGACTTTCTAGCGAAGATTTTTAAGCCCCACTAACTGGGCCCGAACTTCTCCCTTGGGATTTATGCTCATTAGTTTTCTCCCCTTTTTACGCGAACAATTATATTGGTGATACCAAGGTCTAGTTACTCAGATCGACGAACTACTTTTTGCATTTCTTTGAAAATATTCTTTTTAAATTTTCTCCATTCTATCTCCCCTTCTCCCCTTTTATAGCGGCAAAGCTAATTTTTCAACTCCATAGTCAAAGATCAACTAATTTTCCGATAGTGAATGTGTGGGTGTGCTTATAGGTCAAAGTTGTCCTTTTCGGTTTCAATTTCACTAATTTATTTATCTATGTAAAACCACATCATTTCACTAACTCAATCTAATTATTACTCTCATGAGCAGGAATATCGCATTACATACTACAGATATATCATAAACACAAACTTAATCAACTTATAATGCAAAACACTCATGCATAAAAACAAAAAACTTTTCCAAACGAAATCAATTTTTCAAATTATTTTTTTTTAATAATGAAATTCTATTTTGATTAAATATATATCCACCCCCAAACAAAAATAACATTGTCCCTAGTGTTTAAAATATATCTAAGGGACAAATTGGAACAAATTACCGCAATTGAGGTGGTATTTTTGGAGTATAGTCCCTGCAAAGAATCTTGGCAAAAGAAAAGTCAAGTGATTGAAAATATTATGACAGACTTTACCCCCAAACAAAATCTAAACATATCCAAATATAGTGAAAAAAAAAATTGATAGAAAAATTTACACAACTGACTGGGCTGCCTCCCAGTAGGGCTAAGTTTAACGTCTTCAGCCAGACTCAACAGATGTGTTACCCCTAAATAGATCAGTCCGAATAAATCGGATCAATGAGGAGAATTTCCTCATTTTCAGAAGTTTCAAGTTCTAGGAAAGGCTTTAGACGATGAGCATTAACTTTAAACAACTGTCCATTCTTAGGGTCTTGTAACTCAATTGCACCATGACTAGAAATGTGATGGACATAGTACGGGCCTGACCAACGTGACCTTAACTTCCAAGGAAACAATTGAAGACGGGAGTTATACAAAAGAACCTTTTGTCCTATGAAAAACTCCTTTTTGAGAATGTGTTTGTCATGTTCCAACTTAGTCTTGGCTTTATAAATTCTTGAATTCTCATAGGCATCATTTCTGATTTCTTCTAACTCATCAAGTTGAAGGGTCCTACGTTGACCCACTTTATCATAGTCAAAGTTCATGGCCTTGATGGCCCAATAAGCACAGTGTTCGAGTTCAACAGGCAAGTGACATGTTTTGCCATAGACCAATTGATATGGGGACATTCCTATTGGGTTCTTGTAAGTAGTACGGTATGCCCATAAAGCATCCTGGAGACGAAGACTCCAGTCCTTCCTTGTGGGGTTAACTGTTTTCTCTAAGATCTGTTTAATCTCCCTATTAGATACCTCAGCTTGACCATTGGTTTGAGGGTGATATGATAGGGTCACTTTGTGATTGATTCCATATTTGGACAACATGTTTACAAAGACTTTGTTGCAAAAATGTGAACCATTGTCACTGATTATGGCTCGAGGTGTTCCAAACTGAGGCAAAACCTGGTCTTTGAAAAAATGCACCACAACTCTATGGTCAGCTGTTTTGGTGGCTTAAAGCTTCTACCCATTTTGACACATAATCAACTGCAAAAAGGATGTAGAGATTGCCAAACGAGGATGGAAATGGTCCCATGAAATCAATACCCTATACGTCAAAGATTTCAACGACAAGAATTGATTGTTGAGGCCATTCGTTTCTTTTGGTAATCTTACCTAGCAATTGGCATCTATGACAAGCTAGACAGTATGTGTGGGTGTCTTTGAAAATGGGTGGCCAATAGAATCCTGATTGCAAGATTGTTGCAGCAGTTCATTTGGAACTGAAATGGCCACCACATGTCTGGTCATGACAGAAGGAAATGACAGAATTTTGATCTATCTCAGGAACACACCTAGGAATGATCTGATCTGGAAAATATTTAAACAAGTAGGGGTCATCCCAGAAATATTCCTTAGCCTTGGCCAAAAAATTTTCTTTCTCTTGTTTGGACCAGTTGGAAGGAATTGACTAGTCACAATATAATTGACAATATCTGCATACCATGGTGCATGAAATATTTCAAATAATTTCTCATCAGGAAAATAATCAGAGATGGGAATGGATTCACTAGTGGATTCAATAACATGACGGGACAAATGATCAACGACTACATTCTCAGAACCTTTCTTATCTCGAATCTTAAGGTCAAACTCTTGAAGGAGTAAGATCCAGCGTATCAACCTAGGTTTTGCATAAGATTTAGACAAAAGATGTCTTAACGCTGCATGATCTGTATACATGATGACCTTAGATCCAACCAAATAAGATCTCAACTTCTTAAAGGAGAATACGACTGCTAGCAACTCTTTCTCAATGGTCGAGTAGTTGATTTGGGCATCATTTAAGGTTTTGATAGCATAGTATATGAAATTTCATGCTTTATCCACTTTTTGGCCTAAAACAGCACCAACTGCATAATCAGACGCATCACACATAATTTCAAAAGGCAAGTTCCAATCAGGTGAGCGAATGATAGGTGTAGTAGTGAGTGCTGACTTTAAGTACTCAAAGGCGGACTTACAGGCATCAGTAAACTCAAATTGTGCATCTTTAGCTAGAAGATGGGTCAAAGGTCTAGCTATCTTACTCAAATCTTTGATGAAACACCTGTAGAAACCGGCATGACGTAGAAATGCTCTAATATCTCGAACATATTTGGGGATAGGTAGATTGGAGATTAGATCAATTTTTTGTTTGTCTCTCAATTCCTGGACTA
Source organism: Cornus suecica (assembly GCA_963922005.1). Lineage (NCBI taxonomy): Eukaryota > Viridiplantae > Streptophyta > Magnoliopsida > Cornales > Cornaceae > Cornus > Cornus suecica. The sequence continues at coordinate 35,125,886 of OY998243.1, read as the reverse complement.
GAGATATTATGACCTAGGACAATTCCCTTTTGGACCATGAAATGACACTTTTCCCAGTTAAGTACCAAGTTATTGTCACGACAACGTTGAAGTACGAGAGAAAGATGGTCTAGACATTGCTCAAATGATGACCCAAAGACAGAGAAATCATTCATGAATATTTCTAGAAACTTTTCAACCATGTCACTAATATATACTCATCATACATCGCTGAAATATAGCTGGTGCATTACACAAGCCGAATGACATGCGACGATAGGCGAATGTACTGAATGGACAGGTGAAAGTAGTTTTGTCTTGGTCATCAGGGTGGACAGGAATTTGATTGTAACTAGAATAACCATCTAAAAAGTAATAGAAGGCCTGACCAGCTAATCTTTCTAACATTTGGTCAATGAAGGGAAGTCGAAAATGCTCTTTTCTAGTCACGTTATTCAGTTTCCTATAGTCTATGCAAACTCGCCATCCAGTTTGAATGCGAGTAGGAACAAGCTCATTATGGGCATTGGACACAAAAGTGATGCCAGACTTATTTGGAACTACCTGGATTGGACTCACCCATTGAATATCAGAAATGGGGTAGATGATATCAGCGTCAAGAAGTTTGATAACTTCTCCGCGGACAACTTCTTTCATATTGGGGTTAAGTCTCCTTTGAGGTTGTCTACAGTTTTTCACATTATCTTTTAAGTGAATGCGATGTTGCACCACTAGAGGATTAATGCCCTTGATATCATCAATGGACCATGCTATGGCTTCCCTATTTGTCTTAAGAACCTCAATTAATTGGGACTCTTGTTGCTCAGTTAACTCAGAAGATATTACCACTGGTAAAGTCTCAGATTCACCAAGATACGAATATTTTAAAGTCTCGGGTAAAGGCTTTAATTCAATATTAGGTGGTTTCTTTGTATTTTCAGATTCAGTGTTAACTGGCAAGGACAATTATTTGAATTTGGATTTATCCTTGGATGCTTCAAAGGTTGGGGCAGAGTCTAGCAAATAATTTACTTGGCTAATGTTATTAGCTTCATCCAAATTATCATCAAAATGGGCTAGACAATGCTGGAGTGGATCCTCAGGATATGAGTGGTTAAAGGTGTGGTTGGTCAATGAATCAATGAGACAAACATCTTCAACATACTCTAATTCAATGGGTTGTTTCATCAAATTGAACACATTGACTTCCACTTTCATGTTCCCAAAGGTTAAGGTCATAATACCATTTCTACAATTGATCAATTCATTGGACGTGGCTAAAAATGGTCGACCTAAAATGATTGGAAGTTGTTTACCTTGGGTTGGTTGAGTGTCTAGCACAATAAAGTCTACGGGGTAATAAAAATCATTAACTTTTACTATCACATCCTCAATGATACCCCTTGGAATTTTGATGGATTAGTCAGCTAACTAAATTCTGACATCAGTTTTCTTCAAATCAGTCAATCCCAAATCCAAGTAGACTGAATACGGTTGCACATTGACACTGGCACCAAGGTCCAATAAAGCTTGACCTTCAAAAAAAATTTCCTATCCTACAAGTGATAGTTGGACTACCAGGGTCTTTGTGTTTAACCACAGCTTGGTTTTGTAGGAAGGAGGAACAATGTTGGGCTATGAAGGCTTCCTTAGGGATATTGGTTTTCCTCTTGACTATATCTTTAATGAATTTTGCATAAGAAGGAATTTCTTTAATAGTAGTGAGAAATGGAATGTTAATTTCGAGATTTTGAAAAATCTCTAAGATTTTACTGTATTGAGAATACTTCATATTATTGACTAGTCTAGAGGGAAAAGGTGCACGTGGAATAAACAACTTTGGAATGACCTCATCAAACTTAGGACCTTGGTCCTTTTTGGATTTTTGGGAATTGGGTGGAAGAGATTTGGATGGTTCAATTTCATCACTGATGGGTGGCTCAACCTTATTATCAATTTTGTTTCCTGGCCTGAGGGTAATGATGGAATTTACATTGGCATTTAATTGGTCAGAAGTGGAAGGAGTCCCTACAAGATTAACTCCTTTTCTTTCTGGATTGATTTTCGGTTGGCTAGGCAATGTACCCCTTTGTCTTTCAGACAAAGCTGCAGTGAGTTGACTCAACTGATTTTGGAGAGACTGCTGAAATTGCAGTTGATTTTGAGTCAAGAGATCAACGTTTTTTCTAACTTTTGAAATATTTGATTGGAATGCTTATTGGATTGATTAAGATTAAGGGCAAGCATTTTCAAAGTGTCCTCATAATTGGAAGTATTGTTGACCTGTGGGACAGGAGCAACATAGTTGTTCATGGGATCAGCTACTAAATCTTGGCTTGGATTGAACTGGTTATTCCTAGGGAATTGATTTTGATGAATTATTGGTCCTTTGAGTTGGAGGTTGCCTATTGGAGTTACCTTGAAAACCAGACTGACCACTTAAGTGTTGTGGAGGTAAATTTTGCCTCCATGAAAAATTAGGATGGTTTCTAGTATGAGGATGGTAACTTTGGCTAAATGTACTAGGCAATGGTCTCCTAAAGTTATTGAAAGCACAAACTTGCGCATCCAAAGGTTCAGATGTACAAGAGACCAGACATTCCTCTGTTGGATGGGATAAACCAGAAAAACATTGCATTGTGTAGGGGTAGATATTAGGGCAAATGCATCAAACTTTTTGCCTAAGTATTTCACTCCCTCAGCAAGACTTTTCATCACAGACTTTAACTCATTTTCAGGTTTGATATCATAAAAACCAGATGTTCTATTCATTTTATCATTCCTGGAAAATTCATTATCATTTTGGTTCCAATTCCAATTTTGGGCATTTTTAGCTAGTTCCTCTAAAAATATATATATTTGGTCAGGGGTTTGGGCATTGAACTTTCCTTGGTGCATTGACTCAATCATGGTTCGGTTCATAGGTGAAAGTCCCCTATAGAAGAAATGAACTAGTTGTGCTTTATCAAAGCCATGGTGTGGGCATTTGAGTAGCAAGTCATGAAATCGGTCCCAAGTTTGATGGAATTGTTCCTCAATTTTCCCTCTAAAAGTACTAATGGCATCTCTCATTGATTCGGTCTTTGCATGGGATAAAACTTACTCATGAATTTCATTGCAAGTTCATCCCATGATCAAATGGAGTTGCGTGGAATGGAGTTTAGCCATGATGCAGCTCTATCTTCTAAGGAAAGGGGGAAAAGAAGCAGTTTGACACCCTCTTCATTCAAATTTTGATTTTTGAATGTGTTGCATATTGTTTAAAACTTCCCTAAATGGATATAGGGTTGTTCGCTTTCAAGTCCATGAAATTTTGGTAACATATTGATTGTGGCGGGTCTAATCTCAAACTGGGGTGCATCATTCTTAGGTAGAACAATGCAATTGGGTGGGTTGGCTGTGATTGGGGCAAAATAGTCATTAAGAGTTCTCGGTGCAGCCATTGAAAAATTATTGGTGGTTGACAGATTTAACAAGGTAGTTGATTTTTCTTCTAAATCAAAGAGTGAGAGATCACTATGACACCTAACCAAACGCTTGTTAACTCGCAACCAATGGGGCATAAACAAAAAGAAACCTAAAAAGGCTAAATGATGGGCAAATCACACAAAAATTTTGACTTTATTATCTTGAGCTTAAATTCAAGGGTGGTGAATTTTTAAATATAATATTAACGAATTTTAAAATTCATTAGCAATAATCCAATTTAGACAGCTCCTACACTATTTTAGATTAAGTCGATAGATTACCAGTTAAGGATCATCAAACTAACAACGAAGTAGTTCCCAGGAAAGTGTGGCGAGGCACGTGGCCTGCATAATGGCGCGTCAACCACACTCCTAGACAGAATTTCTTACCGTTTATCAATTAGATAATAACTCACTGGAGTGACTACCAACCGCTTCCTACCTAGAGGGCCTATGAGCTCGTAACCCTAAATTGGATTATTGCTAATGAATTTTGAAATTAGGCTCATGGTTTAACAAATGCAAGGATTTTTGTGATTTGTGGGCCACGGAAATGGGTGATGAAATCCTGACCGTATCTTTTGGAAATTTCGCCCTTAAGTATCTGATGTAAAATGCTAATTAAAATATGCACACACAAGAGAAAATAAATAAATAAAAATAAAACACGGGAGCTTAGGGTAATTTCTAATGTTATACTATCCTAGAATTCCCATGCAAAATTTGTGTCTAGAAAAAAACTAAAAATTAAAATAAAATAGAAATAAACTAAATACAAAGGATGAGAACTTAGGGTAATTTCTAATGTTATTCTATCCTAGAATTCGCATGCAAAATTTTCATCTAATCTAGGAAAAAAATAACAAGGGTTTAGAGATATGGAACCTGGCTGACGAACCGGTACCGTATCTCCTGCAAAAGAAACAACAAAAATAAACAAGTAAATAAATAAAATGAAAACAAAATTGAGTGAATAATAAAAATAATAATAATTAAACTAATCTGTTTTTTTATTATTATTATTTTTATTTTTCATCTTGAAGTTGACTTCTCAAATGCAAAATTGGAAATATGGAAAGAAAGTGAAACTGCAACTCCGAAACTGCAGTTTTTGTTTTTTTCGAAAATTAACAAAAATCACACAATATAGAAAAATTAAAATAAATGGAGGGATAGAAAGTTCGGGTGGGTTCCCGAAAACTTCTAGTCTCGAATCTTTGACTCCGAATTCAATGTTGAAGTGGCAACGGCGCCATTTCACAGTTGGTAATTACAAGTGTTTAGGGAAAAGGAATCCCAATACCAAACCAAGAGATAATCGAGACAATAATGTCAAGTTTAAAACACCACAAGTGTTTAGGGAGGACACCTGGACAAAATAAACCAATCCACTTGGCATTCTTGCCCCTAACACGGGTAACAACTCAAATCACCAAGGTGGTGACGTCAACAACCAAGAAGAAGTGAAAGGAAACACTATATGTGTGCACTGAACAACACCAAACCTCATGCCCAAGACTTAGAATCAAAGGTAAAACAAGAAACCACCTTTCAAAACTCTACAGGACGAGATATTGAGAAAGAAGTCTCGAAATCTCAAAATCTTGAGAAAAGTAATGAAATAGTTTTCCTTTAAGAAACCACATAGTAAAAATAACCGTCTTGCCACCGGTCTCCGTCAGTCGCCATCACCGGCTTTTAGAAGTAAAAAATCATTTTAAAGAAGATCCTAAGATCATTTTATAAAGTACTAAAACTTTTAGTTGTTACGGCGGTAGGCGAAAATGGATTTTTTCTTTTAAATAATAAGAGATAATTTTCAAGACTTAGAAAACACCGTTCCCGAAAGACAGCTAAATAAGAGTGTCTACAACTCAAATGATCCTTATAATGTCCAAGAGGACAATGAAGGAAGAACAATACGTTGGACTCACGGAACACAACCATCCGTTTCCAACTGCACAAAATCAAATGATGACACAAGAAAGAGGTTTGACACCACGCCGTAATCAACGACTCAAGGAGTGACATAGAAGTTAACGATCACATACTAGTGTACAAAACACCGTACAAGGAATGCTTAGGAAAATGAACTAAGGATAAGAGACAACACTACAGTACCCTTAGTACTTAATAAAATCAACTCAACCATAACCCCTTCTAACCAAATCAAAACCTCTAATACAGTTGATAACCCATTCCTCAAAAGGTGAAAGGCACCTAAAGGCCTTTATAATAACATCCACTAAGTTCACAATCTCATCACCTACCTTCTCTAAGGCCTTAAATCTCAATTGATACTAAAATCAATCCCTAACCTGAAATCTCCAAAGATGTCACACAATTAATCACAATCACAAAACTATTAACCCCGCCTTATGTAAGGCATCAACTCAAAATCAACCATGCAGTCGATCACTAACCTCCACTAACCACGGAGGTTGTTGTGCCAATATAGTTAACCTCCCCCAAGGGTACAAAGTATATAATCACAAGTATAAAAATATACATTTTATTATACTTAAACAATTACCGCATTTAATTCTTGTTTTCACATTATTCAATTTCAGTTGAGAATTTTAATAAAATACATAATTAACAGACTCCACAATCCACAGGTAATAATAACACATATAAACCTATTCCAACATCACATGTAATGATATCGTGTAACGTCCAGTATTTTTACGTGTTAATTTAAAATTTGTATTGAAACAATTAAGTGCTTATGTGATTATGTGGTTAATTTCTTTATGTGTTTTGGTATGCCTTACATATTTTACGTGTTATAAAAATTGTACGTAGCATGTTGTATTTTCATTTGAAATTAATGAAAATTATTGGAAACGATTTCAGGAAAGAAATGACCGAGGGGTAAATGAGTAATTTCACATTTTGAGCACTTAGTGGAAAGTGTAGAGATTTTGGATAAGAATTAGGGCTTGAGTGGCGTTTTGGTAATTAGAGAGGATGAGAAGGGGTAAAAGGGTAATAAAGAGTGTTGATGGCACTCTTGTAATTAGCCCTTTCTTTGGAAGAATTTGCTCATTTTCACTTTTCATGTGTTGTCTCATTCCTAGCCTTTGATCTCATTCTCCCATCTTTATTTCAAACCCTTGGATCATAAGGCCTTGTTTGGTTGGCACTTAAATGGAATAATCCATTATTGTTGGTCTTCCACTTTACAAGACTTTTTCTCAACTATTGGATGGTTTGTTGATTTCAATCTTTTTTCTAGGCCCTTGGATGATAAGGCCTTGTTTGGCAAAATAATGATTTTTGTGATTTGTGTAAGAAGTCTTCCACTTGGCAAGACTTATTTCTAGCCCTTCGATTCATTTCCTTTTTCCCCATCTTCATTTTGGACCCTTGGATGGTGAGAAGGGTGAGTGAGAAATCTTTACACTTGTGTATTTCTCTCATTTGCAAGACAATTCCCTCACTCACCAAGAAACTCTCTATATTCTCTCATACGGTTCTCTTTGTTCTCCCTTACTTCACTCCTTCTTCTTCAAGTTGTCAAATTCTCTCTTCCTTATGATGAGAATTTGAAGGAGGTTTGTGCATGAAAGTTGATGTTGGTGCTCCAAGCTTCCTTTTGAGCTAAATCTTGGTAAGTGATTTCTCATCCTTTAGAAGTTCTAGTTTCAAACCCTAACTTCTATTCTTAATTTCTTGTCTTCAATTTTTGATTATGGGGTTATCTTGTCTATAGCTCTTGCTGTAGACTCCATTAAAGCTTAGCTACTAGTTGAATTGAGGTAGGGGAAAAACGATTTGTGTTTGTCTTTGTATGAGGGTGTGTGCGTCTATGTGTATATATGTCGTATATATATATGTGTGTGAGTGAGTTGGTCTTGATTGCTTAGACTATGAAATAGGCCTATGAGAACATGATTTGTGATATAAATTATGTTGTGATTCATTGCTTAACAAATGTTAAATTATAAGCCTTATGATAAATTGAATACAATATAATGTTATTTGATAGAAGCATGTATTGTGATGGCATATGGTTATGATAAGAACCTTTATGCACTTTGGGGTACACAATGTAGTGTCAAAAGCATGGGTGTAGGGTTATACGGATTATGTATTCGTATGTGTACGTAGTCTTGTGTCGAATCGTCGTAACAATTGGCTAGAGGGTGTTCCCATCCTACAGAATAATGAGCCGTGAATGGGGTATAGGGTGAGTCATCTCATTCTCGAAGTCGTGGGTCATCTCGTGCATTCGTTATACGAATTTTTAGGCACAGGTCGTCTCGTGCAAACCGCATTCCTTGTTTAAATGATAAGTTTCAAAATTACTTGGGAAGGGTCGGTGCGGTACTCTTTATCGTTATAAATGAGTAGGGTATGTATTCGTTAACCTATATTGGGCAAGCATATTATGGGGTGTGTTGAGTTATATTGCACTTGAACTATCCCATATGTGTGATTATTATATTCATGTTGAAGCATGCGATAATTGTATTAAATTATATTATGAGCATGTTGGGGAAAACTTACTTTTTGGGTTCGATGGGAATCTAGATTTGCATGAGAGCCATGTGGAACAAGAGACCGACCTAGGATTAGTGGCATGAACCTTGGTTGGGTTGAACTACTCGGACTACCGAGATGGAGGCAATGACGCTTCCTCTACTGGGCTAGTGAGCTCACCCCATGCCTTATATATTTTTCAGTTGATGATCCCATTGGGAGGGTTCCGTAGTCTCTCCGTGGACGTGTGGCCGTATGTCCGCCCTTTTGTGCATGAGACGGACCATACTTATATTTTGTTGGGCATTAGGTTGATAAATATGTATCAATATGTTCTTTTTTCCCATGTAAAACAAACTTGTAAAACTACTTTATTTTAATCCGGCTAGCATGTTAGTCGGGGTGTTATTGTCTATGTACATCCCTTGGAGCACTATGCGCGGGGATTATATTCTTTTGGTGCACTTCGGTGGGATTGTATACATGTGTATTTTGAACAAATTATAACATGTTTTGCCTTAAAGTGCTTTAATGTCATTATTGAATCCTTTCATTTGGAGTTGTGAATGTGAAATGGACTATTTTCCATGAAACATGAGTATTAGGTGTTTGGCCGAAAACGGTGTTTTTCTAGGTTTTCAAACTAACCCTTTTCGATTTGAATGGAAAAATCCATTTTCGCCTTCCCCCGTGACCCCCGGTAAAATTTCTTGTTTTAGAAATAATTTTAAACTCATTTTAAGAAGATTTTGATCTTTACAAACCGGTCGTTGTTAAAACGGAGACCGGGGGCAAGACGGTTATTTTTACGGATTTTTAAGAAGCGTCTTTGATGAAAATAACCATTTCTCTTCTCATTTCTAAAGTCCCAAGGACTAGTTGGGATCTTTCTTGATAGTTTCTAAGGGTTTGGGGCTATATGGGGGTTAATTTTGAGGTTTTCTTGTCTAGGCAGTCGACTGACCCTTTGAGCTCTCTGGTTCATCCAGTCGACTGGGTCATTAGCCAGTCGGCTGGGTCACTAGCCAGTCGACTGGGTGGTTCAGCCCTGTCCTGACCCTGTTCTACTGTTTTGATCATATCTCAAGCTATGGGTGTTGGATGGAGGTGTTCTTTAGGTTTTTAGAAATATGACTTAAAGCTCTTGAGGTTAGGCTTTTGAATCGCCTCATTTGAAGGTGATGGTACTTTTTGAGCCTCGACACCTCACGACTATCGTTTTCTCAAAATGTTGTAGTTTCCGTGTCATACCTTCAAATTCGATTATTTTTGTTCCTATAACTTCTTTTAGGTCCAAACCTTGTATTTATACCTTGGAATCACTACAATATCGTTGTGATGACCATTTTACCCTTTGTGGGCGTTTAATGATTGAAGGTCATTTGTTCTCATTTCTTTTTACTTCTGCATTCACTCCCATAGCTCTTAGGCTCGGGTTTCGAAGTCCTGGGAAATTTGGGGCGTGACAACTTGGTATCAGAGCGTGTTCTTTCTCTATGGGATGGCGGGTGAGGGTCGTTATCGCTCTACGCTTCTTATTTACTTTCATGTTATGTGTTTACGTATTAGTTCTCGTCTCTTATATGTCATTGGCTTATGCGTGTGTCAGCATGACTTTGTGGTTTTGTTTGGCGTACTATGATTGTACTTGTGGCTTATATGTTTAGTTGTTGTCATGTAGAAAGCATGTCACCACGTAGAGGTCGACCACATGTCATTAGAGAGGGTGATGCTCCGGATCAAGTACCTCCAGTTGTGGAAGAGAATGTGCCAATACATCCGGATGTAGGGGAGCGTGTACCGGCTGCACCTTTCATGGATGGTGAGTAGTTTGAACGTGCTTTAGTGGCAGCTATGACACAGGTTCCTCAGAGGCAACATGTTGAGGACTAGAACTCGCGTGCTCAAAGGGCTCTTCAGGATTTATTACGTTTAGACATACCTACCTTTGTGGGCGGTTCGGAACCACTTGTAGCCGATGATTGGTTGGATCAGGTAACCAATGGGTTTGATATTTTCAGGGTGGTTGATGATGAGGTATGGGTCATGATTGTGTCGTTTTGACTTACGGGCGATGCTAAGGGTTGGTGGAAGTCTTTCACAAACATAAGGAACATTCGAACTATCACATGGGCGGAAGTTTGCATACTTTTCTTGGATCGGTTATTTCCACATCTTGCTAGGATGGGCATGAGGGACCAGTTCTGTGAGTTGGTTCAGGGTGAATTATTAGTGACCGAGTATGATCTTCAGTATACCAGCTTGTCTCGATTCGCACCAGAGATAGTGGTGGATGATGAGGTTACAGGCCGACATTTTGTGAGGGGCTTGAAGAGCCATCTCAAGTCAAACATTTTGGTTCTTACTATGCCAACGTATTGAGAGGCCGTTATGAAAGCATTATTGGCTGAGGAGGATGCAAGAGAGTGTTGACTAGCTCGTGAAGCTGGGAATAAGGGTTTCGGAGGTTCTTCTTCTTCAGGCTTTGGGAATAAAAAGAGGCAGCGTGAAGGCACTTCAGCTTCAATTGGACAACCGCAACAACAACATCCGTGACAATCTGCACCTTCTACTAGAGCAACTTTTGGTTCTACTCGCCGAAATGTGGTGTGTTATTAGTGCAATCAGCCAGGACACAGGAAGCCTGAGTGTCCACGTCTTTAGCAGGGACAGAGTAGTGGTGTAGTGCGTAACAAGTGTTATCTTCTGTCATGCCCCAAAATTCCTAGGACTCCGAAACCCGAGCCTAAGAGCTAAGGGTGTGAATGCGGAAGTAAAAAGAAACGAGAACAATAACCTTCAATCATCAAACATCCACAAAAGGATAAAAATGTCACGCTCTAACCATGTTGTCACGCCCCTAAAATCCCCGAATCTCTAATCTAGAGAATCAGAGAATCTCAAAGGGTGACGTAAGTCAAGCGACTACTAGAGTCAACAATAACAAAGAACTGCATGGAATAACAACAAAAAATATACTCCATGCCAAACCGAATACTAGGAACTCACTAGTATCCTCTGATACCAACAGACACACTCCTAAATTCCTAAGACTCCCGAACTGGGACATCCAAGGAATCCAGGATGTGATCCTTAATACGAATGACCAACTAAGATATCATTAACCATGAAAATGTATGGAATAATGATAAGAAATAGTATATTCCATACCCATATGACTAATAAAACTAAGCAGCGAAATCTAACGAAAACCGGCAGAATTCCGTTTATAAATGGAACATCTGGATACACAACCACAACACAAGAACCTGCCAATAACATTTCGATAATAATAATGGCTTCCAAGCCCCACATTCATCAATTCTACTAGGGCCGAGGTAGTGGAAAGAAACCAAAACCCCTCCAAACCCTCTTACATCAACATAGCCACAAATGCTCGAATAAGAATACAGAAAAGTGTCTAGCTATACATAATAGATACAATAACATCCTGAAAGAATAAATACAAGAAATAAATGATACACCGATAGGGATATGCCAACAGACTGGCTCCCAAAAGAAATAAATGATAATCCCATAACAATGGGTAAAGAAGTTGACAGAAGAATACTACCGTCCCCAAACCAGTCGTGCTGCAATCATAACCGCATCACCCAACGCAACTCCAAACCTGTAACAAGGAAACAAGAGAAATCTGTTGTTGCACTGCATCCTGCCCATAGCCGTATATTGCCTGCATCCTGGCGTGGGAATACCAGGGGGCAAATGAAATACCCCTGTGAGCAAATAAGCTCAATGGGAAAGGATACTTTAACTACCACATCCTCTAATAGTTTAGGCAATGTTAAACCACCCAGTGAGATACATAGCCCACAACATAACCCAGCCACGAAAACCAAAGGTACGTGCTCATATACTACCGTACGTGAGTATATAGGAGATATATATATACATATATATATACATAAATACACAACATGAGCCTATAAGATACAACTAAGACTCATACTCCCAGTACCAACGTACACTAGGTACACGACACCCAAGTCAAACCTAACCAATCATCAAACGTTCACGACGCTAACAAGAAACTCCAAATAGAGGGAATCACACTCACCTCTAATATCCACAAGGATCGAAATCCACCACTAGTACCAAGGAATACTCATAACTCACTCCCCGAGAACACAGGAGGAAAAGTACTCACGTCCTTGCGTACTAACACAATCATCGTCTATCTATATATATATATGTACAATATATATATATAACAAACCTCATCCCATTCCTAAGGAAAATCTACCTCTCAAAGGCTAGATCACCTCAATCATATCACCATACCATAAATCATATCGAACTCATGATACTATCCTCAATAGGGTCAATCACATCACTAGCACTCTCACTGTAGGCGAGGAAAACCACCCAATCAAATCACTAAGAGTACACGAACTCAACTCACAAGAACGACCACCTCAAGGTCACCAAAGCAAAGCAAAGGAAAAGACTTCCCAATGCTAAACCAACAGATAACCGAGACAACAATGTCAAGGTTAAAACACCACAAGTGTTTGGTGAGAACACCCGGACAAAAGAAACAATTCCACTCGGTATCCATGCCCCTAACACGTGTGACAACTCAAATCACCTAAGTGATGACATCAACAATAAGGAATGTGAAAGGCAACACTATATGTGTGCACTGAACAACACAAAGCCTCATACAGAGACCTGGAAATGATATGAAACAAAGGTGAAACAATGGAACACCTTTCAAAACTCTACAGGATGAGATATTAAGAAAGAAGTCTCGAAATCTCGAAATCCCAAGAAAAGTAATAAAATAGTTTTTCTTTAAGAAACCACATAGTAAAAATGACCGTCTTGCCCCCGGTCTCCGTCAGTTGCCATCACCGGCTTTTAGAAGTTAGAACTCTTTTTAGAGAAGATCCTAAGATCATTTTACAAAGTACTAAAACTTTTAGTTGCTACGGGGGTAGGCGAAAACGGGTTTTCTTCCATTTAAATACAAAGAGTTTAGAAAATACCATTTCCGAAAGACAGCCGAATACGAGTGAACGCAACTCTACAGATTCCTATAATGCCCAAAAGGACAGTAAAGGAAGAACAACACGTTGGACTCACGAAAGACAACCATCTGCTTCCAACTCCACCAAATCAAATGACAACAGACGAAAGAGGTTCGGCACAATGCCGTAACCGACAACTCAAGGAATGACATAGAAGTCAACGACTACGTACTAGCGTACAAAACACAGTACAAGGAATGCTCAGGGGAATGAACTAAGCATTAGAACCAAGTCTGTCAAACTACAGTACCTCGAGTACTTAATAAATCACATCAACCATAACCTCGTCTCATCAATCCAAATCTCAACTACAGTTGATAGCCTATTCCTCAAAAGTGAAAGACATCTAAAGGTCCATACTACAACTCACAATCTCATCACCGGCCTTCTAGAAGGCCCCAATTCATGATTGATACTAAAATCAATCTCTAACCCCCAATCTCTAACAAGGTCACACAACTTACCACAATCACCAAACTATTAACCACAATCACAGGACTATTAACCACATTCTCTAAGGCCTCAACTCAAAATCAAGCCTACGGTCCACCACTAGCCTCAACTAGTCACATATATCACTATGCCAATACAAATAACATCCCCCAAAGGCACTAAAGTATACAACAACAAGTATAAAGATATACGTTTCATTTATACTTATTAATAATTACCACATTTAAAGTCTTGTTTCACATTATTCATTTTCAACTGAGCATTTATAAAATATGAATTTAATTTACAATATTCATAAATAACATGCTCCAACATCACATGTAATATAACATATATACATGTCAAACGAGATCACATAAATGGTATGCAGTGTAATGTGACTCGACACTCCCCGTGATACTCACACACAACACACCCTTCCCAAGGGTAAGAGATATATATAACTGGACTTGAGGTCCGGTTATCATCAGTTACGGGTTAGGGATATTGATATTCCGAAGACCGCGTTTCGCACTCGGTATGGGCACTTTAAGTTTCTTGTGATGCCTTTCGGTGTGACTAATGCATCGACAGCATTCATGGGTCTCATGAATCGTATCTTCCATGATTTCTTGGATAGATTTGTAGTGGTGTTCATTGACGATATTCTAGTTTACTCTACTACGGAAAGTGAGCACGAGGTTCATCTCAGGATTGTTCTTCAAATCCTAAGAGAGCACCGATTGTATTCTAAGTATAGTAAACGTGAGTTTTAGCTTTAAGAGGTTAGATTTTTGGGGCATGTTGTTTCCGGAGGTGGCATTTCAGTTAATCCTTCGAAGATAGAGGCTGTTATGAGTTGGAAGAGACCGAGTAAGATTTTTGAGGTTCGTAGTTTCCTTGGCTTGGCGGGTTACTATCGGCGATTTGTAAAGGACTTTTCAAGTTTGGCGGTTCCTATGACTCGCCTCATGTGAAAGGGTGTCATGTTCGTGTGGGATGACAAGTGTGAAGAGGCATTCATTGAGTTGAGGACACAGTTGACTACGGCTCTAGTGTTGATTATTCCCGAGCGCGGCGTCGGGTACATGATCTATTGTGATGCTTCTCACGAGGGACTAGGATGTGTACTCATGCAAGCCGAGAGAGTTGTGGCTTATGGGTCTCGACAGTTGAAGACTCTCAAGCGGAATTATCCTACGCATGACTTAGAGCTTGCAGCAGTTCTTTTTGCCCTTAAGGGATGGTGACACTACTTGTACGGTGAAAGATTTGAGGTTTTCTCTAATCACAAGAGTTTGCAGTATATCTTTACGCAGTGGGACTTGAACTTGCGGCATCGTCTATGGGTTGAGTACATGGAGGACTATGACTTTGCACTCTAGTATCACCCCGGGAAGGCTAATGTGGTGGTCGATGCATTGAGTCGCAAGTCACATGCATCATTATCTAGCATCTTTATTCGTGAGTGGCGGATGGTGGAGGAAGTCACAGAGTTGGATCTTCAGTTCTGCGTTAGTGGGGATTCAGTGGTGACTTTGTTTAGCATGGTTGCACAACCTTCACTTTTGAGTCATGTGATTGAGGCTCAGGGGCACGATGACAGCATTACTTCAGTTCGCACTCGTATTGCTAGTGGCGAGGTTGTTGATGATTGGGTTTTGCACTCCGACGGAGGTTATCGTCTTAGGGGTTTACTCTATGTACCGCAGACTTGCCGTGAGGATGTTTTACGAGAGTTTTATAGTTCCAGGCTTGTTGTTCACCCAGGTGGCACGAAGATGTATCATAATATTTGGCGTCATTATTGGTGGCAAGGAATGAAGAAATCAGTTGCAGATTTTGTGAGCCGATGTCTTACTTGTTAGCAGCTCAAGGTTGAGGTGATTATATACCTCAAGGATGGAATCACCTCATCATATCACTATATGAAAATCTCAAAATACTACCTCCAACAAGGTCAATAAATCACCAACACTCTCTCTCTATGGATAAGGAAGCTAAACGGTCAAATCCCGAAGAGTACCTAAACACTACTCTCATGAGAACCACATAAGAGTCAAGGAACAAAAAATAAGGGAAAAGAAGTCCCAAAGCTAAACCACCGGATAACCGAAACAACAACGTCAAGGTTAAGAATACCACAAGTGTTTAGTGAAAATACCCGAACAAGGAAACCAAAGCAAGGGAAAAAGAGTCCCAATACCAAACCAACAAATAACCGAGACAACAACATCAAGGTTAAAACACCACAAATGTTTAGGGAGGACACCTGAACAAAATAAACCAATCCACTTGGCATTCTTGCCCCTAACACGGGTAACAATTCAAATCACCTAGGTGGTGACGTCAACAAACCAATAAGAAGTGAAAGGCAACACTATATGTGTGCACTAAACAACACCAAACCTCATGCCCAAGACTTAGAATCAAAGGTGAAACAAGAGACCACCTTTCAAAAGTCCAAAGAGGTCATACAATTAATCACAATCACAAAACTATTAACCCCGCCTTATGTAAGGAATCAACTCAAAATCAACCATGTAGTCCATGACTAACCTCCACTAACCACGAAGGTTGCTATGCCAATATAGTTAACCTCCCCCAAGGGTACAAAGTATATAATCACAAGTATAAAAATATACATTTCATTATACTTAAACAATTACCGCATTTAATTCTTGTTTTCCCCTTATTCAATTTCAGTTGAGAATTTTAATAAAATACACAATTAACAGTCTCCACAATCCACAGGTAATAATAACAAATATAAACCTATTCCAACATCACATGTAATGATATCGTGTAACGTCCGGTATTTTTACGTGTCAATTTAAAATTTGTATTGAAATAATTAAGTGCTTAGGTGATTATGTGGTTAATGTATTTATGTGTTTTAGTATGCCTTACATGTTTTACGTGTTATAAAAATTGTACGTAGCATGTTGTATTTTCATTTGAAATTAATGAAAATTATTGGAAACGATTTCGGGAAAGAAATGACCGAGGGGTAAATGAGTAATTTTACATTTTGACCACTTAGTGGAATGTGTAGAGATTTTGGGTAAGAATTAGGGCTTGAGTGGTGTTTTGGTAATTAGAGAGGATGAGAAGGGGTAAAAGGGTAATAAAGAGTCTTGATGAAACTCTTGAAATTAACCCTAACTTTCGAAGAATTTGGTCATTTCCACTTTTCACGTGTTGTCTCATTCTTCGCATTTGATCTCATTCTCCCATCTTTGTTTCAAACCCTTGGATCATAAGGCCTTGTTTGGTTGGCACTTAAATGGAATAATCCATTATTATTGGTCTTCCACTTGACAAGACTTTTTCTCAACCATTGGAAGGTTTGTTGATTTCCATCTTTTTTCTAAGCCCTTGGATGATAAGGCCTTGTTTGGAAAAATAATGAGTTTTGTATTTTGTGTAATAATTCTTCCACTTGGAAAGACTTATTCCTAGCCCTTGGATTCATTTCCTTTTTCCCCATCTTCATTTTGGACCCTTGGATGGTGAGAAGGGTAAGTGGGAAATCTCTACACTTGTGTATTTCTCTCATTTACAACACAATTCCCTCACTCAGCAAGAAACTCTCTATCTTCTCTCATACGGTTCTCTCTGCTCTCCCTCTCTTCACTCCTTCTTCTTCAAGTTGTCAAATTCTATCTTCCTTATGATGAGAATTTGAAGGAGCTTTGTGCATGAAAGTTGATGTTGGTGCTCCAAGCTTCCTTTTAGGCCAAAGCTTGGTAAGTGATTTCTCTTCCTTTAGAAGTTCTAGTTTGAAACCCTAAATTTTATTCTTGAGTTCTTGTCTTCAATTTTTGATTATGGGATTGTCTTGTCTATAGCTTTTGCTTAAGACTCCATTGAAGCTTAGCTACCGGTTGAATTGAGCTTATTGTTGGATTTGGAGGGTGTTGGGTTGATTCGAATCACTATTGGGAGCCTTTATTTGTTCTTGGTGTTCTTGCTTGGAATTGTGGTAGGGGAAAAATGATTTGTGTTTGTCTTTGTGTGCGGGTGTGTGCGTCTATGTGTATATATGTCGTATATATATATGTGAGTGAGTTGGCCTTGATAGCTTAGACTATGAAATAGGCCTATAAGAACATGATTTGTGATATAAATTATGTTGTGATTCATTGCTTAACAAATGTTAAATTGTAAGCCTTATGATAAATTGAATACAATATAATGTTATTTGATAGAAGCATGTATTGTGATGGCATATGGTTATGATAAGAACCTTTATGCACTTTGGGGTACACCATGTAGTATCAAAAACATGTGTGTAGGGTTATACGGATTATGTATTCGTATGTGTACGTAGTCTTGTGTCGAATCATCGCAACAACTTGCCAGGGGGTTAATGAATACCCTTTGCCCATATCACATGGTTAACGAATACGCACTCTACCCATTTACAAGGAGAAAAGTGTACCGCACCGATCCTTCCCAAGTGTTTTTGACACTTCACTTTCAACAAGGAAGGAGGTTTGTACGAGACGACCCGTGACAAAAGATTCGTTAAAACGAATGCACGGGATGACCCGCAACTTCGAGAATGAGACGACTCACCCTATAGCCCATTCACGGCTCATTATTCCGTAGGATGGGAACACCCCCTGGCCAGTTGTTGCGACGATTCGACGCAAAGACTCCCATACATCATTACACTACTCGCATATACGACACCGTGAATTGACAATACAAAATGTTCTCTATATGCATCCAGGGCATCAATAATAATCATGTCTCAACATAAATATGTAATGCATCATATTTATGAACATATCCACATGCTACCACATGAATCTCATAATCTATTTCACATGCTTTTAAAACAATAAAACATTAAACCACGACAAGCAATTATATCACATAATCATGCTTGCAATTCATCAAATTATACTTTAATTCACAAGTATACAAGTTCATTCATATAAACATGTTTTGAATTCCCTTAAAGCAAATAGTCCACGTATTATAAGGGGAACCTAGCATATCGTCTAAGTTTTCACGTCCCTCTCCTTCACGTATTCCTAACACATTTAAAAGGGAACTAAGTCACCTATTCTTTTTCAATTGAAATAGGAATTTATTTCATTTTACAGGAAAATAATTTAATTAATTTATTAAATTAATTTCCAGCTCCTGCCTCAATTCTAACCCAATTATAGATATTTAAATTCATAATTTAATATATCTATATTAAAATAAATAAGGATTTGCACACCCAAACCACGTCAACGATACGGAAGTGAAAATAAAATTTCCCACCTGAATCTACGCTTACATAACAGCCCGAAACAGTCCACCGTGAACAGTGTCGGCGCCCGAATATGGAGTTGGCCGACCAAAGTCACCCGAATAATATTTTGAATATACCGAAATGTCCGCCTCAACAACCTATACGATATATACGAAGCCCATTAGCAATTGGTTAATCAAGTTGGGTAAATCTAAAATAACCCAAACGAAAATTATAACCTATAAACGCGATTTTCCGACAAACCGTTCAACGAAAAATTACAAAATGTTAGTATGACGTACCTAGCATCGATACGAAGCTACCCTCCGAATTTCAGCCCAAATCGAGGTCAGGAAATCGCTGGAACAAATGGCTGAAGTTCGGCCGAACCTGCTCAATTGCGCCACTATTGCGCGAACTGCGCGACCCAGCTGCGCCACCCATCGCACCCCTCCACCATAGTCGCTGCTCTAGTCGTCGACTCTCCACAAGCACGATATTCTCTCCTCACTACCCGACTCTCTTTCCCCCGATCGTCTCTCTCTCTCTCTCCCTTCTTGTCGGCGGCAAGATGAAGATAATGATGAAGGTGGAGAAGAAGTCACGACTACTGCAGAGAAGGAGAATGAAGAATGGCGTGAAGAGGAAGGAGAAGAGGAAGCTAGGTTGTGTCTGATGGGTATATACATATATATATATATATATATATCTTATTTATTTCCTATATATATCCTTAAATAAAATTTCGTACACTTTAATTCAATAGGACCATGTGACCTAATGATGTGACCAAATTAAATAAGTGTGACACCTTATACACATATATCCCTATATTGTGAAAGTGACCCTCCTACTATCCGAAATTACAAAATAACCCCAAAACAATATATATAATTTCAATTAAATATATATATATACAATAAATCCCAATAAATACCGGGAACACCCAAACATAATCTCGTAAGCCCAAAATAATAATAGGAAACCCAATAAACAATCCTAATTGAATATACCAGGGTAGGAACTCAAACGTCGGAACACTTAACAAGCCCGATCCAATAAAACATTTCGCCATCCAGTCGAAGCACTAAACGCAATCGTCGAAACGAAACCGCGTAATCGATAACAAGAACTCACGTAGTGTCGTCTAGTCAACTTTAAAACTAAACGCAAAAAATTTACACACGAAATACCAAGGATAACATGAACATCATGAACATGTGACGTCCTAACCGAAAATAAATTGGAAATAATTTTAGGAAAAAGGAAAATAAAACGGGGTGTTATAGTGAGAGCGTTAGTGATTTGATTGACTCTATTGATGATAGTATTATGAGGTCGATGTGATGATATGATTCATAGTATTGATAAAGAGATATGATTGAGGTAATCCAGTCCTTGAGGTATAGATTTTCTCTAGGAATGGGATAATGTTTCTTATATATATCTATATATTGTACATATATATATATAGAGGACGATTGTGTTAGTATCGAAGGACGTGAGTGTTTTTCCTCCTGTGTTATCGGGGAGTGAGTTATGAGTATTACTTGGTACTAGTGGTGGATTTTGATCCCTGTGGATATTAGAGGTGAGAGTGATTCCCTCCGTTTGGATCTTCTGGTTAGCGTTGGGAGTGCTTGATGATTTGTTAGGTTGGACCTGGATGTCGTGTACCTAGTATGCATTGGTGAGAGTAGTGTAGACTACCGATGTTTGTACTCGGAGTACGAGTCTTAGTCGTACTTTATAGACTCGTATTGTGTACTTATATATGTGTATATATATATCATGATATATATATATATCCGTTTACGGTAGCATATGAATACGAGCCTTGGGTTTTCGTTGTTGGGTTATGTGGTGGGCTATATATCTTACTAGATAGTTTAGCATTTCCTAAACAGTCAGAGGATGCGGATGTAACGTCCGGTATTTTTACGTGCTAATTTGAAATTTTATTTTCTTTATTTATTTATTTATTTTTATTTATTTATTAAACAATTAAGTGCTTATGTGTTTATGTGCTTAACATTTTTGTATGCTTATGTGAATAATTGAAAATATTGAAATGTTTGGGAAAAATAAATAAATGATCAAAGGGAAAATTAGTAAATTCACATGTATTGAGTTAGTGGGTTTTGAGGAGATTTAATTACTAAGTGTTGGGAAGATGATGAGTGGCAATATTGTATTTGTGTAGAATACTTGGACAAATTTGTAAATTTGGTTCATAATGGCAAGGGTTGTGAATAAGTGATAAAGGGGTGGGTAACTTGGACATTTCACCACTACCTTTAATGTTGTCATCATTGTGGCCCTTGGATCAATTCTATCTTGCCATCTTCATTCCTAGCCCTTGGATAGGATTCTCTACACACCAACCCTATCTCTAACTCTATCATTGTCTTCTTCTTCTCTCATTTCTCACCAAGAACACACACTCTTGGTGAAGCACAATTCTCTACACCTAAATTTTCGGCCATCCTGTTCTACATGGAATTTTGCTTCAAGTCTTGTTCTCTCCTACTCTTCATGCTTGATGGATGGTGAGCACTTGGGGTGGTCTCTTGGTGTGGTGTTCTTGAGCTCATAGTGGTAAGCTTCCTCTCTTTTTCTAAGGTCTTGTTGTAAGAAATCCTAACTTCCAAATTCTAGCAATTCATGTACTAGTATTGAATTTTTGCTCTTCCATTGTTCATTGTTGTGGAAGGTTATGAATTGTCTCCAACTATCAAGTGAATTGGCTTGTGGTGAATTCTAATTTCGTTTTAGGAAGAACTCATTGGTGAGTTCACAAATTCCTACTCCTTTGAATTATTTTCCATGAAACCTAGTTTAACCATTTTTGGATTTTTAGCCTTACTTCGAATTCTTGGACTACCAAGATTGAGGCAATGACGCTTCCTCTACTGGGCTAGTGAGCTTACCCCACAATATATATATTTTTTTCAGGTGATGATTCCCTTTTGGGAGGCCCGTAGTCTTCCGGTAGAGACTCAGTGTTGGTTCCGTCCTTTTTGCGCATATGGAGGTGGAGTACTTTTGTAGAGCATTGATAGACATTGTATACATGTGCTTATTTTGTTTATTGCTTCAATTAAGTTAAACCTATTCTTTTGTCGGCTAGTATGTTAGTCGGGTAGCTTAAATTGATTTACATCCCTTGGAGCGCTAGCGCGGGGACTTTATTCTTTTGGAGCACTCCGGTGCTAGAAATGTAAAAACTATAACATGTTTCGCCTTAGAGTGCTTTAAATATAATTATTGAATCCTTTCCTTGGAATTGTGAATGGGAAATGAATTATTTGCCATGAAATGTGGTTATTAGGTGTTTGGCCGAAAATGACATTTTTTTAGGTTTTCAAACTAATCATTTTCGATTTGAATGGAAAAACCCGTTTTGGCCTACCTCCGTGGCCCCGGTAAAATTTCTTGTTTTAGAAATGCTTTTAAACTCATATTTAGAAGATTTTGATCTTTACAAACCGATGGTCGTTAAATCGGAGAACGGGGGCAAGACGGCTACTTTTACGGATTTGCAAGAAGCGTCTTGATAAAAATAACCATTTTCCTTCTCATTCCTAAGTTAAGGGAATTCTCCTCATTTTTTGAGTCTCAAGAACAAGTTTAGATCTTTCTTGTATGTTCCCTCCGTTTCACCCAGTCGACTTGTCCCTTTTGGGCAGTCGACTGGGTGAAACGGAGGAAATTTTTCTTCAAAACTTGAGGTCTCTGGTTCATCCAGTCGACTAGGTCATTAGCCAGTCGGCTGGGTCATCAGCCAATCGACTGGATGGTTCAGCCCTTTTCTGACCATGTTCTACTATTTTGCTCATATCTCGAGCTACGGGTGTCGGATGAAGGTGTTCTTTAGATTTTTAGAAATATGATTTAGAGCGCTTGATGTTAGCATTTTGAATCACTTCATTTGAGTTAGTTTTGAGGGAGTATTGGTCGATTGAAGTCGACGGTAGATTTCTGACCTTAAACGTAGGAATGTCGATTTCAAAACATTGTAGTTTCCACCTCACACCTTGGATTTGTATTCCGTTTGTTCCTATAGCTTAATTTAGGTCCAAACATTGTGTTTTTCCCCTGAAATTACCATTTTACCCTCGGGCGATCATGGGATGTTTGAATGGTCGTTTAAAGTGTCGTTATGTCATTTTACTCCCTTACCTCTTACACTCGGGTCTTGGAGTCCTAGGAAATTTGGGGCATGAAAAATTGGTATCAGAGCTTGTTCTTTCTCTATGGACGATGGGCGAGGTTCGTTATCACTTTACGTTTCTTGGTTGCCTTAATGTTACGTGTTGACGTATTAGTTCTCGTCTCTTATACGTCGTTGAATTATGCATGGGTCGGCATGGATTGTAGTTTTGTTTGGCGTACTATGCTTGTACTTGTGCCTTACATATTTAGTTGTTGTCATGTAGAGAGGGTGATGTTCCGGATCAAGTACCTCCGGTTGTGGACGAGAATGTGCCAGTGCATCCCGATGTTCGGGAACGTGTACCAGAAGCACCTTTCATGGATGGTGAGAAGTTTGTACATGTTTTAGCAGTGGCTATGGCACAAATTCCCCAGAGACAGCATGTTGAGGATAAGGGTTCGCGTGCTCAAAAGGCTCTCCGAGGATTCTTGAGGTTGGACATACCTACCTTTGTGGGTGGTCCGGATCCGTTAGTGGCCGACAATTAGTTGGAGCAGATAACCAATGGGTGTGACATTCTCAGGGTGGTTCAGGACGATGTACGGGTCATGATTGCGTCATTTCTACTTACGGGCGATGCTAAGAATTGGTGGCAGTCTGTCACAAATACGAGGGACATTCGGACTATCACATGGGTGGACTTTTGCACACTTTTCTTGGATCAATATTTTCCACATCTTGCTAGGATGAGTATGAGGGACCGATTCGATGAGTTGGTTCAGGGTGATTTATCTGTGACCGATTATGAGCTTTTGTATACTAGTTTATCTTGATTTGCACCAGAGATGGTGGTGGACGATAAGGTTAAAGTCCGACGTTTTGTGAAGGGCTTGAGGGGCAATCTCAAGTCAAAGATTTATGTGCTTACTATGCCGATGTACCGCGAGGCCGTTACAAAGGCATTGCTTGCTGAGGAGGATGCAATAGAGGTCAGAAAGTAAAATGAGGCTAAATCCAAGAGCTTCAGAGGTTCTTCTTCTTCGGGTTTTGGGAACAAGAAGAGACAACGTGAGGGCACTTCAGCCCGGGTTGCACAACAACAACCACAGCAATAGCGTTCGGAACAGTCTATACCTTCTTCTAGAGCATCTTCGAGTTTTGCTCGCCATGATGCGATTTTATTTCAATGTAAACAACTAGGACACACAAGGCCACAATGTCTGTCTCGTCGCCAAGCAGTGAGCCACATAGGGCACAAGATCATTTTCGCAAGAATTGACCTCAGCTGAAAGGTGGCACTCCCATGGGTTGGACTGGACAGCAGTCTAGGGCTCCTCAGTTGGTGGGTCAGTATGGGTACAAAGCACCACAGCCGCCAGCATCATCAGCTACGTGTTCTCATGCCATGACTTCTACATCTACTATCCAGCAGCCTCTACATTCTTAGGCTCATGCTTATGCAGTCACCGCGACTGTTGATTATAGGGTAGGATCATCTGTTGTACGAGGTACATTTATTGTGTATGGTTGTTGGGCTCATGTTCTCATTGATTTGGGAGCTTCACATTCCTTTATTGCTTCTACTTTTGCATCTATTTTGGGTATACCTGTTTCCTATCTTAAAGTTGCATTATGTGTCGATACTCCGGTTGGTGGTAGTGTGTATTTTTCCAAAGTTTGTCATTACTGTGAGATTGTGATTTCCAGACGATCGTTAAGATTTGACTTCATTTTCCTATACATGACAAGCTTTGTCGTCATCTTGGGCATCAATTGCTTATCTACCTTCCGTGCACAAATTGATTGCTTTAAAGGTTATGTGACGGTGAGCACGCCTAAGGGCGAGCGGTTCCACTTCTTTGGTGATCGCAATGACTCCTCCATTTCTTCCTATTGTTTATGGGATCACAATGTATCTAATTTTATTTTGGCAATTTTATTGTCCGACGATGAGGTTCATGGCCATGTTGGGGTACCTCATGTAGTGGACGAGTATTGGGATGTCTTTCCCGATGACTTGACTTCTTTGCCTCCGCATCGCGAAGTGGAATTTGCTATTGATCTTGCGTCGGGTACCGATGCTATTTCTATGGCACCATACCAAATGGCACCAGCTGAGTTAGAGGAATTACAGAAATAAATCGATGATCTCGGTTCAAAGGGATTTATCCGACCTAGTGTTTCGAATTAGGGTGCTCTGGTCCTTTTTCCTAAGAAAAAGGATGGTTCACTACGGTTATGCATTGATTATCGTAAGTTGAACCGAGTGACGATCAAGAATAGATATCCATTGTCATGGATTGATGACTTGTTCGAGAAACTTAAGGCGTCTAATTTTTTCTGTAAGATTAACTTGAGATCCGGTTATCAACAGTTACGGGTCAGGGATGAAGATATTCCAAAAACTGCATTTCACACTTGTTATGGGCACCTTGAGTTTCTAGTGATGCCTTTTGGTTTGACTAATGCACCGGTGGCATTCATGAGTCTTATGAATCGTATCTTCCATGAGTTCTTGGATAGATTTGTCATAGTATTCATTGATGACATTCTAGTGTACTCTACTACGGAAAGCGAGCACGAGATTCATCTTAGGACCGTTCTTCAAATCCTAAGAGAACACCGTTTGTATGCTAAGTATGAAAAATATGAGTTTTGGCTTCAAGAAGTTAGATTTTTGGGGCAAGTTGTTTCCGGAGGCGGCATTTCAGTTGATCCTTTGAAAATAGAAGCGGTAATGAATTGGAAGCGGCCGACTAATGTTTTTGAGGTTTGTAGTTTCCTTGGCTTAGCGGGATACTATCGATGATTCGTGAAGGACTTTTATCGTTTAGTGGTTCCTATGACTCGCCTCATGCGAAAGGGTATCAAGTTTGTGTGGGATGACAAGTGTGAAGATGCCTTCATCGAGTTGAAGACACGGTTGACAACGGCTTTGGTTTTGATTATTCCCGAGCGTGGTGTAGGCTATGTGATCTATTTTGATGCTTCTCACGAGGGACTATGATGTGTACTTATGCAGTCCGAGAGAGTTGTGGCTTATGGATCTCGATAGTTGAAGACTCACGAGCGGAATTATCCTACACATTATTTAGAGCTTTCAGCGGTTCTTTTTGCACGTAAGGAATAGAGGCACTACTTGTATGGTGAGAGATTTAAGGTCTTCTCCGATCACAAGAGCTTACAGTATATCTTTACACATCAGGACTTGAATTTGCGACAGCGTCGATGGGACGAGTACATGGAGGACTACAACTTTGCACTTCAGTATCACCCCGGGAAAGCTAATGTAGTGGCGGATGCGTTAAGTCTCAAGTCATAGGCAACGTTATCTAGCATATTTATTCATGATTGGTGGATGATGGAGGACATCGCAGAGTTGGGTCTTCAGTTCCATGATAGTGGGGATTCAATGATGACTTTATTTAGCATGGTGGCACAACCTTCACTTATGAGCCCTGTGATTGAGACTCAGGGAAATGATGATAGCATTACTTCAATTCGCACTCGTATCGTTGGAGGCGAGGTCGTCGATGATTGGGCTTTGCACTTCGATGGAGGTTATCGTTTTAGGGGTTTACTTTATGTACCACAAACTTGGTGTGAGGAAGTTTTACGAGAGTTTCACAGTTCCAGACTTACAGTTCACCCAAGTGGCACAAAGATGTATCAAAATCTTCCGCGTTACTACTGGTGGCAAGGAATGAAGAAATCAGTTGCAGATTTTGTCAGTCGATGTCTTACTTGTTAGTAGGTTAAGGTTGAGCACCGAGGACCTGCCGGGTTGGTGAATCCGTTACCGATTCCTGAGTGGAATGGGAACATATTTGCATGGACTTCGTGACAAGGTTACCAAAAATAAAGAATTAGAAGGATGCAGTGTGGGTGATCGTTGATCGATTGACAAAGACTGCACGTTTTCTACCTATCCACGAAATGGATAATGTAGAGGTTCTTAGTAGGTTGTACATGAAGGAGATTGTTAAGCTTCACGGGGTTCCGGTTACTATTGTTTCGGATCGGGATTCTCGATTCACGTCACGATTTTGGCAAGCCTTTCAGACAATTTTGGATACGCAGTTACGGTTTAGTACCACCTTCCATCCTCAGACGGACGGGCAGTCAGAGCGTACCATTCAGATCCTTGAGGATATGCTTCGTGCCTGTGCTATTCATTTCAGGGGCAGTTGGGAGGATCATCTTCATTTGGCGGAGTTTGTGTACAACAATAGTTAATAGTCCAGTATTCAGATGGCCCGTTTTGAGGCGTTGTACGGTAGACTGTGGGCCGAGGTTGGTGACGTCGCACTTTTAGGACTCGATATGGTTCATGAAGCAACTGAGAAGATTAGGATTGCTCGACATCATTTGGTTACGGCACAAAGCCAACAGAAGAGCTATGCGGATCGACATAGGCATCCTTTGTTCTTTGAGGCCGGTGATCATGGTTTACTAAAGGTCTCACCTCAGAAGGGCTTGATGCGATTTGGGAGGAGCGGCAAACTTTCACCACGATTTATTGGGCCTTTCAAGATTCTTGATCGTGTCGGTGATGTAGCATACCGTTGCCACCGGATTTGTCGCGGGTTCATAATGTTTTTCATGTCTCTATGCTTTGCAAGTATGAGCCGGATCCATCTCATGTCTTGAGTTTGGTGGATGTCGATGTGGCCGAGGACGTGTCCTACGAGGAGCGACCCGTGAGGATCTTGGATCCTCGAGAGCAATTTTTGTGGGGCAAAACCATTCCGTTAGTTAAGGTCTTATGGCACGATCGTGGAGTCGACTTGGGAGCGTGAACGTGAAGTTCGGGAAAAATACCCGGACTTGTTTTCTACTTAGGTACGTCTTGATTTCGAGGACGAAATCTCCAAAGGTGTGGAGGTAGTAACGTCCGATAATTTTACGTGCTAATTTGAAATTTTATTTTATTTATTTATTAAACCATTAATTGCTTATGTGCTTATGTGCCTAACATGTTTATATGCTTACGTGAATGATTAAAAAAATTGAAACGTTTGGGGAAAATAAATAAATGACCAAAGCGAAAATTAGTAAATTCACATGTATTGAGTTAGAGGGTTTTGTAGAGATTTAATTACTAAGTGTTGGGAAGATAATGAGTGGCAATATTGTAGTTGTGAAGAATACTTTGATGAATTTGTAAATTTTGTTCATAATGGCAAGGGTTGTGAATAAATGATAAAGGGGTGGGTAACTTGGACATTTCACCACTACCTTTAATGTTGTCATCATTGTGGCCGTTGGATCAATTCTATCTTGCCATTTTCATTCCTAGCCCTTGGATAGGATTCTCTACACAGCAACCCTATCTCTAACTCTATCATTGTCTTCTTCTTCTCTCATTTCTCACCAAGAACACACACTTTTTACACACATAATTCTCTACACCTAAATTTTACGCCACCATGTTCTCCTTGATATTTTGGATTCAAGTCTTGCTCTCTTGTACTCTTCATGCTTGATGGATGGTGAGCACTTAGGGTGGTCTCCTGGTGTGGTGTTCTTGAGCTCGTAGTCTTCTTGTAGAGACTTGGTGTTGGTTCCGTCCTTTTTGCGCATATGAAGGAGGAGTACTTCTGTAGAGCATTGATAGACATTGTATACATGTGCTTATTTTGTTTAGTGCTTCAATTAAGTTAAACCTATTCTTTTTCCAGCTAGTATGTTAGTCGGGTAGCTTAAACTGATTTACATCCCTTGGAGCGCTATGCACAGGGACTTTATGCTTTTGGAGCACTCCGGTGCTAGAAATGTAAAAACTTTAACATGTTTCGCCTTAGAGTGATTTAAATGTAATTATTGAATCCTTTCCATGGAATTGTGAATGGGAAATGAATTATTTGCCATGAAATGTGGGTATTAGGTGTTTGGCCGAAAACGACATTTTTCTAGGTTTTCAAACTAATCATTTTTTATTTGAATGGAAAAACTCGTTTTCGCCTACCCCGCGGCCCCGATAAAATTTATTGTTTTATAAATGATTTTAAACTCATATTAAGAAGATTTTGATCTTTACAAACCGATGGTCGTTAAATCGGAGACCGGGGGCAAGACAGTTATTTTTACGGATTTTCAAGAAGCGTCTTGATAAAAATAATCATTTTCCTAAGTTAAGGGACTTCTCCTCATTTATGGAGTCTAAAGAAAAAGTTTAGATCTTTCTTGTATGTTCCCAATGGTTTAGAGCTGCATGGGAGTCTATTTTGAGGTTTTCTAGTCCAGGCAGTTGACTGCCAAACGGAGGAAATTTTTCTTCAAAAATTGAAGTCTCTGGTTCATCCAGTCGACTGGGTCATTAGCCTATCAACTGGGTCACTCAGCTAGTCGGCTGGGTCATCAGCCAATCGACTGGGTGGTTCAGCCATATTCTAACCCTGTTGTACTATTTCGCTCATATCTGGAGCTATCTGTGTCGGATGGAGGTCTTATTTATATTTTTAGAAATATGACTTAAAGATCTCGAAGTTAGGGTTTTGATTCATTTGTGAGGGAGAATTGGCCAATTGAAGTCGACGGTAGATTTTTGACCTTAAACGTAGGAATGCCGATTTCAAAACGTTGTAGTTTCCACCTCACACCTTGGATTTCAATTCCGTTTGTTCCTATAGCTTACTGTAGGTCCAAACATTGTGTTTATGCTCCGAAATTTCTATTTTCCCCCTAAAATGACCATTTAACCCTCGGGCGATCAAGGGGTGTTTGAATGGTCGTTTAAAGTCCCGTTATGTCATTTCACTCCCTTAACTCTTAGGGAGTCCTAGGAAATTTGGCGCATGATAGTGGAAGTTAAGATATAATTTTTCCCACTGAGCTTATTTGCTCACGGGGGTATTTTTGGCTTTTAAATTTACTCTCGGCAAACAATTCCAAAATTGATGATAACAAACCATTGAAGAGTGTTTGATACTAATTAATTATCGAGTTTATATTTTCAGCAAAAGACAGGTGAATGACTCGGAAAGGAAATGACTCGAAAAGCAAGCTCGGAAAGAAAGCTTGATTTAAAGCGAAAAGCTGTGAAACAAATTGAAGCGTAAAATGGAAAATCATTTAATTCAACAGCAAAGGCGAAAGTCGAAGACTCAAGACTTGGGGTAGATAGGTCGGGGAGTGATCATTGTAACAAGGTAATTTTATGCGTCGATATTATCGTATAAGCTCAAGTATAAAATGAACCGAACTTGAATGGAATGAAAAATGCTTTACCGAACTTAAACGGAAAGAAAAATATTTTTATTAAATGTTTTTTAGTTGTAGTCGACTAGAATCACCCTGTGTATTTTCAAATAGTCGACTAAAACAATCAGTAGCTTCAGGCTTTTCATCCACATCAAAGTAGTCGACTGAAATAAGCTTAAGTAGACAAGACTACATTTTGTAGTCGACTAGAACTTAATCTAGTCGACTAGATGGTCCAATGTAGTCGACTAGATGGTCCAATGTAGTCGACTACAACTTCAATGTAGTCGACTAGTTGATCCTCAAAACTTGCAGATTCT
Organism: Cornus suecica; assembly: GCA_963922005.1. Classification (NCBI taxonomy): domain Eukaryota; kingdom Viridiplantae; phylum Streptophyta; class Magnoliopsida; order Cornales; family Cornaceae; genus Cornus; species Cornus suecica. The sequence continues at coordinate 35,095,539 of OY998243.1, read as the reverse complement.
TCAGAAAACATTTCCCATGTTTTGTGGATTATATTTAATGGTGTTCAAACGGCTCTTGTCTTTCAAATACTATAATCATTCTTCAAAACCCTAATGCAATGCTATATATAGAATGAGATGTGTATATTGAAGATGTAGAGATTGAAATACAAAGAGAAAGAAAGCTATCAAAAATTCTGCAGAAATTTTCTCTACAAAAACCATTGAAACCAAGCTTTGAAAATCTGATTTTTTCCAAGTTTCTTTCAAAATCAAAACCTCTAGTATCTCTTCTTATTCTCCAAATATCATTCATTGATCATATCCTTTGAGAATACATTTCTAGAGCTATTGCAAAATCACCAAAAACACTTGAGCTTATATTGATTTATCTTCCATAAAAAACCTTTGGGTTTTGAGTGTTTTTGTTCTTGAGTGATTTTATTGATTACATACGAATTTGTAATCTCGGACAAGTGAAGTCCACCGATTGTTCAAGAGAGGGTTGTTCTCTTGATTGAGAGACAAGCTCGAGAGGCTTGTGTTGTAAAGGTTTGCCATTCCACCTGTGAAGGAAGGGCCATAGTGAAAGGATCGGGAAAAGTCTCAAGAAGGGGTTCTTGAGCCGAGGAGTAAGAGTTACCGAACCTCGAAAAAATCATGGTGTCAATCTCTCTATCTCTTTCTCTTTACTTGATTCATTTGCATGCTATAATTGTTTAAATATCTTGTATGCTATCTTGTCTTGAAATTAATAATTAGAGAAGTTTTAATTGAATCATCCACTTGATTTTTGAGAAATTGATTTTTGTTTAGAGTGTGTTCCAATTTCGAAAAGAATTAGAATTATTTTTGAACACCCTATCCACCCCCCTCTAGGGTTAATTAGTGACTAACAGCTATTTCATCACCCCCTGGTATTCCACGCCAGATTGCAAAAAATGTTACGGCTATGGGCAGCATGCGGTGCAACGGCAGTTCCCTTTTGTTTTCCTTGTTACAGGTTTTGGAGTTGCGCAAGGTGATGCGGTTATGCATGCAGCGCGACTGGTTTGGGGACGCTAGTTATCTACTGTAAGTTTCTTTACCCATTTTGTATGGGATTGTCATGTATTTCTCTTGGGAGTCAGTATGTTGGCATATCCCTATTGGTGTATCTTTTCTTTCCTGTATTTATTATTTCAGGATGTTATTGTATATATTCTGCACTGCCATATGCATTTCTGTATCCTTATTCGAGCATTTGTGGCTCTGTTGATTATAGAGGTTGTGCAAGGGTTGGTGGTTTCTTTCCACTACCTCAGCCCTAGTAGGATTGATGAATGTTGGGCCGGTGAGCCATTGATATTATTGAACTGTTATTGACAAGTTATTCTGCTGTGGCTGGGTGTCCGGATGTTCCATTTACAAACGGAACTCTGCCGGATTTTCATTAGATTCCGCTATTTTGTTCTATCATTCATTTAGGTATGAAATATACCATTTTTATCATTATTCCATATGTTTTCATGGTTAATGATATTTCAGTTGGTCGCTCAATTGTAAGGATTACATCCTGGATTCCTTGGATGTCCCGGTTAGGGAGTCTTAGGAATTTAGGGGCGTGTGAGTTGGTATCAGAGGATACTATTGAGTTTCTAGTATTCATTTAGGCATGGAGTATATTTTTCATTGTTATTCCATGTGTTTCCTAGTTATTGTTAACTCTAGTGGTCGCTTGACTATAGTCATCCCTTGGAAATTTGCTAATTCTCTTGATTAGAAATTTGGGAATTTTAGGGGCGTGACAAATATTATTTTTTATCTTCAAAGTGAGTAAGTACATTTTCGAATGAAGATTATGAAGAAAAGAAGAAACCCATTTTGAATTTATATATTTTTTTCGAATTTTATATATTTTTTCCGAATTATATATATTTCAAAATTTTATATATTTTTTTGAATTTATATATTTATTCGGAATTAGATATATATACTTCAAAATTTATATATGTTTTTCGAAATTATATATATACATTTTAATTTTATATATAAAATTCCGAGAAAATGTATAAATTTACTTTATATTGTACTCTCTAGAATTTTATATATATATTTCAAAATTTATTTATATTTTTCAGAATTATATATATATATTTTAGTTTCATATATAAAATTCCGAAAAAATGTATAAATTTGCTCTATAGTGTATTTTTTTGAATTTTATATATTTATTTTGAATTAGATATATATTTTTTCAAATTTATATATGTTTTTCGAAATTATATATATACTTTTAATTAAATATATTAAATTCTGAAAAAATGTATAAATTTAAAAAAACATATATAAATTTAGAAATATATATATCTAATTCGAAATAAATATATAAAATTCAAAAAATAATATAAAATTTTGGAAAATATATATAATTTGGAAAAAATAAATAATATTAAAATATATATATAAAATTCGGAAACAATATATAAATTCGAAATTGGTTTCTTTTTTTCTTCATAATCTCAAATGTGTTTCTTCTTTTCTTCATATTCTCAATTCGGAAATGTAATTACTCACTTTGAAGACAAAAAATTATATTGATTTTGCAAGTTCAAACATGCATATATTTGTAGAGGCTACATTACAGGATGGTGTTAATTTATACTTTATTCAAATTCCAATATTTGTTGTGCAAAGGGTGAGAAATCTATCAAATCCTAAGCACTTCTTTTTCTAATATATTCTTTGTAATTTTAGATATTTATTTATAATTTTATATATTTATTTCAAATTTTATATATATTTTTGAAATTTTATATATGTTTTTCTAACTTTATATTTGTTTTTGAATTTTTATCTTTTTTTTAAATTATATATTTATTTCAAATTTTATATATGTTTTTAAATTTTAAATATGTTTTTGGAATTTTAGGGGGTGAAACTATAATTTACCCATTAGAGTGGGGGCAATATGAATTTCAATAGTTTATTTGGGTTTATTGAAATTAACAATAAAATTATAATATGATATGAAGGGCAATTAGGTAAAATCACACATGAAATCAGAGTTGATCGGCTTGACTTTGGACGAAAGGGGTAAAAGTGATACCGGAGCCAACCTGTAGGGAGGTATCTGCTTGATTTAGAAACAGTAGGGGTACTGCGTGTAATATCATTAAACCTCAGGGGAGGTTAGTGATATTTTCCCTTCTAAAAATTATCTTTTACAACATTATAATGAGACCCATTCTAAAATTTTATATTTTAAAACATTACAAGGAGACTCATTCTAAAAGATTATCTTTTACAATATTACCTGAAGGGATATTTTAAAAAATAAATATATATAATATATTAAAAAATTATATATATATATATATATAAGACACCCAAAATTTTGGGGTATTCCTATCAGACGGGGCCTTAGGGAGCCGCCTAAATCGTCTTACTATCAAGATGGCCCTACCCCATAGGATTGCGATGCTAATACAGAAAAATTGAGGGAACTTCAATTTGATATCTCGTACTCTCTTTATATGTATAACATATTATGTACAGTCATTATTTTAATATAGTTTATTTACCCACCCGATAGAAAAATAAAAAAATATAGATATGCAATCAAACCTTTGCTTTCTCTCTATATATGTTTATATATACACACAGATATATACAAACAGAGATTCAAAGTTAGGTATGTGAGCAGTGATGGACCTAGAGTTTAGTCTAAGTGGGGGTGGAATAACAACATTCAAAATTTAAGGATAGAGGAAGTAAGAAAACAAAATTCGATGGGGGGTTTTAAGGATTGTTTTATAAGAAATTCAGTGCATAAGGGTAAATAACAAATATTCAAAAGTAAGTAAGATAAAAAAAAGTGGTGGCCCACACTTACCCCTATGTAGATCCATGTATGTGAGTGAAGTGGGCAAATCAATCATTTAACCGATTGTTTTTTATTATTAAACAATGAGGGTAGTACTGTCATTTCATGCTACTCCATTAGGTTACTAAACGACCGTCACTTAATGGGGGTCTAGGTCGAATATTTTAAAAGATATGTGAAATATAGATAAAGTTGAGAGGTCTAGATGGTATTAAAATATTTTTTTCTATTCAAGAGTGAAGTTAGGTATCGTATATCTAACTCTTCTCGTGCTCAATACAAATCGAATATAACAGGAGTATTTGATTAGCCTAATTTATATTTTCTAAATTTTATTAGATTAAATGCTCAATTTATATAGAAGTTTATTAGATGAACTTATGATGTCCAGTGAATCCAAACCCTCAATCCCTTTTGACAAAAGGGAGCCAATTTCTCTAATATTATGCTAAGAGGAACTTTCTATGCTTGAAAGTACAAATGGAGAGCCATGATATAGCCTCAAGAAAGAAGATTTGAAATCAAATCTCTCCAACAAAACAACTGATATATGAAATTTAAAAAAGTATAATTGTGCACCAATGCAGAAGTAAAAGTTTTATAGTAAATGGTATAGCATAAGTAATTTTATTTGTTATTGTTTGACAAACAACAACCTTTCTTTTGAACAAGTTAACTCGATTAAAATCGAGACTTTATAACACCTCAAGAGAAGAAGATTTACAAGTTTTTGGAGGGATTTGACTCCAACGTGTTGGAAAGAAAGATTTTATCCTTGTGTTTGGGTAATAGAATTAATACCGTCTCGCTCTCGTCAACACCTATCTTCATAGTCGTTCTTCTTAGATATAACATAAATCAGGGCAAAAAAAATTGTTCAAAAGATTAAAAAGTTTTTCGTTCATTGGTTTGTTTTGTTTCATTTTCTTCATTTATCTTATGAAATTAGTAATGAAATACAATTGAAAGAATTAGAGAATAAATCTTTCATTTTCTTTTTGCTTAGCATGCATTTTGTCACGCCCCAAATTTCCTAGAACTCAGAAACCCGAGCCTAAGAGATAAGGAGGTGAACGGAAGTAAAAAGAAAGGAGAACCAACGTCATACAGTCATCAAACACCCACAAAAGGGTAAGAATGACACTCTGATACCCTACTATCCTGCCCCTAGAATTCCTGAAACTCTAATCTAGAGAATCAGCGAATCTCCAAAGGGTGACATAAGTCAATCGCCCACTAGAGTCGACAATAACCAGAATAAATACATGGAGTAACAATGAAAACTATACACCATGCCAAGTAGAATACTAGAACTCAATAGTATCCTCAAATACCAACAGCCACGCTCCTAAATTCCTAAGACTCCCGAACTGGGACATCAATGAAATCCAAGATGTGATCCTTAACATGAATGACCAACTAAGACATCATTAACCATGAAAATGTATGGAATAATGATAAGAATGGTATATTAAATACCCAAATGAATGACAAAACAAAGCAGCGGAATCTAACGAAAATCCAGCAGAGTTCCGTTTGTAAATGGAACATCCGGACAACCAACCACAACACAAGAACCTGCCAATAGCAGTTCAATAATAACAATGGCTTCCAAGCCCCACATTCATCAATCCTACCAGGGCCGAGGTAATGGAAAGAAACCAAAACCCCTCCAAACCCTCTATAATCAACAGAGCCACAAATGCTAGAATAAGAATACAGGAAAGCACCTAGCTGTGCAGAACAGATACAATGACATACTGAAAGGATAAATACAGGAAATAAAAGATACATCAATAGGGATATACCAACAGACTGGTTCCCAAAACAAATACATGACAATCCCACAAAACATGGGTAAAGAAACTGACAGAAGAATACTACCGTCCCCAACCCAGTCGTGCTGCAACTGTAACCGCATCACTCAACGCAACTCCAAATCCTGTAACAAGAAACTAAAGAAACTTGTCGTTGCACTTCATCCTGCTCATAGCCGTATGTTTCCTGCAACCTGGCGTGGGAATACTAGGGGGCAAATGAAATACCCCTGTGAGCAAATAAGCTCAGTGGGAAAGGATACTCTAACTACCACATCCTCTAATAGTTTAGGTAATGTTAAACCACCCAGTGAGATACATAGCCCACAACATAACCCAGCTACGAAAACTCAAGGTACGTGCTCATATACTACCGTACATGAGTATATAGGGGATATATATATACAATATATATATATATAACAAACCTTGTCCTATTCCTAAGGAAAATCTACCTTTCAAAGACTAGATCACCTCAATCATATCACCATACCATAAATCATATCGACCTCATAATACTATCATCAATAGGGTTAATCACATCACTAACACTCTCACTGTAGGCGAGGAAGACCACCCAATCAAATCACTAGAGTACCCGAACTCAACTCACAAGAACGACCACCTAATGGTCACCGAAACAAAGCAAAGGAAAAGACTTCCCAATGCAAAACCAACAGATAACCGAGACAACAATTTCAAGGTTAAAACACCACAAATGTTTAAGGAGAACACCTGGACAAGGAACCCAATCCACTCGGTATCCATACCCATAACATGTGGAACAACTCGAATCACCTAAGTGGTGACGTCAAAAGCCAAGAAGAAAGGAAGGACAACACTATATGTGTGCACTGAACAACACCAAGCCTCATGCCCGAGACATAGAAATGATAGGAAGCCAAGGTGAAACAATGGAACACCTTTCAAAACTCTACACGATGAGATATTGAGAAAGAAGTCTCTAAATCTCTGAATCCCAAGAAAAGTAATAAAATTGTTTTCCTTTAAGAAACCACATAGTAAAAATGACCGTCTTGCCCCCGGTCTCCGTCAGTTGCCATCACCGGCTTTTAGAGTTAAAATTCTTTTTAAAGAAGATCCTAAGATCAGTTTATAAGTGTTAAAACTTTTCATTTCCAAGGGGGTAGGCGAAAATGGGTTTTTCCTTTTAAATATAAAGAGTTTGTTTCAAGGTTTAGAAAACACTGTTTTCGAAATGACAGCCACATAAGAATGAAAAACTCCGCGGATTCCTATAATGCCCAAAAGGACAGTAAAGGAAGAACAACACGTTAGACTCACGGAAGACAACCATCCGTTTCCAACTCCACCAAATCAAATGACAACACATGGAAGAGGTTCGGCACCACGCCGTAACCAACGAATCTAGGAATGACATACAAGTCAACGACCACGTACTAGTGTACAAAACACAGTACCAGGAATGCTTAAGGGAATGGACTAAGCATAAGAATCAAGACTGTCAGAATACAGTACCTCGAGTACTTAATGAATCCCTAATCATAACCTCTTCTCATCAATCAAAATCTCACACAACTCATCACTCGCCTTCTCTAAGGCCTCAATTATCAATTGACACAAAAATCATCCCTAACCTCAAATCTCCAAAAGAGTTCACACAACTAACCATGATCACCAAACTACTAATCACAATCACAAGGCTACTAACCACCATCACAAGGCTGCTAACCACAATCTCTAAGGCCTCAACTCAAAGTCAAGCCTACGATCCACCACTAGCCTCAACTAGCCACATCGATCACTATGCCAACACGCATAACCTCCCCCAAGGGTACTAAAATATACAACAAGTACAAGGATATACGTTTCATTATACTTATTAATTATGGTATATTATCATTTTCTTCCACATTAATTACTTTCAACTAAGCATTTATAAAATATGAATTTAATTTACAATATTCATAAATAGCATGCTCCAACAACACATGTAATATAGCACATATACATGTCCAACGAGATCACATAAAGGGTATGCAGTGTAATGTGACTCGACACTCCCCGTGATACTCACACACAACACCCTTCCCAAGGGTAACGGATACAAACTCTATCCACTCATCATAGTGTAGAGTTACCACACCGACCTTTCCCAAGTAATTTTTCTCTCTATCACTTCAACAGAGAAGACGATTGTACGAGAACCCAACTTGCAACTCCGTACGCCATGACTACCCTTGAGTCAAGAACATGAGCCTCTACCTGGACTCCTAACTCACATTTGCTGGATTTTTAGTTCCGTAGGCGTGATACCTCTTGGCCAGTTGTTGTGATGATCCGACACAAAGACACCCATACTTGAGTACACAACTCATACATATCAACATCGTGATTTGACACTACACGACATTCTCAACAGGCACCCCGGGCCTCAACATAAATATGTAATCCACCATATTTATAAAAATACCAACATGGTAAATATCAACGTAAGTCTCAAATCTCTTTTCATGCTTTAAAATGCAATAAAACAATTAAATCATATGAAAATAATTTCATATACCATTCATGTTCTCCAAAAATATATTTTCTTTAATTATTTAGAAAATATCTCAATTTCTTTTATCATTCATTTAAAATAATTTATACAATTAATTCACGTATAATAAGAGGAACCTAGCATGGCGTTTAAGTCTCTCACATCCAACGTTTACCAATTTCTCTAGCCCATTTAATTCTCCAGGGAATTTCTAAGTCGTCTATTCCTATTCAATTCAATTAGTAATATATTTAATCTCGTATGGAATAATTTAATTAATTTTCTTAAAATTAATTTCTAAATCCTATGCCGATTCTACCCAAATATAGATATTTAAATTGGCAATTTAATATATCTATATTAAATTAAATAAGGGTTTACACTCCTAAAATACTTCAATAATGCGGAATGGGAAATATAATTTCCAACCTAATTATACGTTACCGAACAGTCCGAAACAGCACAGTATCGGCGCCCGAACACGAAGCCCACCGACCAAAATCGTCCGAAAACTATTTCGAATATATCGAAATGTCCGTCTCCACAACCTATACGATATATACGAAGCCTATTAGCAATAGGTTAATTAATTGGGTTAAATAAAAAATAGCCCAAACGAAAATTCGAAACTTCAAATCGAATTTCCCGACAAACCGTTCAACGTAAAATTACGAAATGTTTACACGTCGTACCTGACATATAGGCGAAGCTACCCTCCGAAAATCAGCCCAAACCGAGCTCGGGAAGTCGACCGAATAAATGGCCGAACCTGCGCTAGCTGCGCCTCTGCCGCACGAGCTGCTCCACCGCGGCTGCTGCCGCCGCACCACCTGCACGACCACCAGTTCACTTCCCTGTACCATCCGCGCCACCGAGCTCCGCCATAGCCGCCGCTCCTCAATCGTCGTCCTTGCCAGCTGCGGCGAACCACACTGGAGAAGAGGAAGGGGTTGCGTGAAGAAGAGAAGGAAGGAACTCTGTCATGTGGAGGAAGGAGGGTGGTTCAGCAGACGTACATATACATATACACATATATAACCTAATTGCAAAAGCAACCCTCTAAATGTCTATAATTGCACTAGTGACCCCCTATTTATACATAATTTCTAATTTACCCCACTACAATATATATATATATATATTTAATATATATATATACAATAGATTCCGAAAAATACCGGGAGCCTCCAAATAATTTCGTGCAACCCCGAAAGTTCACGGGACGCCAAATAACCAAATTAGTCCGAAAGAAATACACCGGGTTAGGAACCCAACAACCGGAACACCGAGAAAGTAAATTAATACGCTTCACACTGGATCCGTAAAAGTACTAATACCGTAACCGAAATAATCAAAACGATACCGTGTAGTCGAGAATAAGAATTCGCGTAGTCGTCAAAGAGAAACTGGAATGTCGTCCAGTCGACTTTAAACTAAACGCGAAAAATTTACAGGTATCAAATACTGAGAATAAATAATACGTCTTGAACAAGTGATGTCATTACTGGAATTAAAATTTAAATAATTTCAGAAAAAAAAAAGAAAATAACACGGGGTGTTACAATCCACAAGGATCGAAATCCACCACTAGTACCAAGGAATACTCATAACTCACTCCCCGAGAACACGGGAGGAAAAGTACTCACGTCCTTGTGTACTAACACAATCATCATCTTTATATATATATATATGTACAATATATATATATATAACAAACCTCATCCCATTCCTAAGGAAAATCTACCTCTCAAAGGCTAGATCACCTCAATCATATCACCATACCATAAATCATATCGAACTCATGATACTATCCTCAATAGGGTCAATCACATGACTAACACTCTCATTGTAGGCGAGGAAAACCGCTTAATCAAATCACTAAGGTTGCGTTTGGTAACGGTTTGGTGCGGTGTTAGTTTTTGGTTTTGGTTTGGGTTTGGTTGGGTTGGATTTGGTTTGGTGTGGTTTTATTTTGGTTCCAAACCATGTTTGGTGCTGATGGTTTTGTTGTGAGAAAAAGTGATGCTGAAAAACCAAACCATGTTTGGTAGAGTTGGTATGGGTTAAAATATATTAATATTAATATTAAAATTAAAATATATTAATATACTAATATATTAATATTAAAATTTATAATATTAAAATATATTAATATATTTTTATTATATTAAAATATATTATATTTTTATTATATTAATATTTTAATATTAATATATTAAAATTAATATATTTTAATTTTAATATGAATATGAATATTAATATTAATATACTAATATTAATATAATAATATATTAATATTAAAATTTAAAGTAATATTAATATTAAATTAAAATATATTAATATTAATATTAAAATAATATTATTATAAATTTTAATATTAATATTAATAAATTTTAATATTAATATATATATTAATATTATAATTTATAATATTAAAATATAAATATTATATTCGGTGCTACAGTGATTCGGGTTGCTACAGTGGTTTGCTATAGTGCCCGCACCATCCAAAACCATCAAAAAGATGGTTCGAAAATCCTTCACAAATTTGGCACCACGGTTTGCTACAGTAACGGTACCATTTTCTGGCACCATTTTACCAAATATGGTTTGGTACCATTTTTTGGCACCAAACCTATTTACAAAACAGGCCCTAAGAGTACACGAACTCAACTCACAAGAACGACCACCTCAGGGTAACCAAAGCAAAGCGAAGGAAAAGACTACACAATGTTAAACCAACAGATAACTGAGAGAACAATGTCAAGGTTAAAACACCATAAGTGTTTAGTGAGAACACCCGGACAAAAGAAACCAATCCACTAGGTATCCATGCCCCTAACACGTGTGACAACTCAAATCACCTAAGTGGTGACATCAACAATAAAGAAAGTGAAAGGCAACACTATATATGTGCACTGAACAACACAAAGCCTCATACAGAGACCTGGAAATGATAGGAAACAAATGTGAAACAATGGAACACCTTTCAAAACTCTACAGGGTGAGATATTGAGAAAGAAGTCTCGAAATCTCGGAATCCCAAAGTAATAAAATAGTTTTTCTTTAAGAAACCACATAGTAAAAATGACCGTCTTGCCCCCGGTCTCCATCAGTTGCCATCACCGGCTTTTAGAAATTAGAACTCTTTTTAAAGAAGATCCTAAGATCATTTTACAAAGTACTAAAACTTTTAGTTGCTACGGGGAAGGCGAAAACGGGTTTTTCCTTTTAAATACAAAGAGTTTAGAAAATACCGTTTCCGAAAGACAGCCGAATAAGAGTGAACACAACTTTACAGATTCCTATAATGCCTAAAAGGACAGTAAAGCAAGAACAACACGTTGGACTCACGAAAGACAACCATTCGCTTCCAACTCCACCAAATCAAATGACAACACATGAAAGAAGTTCGGCACCACGCCATAACTGATAACTCAATGAATGACATAGAAGTCAACGACTACGTACTAGCGTACAAAACACAGTACAAGGAATGCTCAGGGGAATGAACTAAGCATTAGAATCAAGTCTGTCAAACTACAGTACCTCGAGTACTTAATAAATCACATCAATCAATACCTCGTCTCATCAATCCAAATCTCAACTACAGTTGATAGCCTATTCCTCAAAAGTGAAAGACACCTAAAGGTCCATACTACAACTCACAATCTCATCACCCGCCTTCTCGAAGGCCCCAATTAATGACTGATACTAAAATCAATCTCTAACCTCCAATCTCTAACAAGGTCACACAGCCAACCACAATCACCAAACTATTAACCACAATAACAAGACCATTAACCACATTCTCTAAGGCCTCAACTCAAAATCAAGCCTACGGTCCACCACTAGCCTCAACTAGCCACATAGATCGCTATGCCAATACAAATAACCTCCCCCAAAGGCACTAAAGTATACAACAACAAGTATAAAGATATACGTTTCATTTATACTTATTAATAATTACCACATTTAAAGTCTTGTTTCACATTATTCATTTTCAACTGAGTATTAATAAAATATGAATTTAATTTACAATATTCATAAATAACATGCTCCAACATCACATGTAATATAGCACATATACATGTCAAACGAGATCACATAAATGGTATGCAGTGTAATGTGACTCGACACTCCCCGTGATACTCACATACAACACACCCTTCCCAAGGGTAACAGATACATACTCTGTCCACTCATCAAGTAGTGTAGAGTAACCACACCGACCCTTCCCAAGTGATTTTTTTTCTCTATCACTTCAACAGGGAAGGCGGTTGTACGAGAGCCCAAGTTACTACTCTGTACGCCATGACTACCCTTGAGTCAAGAAAATAAGCCTCCACCCGGACTCTTAACTCACATTTGCTGGCTTTTTAGTTCCGTAGACGTGATACCTCCTGGCCAGTTGTTGTGATGATCCGACACACAAAGACACCCATCCTTGAGTACACAACCCATATATATATAAACATCGTGATTTGACACTACACGATACTCTCAATAGGCACCCCGGGCCTCAACGTAAATATGTAATGCACCATATTTATGAACAATATCCACATGATAATATCAACATAATCTCAAAACCTCTTTTCAACATGCTTTTAAAATACAATAAAGCATTTAAATCTTATGAAAACAATTTCATATATAATTCAAGTTTTCAAAAATATATTTTCTTTAATTCTTTAGAAAATATTTCAATTTCCCTTATCATGCCTTTAAAATAATTTAAACAGATAATCCACGTATAATGAAAGTAGCCTAGCATAGCGTCTAAGTTTCTCACGTCCCACGTTTACAAAATCCTCTAGCAGATTTAATTCTCAAGGGAAATTTCTAAGCCGCCTATTCCTATTCAATTTAAATAGGAATTAATATAATCTCGTAGGAAACATTTTAATTAATTTTCTCAAAATTAATTTCTAAATCCTACGCCGATTCTACCCAAAAATAGATATATTTATATTCACAATTATATATCTATATTAATATAATTAAGGGTTTGCACACCCCAAACTACGTCAATAATTCGGAGTGAGAAATAAAATTTCCCACCTAATTTATGTTTACCGAATAGCCCGAACCAGCACAGTACCGACGCCCGAATATGAAGCCCGCCGACCAAAATCGTCCGAAAAATATTTTGAATATATCAAAATATCCGTCTCGACAACCTATACCATATATACGAAGCCCATTAATAATAGGTTAATTAATTTGAGTAAATTTAAATTAACCCAAACAAAAACTATAATCTATAAACGCGATTTTCGGGCAAATCATTCAACGTAAAATTACGAAATTAATGTATGACGAATACATGGTAGAGAGGAAGCTACTCACCAAAAATAAGCTCAAACCAATCACCAGAGGTCGACCTAAAAAATGGCCGAAGCTCAGCCGGACACGCCCCTGCCTGCACGCCACTGCACTGGTCGTCTCCTCGCGCCACCACCGGCGCCACCACCTGCGCGACACCACCACAGCCCGCCGACTGCCGTCGCCGCCCAACTCTACTCCAGCCACCGCCTCTCGCCGCGTCTGCCATGGCGACCACCACTCCTCAACCGACTTCTCTCTTTCTCTCTCTCTCTCTCACCGACAACCATGGTGGCCGCCGCCCATGGAGAAGATGAAGTCGCCATGTGAAGCAGAGGAGGCGTGAAGCAGAGAAGAAGGAAATGTCTGTGGTTGCGTATACATGTGTATATACATATATATCTAATTTGCACAATTGCCCCTCCATTTATCCATAATTAGAAAATAGTCCGAAAAACTATATATATAATTAAAATTAAATATATAAATATACAGTAAATCCCAATAATTTTTGGGAACACCCAATCATAAACTCGTAACCCAAAATAATAACGGGATGCCCAATTAAATATATCAGGGTTATGAACTCAGACATCGGAACACCTTACAGGCCCGATCCAATTAAAATGCGTCGTCGTCCAGTCGAAGTACTAAACATTTAAATGTCGAAATGATACTGCGTAGTCGGTAACAAGAACTCGCGTAGTCGTCAAAGAGAAACCGTAAAGTTATCCAGTCGACTTTAAAAGTAAATGCGAAAAATTTACAGGTATCAAATATCAAGAATAAATAATACGTCATGAACAAATGACGTCATTTCTGAAATTAAAATTTAAATAATTTCATAAAAAAGAAAAATAACACGGGGTGTTACACATTTGATTATCCCAAATTTTGTTCCCAAAATTAAAGTTGTAGAAAAATATTAATCAATAAAAAAGAAACGAAACCATTAAAGGGTTTGTAATAAAAAATTAAAACCCACAAGATTGCTGGAGTTAGGAAGCTTTTATTTTCTCGAACATCTAGAAAGGTCATAATGCTAGGTGGTTTGTAAAAAAAAAAATATTTTTTGAGCAATGGCTTCTCAAACTTTGCTGAATTTAAAGAATTTTGGTGCCAAGAAAAAAGAATGACATATTCTTCTCTGATTGCCTTCTCTGCTCCTGATAAGTGGTGCCCCCCGCATGATAAAATTAAATTGAATTTTGATGCTGCATTCAATCCTTTATCTTCCTATTGTGGTGGTGATTTTATTCTTCGTGACTCGGGAGGACGTCACATTAAATATGCATCTTTTTTGTGAATATTGAGTCCTTCTATATGGCCGAATTGTTGATGCTTTACAGAGGACTCTAATTTCTTACTAGCGGGGTTTTATTAATGCTATTATTGAAGGTGGATTGTAAACGAGTTATGTCACTCTCTCTAGTGGATCACAATTCTTCTATTCTGATGGAGGATGTTAATGATCTCCTCAATGGTGTTGACAGAAATTTTCGGTTGATTTGGTTTCCTCATTGTAATGTGGTCGCTCATGGTTTGGCTAAGTGGGTGTTAAACTCTAAAGTTAGTTATCCCGGGATATTTGGCTTTATTGGCTTATCTCTTTATTTCAAGTTGATTTGAATTTTGTTGCATGATGCGGTTTTGTTCTTGTATTGTTAAGCGGAAAAAAAAATCTAAAAAATAAAATAAACATTTAACAATAATAAAAGAAAGAAATAAAATGTTGTTAAATTTTATTTTTCACTTAAAAACTCACTCCATGACACTCCACTGTCGATGTGTGGGAGGAGGCCACAAAGCTTCCACACTAACTCACCTTCGTCTTCTCCGCCCTTTCCCCCTATCTCTCTTTCTCTATCTATAATTCAATCTATATGCAATATAAATACACCTCAATCTCCAAACCCCCAATCTCTATCATTGCCTAATTTCTCTCTCTACTTTCTCTCTCTATGACAATGGTTTCTCTCCTCCAATCTAGGATTCCCACTCTCTCCTTCCTCCTCCCTTTCCCTCTCCTCCCCTATCTCCCACCGTCCCTTCACCTCATTTCCCGCCTGTCACGCCCCGTTATTATTGAGACTCCAATCAGGAGAATCAGCGAATTCTGAGGTATGATGTCACAGAAAATGACCAATAGAATCAACGATAACGAGAAAATACATGGAATAAGAATGAAAACAAGGTATCCCATGCCACCTGAGTGATAGAAACTCAGTAAAGAAAGTCTAACGAAAATCTGGCAGAGTTCCGTTTGTAAATGGAACATCCGGATAACCCAAAAATCAACAGAATAGAACAACCTGCCCATAATAACAAGAATAAAATCAATGGCATGCAACCCAATATTCCGTAAACCAACTAGGGACTAGGTAGTGGAAAAGAACACCAATACCTCTACACAACCCTTTCTAAAGCCGATTAATCCACCAAGCTCAAATAAGAATACATAAAACTCAATGGTAGTGCCGAACATATACAATGGCACTCCAAAATAATAAATACATGGACTGAAGATACAACACAATAGAATCTTCCAAGAGCCTGGCTCCCAAGAGAATAAAAGAATACACAAGTATGACTATAGAAGAAGGAACAAAACTATCGTCCCAAATCACCCGTATCGTTGCCACTGAATAAGCCGTGCTGCATCCACCTTTAAACCTGCAACCTGTTGTGGGGGTGAGCAAAACCACGCACTCACCATAATATCAAAACATCACACTCATAGCCGTCTAGAAAAGGTTAACCATCCCGCGTGCATGCATCTATCCTAGGCTAGTCAACCGTCTCACATGGCACCTCACCAATCCGACACCTCATCAATAACCTCATCACTAACCTCAAGTACACTACGGTTATCATAAGAACTACAGATAAACGAAAATATAGACAACACATGTATACGTATATATACATATATATATAACGTCTTGTAAATAACTAAGCTTGTCACCTAGGCCTGTAGATAACCAATTTGAACTCTACTCTCATCTAGAGATATAACAAAGACTAACTATGTACCATACCGTGCACCTAGCACGCTGCTCAAGGTTCCTAGGAGGTAAATAGATCAGTCACTAGGACTACCGAAAGTAAATCATCATAACCATGTCCACAACTCGATCATTGCTCAAAACTAGCAACGCTATCAAATCATTCCTAGAAAGTCGCTCTCACATTTTCTATCTTTAATTCAGTTCTTCTACGTACAATAACCAGTGAACCAACCCGTTCAATCGAAGAAACATAAAAGGGAAGATATTATCCCCACACCGGATTCGGTAACCAACAGAACTATCTCTAACTCACACTGCCTATCTAGGCACTAGAAAGGGTTATTGGAGTCATTTACTTCCAAACAGATGCCATGGTCATTGGGTTTCTAAAGAAAAACGTTGAACCCCGAAGGATTCAACCAGTTTTTTAGAAAAAGTTAGGACCCGGTCAAATCTGTTTGGTTCCAATGCCTCCGAACCGAACCAGAGTACTAGAAACCGCACTATGTGTGCATAGATCAACACTGTGTCACATACCCGAAACATGATAGGAAGAGCATCAGAGAAGATAAACATAAGGACCGCACTAACAGCTAAGGCCCTGAAATACCCAAGGAATAACTATAGGAGAAATAAGAACTACTAGAGTTCAAACCGACAGCCATTTTAAAATCACTTTTAAACTTCTTTCAAATCTGGTCCTAAGACCTTTAACATTTATTTTAAAATTTATAAAAATAATCCTGAAAGAATGCCCACACAAAAGTGGGCACAGGAAGGAATCGCAGACAACAAGCTAGGAGAAACATGGACTTATCGACCTCTAACGATGCCGAGATCTCGGAAATAACATCAGGATTTCTAAAACAGGTGGCAACCCGTGCCCTAATTCACCGATTTTACAAAATAATTTCAAATGAAATTTTTCTAAAATTTCTTTGAAAAATGGATTTATACCGATACTCCCGGTACTGAGAATTCAAAACAAATTTGATAAAACAGGTATTTAAACTTTTTTATTTCCAAAAATAGTTAACAAGTCTCGGGGTAAATGAAGAACACGTTTTATAAAAATCCCCAAGCTTTAAGTTTTCAAAACTTTGAATACTTGACTCCAAAGATCCGAACCATAACCGAAGATTCAAGAACGGGACAAACCATGCCCTGAATTCACTAACTTCACAAGAGTACTTATGGAAAGAGATTTTCAATAAACATGTCAAAAAACTGTCTATAACTCATACACTGTCAAAGTGGGAGAATGAGCGATAGGCTCAAAATTACAAAAGCCAAGGAAACAGGGTCAAACTAATGAGCTTTATCCGACCCTTACCCAAAAAATACTCCACACTACCAGAGAGGACTATCAATCATTCTGTGATGATAATAATCACCAATCACAAAGACCTATGTGGCGAAGATTACAATTTTTGTAACATCCGGTATTTTTACGTGCTAATTTGAAATTTTATTTTATTTTATTTATTTATTTATTAAACAATTAAGTTCTTATGTGCTTATGTTCCTAACATGTTTATATGCTTACGTGAATAATTGAAAATATTGAAACATTTGGAAAAATAAATAAATGACCAAAGGGAAAATTAGTAAATTCACATGTATTGAGTTAGTGGGTTTTGTAGAGATTTAATTACTAAGTGTTGGGAAGATGATTAGTGGCAATATTGTAGTTGTGTAGAATACTTGGACAAACTTGTAAATTTGGTTCATAATGGCAAGGGTTGTGAATAAGTGATAAAGGGGTGGGTAACTTGGACATTTCACCACTACCTTTAATGTTGTCATCATTGTGGCCCTTGGATCAATTCTATCTTGCCATCTTCATTCCTAGCCCTTGGATAGGATTCTCTACACACCAACCCTATCTCTAACTCTATCATTGTCTTCTTCTTCTCTCATTTCTCACCAAGAACACACACTCTTTATACACAATTCTCTACACTTAAATTTTTGGCCACCATGTTCTCCTTGGAATTTTGGCTTCAACTCTTGCTCTCTCCTACTTTTCATGCTTGATGGATGGTAAGCACTTGGGGTGGTCTCTTGGTGTGGAGTTCTTGATCTCATAGTGGTAAGCTTCCTCTCTTTTTCTAAGGTTTTGTTGTAAGAAATCCAAACTTACAAATTCTAGAAATTCATGTGCTAGTATTGAATTTTTTTGCTCTTCCATTGTTCATTCTTGTGGAAGGTTATGAATTGTCTCAAACCATCAAGTGAATTGGCTTGTGGTGAATTTTAATTTCGTTTTGGGAAGAACTCATTGGTGAGTTCACAAATTCCTACTTCTTTGAATTATTTTTCATGAAAGCTAGTTTAACCATTTTTGGATTTTTAGCCTTACTTCGAATTCTTGATTATAAACCGGTTGTTGCTACTAAAAACCATTAGTTAAAGATCCATGTTTGTTTTAATGTTGCTTGAAGGATTGGGAGATCTTTGACTCAAATTCTTAAAATCACCTCCTTGAAGCTCTCTTGGTCATTCTTGGCTCGGTTTGTTGTTGGCGTCTTTTGGATGGATTGCTTGCACCCTCTTGCTCATTAGCTTTGCTTGGATTGCGGTAGGGGAAAAATGAGTTGTTTTAGTTTTTGTATGAGGGTGTGTGCGTCTATGTGTATATATGCCATATATATATATATGCGAGTTGAGTCTTAACAACTTAGACGTTTAATTAGGCCCCCTTGAAAAGCATGATTATATGATATTAATTCTTGTGTGGATTATTGCTTAAAATTGTGAAATTATGAGCATGATATTAAATATAATTACAATATACTTCATAAAGAAACAAGCATGTATTGTGATGGCATATGATGGAGATTGTGAAACTTGATGTATTTTGAGTTTACCATGTAATGTGAAAACATGGGTAGTGGTTCCTCCGGTTTGGGTAAATTTCGTAGGAGTTGTCTTACTTTTGGATCATTGTAACAACTGGCCAGGGGGTGTTTCTCGCTTCCCGCAGAACTAATTTTCTGAAAAACTGAGAGATAGGGGAAGGACATATCGTCTGAATTCTATGTGCTCAACTGGGTCGTGGTGAACGTCTTCCTTGATAAAAATGAGTGTCAGAAACACTTGGGAAGGACGGTACGATAAGTCTACCATTCCTTAGTGAGTTTGTATCCTCAGGGGAATGGAGGAGAATGATCTGTCACCCTTGGGAAGGGTGTGTTTTTTTGTGCGTGTCATGGGGTGTCGGTCACCTTGCATCTTAATTGTTATACTTGTATGATTGTTGTCACGCCCCTAATTTCCTAGGACTCCAAAACCCAAGCCTAAGAGCTAAGGGAGTGAATGCAGAAGAAATAAAAATAAAATAAAATCCATTTGAGTCATAAAATACCTGTACAAGGGTAAAATTGACTGAAAACATCACAAAGATGTCCAAAAAGATCACACAGGATCGACAAGGAGGTAAACCGAAACACTCGGTACCTTGAACGAATCATTCCAACCCACCATGTTCACCCAAGGGTAAAATGGTCAAATCAGGGGTAAAATAATAATTTCCAACTACAACTACAAATTTTGGACCTAACACTAGCAATATGAACAAACGGGACCTAATTTGAAGCCACGAGGAAGGAGATAAGAATTTTAAAAAGTGGCGTCAGACAACACCGACCTAAAACTAAAGTTGAAGTACCCATCTTTCACTAAGGGTAAAAAAGTCATTTCAGGGTTAAACTGGTCCTTTCAAATTTTATCCCGATAATTTGGACGTAGGACAACCCATAAAAACAAACGGGGGTCCATTCCGACGTTCGAGGAGGAAAATACGGATTTTCAAACATCGAACGTCGTAAGCCGCTGCAGCAGGCCTGCACTTCAAATTTCGAAAATGCTGAATTTTTTCTAAATATGGGAGGATTAAGCCACTGCCCAAATCTGCACTTTCCTTAAAGTTTGAGTATGCAAAAACGCGAGATTTTGCGATATGGCTTTACTTTTCGCCCCGTCAGTCTTGAAAAATCATAAGTATTGAAAAAGTGAGTTTTTCCTTGGCGGAACGAAAAATAGTTTCCGAGACCTCGGGAAACGTGAAAAACGTAAACTTAGCAAAAAATGATTTTTTTGTAAGTTTTCATAAAATCTTCCGTCTTACCCCCGGTCTCCGTTTTTAACTACCGCCGGTTTCTAAAGTTTGAAATCTCTAAGATAATGAATTTAATTAAATCCATTTCTAAAAACAAGAAAATTTTACCGGGGTTACGGGGGTAGGCGAAAATGGATTTTTCCATTCGAATCGAAAAGGGTTAGTTTGAAAACCTAGAAAAATGCCATTTTCGGCCAAACATCTAATACTCGTAATTCATGGCAATTCATCCAATTCACATTCATAACTCTAAGGGAAAATATTCAATAATGATATTAAAGCGCTCTAAGGAGAAATATGCTTGAATTTGTTCAAAATACACAATCCGGCACCGAAGTGCACCAAAAGAATACAATCCCCGCGCATAGCGCTCCAAGGGATATAGATGGACCATACCACCTTGGCTAACATGCTAGCCGGATCAAAATAATATATTTCTACAAGTTTGGTTTACATGTGCAAAAGGAACATATTTATCGACCTAATGCCCAACAAAATAAAAGTGTTGTCCGCCTCCCATGCACAAAAGGGCGGACATACATCCACACGTCCATGGAGAGACTACGGAACCCTCCCAACGGGATCATCACCTGAAAAAAATATATAAGGCGTGGGGTGAGCTCACTACCCCAGTAGAGGAAGCACCATTGCCTCCATCTCGGTGGTCCGAGTGGTTCAACCCAACCAAGGTTCATGCCACTAACCCTAGGTCGGTCTCTTGTTCCACATGGCTCTCACGCCAATCCAGAACCCCTTCGAACCCCACAAATAAGTTTCCCCAACATGCTCACAACATAATTTTCTACAATTATATCATGCTTCCACAATAACATCATATTCATATATATATGATACTCTAAATGCACCATGACTCGATACACCCCACGAGACACACGGCGCCCAACTCAGGTTAACGGATACATACTCTGTTTAATTACTTTTGAGGTTACAACCTTAACAAGTAATGTAGAGTACCGCACCGACTCTTCCCAAGTGATTTTTCTCTCTATCACTTCAACAAGGAAGACGGTTGTACGAGAGTCCAACTTGCAACTCGTACGTCATGACTACAAAAGTCAAGAACATGAGCCTCTACCCGGACTCCTAACTCACATTTGCCGGCTTTTTAGTTCCGTAGGCATGATACCTCCTGGCCAGTTGTTGCTTTGATCCGAACCCGACTACCAACACATCACTACACCACTCGCATATTTCAATCCCATGAAGTTGACACTACATGATGTACTTAATATGCACGTATCATTTTTCATCAACCATACTCCATCATAATATATGCTTTTTCTCTCTAGGCAATATATCATGTCAAAACTTCCCACATGCTCATAATAATACATTTATGATCAATAAACCACAACATTAATTCATATCACATTTATGAGCAATAAACAACAACCTAAATTTATATCACATGATCATATTCTCAAGGCCTAAATCATAGTCTTAGTTGCCAAAACTAAATCGTATATATATATACGGCATATATACACTTAGACGCACACACCCTCTTACAAAGACAAAGACAAATCATTTTCCCCTACCTCAATTCCAAGTAAGCTATTTCAAGGATGCCCCAAAGAGGTCTAACTCAAGCTATTCCTCCAAAGGCTCAATAGATTAGCTTCCAACTATCAACATACCACACAAACAACAAGATTTACTTATGGCATCACTAGAGGACCAAAAATCATCCTTGTGGCTCCAACCACAAGAATCAAGTCAAACCCTAATGAGTTCTAAATTAGGGTTTCATGAAAAAAATGAATTCAAGAGATCAAGAGACTATGAACTCAGCTATAGCTTCTTCAAAAGACGAAGTCACAAGCTACTATAATTGAAACTCACTTGGTAGTTGGAAAAGGAACTCAACCTTCCATAAACATGAATAAAAAAGGAAGAGTAAAATCAATACTAACACAAATGAATTCATGAACTTGGAAGCTAGGTTTCTAGTGAACAAAACCCTAGAGTAGGAGAGAAACATACCAAAATAGCTCAAGAACACCACTCTAGACCACACCAAGTAAGGATGGAATGAGATAGCAAGAGAGGAAACTTATGAAGGAAATAAAGATAAAGAGATGAAATATTGCAAATGAGAGAAACTCATAAGTGTAGAGATTCTCCACTAACTCTTCTCACCATCCAAGGGTTCAAAATGAATATGGGGGAAAAGGAAATGAATCCAAGGGCTAGGAATAAGTCTTGCCAAGTGGAAGACTTATTACACAAATCACAAAACTCATTATTTTGCCAAACAAGGCCTTATCATCCAAGGGCTTAGAAAAAAGATGGAAATCAAATAACTATCCAATGGTTGAGAAAAAGTCTTGCCAAGTGGATGACCAACAATAATGGATTATTCCATTTAAGTGCCAACCAAACAAGGCCTTATGATCCAAGGGTCTAAAACAAATATGGGAGAATGAGATCAAGGGCTAGGAATGAGACAATACATGAAAGGTCGAAATGACCAAATTCATCCAAAGTTGGGGTTAATTACAAGAGTGCCATCAAGAGTCTTAAATACCCTTTTACCCTTTGTCACCCTCTCTAATTTCCAAAATGCCACTCATGTCCTAATTCTTACCCAAAATCTCTACACTTTCCACTAAGTGCTCCAAATGTGAAATTACCTATTTACCCCTCGGTCATTTCTTTCCCGAAATCGTTCTCAATAATTTTCATAAATTTCAAAAAGGAAATACAATATGCTACGTACAATTTTTATAACACGTAAAAGATGTAAAGCATGCTAAAACAATTAAACACATTAAACTCATAAGCACTTAACTGTTTAAATAAAGTTTTTAAATTAACCCGTAAAATACCGAACGTTACAACCTCCACACCTTAGGAGATTTCGTCCCCGAAATCAAGACGTACCTATAGGAGAAAAGAAGTCCGGGTATTTTTCCTGTACTTCACGCTCACGCTCCCAAGTCGCCTCCTTGACTCTGCGATGGTGCCATAAGACCTTAACTAAAGGAATAGTTTTGCCCCGCAAAACTTGCTCTTGAGTATCCAAGTTCCTCACAGGTCGCCCCTCGTAGGACACATCCTCGGCAACATCGACAACAACCCAACTCAATCCATGAGAATGATCCGGCTCATACTTACGAAGCATAGAGACATGAAAAACATTATGAACCCGTGATAAATCCGGTGGCAATGCCAAACGATACGCTACCTCGCCGACACGATCAAGAATCTCGAATGGCCCAATAAAATATGGAGAAAGCTTTCCGCTCTTCCCGAATCGCATCAAGCCCTTACGAGGTGAGACCTTTAGAAACACATGATCTCCGACCTCAAAGAACAAAGGACGCCTACGCCGATCCTCATAACTCTTCTGTCGGCTCTGTGCTGTAACCAAATGCTGTCAAGCAATCCTAATCTTCTCGGTCGCCTCATGAACCATATCGGGTCCCAAAAGTGCAACATCACCAACCTCGGCCCAACAAGTCGGTGAACGACATGGTCTACCGTACAACGCCTCAAAAGGTGCCATCTGAATACTGGAATGATAACTGTTCTTGTATGCGAACTCCGCCAAATGAAGATGATCCTCCCAACTGCCTCTGAAATCAATAGCACAGGCACGAAACATATCCTCAAGGATCTGAATGGTACGCTCTGACCGACTGTCTGTCTGAGGATGATAACCGGTGCTGAACCGTAACTACGTGTCCAAGACTTTCTGAAAAGCCTCTCAAAACCGTGATGTGAATCACGGATCTCGATCCGAAACAATAGTCACCGGAACCACGTGAAGCTTGACAATCTCCTTCACGTACAGCCTGCTAAGAACCTCTACATTATCCGTCTCACGGATAGGTAGAAAATGTGTAGTCTTTGTGAATCGATCAACGACCACCCACACTTCATCCTTTTGATTCTTCGTCTTTGGTAATCCTGTCACGAAATCCATGCAAATATGCTCCCATTTCCACTCAGGAATAGGTAACGGATTCAATAACCTGGCTAGTCCTCGGTGCTCGACCTTAACATGCTGACAAGTAAGACATCGGCTCACAAAATCTGCAACTGATTTCTTCATCCCCTGCCACCAATAATGACGCCGAAGATTATGATACATCTTCATGCCACCTGGGTTAACTGCAAGCCTAGAGCTATGAAACTCTCTTAAAACCTCCTCACGGCAAGTCTCTGGTACATGAGTAAACCCCTAAAATGATAACCTCCATCAAAGTGCAAAACCCAATCATCAACAACCTCGCCACTAGCAATACGAGTGCGAACTGAAGTAATGCTGTCATCGTGCCCCTGAGCCTCAATCACACGACTCACAAGTGAAGGTTCTGCCATCATGCTAAACAAAGTCACCACTGAATCCCCACTATCATGGAACTGAAGATCCAACTCTGCGACTTCCTCCATCATCCGCCACTCACGAATAAAGGTGCTAGCCAACGATGCATCTGACTTGCGACTCAACACATCCGCCACCACATTAACCTTCCCGGGGTTATACTGGAGTTCAAAGACATAGTCCTCCATGTACTCGACCCATCGACGCTGCCGCAAGTTCAAGTCCCACTGCGTAAAGATATACTGCAAACTCTTGTGATCGGAGAAAACCTCAAATATTTCACCGTACAGGTAGTGCCGCCACTCCTTAAGGGAAAAAAGAACCGCTGCAAGCTCTAAGTCATGAGTAGGATAATTCCGCTCGTGGGTCTTCAACTGTCGAGACCCATAAGCCACAACTCTCTCGGACTGCATGAGTACACATCCTAGTCCCTCATGAGAAGCATCACAATAGATCACGTACCCGACACTGCGTTTCGGAATAATCAACACCGGAGCCGTAGTCAAGCGTGTCCTCAACTCAATGAATGCCTCTTTACACTTGTCATCCCACACGAACTTGACACCTTTTCGCGTGAGGCAAGTAATAGGAACTGCCAAACGAGAAACGTCATTCACAAATTGTCGATAGTAACCCGCCAAGCCAAGGAAACTACAAACCTCAAAAATGCTACTCGGTCTCTTCCAACTCATAACCGCCTCTATCTTCGAAGGATCAACTGAAATGCCGCCTCCGGAAACAACATGCCCCAAAAATCTAACCTCTTGAAGCTAAAACTCACATTTACTATACTTAGCATACAATCGGTGCTCTCTTAGGATTTGAAGAACGGTCTTAAGATGAACCTCGTGATCATTTTCCGTAGGTCAAATGCATGCATAGTTGATAAAGATGGAAAGCAATTGTTCAATGCAAAAAGAAACGGAAATTTATATACTATGTTGCTATGTGAATTAAATGAACAAGTTGTTAAGTGCTTTGTCACATCGAGTGAAAATAGTTGGTTATGGCATAGACGCTTAGGACATGCTAGTATGGACTTCATTCAACGTTTGTCGAAAAATGAATTAGTCAAAGGCCTCCCGAAGACTAATTTTTCAAAAGATAAAATATGTAGTGCATGTCAAATAGGTAAGCAAGTGAAATCTTCTTTCAAGAGAAAGAAAGATATCACCACTTGTAGACCTTTAGAGTTACGTCATATGGACCTCTTTGGTCCAAAGAGAACGGCTAGCTTTGCCGGGAAACTCTATGTACTTTTTATAGTAGATGACTACTCTAGATTTACTTGGGTTCACTTTCTTGCTCATAAAAATGAAACTCACTCCATTCTTGATAAATTTTATAGAGTCATTGAAAATGAAAAAGATTTGAAAATCAAGAAAATTAGAAGTGATAGGGGTAGAGAATTTGACAATCAAGATCTAGAGAAATTATGTGATGAATTTGGTGTATCTCAAGATCTCTCGACTCCAAGATCTCCTCAACAAAATGGGGTAGTTGAAAGAAAAAATAGATCTTTACAATAAATGGCTAGGACTATGTTAAATGAACACAACATTCCCCAAAGTCTTTGGGCTGAAACGATAAACACCGCTTGTCATGTAATAAATAGAGTTATCATCCAAATGAAATTGGGTAAAACTCCGTATGAGTTGTGGAGTGGTCGAAAACCCAATATTGGGCATTTCAAAGTGTTTGGTTGTAAATGTTTCCTTTTAAATGATAAAGATAACTTGGGAAAATTTGACTCCAAATCGGATGAAGCAATTTTCTTAGGGTATTCCTCAACTAGTAGAGCCTTTAAAGTCTTTAACAAAAGGACTTTAACCATGGTAGAGTCTATCCATGTTGTTTTTGATGAATCACTACCTCTTCCCTCACCTAAAGTTAACCTAGATGATTATCAAGTTGTAGCAATTGAGGATAGTTTCAATAATCTCAATATCTCTAACTCATCAAGTATGCAAATGGATAAGAGTGAAGTTGGAAATCAATGTAATGGTGACTTGACTTGCTCCATTCCTAAATCTTAGAGGATTGTGCACAACCATCCTCTTGACCAAGTCATAGGTAACCCTTCACAAGGTGTTAGCACAAGATCTCAACTTAGAGACTTATGCAACCACATGGCTTTTGTGTCTAATATTGAACCCAAGAACTTCCACAAAGCTCAATGTGATGATTCATGGATCATTGCTATGCAAGAGGAACTAAATCAATTTGAACGCAATCAAGTTACTGATTGTTTTAGTCGACTATTTGAAAATGCACAGGGTGATTCTAGTCGACTACAACTAAAAAAACATTTAATAAAAATATTTTTCTTTCCGTTTAAGTTCGGTAAAGCATTTTTCATTCCATTTAAGTTCGGTTCATTTTATACTTGAGCTTATACGATAATATCAACGCATAAAATTACCTTCTTACAATGATCGCTCCCCGACCTATCTACCCCAAGTCTTGAGTCTTCGACTTTCGCCTTTGCCGTTGAATTAAATTATTTTTCAATTTCTTTCACAGCTTTTCGCTTTAAATCAAGCTTTCTTTCCGAGCTTGCTTTTCGAGTCATTTCCTTTCCGAGTCGTTCACCTATCTTTTGCTGAAAATATAAACTTGATAATTCATTAGTATCAAACACTCTTCAATGGTTTGTTATCATCAATTTTGGAATTGTTTGCCGAGAGTAAATTTCAAAGCCAACAATCTCCCCCTTGATGATGACAAAAAATTTTGTGTTTGCTTGGCATTTGGCGAAACATCAAGTGATGCTCCCCCTCAACATGTGCATAATATTTTGATCAAATGCTCCCCCTTAGTAAATGAAATTTTCAATTTAATAGGCATTTTGATACCATATATAAAAATAGGCGCACATTTGTGATAGCAAAAATAAACAGCCTATAATAGATGTTTCAGTTTAATACAAGTTGTTTATACTAATGAAAAACATGGAAAAGAAAACAAACAAATTCGCAAATAACCATAACAAGCCACACAAAAACATAAATTTCTAATGTCGGATAATCAAATACATGACAGTACAATAGCATAATTTATCCCCTTTTTTGTCAGCATCGAGGGGCGTGTGAGCGAGGGTTCCTGAGTCCAAGAGTGAGGTCATCAAGTGACCCGACCAGATTTGTAACGCGGGTAGACATTTCCTCATCATGAAGAACAAGGCGCTCATTGATCAATCGAATGGCTTCCGTATTCTGCTTCACGGTCGTATCAAGGCACTGAAGCACTTGTTCCTGCTGCCTAAGTAGGTCCGTATTGCTCTGAACAGCCCGAAGAATTTGGTCGAGAAGAGCAGCCTGAGAAGCCATATTTGCCTCATGGCAAATGAAGAAGAGGTACATTTAAATTCATATGCATTAGATAAATCTAAATTTTCGTACGATGAACTTCTCTTTGATTATAATGAATTGCAAGATCCGTTTGAAGAATTACATAATGAGTTTGAAAAGTTAGCTAGAAAACATATTCTTCTTAAGAAAGCTAAATCTTCATGTAGCTCTACTATTTCTAACTTAGAAGTTTCATGCAATGACAAATGCATTGAGCTAGAGAAAGAAAATAATCGGTTGAAAAATACTATAGATGATCAAATAAATCTCTTAGCTAAATTTACAAAAGGAAAAGAGAACCTTAGTATTATGTTAGGTAGACAAAGAGGATCATTTAATAAATGTGGTCTAGGGTATGATGCTTTTGACAAAGATGGTCTTATTTTAAAAAAGAGAAAAATATTTAGTTCTACGTTTACAAGACAATCTTCTCATATATCTTCAAATGATTATAAACATGTTACTTGCAACTATTGCAATAGAAAGGCACACAAAGCTAATGCATGCTTTCATAGAAAGAAGAAAATTATGACCAAAATGGTTTGGGTTCCAAAAGGAACAATTGCATGTTTGCATAGAAAAGAGAATGTGTTGCAACGAAAATGATTTGGGTTCCAAAAGGAACCATTGCATCTCTATCTAACCAAAATGGACCCAAAACAAATTGAGTACCAATAAAAGTTACTTGAACTTGTTTTGTAGGTATGCTTGAAATTCTCATCAAAGGAAAAATAATTTCTTGATAGCGAATGCTCAAGGCATATGATGGGGGACAAGTCAAAGTTCATTTCTTTAAGAACCTATGAAGGAGGAAACGTAACTTTTGGAGACAAAATTATAGGGATTAGCTCAATTGGTATATCCTCTTCTTTCTCTATAGATGATGTGCTATTAGTTGATGGTTTGAAGCATAATTTTTTTAGTATTAGCTAATTGTGTGACAAGGGTTATGATGTTATCTTTAGGATAAATGCATGCATAATCGAGAAAGATGGGAAGAAAATGTTCAATGCCTAAAGAAATGAAAATTTGTATACTTTGTTGCTATGTGAATTGCATGAAGAAGATGTTAAATGTTTTGTCACATCTAGCGAAAATAGTTGGTTATGGCATAGACGTTTAGGACATGCTAGCATGGACCTCATTCATCGTTTAACCAAAAATGATTTAGTCAAAGGCCTCCCAAAGACTAAATTTTCAAAAGATAAAATATGTAGCGCATGTCAAATAGGCAAGCAAGTAAAGTCCTCTTTCAAGAGTAAGAAATACATTACCTCTTCTAGACCATTAGAGCTAATTCACATGGATCTTTTTGGTCCGGAGATAACGACTAGCTTAGCCGGGAAACTCTATGTACTTGTTATAGTCGATGAATACTCTAGATACACTTGGGTTCACTTTCTTGCTCATAAAAATGAAACTCACTCCATTCTTAATAAATTTTATTAAATCATTCAAAATGAAAAAGATTTGAAAATCAAGAAAATTAAAAGTGATAGAGGTATGGAGTTTGAAAATCAAGACTTAGAGAAATTATGTGATGACCTCGGTGTATCTCATGATCTCTCGGTCCCTAGAACCCCTCAACAAAATGGTGTTGTTGAAAGACAGAATAGGTGTCTACAAGAGATGGCTAGAACCATGTTAAATTAGCACAACCTTCCCCGAAGCCTTTGGGCGGAAGCGGTAAACACCGCTTGCAATATAATTAATCGTGTCATTATTCGGATGAAATTGGGAAAAACACCTTATGAGTTTTGGAATGGTCGAAAACACAATATTGGGTATTTCAAAGTTTTTGGATGTAAATGTTTTGTGCTAAATGATAAAGATAACCAAGGAAAATTCGACTCCAAATCGGATGAAGCAATTTTTCTAGGATATTCTCCAAGGAGTAAAGCCTTTCATGTTTTTAACAAATGGACTCTAACCATGGTTGAGTCAATTCATGTTGTCCTTGATGAATCGCCCTCACCATCATCACCTACAATTCATTTAGACAAAGATGAGGTTGTTGGGATTGAGGATAATCTAAATACTGTCAATTCTCTAACTCATCAAGTAGCCAAAAGGAAATGAGGGAAGTTGAGCATCAACCAAATGATTACTTGACCAACTCAATGCCTAAATCATGGAGGATTGTACACAATCATCCTCTTGATCAATTCATAGTAAATCCATTAAACGGGGTTAGTATTAGATCTCAACTTAAAAATTTTTGCAACCACATGGCAATTGTATCACAAATCAAACCCAAAAACTTCCATGAAGCTCAATGTGATGATTCTTGGATCGTAGCAATGCAAGAGGAACTAAATCAATTTGAACACAATCAAGTTTGGTGTTTAGTTCCTAGACCCAAAAATCAAACTATAATTGGTAAAAAATGGGTTTTTCAAAATAAAAAGGATGAGAATGGAGTAATTGTTCGAAATAAAGCAAGATTGGTAGCTCAAGGATATAATCAAGAGAAAGGCATCGACTACGATGATACTTTTGCACCGGTAGCTAGACTTTTGCATTTGCATCATATAGAAACTTTACTGTTTATCAAATGGATGTTAAAAGTGTTTTCTTGAACAGTGTCATAGAAGAAGAAGTCTTTGTAAAACAACCACCCGGTTTTGAAAATAATCTTTTTCCAAATCATGTGTTCAAATTGGCTAAAGCTCTATATGGTTTAAAGCAAGCTCCTCGAGCTTGGTATGAGAGACTTAGCGGGTTTTTTACTCAAAATGGTTTTAGAAGAGGCAAAGTTGACAACACACTTTTTACAAAAATCATTAAGAATAATTTGTTGGTTGTCCAAATATATGTTGACGACATTATATTCGGCTCAACAAACGACTCTTTATGTAAAGAATTTGCTACAAGTATGCAAAATGAATTTGAAATGAGCATGATGGGTGAGTTAAATTTCTTTTTAGGGTTGCAAATGAAGCAAAGCTCGGATGGCTTAGTCATTAACCAATCCAAGTGCACAGAAGATTTGCTAAAGCGAATCAGTATGAAGGTTACCAAACATGCCATAACTCCTATGAGTTCCTCTATTAAACTTGATAAAGATGAAAATGGTAAATTTCAACACATTACTAATTATAGAGGCATGATCGGTAGTTTGCTTTACCTAACCGCTAGTAGGCCGGATATAATGTTTAGTGTGTGCTTATGTGCTCATTTTCAATCATGTCTTAAAGAATTTCATTTACTTACTGTGAAGCGTATTTTTCGCTACTTAAGTGGTAAAATAAACTTAGGGCTATGGTATCCACATGCAACTTCTCTCGATCTTATTAGCTATTCGGATGCCGATTTTGCGGGATGTAGATTTGATCGAAAAAGCACAAGCAGCACTTGCCACTTTCTAGGACACTCACTAGTATCTTGGTCAAGTAAAAAGCAAAACTCCGTTGCATTTTCTACGGCCGAAGCCGAATACATTGCAGCCGGTAGTAGTTGTGCTCAAACACTTTACATTAAGCAACAACTACTTGATTTCGGTCATATTTTCAATCATGTGTCCATTAAATGCAATAATACGAGTGCTATTTGTATATCAAATAATCTTATTCATCATTCACGAACCAAGCATATAGAGATTATGTATCATTTCTTACATGATCACGTTACTAAAGGTGATGTTGCATTGGTTTTTATTGACACTAAAAATCAATTAGCGGATATTTTCACTAAACCACTCACAGACGAATCATTTTCTAAAATTCGTAGAGAAATCGGAATGGCCATGGATTTTGATGTTTTGTCTTAAATTCTTTAATTTTAATTTTTTATTTTTTATTTTTGTTATTTTTTTTCACCTATTTTTATCATTCTTTTCATATGTTCCTTGTCTTAGTCGACTACATCATATGTTTTATATGGCCCTTTAGTCGACTAAATGAATCAATACATTTCATTCTCATTTCCATCTTGCATAGTTGACTACATGCTCTCTTAGTCGACTAAATCATTCCCTCTAGTCGACTACACCCTAGCCTTAGTCGACTAAATGTCCTTCTAGTCGACTAAACCTTATGCCTTAGTCGACTACTTGCTCCATTTAACCGACTCACCAACCCTTTAGTCACCTAACCCTCCTATATAACCTAACCCTCACTTCATCTTCTTCATCCCCCTCCCTCACTCTTCACCCAAATCCATTCCATCTCATCTCTATATCTCTCATACTCTCATTTCCACACTCACACCATAACCAATTTCTCATCTATTTATCATTCCCATCATTTTCCCTCAATTTTTTTCACCCAATTTTTTCTTACCCATTATATTTATTTCATCTATATATATCTCTATATATATATATATGGATATATACATTTTTTAGCACCTTCTTCTATAATGGCACTGAAGACTCGTGGCTTGCACCGAAAACATGTACGGATAGATGAAGGCCAAAGCTCCACCACTTCACGTTTATCTGTTGCTGCAGAGGAACATGATTCGAATGAACCTCTGCTCCTTGAGGTTCATCTTAATGATGACAGTGACAGATATCAGTTCATCACCATATTTAATCATCGTCTTCCTACACCATGTCGTATTGTCACGCAAGCTCTATGCAATGAAGCTCCACCACTTCACCTCTACCAAGCAAACACAAAATGTTTTGTCATCATCAATGGGGAGATTGTTGGCTTTGAAATTTTGTTTTGGCAAACAATACCAAAATTGATGATAACAAACCATTAAAGAGTGTTTGATACTAATGAATTATCGAGTTCATGTTTTCAGGAAAAGATAGGTAAATGACTCGGAAAACAAGCTCAGAAATAAATTTTGAATAAAAGAGAAAAGGCAAGAAAGAAATTGAAGCGCGGAAATGGAAAATTAAATATTCAACAGAAAAGGCGAAAGTCAAAGACTCAAGACTCGGGGTAGATAGGTCGGGGTGCGATCATTGTAATAAGGTAATTTTATGTGTCGATTATATCGTATAAGCTCAAGTATAAAATAAACCGAACTCAAATAAAAGGGAGAATGACTTAAACAAGTGCTCTTCAAAGCCATAGTTGACTAGACCATTTCTAGTAGTCGACTAAACCTATCAGAAGTTAACAAGTTTTTCTCCAAATTCATTGAGTCGACTAAACCATAGAGTAGTCGACTAAGCTACATGATCCAGTCGATTAAAGCTCCATGTAGTCGACTAGAGCTTCATCTAGTTGATTAAGAGATGCCATCTAGTCGAATAAAGACTGCAAGTAGTCGACTAAATGCTCCATATTTTCTGCAGTTTTGACATAAACATTTTCCTTATTTTGAGTATCATGTCTAATGGTTTTCGAACGGCTCTTGTCTTCTCTATTACAATATTCACTCTCCAAAACCCTAAAGCATTCATATATATAGAATGAGTTGTGGGGTTTGTATCCAAGAGATTGAACTTGAGAGAAAGAAGAAGCCTTCATTTTTCATACATAGATTTTCTGAAAAAGCCATTGAAAGGAAACAAGCGAAAATTCTGATTTTTTGCAAAATCTTTGAAAATAAAAAACTCTAGTATCTCTTCTTATTCTCCAAATATTGTTCATTGATTATATCCTTTGAGAATACATATCTAGAGCTATTGAGAAATCACCGAAAACACTTGAGCTTATATTGATTTATCTTCCATAAAAACCTTTGGGTTTTGAGTGTTTTTGTTCTTGAGTGATTCAATTGATTACATACGAATTTTGTGATCTTGGACAAGTGAAATGCAATGATTTTTTTAAGAGAGGATTGTTCTATTGATTATGAGGTAAGCTCATGAGGCTTGTGTTGAATAGGTTTGCCATTCCACCTGGGAAGGAAGGGCCATAATGAAAGGATCGGGAAAACGTCTCAAGAAGGGGTTCTTGGTCCGAGGACTAGGAGATACAGAACCTTGGAAAAATCACGGTGTCAATGTCTCTATCTCTATCTCTTTACTTCATTATTTTTCATGCTATAAATTATCTCAAAATCTTGTATGCAATAATTAGTCTTGTGATAATTTTAAAGAACCAAAAGTATCGGAACTGAACCGTTAATTTTGATCCAAATAAAAATTTACTTTCGGCTCTTTAAAAATGAGAACCGGAACCGAACCGTTAATTTTGATCCAAATATTAATATATTTAATTTTGATTAAAATATTTTAATAAAGTATCGGTTCGATTCCGATTTCGGTCACCATCGTGGGACATGTGCCATCATCGTGGCCATTGAAATAGCTCTGCAGAGAGTTGGAGATGATCCGTTAGCTTGACTAATGATTCTGAGACTTGTCCACTTAAACTCCAGTCACACTTTATATATATATATATATTTGAATTTTATATATTTTTTAGAATTTTATATGTTTTTAGAATTTTATATATTGTTTTCGAATTTTATATATTTGTTTCAAATTTTATATGTTTTTAGCATTTTATATATTGTTTACGAATTTTATATATTTGTTTCGAATTTGATATATATATTTTTTAATTTTATATATTGTTTCAAATTTTATATATTTTTTCGAATTTTATATGTTTTTTCAAATTTTATATATTTTTTACAAATTATATATATATTTTCGTAATTTTAATTTTCGTAATTATATATACCAATTATATTATAAAGAAAAAAAATTAAATTGTAATTTTCGTAATATATATTTTGTAATAAGGGGTGGAAGTGTAATTAGTAATTTTAGAGGGGTGAAGTGTTTGGGCATATGAGTAATTTCATTCTTTATATATTACCCTAATGTAATAAGTGAAATAATTAAAGGGGCATTATAGTCATTTCACCCGCCCAGGGGGTGTCATTGCAACGAAGGAGGAACCTCAGGGGGTGTGAGTGCCAAAAAAAGGTTGACCGAAATCTGAGTGCTATTGACCCTAACCTCAGGGGTGTCAATACAAATTACCCTATTTTTTAAAGGATGCATAGACTTGCAGAGCTTTTAATGACTAGTGTCATCTACCAAACAAAACCACCATCATAGTGGATTGTTTTCTCCTTTAGTAGTAATATTTTATTCCTTTGTCTCTTTCTTTTCACATTGTCCGGAAACAATTTCTTGGGTAGATTACTCTCACCTCCCGCAATGTTTTAATTAATTACTATAGAAAGTTTGAATTTTATTTGACTCACACAAATGTGGGAAGAAGGTTGATTTTAATTTTGAAACCCACTCACATATAAACTAATAGATGTCTGATTTTGACTCGGAAGTTGGAACCAAATCCACTAGGTTGTAAAGTAATTGAATTCAATCAGTAATTTTAAAATAAATCTAGTTTATGATTTAGTAATATGTGTTGGCTTATGAAAAAGAGGTCGAGAGAATCATATATGCTAGTTAAAGGGTACTTTTCTGGACTTTAATAGCCCAAATGTTAAGAATGATAATTAAATAAAAATTCAAGGGAGGTTAATATAATTTTATATAATTTCTTTGGAATCCATTAGATATCTTCTAAAATTGTTATAATTTATAGGGTAAATATCACTGACACCCCCTCAAAGATACCCTAATCCCACACAGATCCCTCAATATTCACTATTTTCACTCGGACCCCCTCAAAATTTAATTTTGTCCCACAAAAACCCCCTCCGTCTCCACACCGTTAAACTGTGTCGTTAATCACCCTGTGAATTGTCTTTTTTGCCCTCAAAATGATATAAAATGAATTGCATATCCTTCTTCTTCTTCAATTTGGGCATCCCAAAACCCTAACCCTAATTTATATATAGAGAGAGATTGGAAGTGGGAAATTGGGAGAGAGATTGAAGATGAGAATTGTATATATTGCATACACATATATACATATATATACTACTATATATACCTATATACCCGTATATATACCCGTGTATATATATAGTTGTATATACCCGTATATATATATATGCTGCTATATATACCCATATTACATACCCATATATACATATATATACTCGTATATATATCCGTATATATATAGCTGCTATATATCCGTATATATAGTTGTTATATATACGTATATATATGTATATACGCTGCTATATTAAGAGAGAGGAGAGGGGAAGAGGAAGAAAGAAAGGGGAAGAGGAAGAAAAGGAAGAAGGAGAGAGGAAGAGGAAGAAGGAGAGGAGGAAGAGGAAGAAGGATATTTTGGTAATTTGCTACAAAAATGTTAATAAATTTGACGATAGGGGACTTGAATGAGAATAGTGAATATTGAGGGATCTGTGTGAGATTAAAGTATCTTTGATGGGGTATCAGTAGTATTTACCCTAATTTATATACAAGCATAGTAAAATTATAAGAATTAAATAAAGGGTGTTGTGAAGCTACCCAAAAAATTTATGTGAGCCTCTACATGGGAGACTTTCCTTTTTTTATATTTTCTCCTATGAGGATGGAGTGATAGAAATGTATTATGTTTAAGTTGGTTACTAGAACAGGTCATTGGTAGTGATTGGAGCAGCTAATATTGCTTCTTATAAATTATGTTAATGTGATTGGGTATGGCAAAATGGTTCGATTCGGCTGGGTTTTAATTTGGCCCAATTTGATTGGGGCGGGTTTGGTAAATTTATAAACGGGTTTAAGACGGGTTTGGTATCCAAAATTAAAACCCGAAGCGGGTTCGGGTCAGGTTTGGGTTTTCTGGAAAATCCGTTGGTAACCCGACCCCGACCCGTTTACTATTTTAATTTTAATTATATATATATATATATGTGCGTCTTTATCTATATATAACTCATTAATATAATTATTGGTGCTGACATCTATATATATATATTTTTGAAGAATTTCAGTCAATATGCATATATATACATTTGTTTGTCTAAATATGTGAGATATTTGGTTTATAACGTAAAGCAGAATATATGCCTAGAATAAGAGAGAGATACTTGGTTTATAACTTAATTTGTCATCAAACGCATTATAACTTAATTTATCATCAAATAATTTAGTAAATCAACTGTGCTTCTAATTTATTAGAAATAATTTAGTACAACCGATGATAACCCGATGAAACTCGTTTATACCGACGGGTGGTAATGGTATTACCGATTACAACCCATCACGGGTTTGGCGCGAATTTGGTATTAGTAAGTTTTAAATGAGATGATAATAATATTAGCCAAATCCGTCATAAACCCGACCGGTCATCATCCCTAAATGTGATGTTCTTCCTAGATGAGTCCAAGAAAAAAGGAAGAATCTCGGTGGATCTGCTTGGATGAATTGGAAGATATTGGCAATAAGCAATGTGCCAATAATTTATATACTTATATATAGAAATAAGTAGAGAGAAAAGGGGTTTGTGGTGGCGAGCTTGGGAATGAGAGAGGGGGAGGAGATACATCTAGGAATATTGTTGATAGGCAAACAATGTCTCTATTCAAAAACAATACAGTGAGTGAGTAAATGAAATGTTTATTCAAAAACAATATAGAGAGTGAGTAAATGAAATGTTATTGCAGTGATATATATATATATATATATAAATATGTAGAGAGAGAAAGGGAACTTGAGAGAAGGTTTTTTCGAAGTTGTACAAGAAGAATCGTACTAGAGCGCAATGGTACCACTCATTAACAGTGGTGGCAATGGGGCGGGTATTCCCCGCCCTGTCCCGATTAGTTTTTTATTTTTCGTTCCGTTCCGTCTCGCAATTCGGTTATATATAATTTTTTTTATAAAAAATGATTTCTGAAATTTGTTCATTGCAAAAATAATAGATGAAATATAAAAAATTAAAATCATTAACTTTGAAATGTAAAAAAATATATAAAAAACAGTTTATTAACTTTATTCATAGCAAAAATAATAAATAAGATATATATATATATATATGAGTTATGTTTGTAACATTTTAAATATATAAGATTAGTTTAATAAATAATTAATTAAGCTGGACGGGGCAGGTCAGTTAATCGGGGCGGGGTGGGGTGACCCATACCCGCCCGCTTATAATTAGGTATTTTTTTTGCTTCATACCCATCCAAATTAATTTAACGGGACAAGACGGGACGGATCCCGTGGGGCGGTTTTTTTTATCATTCGTACTCAGTAATGCATCTGTACATAGTTGGTTCTGTACAAAGATTCTATTAGTTGCGTATAAATATACAAATATGTACATATAAATGGTAGTAGGGTACCCTATATTTTCAAAAAGGATGCAACTTGTAGAGCTTTTATTGACTAGTGTCATATACAAAAGAAACCCACCAATCACAGCGGATTGTTTTCTCCTCTTGTAGTGCGTGTTTGACAGCTGTCAAAATTTTGGTTTTGGGTGAAAAAGTTAGCTCAATTCATATTTTGTAACTTTGGTTATGGTATAAAAATGTTAATCCATTGACACAAAATGAAGAAAATTATGAACCATTGGAAGATAGTATAATGGATGGTATGATTACTATTCACAATCCATAATCATCATATTAAAATCAACTCATAATTCCAAATCTATCATTGATGTACTATTCATTTCTCAACAAAAGTCAATATTATCATATTTGTCATTTTATTAAATAAAAAAAAAGAATTAAGTAAAATAAAAAAAATAATAAACAAAAATAATAATTAATAATTTTTTAGTAATTAATAATAAATAAATGAAAATTGAGTAAAATATTAAATAAATTACATAGGAATAATTAACAATTAATAATTAATAAAAACATATTGAGTAATAAATATTTAAAAATAATAAATAAATAAATATTATAAATAGAATAGAATTAATAATAAATAAATAAATAAATATTGAAAAATAAATATTTTAAAATAATAAATAACGTAAACCCAAATAAATAATAA
The DNA here is from genome assembly GCA_963922005.1 of Cornus suecica. NCBI lineage: Eukaryota > Viridiplantae > Streptophyta > Magnoliopsida > Cornales > Cornaceae > Cornus > Cornus suecica. The sequence goes on along the minus strand of OY998243.1, from coordinate 35,056,402 downwards.
ACAAAATAAAATGAATAAATAATTAATAATTAATTAATAAATATTGAGTAATAAATATTTAAAAATAATAAATTGGTAAAACAACATTGCAATTTCAAATGGAAAAAGTTTATAAATTTTCAAACTACAGATACGAATCAATTGAATAATTCTTGCAATATGTTGAAATATTATAATCCAATATTAATTTTTTTGTAAAAACAATTTCATCCTTAATGTATTTTTGTTTTTAAAAATATATATATTTTGAAAATATTATTATAAATAAATAAAATGTCAAACAATTTCAAGTTATCAAACATGGTTTGGTTTCAAAATTTTAGCCCATATCAATTCTACAAAACATGGTTTGGTTTTTCAGCTTCACTTTTTCTCACACCAAAACCATCTGCACCAAATATAATTTTAGTTTAGAATAAAATCACATAAAACTCAACACCACACCAGTTGCCAAATAGACATGTAATAATATTTGATTCCTTTGTCTCTTTCCTTTCACATTGTCCGGAAACAATTTCTTGCGTAGATTACTCTCACCTCCCGCAAAGTTTTAATTAATTACTTTTGAATGTTATACTTTGATTTGTTCACACAAATGTGGGAAGAGGGTTAATTTGAATTTTGAAACCCACTGATTTATAAACTAATAGATATCTGATTTTTACATGGAAGTTGGAACCAAACCCACTAGGTTGTAAAGTAATTGAATTCCACCAATAATTTACAAATAAATCTAGTTTATGATTTAGTAATATGTGTACGCGTGTGAGAGAAAAAGAGGAAGAGAGAAACCCTATATTCTAGTTAGAGGGTACTTTTCTGGACTTTAATAACCCAAACGTTAAGAATGGTAATTAAATAAAAATTCAAGGGAGGTTAATGTAATTTTTATATAATTTCTTTGGCATTCAGTAGTTCTCTTCTAAAATTGCTATAATTTATATACAAGCATAGTACAATTATCAGAATTAATTAAAGGTTGTTGTGAAGCTGCCCATAAAATTTATATGAGGCTCTATATGGAAGACTTCGGTGCGTTTGGAAACTAGTGTTTTCGTTTTCGTTTTTATTTTTTATTTCTTGAAAACAAAAAATTTTCTTGCTCTTGTCCAAAGGGTAATCCGGAAACAAAAACATGTTTGGTTGGAAATTTTGTCTAAAAACTTTTCGGGAACAAAAAAAAAACACGTTTTTGAGATTTATTTGGAATAAAAAGTATAATACAAATTTTCGAATGGTGATATTAAGTTTGACTTGATTGTCATCCCCTGTACAAACCAGCTACAATGTACACTTCTAAGTCTTCCATACAACAATGAATATGACCACTCTGCTATTGTTCAAAAGATTAGCATACAAGAAAATATATATATATATATAAATATATAAGTAGTAGCATGTATAAAGACCACATCACCCCAATTCGATTGAGGGTGTCAAGTTATAGAGGTAAGGGTTTGTGTTGGTGGTGGTATCAATTTGCAATGGTGGGGGTTTGTGGTGGTGTCGATTTACAGTGGTGGTGGTGGTGGGATATCGGCTGGGGGGGGGGGGGTTTAAGGTTTGAAGGTTGAAGATGGAGGTTAAAGTTTGGAGGTTGAAGATGGCGGTTAGGGAATCTGTAACAATTATTATTATTTTTGGCTGAGAACAAACAGTGCCGAAAACAAAAAAAAATATCATTTTGGTGTTCTCAAATTTTGAACTAAGGGTGAGAAAATGTTTTTTACTGTTCACGAAAACAAAAACCATCAAAGGCTCCCAAACGCGTTTTTGTTCCCATGAACAGTGGAAAAAACAAGAACAAAAACGGAAACACCAGTTTCCAAACGCACCCTTCACATTTTTGAGATTTTCTCCTATGTGGATAGAGTGTTGGAGATGTATTATGTTAAGTTGGTTACTAGAACAGGTCATTGGTAGTGATTGGAGCAACTAATGTAACACCCCATGTTATTTTCCCAAATTTCTGGAATTATTTGTCATGATTATTCTTAATGTTTCACGTGTAAATTTTTCGCGTTTATGTCTTGATACGATGGGATGATGCGGCCATTGTCTTATTGACTACTTCGTGGAGCTTCTTTGACAATTACGAGAATTGACAGTGAATTTAATGTTTTGAACTGGTGAAACGTTGACGTGAGTTCTTGATTCGACAACACGACTTTGCAATTTTCTCTTTGGTGACTTCGTGGGATTTCTTTGGTGGTTACGCTATTTGACGTGGTGTTTTGTGTTTCAAACGTGGCTAAAGGTTTACGCGGGATTTAGTGCTGATTACGTGGATTCGTTTAGACGTTAGCTTTTGGTGCTTCGACTGGGTGGCAGTACGTTTTGTTGTCCGACATTTAAGGCTCCGATGAGGTTGTGCAAGTTCGACATTTAGTGCTTTAGGGATTCGACGTTTTATGTTCCCTTGTAATAGGATTAATATGTGTCTGATTTGATTGATGTACTATGTGTTTGTATATATGTGCCTCTATGTATTGTTTGATTTATGTGCTTAGTTGTATTTGCGTTAGCTTGTTTGTTTCCCCGTATTTGTACTTGTGTGATGTGTACTTTTAGACTTATTGGGTTTTTACCCCGACCTTGTTATACCAGTTATAGTAATTATTGGGCGTTCCGTTTATTTTTCGGGCTCGTATGTTTTTATTTAGGGGTTCCCGGTACATTCTGGGATTTATTGTTAGTATGTATATATTTATTAATTGGGAATATATATATATATATATATATGGGTATTTAATAAATGTATTTAAATGCAATTATATATATTTATATGTGGACATAGATATTTCAGTGGAGAAAGAGAGAGGCGTTGACCGATTTGTTCCTTCATTCTCATTCTTCTCTACTCCTACGCGCATACCACCCCATTCTTCTTCTTTATCATCACGAACCAGGCATGGCCTGGTGTTCGTCTCATTCTTCCTCTAGTCATCGATCTATGCATAAAAAGGGAGGTCGGGTTGGATGAGAAAAGAAGCCACGCATAGAGGCGATGGCTTGGCGGAAGTAGTCGGCGCAGTGGCGATGGCCAAGGGTTGTCGAGATGACGTCTCGATGGTGACACGACGTAGCAGTGGTGGCGCGAGGTGGCCGCAATTATAGTTCAGACGCGATTGGGCGAGGGTTTTAGTTGCGACCTAGGGTTTCAGTCATAGGGTCTGGTGGTTCGCGACCCAGGGTTTAGCCAGGGCTGGCGATGGCGGTGATGTGGAGATCGCTGGTGGTGGCGACGCTGGTTCGCGTCGTGATGGCGCGTGAAGAACAGTGGCGAGTTTGGTCAGACCGAGTTGGGTCGACTCGGTACCGATTCGGGCTTCGTTTGACGTAAAATTTTGGGGATAGCTTACTCTCGATGTCGTACACGATATATCCGAATTTGGTGCGAAACTGTTAAGTGGTTATCTGGGAATTTCATATTATAGGTACGATTTTTCGGTTTGGTTTTCGTTAGATTTGTTCAAATTTATTTATCGATTGCCAATGGGCTTCGTATACATCGTATAGGTCTTCGAGATGGACGTTTCGGTATATTCAAAATAATTTTCGGGCAACTTTGGTCAGTGGCCTCTATATTCGGGCACCGACACTGTTCACGGCGAGCACTATTCGTGACTGTTTGTAAGCGAATATAATAGGTGGGAATTTACATATATATATTTTTATATATATGCATAGCTGACACTCACTAATAGTGCATAGAAAACGTTAATAAATCTTCGTTGCATGTTTATGGGTAAATAAAAACTTTTAATTAAATTCCTAGCGATAGACGGATATCTAGGAATTTTGTAAAATTTATGAAATACCCATAAATGGATTAAATGATGTCGGAATTGGAAATTCTTGTGGAGAAATTAAATAAATTATTTCTCGAAAAACTTACAATAATTATAAACCTATTTCAATTAAATAGATATAGGCGGTTTAGTATCCCCTTGAGCTCGAAATAGGTTTATAGAAAGTGTATGTCGACGTAGATCCAGTTGATAAATTTTCCCATATTATTTTTATTTTATTGAAATTAAAAATAAGTTAGGAGATTCACGAGAACGAGGGACGTTAAAACTTACACACGGTTTTAGTTCCCTTTTTAGTTTATTTTTCTCGTAAAATATAATGAAGTTATATTGATAATTAAATTGTCCCTGAGGGTGGCTAATTTGAAAACAATTATTGAAAATTAAATGAAAAGCATGCGAGCTTATAAGAATTTATTAATATCGGGAAATTGAGGACCCGGATGATCTCGAGACAAATTGACGTGATTTGCTGCTATAATTGAATTATAAAGCATGATTTTAAAAAAATGAAAATGATTATATATTGTGGATTGGTTGTATAAAAACGGATTGTGAGACATATATTTTTCAATTGATAATGTTATATTTCGATTATTGACTCACTATGGAGGCATGATATACATATTTTATACACCATGAGCATTGATATTGCATTGGGTGTGGTTTCATGTCTCATTCATATATCATTGGTGTGAGTGAGTCTTTCGGGTCGTCGCAACAACTGGCCAGGCGGTGTCTCTCGCTACCGGTGGACTAGTAATCTGGGAATCAGGGAGGCGTGGAAGGATTTGATCCGAACACTGTATGTTTTTCACGAGTCGCTAAATTCCTCGTGGTTGTGTTATTTTGGTGACATCATACCCGGGTATTCCTTGTTAGATAAGGTGTTCTTGACATTGGCATTTCATAACATTCACATTGAGCTTTCATTCATTTATATGATCATGTATTGATCTTTTATACCATTGATATTTGCTGTTATTGAGCAGATGGTATCTGTATTGTAATAAAATTCATGCTTTTCCTTGGGAGCTACGACTGAGTGGCTGTGATCGGGATGGTATTTATAAATTCAGTAAAAATAGTGGAAATTAACTCAATGTGAATAAAAGTTAAAGATTTTAAAATTTAAAACAAAGGAAATGTAACAATGTTAAAACCTGGATTAGTGGAGCCACGATTGACATGTGTTCCAGGTGGTTACGTGAACATAAGTGGAAATAGGCTTTGGGGTGAAACCGTTCCCCTTGAGTTGGGCTCTAGTTGAGCTGGTTAATGATGTACTGAAACTTAATTGAGTTGAGTATGGATAAATGAAATGAGGTTTTAGTAATTAACTGCCCCTCCCCCGAGTAGGGTGTCTAGTTGCGTTGGTTAACGCTTTACAGGGACTTAGTTGAGTTTGTAATGTTCGGCCATATAGGCCTTCGTGGTTGGTGAGTGGTACTACCACGAGTTGATTGTTAGAGCACTTCGGTGGAGTGAGGAGTTTAGAAATTCTAAGGTTACTCTAGGCTCATAAATCTTGTTGTCTTTCTCTTTCGACTATTGATATTTGTGAGCTTGTTATTCTTTCCTCCCATTTGTGGGAATATTTGGAGTATTAAACCGTGGTTATTCCGGTACCTTGAAATCTGGGTCATGGTTTAGATCTTTGGGATCAAACCAGGGTTTTCTCAAAGTTTTGAAAACTTAAAGCTTTTGAATTTTTATTAATCGTGTTCTTAATTACCCTAGTGCCCGTTAACTATTTTTGAAAGTCAGAAATCAAAAACTTGTTTTGTAAAAATATGTTTAAATTCTTGGGACCAAGAGTACCGAATGCAAATTCGCTTTTGAAAGAAATTTCCGAAAATATCATTTGAAATTGTTTTGTAAAATCGGTGAATTAGGGCATGGGTTGCCCTTGTTCTAGAAATCTCGATATTATTTCCGAGATCTCGGCATCGTTAGAGGTCGATAAATCCAGGTTCCTCCTAGCTTGTTGTCTGGGATTCCTTCTTGTGCCCGGTTTTGTTTGGGCACTCTTACGGGATTATTTTTATAAAATTTTAAATAAATGTTAAAGGTCTTAGGAACAGATTTGAAAGAGGTTTAAAAGTGATTTTAAAATGGTTATCGGTTTGAACTCTAGTAGTTTTTCCTTCTTGTATAGTTATTCCTTGGGTTTGAGCCCGAACTTGTGATGTTGAGTTACGCACACCTAGTGTGATTCCTGTTATTTCGGTTGGGTTCGGAGACGTTGGAACCAAATAAGATTTCACCGGGTCCTAACTTTTTCTTAAAAACCGGTTGAATCCTTTGGGGTTGAACATTTTTCTTTAAAAACCCAAGGACAATGGCATCTGTTTGGGACTAAATGACTCCAATAACCCTTTCTAGTGCCTAGATAGGCAGTGTGAGTTAAAGATAGTTTGGTTTGTTAGCGAATCCAGTGTGGGGATAGTATCTTCCCTTTTTATGTTTCTTCGAGTGAACGGGTTGGTTCACTGGTTATTGTAAGTAGAAGAACTGAATTAAAGATAGAAAATGTGAGAGTGACTTTCTCTCTAGGAATGATTTAATATCGATGCTAGTTATGAGGGATGATCGAGTTGTGGGCATGGTTATGATGATTCACTTTCGGTAGTCATAGTGAGTGATCTATTTACCTCCTAGGAACCTTGAGCAGCATGTTAGGTGCACGGTATGGTAGATAATTAGTCCTTGTTATATCTCTAGATGAGAGTGGAGTTCAGAGTGGTTATCTATAGGCCTAGGTGACAGGCTTAGTTATTTACATAACGTTATATACATATACGTATACATGTTTAGTTTATATTTTTGTTGATCTGTAGTTCTTATGATATCTGTAGTGTACTTGAGGTTAGTGATGAGGTTGTTGGCTTTGAAATTCGATTTCAAACAATAAATCTTATTTTGATATTAATAAAACATTCAAAACTGTGTTTGGTACTAATATGACTTTGAGCTAAGTGTTTCACAAAGTACATGTAAATGATTCGGAAAGATCATTAAAGCAACAAGCGACAAGGAAACTCAAGCGCAAACTCGAAGAAGGACAAACAGATCAAAGAAAGAACAAGAGCTGGACTCAAGACCTGAGGTAGATAGGTCGGGGTGAGAATATTGTAACAAGGTATCTTATGCGTTGATTGGTCTTATAAGCTCAAGTAATAAATCAAACGAACTCAAACGGATCAAAAACGGACCTTGAAAATATTTCTTGAAGTCACCCAGTCGACTGGCCATGAAATGGCAACCGACTGACTGTGACCCAGTCGACTGGCCAATAAGGACCCAGCCGACAGGATGAACCAGTGAGCTATAAATGTTTTGACCTCATGAGACAGTTGACTGGCCTGTCCAAGGCAGTCGACTAACTATGCCTAGTCGACTGGCAGTTAAGGACCCAGCCGACTGACTGAACCAGAGAGTTTTGAACATTTTTTATTGTCTGAGGCAGTCGACTGACCTATCCAAGGCAGTCGACTGACTCATGAGGCAGTCGACTGGCCTTCGTGAGGCAGTCGACTGACCCTAGCCGTTGGGAAAAATATTTTAAATCTAAGCATGTAGGCAGTCGACTGGGTGCTTTAGGATTTTAAGGAAAAGTATTTCTAAACAATATTTTTGCCCAAAAAGAAATGATTTTTCTTGCTGATTTTCAGGTCATACTCTCCATATTGTCTAGGGTGAGATACACTCTCCAAACCCTATTGTTACACTATATAAAGAAAGAGATATGGATTGAAATCTCAAGGTTCTTGTGTGAGAAATTTTCCAAATAGTATTCATCTTTAATTTTCTCTCAAGCATCTTCTGAAAAATCTTTTGATAGCAAGAAAGATCAAAATCTCTTTTTACACTCTTATCATTTTGAAGATTTAAACTCAAGGTTTGTTCTTATTCTCTTATTGAAAATATATTGTGAGAATATATATATATTGAGTTCTTGAAATATCACCTAAAAACAGTTGAGCTTATATTGATCTATCTTCCATAAAAACCTTAGGGTTTTGAGTGTTTTTGTTTCTTGAGTGATATATTGATTGCATACACAAATTTATGATCTTGGGTGAGTGAAGCCCATTGTATCAAGGGAGGATTTTTCTCTTGATTGTGTGAAGAGCTAGTTAGCTCTTTTGTAAAGGTTTGCTATTCCACCTATTGAAGGAAGAACCATAGTGTAAGGATCGGGAAAGTCTCAAGGAAGGGGATTCTTTGAGCCGAGGAGTAGGAGTTACCAAACTTCGTAAAGATCACGGTGTCAATATCTCTATCTCTATCTCCTTACTTTATGTTCATGCATGCTTAATTTATATTGTGGTAAATAGCTTGTTGAATTTAAGTGAAATTATTCATTGCATATTTTACCTTGTAAATTAATATTGAACCTTGTTGCATGTTCTAGTAAGAATAAAAAGAAGTTAGAAATTAATTTTTAAACCTTATTCACCCCCTCTAGAGTAATTTAGTGACTTACAGAGGTTATTGATAGGGTCTCAGATTGACGGGGTGCTATGTGAGACGATTGACTGGCCTAGGATAGATGCATGCACACGGGATGGTTAACCTTTTCTAGATGGCTATGAGTGTGAGGTTTTGATATTATGGTGAGTGCATGGTTTTGATCACCCCCACAACAGGTTGCAGGTTTGTAGGTGGATGCAACATGGCATACTCGGTGGCGACGATACGGGTGATTTGGAACGGTAGTTTTGTTCCTCCTTCCGTAGTCATACTTGTGTATTCTTTTATTCTCTTGGGAGCCAGGCTATTAACAGATTCCCTTATGTTGCATCTTCAGTCTGTGTATTTATTATTTTCGGGGTGCCTTTATATCATTTCGGTACTACTGTATGATTTTCTGTATTCTTATTCGAGCTTGATAGCTCAGTTAATTTTAGAGGGGTTGTGTAGAGGTATTGGTGTTCTTTTCCACTACCTCGGCCCTAGTAGGTTTCTGGAATATTGGGCTGCGTGCCATTGGTTTTATTTTGTTATTATGGGCAAGGTGTTCTATTGTGTTGATTTTGGGTTGTTCGGATGTTCCATATACAAACAGAACTCTGCCGTATTTTCGTTAAAAAATATTACTGAGTTTCTATCACTCAGGTGACATGGGATACCTTGTTTTCATTTTCATTCCATGTATTTTCTAGTTATCGTTAATTTTATTGGTCATTTTCTGTGACTTCATACTTCGGGATTCGCTGATTCTCCCGATTGGAGTTTCAGGAATAACGGGGCGTGACATCTAATATTGCTTCTTATAAATTATGTTAATGTGATGTTCTTCCTAGATGAGTGTATGAAGAGAGGAAGAAGTTTGGTGGATCCTGCTTGGATGAATTGGAAGATATTGGCAATAAGAAATCTGCCAATAATATATATGTTGGCCACGTATTGACACCTAGAGGGGGCGTGAATAGGGTCAATGACAAACTTTAATACTTTTTTGGTTTGACTTTATTTTATTAAATTACACTTCATTAAGCTATTGTCAAACACCTAGTGATTTAGATAATCTCTTTGAGTGACATTCACATTTCATACTTGTAATCATTCAATAGTAATTTACACAATTAAATACATGTTCGATTCAAGTATGATGGGAAATAATTCGTGCACCCAAGTATGCAATTTAATTAAACATGTAATTGCACTTTTCTCATTTAGAGACATAATACAAAATACAATTTACCATGAAGAACTTTTTGTAGAGTTTATGAAAAATGATCAAACAATGAGTTGACACATAAACTCTCAAATATAAACTTATATTGAATAAGCATATAGTGAAACACTTGGGGTGCATATAATCATTTTATTCTAAGGTGTGTTGAAGATAAATTCTAGCAAACACTTGGTATGCATTTAGATTATAGATAAATAAGGAAATGGATAATTTATAATCTACAACATATTTATCCAAAAACACAATTCAATTTCCTTCAACTATGCATTTTCCTAACCTCTTCACTAATACACAAACACAAGCAATTTCATAGCATGACATCAATATGAAGTTCAAGATTGTAAATGACAATTGCTTATAAGGTAGAGAGATTAAGGGATAGAGAAAATGCAAGTCAAGACACCAAGATTTTATATGGTTCAACCAAGCATTCTATGTTATGGTGTGATGAAGATAAGTTCTATCAATTCACTTAAACTTATTCATTTTCCTAACCTCTTCATTTATACATAAACATAAGCAATTTCATAGCATTGATATATAAAGCTCAAGATTGAAAATGACAATTGCTTTTAAAGTAAAGAGATAAGGGTTAGAGAAAATGCACACCATAGACACCGAGATTTTTACATGGTTCAACCAAATCTTGGTCTACTCCATGCCTTGAGATAACCTCTCAAGGATTCCACTATCGTGCTTCTGTTTCCGGGGATAAGCAAACCCTCACATGCCTCATTCTTCCGGGTGAATAGCAAACCCTTACACGCTCCTTCTTTCGGGTAAAGAGCCAACCTTGCTCACTCTTGCGGGTGGAGAGCCAACCTTCGAACACTCTTGCCTCCGGGTGAAGAGCCGACCTTTGCTCACTCTTGCGGGTGGAGAGCTAACCTAATCCTCTCTTTTCAAGGTAGAGAAAAACCTTTACATAGCTTCAACAAGCCCAACCCATGCCAAGACAACTTCTTGGTCTTTCACTCACAAAGAATATGAATTGAATTTGAGTGTATACAACATATCTCTCAATAGATGGATATAGAAATTCAAAGCTCACTTCCTCACATACTTAGAGTCATAAATGAAATACTCAATTGAAAAGCTCAACTCAAGTATGAAGAATGAATCACAAGAAGAAAATATGAATGATGCTCATGTGGTGATTCATGTAGGAGTTTTCTACCCAAAAATAATTTCAATATTGAAGCACAAATGATAGATCTTTCATACTCCTATCTCTCTCTCTTATCTCAACCATTTTTGGCTCATATAAGGCATATATATAGTGTAGGAACACAATATAGCCGTTTGGGGGTGTTTGGGGAAGTTTTGGAACACTTTGGATCCGAAACTAGCCGTTAGAATTCAAATTCCGGATGAGGCAGTCGACTGGGGGTTTTGGGGCAGTCGGCTGGGTCTTCAAAAATTCATTCCGAAATTTATTTGTAACTCTCTGGTTCAGCCAGTCGACTGGCCTTCTTGGCCCAGTCGACTGGGTCAACAGGCAGTCGACTGGGTCAACAGGCAGTCGACTGGGTGGTTACCCAGTCGACTGGGCTGTTCAGCCCAGTTTCGACACAGTTCACTCTTTTGGTCATAACTAGAGTTCCGTAACTCGGATAAAGGCTTTATTTAGCTTTTTGGAAATAAGACTTCAAGCTCTTGATTTTAGGATTTTTAATCACTCTATTTGACCCATTTGTGAGTGCGATATGGTCGTTTGAATGTGACGCTTCATTTCGAACTTTTAACCCACTTGATGGTTTTTCGTAAAATCTTTTGGGATTTTTCCGAAATGACTTAGACACACTCCTAGGATGTCTTAGAAACTTATTAAGGTCCTTGAAATGCCTAAAGTCAATATTGAGATCATAAAATGTTTTTCCAATTTAAACAAATTCTCAATATTAGACAAAAGCTTTTCATGTTTTAACATTTTTATTCAAAGCTTTAACATGCATCTAGAATCCATTTCAAGTAATATGAGTTAAGTTAATGGTTCTAGGACGACATCTTTGTTGAGTTCTTCCATAGCTTATGAAAGCTTGAACTAACTCAACTTTAGCAAAGACTAAATGATGTTCATAGTCTAATGTTAATGATGAAAGGACTTATGAATGATATACATGATCCTATATGCTATATGATCAAGAGTTGAGCTTTCAAATAAGTTATTTCAAAAATAACTTTACATTTAATCTAGCACTCACCCAAGACTATTTTACCCATTTCTTTGATCTTCAATTCCTTTAAGCTTTGGGTTGATGTCTCCATCCTTGTCTCCAATGTCTTTTGAGCTCTAAGCACCTTGCTTGATCTTCTCATGGATCCACTAGCTCTCTTGAGTTTATCTTGAATCAATAACCTATTAAGCATAACTTAAGTAGACATTAAATTCACCACATTCAATGGTTTGTTATCATCAAAATGTCATGTTTACCCATGGTGGAAAACCTTGGGTCAACAATATATATTTGTAAATAGAAATAAGTAGAGAAAGAAAGAGGATTTGTAGTGGCTAGCGTGGGAATGAGAGAGGGGGATGAGATAGATCTAGGAAGATTGTTGATACGCAAACAATGTCTCTATTCAAAAATAATACAGAGAGTGTATAAGAAGAATCCTGCTTGAGCGCAATGGGACCATTCATTAATGGATTTGTCACGCCCCTAAATTCTAAAGACTCTCGAACCGGGACATCCAACGAATCTGAGGTATGATCCATACAAAGAGCGACCAATTAAGGTCCTAAACAACCATAAAATGAATGAAATATTATTAATAACAATAATTCCATATGAATCCAAGCGGAAGCTAAACCAAATGATACTGAAGGCACATCGAGACACTGAAATAGTACATCTCTATAAAGATGCAACGATACCTAATACAAGGAAGGGATATTGTAATACCCCGTGATTTTTGGGACAAAGAAATTAAAAAAATATTTATATAAATTAAGTTGGATAAATTGTATTTATTTAATTAAATAATATAAGTTGGGCTTATAAGCCCAATGAATCACTATTTAATTACTTTTGGGCTATTACATATATATATAAATTATTTTTGGGCCCATGGGAATTATGTAAAATAAATATATATATATATTTATAAAAAGAAAACCCTAAGTTAGTCCTACGATTCTGTAAGACAAATAGAGGACAGAACAGAATCGCAGTCGCGTAGAAGAGAGAGGAGAACATCGATCGGCCTACACTTCGCGTGTGATTTAACCCAACAATCAGGCAAGTAAAATCTTCTTCTCTTCCACTTTGAACCTATAATCTTATTATCACCACAGTATTATATATATAAATATGAATATGTTTGTGTCTGTATCTTTTGTGCATGTATTTGTTTACATTCTGATTTGTTTATTTGTTTGTCTGTTGCAAGAACTTGTACATGTAGTATAATTCGGTGCTAATATATATATATATATATATATATATATATAAATATATTTATAGATCCGTGTTTTATATGTTTATATGTATGTTGTATGTATAATTGTGCACTTCTGTAATAGAACACTTTTTATATACCTTAAACTTGTGCCCATGTGATAAGTGACCTGACCTGCTAGATTTTGTGACAATTTCATGAGGTTTCTAATTCTTGTTCATGTAGCATGAGTCATAGTCTTTGGGTCACATAAAGTGTTTCAATTAAATTGACTAGTGCATATGATTATATATGTATGTATAGGAATATATACGTCAATAATTGTGTATTGGTGGTGGTGGTTGTAATTGAATTGTTACCCAATAAAAAAAATGAATAAAAGAAAAGTGACAAATCCAATGTGGCGGCTTGAGGAAGGTTAATAGATTGGTGAGTATCAACAGAACAGTGATTTTTTTATTTGGTATAATATGGGTTCATTCATATATATATATATATATATATATATATATACATGTTGACAAATTCAGACGTGGATTCAAGTATTTTGTGTTATTTTCAGTGTGCTGGTTAAGGGGCAAAATAAGGAAAAATACTTATAAGATAGGGATAATAATAAAATAAGAATAATACTTATTATTATCATTATTACATAACCTATTAAATTTACAGAGAGGAAACAATAGGATTTTGAAAATAGTGACTATGTGTATGTAAGAGAATTAGTGAGTTCTCTTGTAGAGAACACTTATAGGGTTTATTGTTTATTAGTATTGTTTTTATTTTATTCAGGATGGGAGGAACCACGATGAGCTGACTAATAAGTCAATCTCATCTGTACTGCGACAGGATTGACTTGTCATGACATTGATAGGTTGTCGGGTACGTGGTTATGGTTATGCATGGTTAAGTTGTCTATTAATTTGTGATTTACTTAAGGTTGCACTTATTTGTTTTTGTCTGTTGTTTTGTGATTTATTTAATGTTGCACCTATATGTTTTTGTCTATTGATTTGTAATTAAATATGGTTGCGCTTTATTTGTTTTGTTTATTTATTTATTTTTGGAGGATGTTTATGCAGAAGTGCTACTCAAAGAAATAGGAATTATAGTTTTACTTTTATTTTTGGCTGGGTAGATGATGGGATTATTGGTACTCTGTTTTGGATCATGTAGAGTCTACTTTGCTCGTGGGTCTGACCCACTGTTGTTGTTTCAGGTTCTCGGCAATTTTAACCACATGGTTGAGGTTTCTTATCATTCATTCGCAAGTTCTTCCATTTTAACTTCAGTTCAGTGTAGGGACTCAATTTAGTTATATTATTTTTAGACTCTTGTTTTCATTAAGGTTTAGGGGTCCATAGATATGGATTCCCGAGTTGTACCTTTGGGTTTTTTTTTATTTTATTTCTGAATTTGTTTATTCATGAGAATTAAACTTTTGACACTCTGTTATTTCTTAAATATGTCTTTTTCTTCTGTGCTTGCTTATTATTGAGTGTTGATGCATCTTAGTTTTCGGTATAGGCCTGGCCAACCTATGCTTGAAAATTAGGGGGTATCACAGATATGCCAACATACTGGCTCCCAAGAAGTACAACAACAATCCTAATACAGGGGACAAGTAAAGGAAACTAAAATGGAACAACTCTATGTACGAACATCCCAAATCCCGCAATAGCATTAGTGCGATGAGTCATCCTACACTCTAAGTTTTCCGTAGCCGAAACATTACCTACAAACTGGTGTAGCCCACCATAGCAAACCAATCTCGGGGTGAGCTCATTGAGCCATGTAGGAGAAAAATATCATAACTGTCACATCCTCCGACCATCCAAGTCCAGTACAAACCAAGCCGTGTACATGCATCTACCCTAGGTCGATCAATTATCCCATATGGCACTCACGCCAATAAGAGACCCCGGAAACACATCCCCCTAGTCCCCTACCATGCGTCGACAAATAGGGCAACTAGTACGTAATGAAGTCATAGCACAACAACATAAAATAACACACACCTACATATATATATATATATATATATATAAACACATAATATATATAGAGAGATATACCGCCAATACAAGTCACGTAGTATCGGCCACTACATAGATCACTACGACTCGTATCCGTCAGTCCCACCTGAAAATCCACACAACAAATATCACCAAATCACGAGAGAAAAACTCCTATTCATAACACTTCAGGAAGGATAACACTCACAGTTCCTAGGTCACGAGCATACTGAGCTCCAAAACCTCAAATGAGTATCAATTCATACTATCAATCACCTCACATGTCACTACCGATATCCGTAAACCCAACACAGGGTTAAAATAGTCACTTCAACCTAAGGGAAGCCACCAAGGTTGCCAAACAACAAAAAGAAGTGAAATGAATTGAATAACCCATCACACCGACCACACAAAGGTCACATGTTCGCCCAAGGGTAAAATTGTCATTTCAAGGGACGAAATGTACTTTCAAAGGTTACCCCACCTATTTGGACATAGGTTGAACCATAGAAACAAACGAAACCGAATTCAAAGCCCTAACGTGAGATATATGAATTTTTGAAAAGGGCAACAGACAACGCCGACCCAAATAGAAAGTTAAAGTACTCCTCTTTCACCAAGGATAAAATAGTCATTTCAAGTGTAAATAAATGATTTTAAATTTTATATCAAATATTTGGACATATTCCAAGTCCTAGAAACAAACGAGACCTAAATCAAAGCCACGAGGCGAGAGATATGCATTTTTGAAAACGGTATCGGACAACGCCGACCAAATCCGAAAGCTGAAGCACCCCTCTTTTACCAAGGGTAAAACATTCATTTCATGGGCAAAATGGTAACTTAAAAGTGCAAGTACATAGTTTGGAGCTAGGAAAAGCCATAAGAACAAGCGAGACCCAATTCTAAGGTGCGAGATGGAAATTACGAAGTTTCGAAAATGGACCTTTGCACCAAGGTGTAGGTTGGGATATCTCGCAAATTGCGAGATGTCGCCCAGCAAAAATGGGCAGCCCCCATTGCAGGCAGATGTCCCCAAACAATGTTTCCTAATTTTCCAAAAACCCCCAACATTTTTTCAAAATGTATTTTTCACATACGATGTCCGTTTTTGACATTTCCAATCCCAAAAAATCACAAATATTTAAAAAGTGAGTTTTTAAACTTCAGGTTTCAAAAATAGTAATCGAGACTTTGGGAAACGCGAAAAACACAAACTTTGGATAAAAGTGATTCTTTAAAATCTCATAAAATTTTCCGTCTTGTCCCCGGTCTCCGTTTTGTACACCGCCGACTTTCAAAAGTAAAAATATTTTATTTCATGACTTTAAAATCATTTCAAAACTCAAAGTTTTTGTCGACATTACGGGGGTAGGCAAAAACGGGGTTTTCACTTAAAGAGTGAATGGACTCAAATACGTTTTTGGGGAAACAAACCGAAACCAATGGAAAAACCAAAACATATTTGAAAAATCAGTTTTTGGGGAAACAAACCCCACTCTCACATTCGAAACCACCTCACTTAGGTTTCTAACAATGTCATAGGGCTATCAATACCCAATCGACTCGATTTTCTCATAACCTCTCATATGATGACCAAAACATCAATATTACGATTGAGGACAAGTTGCTACACCAACACTAACTATACCATAAAACCATCAATCGCTTTCTCAAGGCTTCAACTCAATAGCCATAACCGACTTTACTTATCACAAGAAAGTCTTTAAACCAACTCATATCACCCCTTAAGGTATATAAACACATAACAACAAGTATAAGCATTTATCTCACTTTATACTTAAACAAGGCATGCAAAACATATTTTCACATCCTTCCATTTCACTTAAGCATTTTAACAACATATGAATTGTATACAACAAAATTCACATTAAGCATGTTTCTCAACCACATAGTGTAATATCATGATACACATGTCAACATAAATCACATATTAGCAATCTCAAAGCAATGTGACACACATACCTCATGATACACCCCTTGCCCAACACAGGTTAACGAATATGCACTCCACCCATTTACACCGAGCAAGAGTACCGCACCAATTCTTCCCAAGTGATTTTAACACTTCTCACTTTCAACAAGGAAGCCGGTTGCACGAGACGACCCACGACTTTGAGGATGGGATGACCCAATCTATATCAATAATTTTCAGCTTTTTAGTTTCGTAGGCGGGGGACACCTCCTAGTCAGTTGTTGCGACAATTCGACACAAGACTACTCACCCATGGTTACACGACCGGGCGTAGCCCAACACTAATTGAATTTTTAATACCAAAAGGTGAACACCATATGCACTATGTCTCAACAGATCCATGCACCAACATAAATATTTATCTCATCATAATTATAAACAACATTCCCACACTATCAACATGAATGATTTTCACCATTCAACATGCTTTTAAATTTCATTTAAAGCAATAATCAACAAGAATGCTTCTCATGCAATAGTCATGCTTCAATTCATAAATTTGTCCTTTAATACACAAGGATTACATTTTAATTCATTTAACATGCTTATATCTCAATTAAATCATTTAAATCCTAATGTCACATTCTCATGCACAAGTAATGTTCCAATTCACCAAGTTATCCTTTAATTCACAAGGAAAACAATTCCATTCTTTTAAACATGCCCTTAGTTCAATTCAAGTAAATTTATCTCAAATCACATCTCAACCTAACATAAATTCCCATCATACTTAACCCTAACTTCACAATTTCAATGATATACTTAGAAATTTTCATCTAAGTTAGGAATCCTATAATCAAACTCACAACCACACAACCATAGAATGGGCTACTTAAGAAGTTTTCCCCTACCTCTTGAAGAGCAAAGCCAATGACTAAGCAATGATAAGAAACCCTAGCTCTTCCCTAACACCGAAATCAAATGAGCAATCCGGTGGAAAGCTTCACCATAGTCCCCTAACAACTAATCCAACTCTAACACAAGAGGTGAACAAGAATTATCAAGTGGTTTATCAAGAAACCCTAAACTAGGGTTTGAAAGGAAACACACAAGGATGGAAGAACACTTACCTTCTTAAGCTCAAACCAAAGACAAGAACACCATGAACATCGTCCATGTTGATGGTCACACCAAACTCCCAACTTAAGGTGATCAAATCCACCTCTAAGTAAGGAAGAACCAAGAGGGATAAAATGAGAGAAAATGGAGAGAAAACAATGAAGTCTTGTAATGGAAGACCAAGTGATGTGTAGAGATGATCCACTCACACCTCTCACCATCCAAGGGTCCAAAACAACTATGGGGAAAAAGAAATGCATTCAATGGCTAGGAATAAGTCTTGCCATGAAAGACTTATTACACCACTCACAAAACTCATTAACTTTCCAAACAAGGCCTTATCATCCAAGGGTTTAGAATAAAGCAATGGAAATGAATAAACCATCTAAGGGTTGACATGAAGTCTTGCCAAATGAAAGACCAAAAATAATGAATTCTTTCATTTAAGTGCCAACCAAACAAGGCCCTATGATCCAATGGTCTAGAACAAATATGAGAGAATGAGATCAATGGCAAGGAATGAGACAACACCCAAAAGTGGGAAATCACCAATAACCTCTCAACTTAGGGGTAATTACAAAAGTGTCATCATGCCTCTTAATTACCCTTCTACCCTTTGTCATCTTCTCTATTTACCAGTATGTCATTCATCCTCCAACACTTAGCCAAATCTTTACACTTTTCGCTAAGTGCTCTAAATATGGAAAATACTCATTTACCCTTCAGTCATTTCTTTCCTGAAATCATTTTCAACAATTTTCATTAATTACAAAATAAAAATATAACAAGAAATTCACATAAGTGTTATCTCGGAACATCTATAATAAACTATAGTATGCAATACGATTGCCGAAGCTCAAATGAGAAAATATTGCACGAAGTCGCCAATGAACAATAAATCCCGAAGCCGAAAACAAAAGTTCATTAGGTCATCTAGTTAAGTCCTAAATTTAAACACAAAAACTTTACATGTACTAAGAATACACAAGACGTCAGGAATAATTGACATCACAAAACATTAATACTTAGAAAAGAATTCCAGAAAGGAAAAAGGAAACGAGGGCGTTACAACATCGATATATATTTGGTTTCGTATAAATATTTTATCAGTTGCATATAAATATACTTATATGTACATATAAAGGGCAGTAGGGTACCCTATATTTTCAAAAGGATGCATATACTTGCAGAGCTATTATTGACTAGTGCCATATACCAAACAAACCCACCAATCACATTAGATTATTTTCTCCTTTAGTAGTAATATTTGATTCCTTTGTCTCTTTCTTTCACATTGTGCGGAAACAATTTCTTGGGTAGATTAATCTCACCTCCCGCAAAGTTTTAATTAATTACTATAGAAAGTTTGATTTTTATTTGATTCACACAAATGTGTGAAGAAGGTCGATTTGAATTTTGAAACCCACTCACTTATAAACTAAGGCCCTATTTGTTTACCGGTTATGGTCCCATATTTTCGGTCTTGTTATGATTTTTTGAGACCAGACCATATTTGTTTTGCCTTGGTCTCAAAAAATATAGCCAGACCAGGTTGGACCAAATTGAACCAAAATGACCTTTTTTAGGACCACAATTTTTGGTGGTTCTATCTGGTCTGGTTATAAAATCTATTCAAAATCTAACCAAAATGTCCTCCAATAATTGAACCACATCTAACCAATATATAACCAAAACACAAAAATAAAATAATGAATAATAAATAAAATGAATTAAATAATACATAAAAATAAAAATAAATAAATAATAAGTTAATAAAAATAAATGAATAAATAAAAATAAAATATATTTATGAATAAAATAATAATATAAATGATAAATTAAATAAAATATATTTAAAAATTAATATAAAGAAATGAATAAAAAATAAATAAAATAATGAATAATAAAATATATTTATAAATTAATTAAACAAATAAATAAATAATAATAAATGATAAATTAATAATATAAATAATAAATTAAATAAAGCATATTTATAAATAAAATAAAAATAATTAATAATAAAAAAATTGAATTAAAAAATTAAATAATAAAAATAATAAATGATTAAATATAATAATATTTAAAACAATTAAAAATAAATTAATAAAATATATTTAAAGATTAATTAAAATCAATGAATAAATAATAATATAAATAATGAATTAAATGAATTATATTTATAAAATAAATGAATAATAAACAAAATGAAATAAATAATACATAATAATAATTAATAAATAAAATGAATTAAATAATGAACAAAATAAATAAAATAAAATGAATTAAATAATACATAACAATAATAATAAATAATAAATTAATAAAACTAATTTTAGAGACAAATAAAAATAAATGAATATATAGTAATAACTAATAAGAAAAATGAATTAAATAATACATAATAATAATAAATAAATAAATAATAAGCAAAATGAATTAAATAATACGTAAAAATAATAATAACTGAATAAATAATAATATAAATAATAAATGAATAAAATATATTTATAAATTAATTAAAATAAATGAATAAATAGTAATGTAAATAATAAATTAAATGAATTATATTTATAAAAAATGAATAATAAAAATAATAAATTAAATTAATTAAATAATAAACAAACTAAATGAAATAAAATAAAATAAATAATTCATAAAAATAATAATAAATAAATTAATTAATACAATAATTAATAATAAATTAATTAAATATATTTATAAAAAAATGAAAATAAATGAATAAATAATAATAAATAATAAACAAAATGAATTAAATAATATATGAAAATAATAATAAATAATAAATAAATAGTAAATAGTAAATGATAAATAATAAGTTTTTTTAAAAGCCAAAATATCATAATGCATTATTTACATGTTATCGACAGTTGAAGTTCTTATGTAATATTAGTGTGTGACTTGTGAAATTTCTGTTATCGTAATTTTTGTATAATAAAAAATGTGGCTTATATAAACCTATTTGTAGTTATATTTGATAATTGGAGTGCAATAATCATACTATAAGAAATTTTTACAAAACCAATATAACATTATTATGTAAGAAATACATAATAAAAATCAATCAAAAACACTTTAACAAATGTTTACAAATTAAATGTGTGGGTTTTAAGGTTATTACATTATATAAAGTATATATTCAATATTTTCACAGTTTACTAGAAATTTAAGACCAGACCAGTTTGCCAAACATGGTATGGTTCAAAGAAGTTTGGAACCAGACAGTTTGCCAAACATGGTCTGGTTCCAGTTTCCTCAGACCAAGACCATCAGACAAAACCGCTTACCAAACAGAATTTCAGAATATCACCCGGACCAGACCAGATCAAACCAGACCAGACCAGAGATAACCGGACCAGACCGGTTACCAAACGGGGCCTAATAGATGTTTGATTTTGACTTGGAAGTTGGAACCAAACCAACTAGGTTGTAAAGTAATTGAATTCCATCAGTAATTTTTAAATAAATCTAGTTTATCATTTAGTAATGTATAGGTGTGTGAGAGAAAAAGAGGAAGAGATAACCCTATATTCTAGTTAAAGGGTACTTTTATGGACTTTAATTATAACGCCCCACGTTTCCTTTCTTCTTTTTGGAATTCTTTTTCAAGTGTTAACGTTTTGTGACATCACTTATTCACGACATCTTGTGTAATCTTGAGACGTGTAAATTATTCACGTTTATGTTTTGGACTTAGCGAGATGACTTCGTGGTAGTTCATTTCTGGCTTCGTGGTTCTACATTTCGTTGGTGACTACGTGGGTTCATTTCGATGTTTTCTCATTGATGCTTCAACGATCGTGTTCCGTGCTCGAACATGTTACTTTAGTTATTATAGACGTTTCGGTGTAACACTTATGTGATTATGTGTTTATGTTTATTTTTGAAACTTTTGGGAGTAAGGGGTATTCTCAGTATTTCACTTATGTGTGAGTTAGTGAGGAAGTATGAGAGTGTTCCTATGTGTTCTGGAGTGTTTGGATGTGCCCCGAATTGTTTCAGAGTTTTCCGGTGTCATCATAGGGCCTCAGAGCCTTTTCTTGCAATTGCTATTTCAGGGTTACCGAGTACTTTGTGTACAACTCGGTGGAATAGTTACCGAGTACTCGACCACTATTCTACTGAGTACTCAATGTACAACTCATCAATTTTCACAGATTGCCTATATAAGGAAGTGTTGACCTAAAAACATTTCACTTATTCTTCTCTTCTTCTCCAAACCAGCCACTTTCTTTCGCATTGTACTTGGACAATCGGAGGATCTGACGATTACGATTTTCTTTTTTATACGGGGCTTAATGAGCTCATCTTGATGTTGGTTTGCCTTGGTTTTTTACACCAGTTTGCAGGTGATGTTTCGGCTAGGTATCCTATTTTTCTTGCAGGACGGCTTGTGGCATGGTTCCTGTTGCGGGAGTTTGGACATCCGTATATAGTGTTGCTCCATTCTAGTTTCCTTTGCTTGTCACCTGTATTGGGACCGTTGTTGTTGTATTTTTTGGGAGCCATTCTATTGGCACATCCGTTCCTTGTGCTTGGTATCATTACTTCATTGTAGAGATATATTATTTCGACACCTAGACGTGCCCTGTGTATCATTTGGTTTAGTTTCCACTTAATTGTGTATGAAATTATTATTAATAATAATATTCCATTCATTTTATGGTTATTGATAATCTCAGTTTGTAGCTCATTTTATGGATCACGACCCAGGATTTCTCGGATGTCCTGGTTCGGGAGTTTTAGGAATTTAGGGGTGTGATAGTTTGGTATCAGTGCACTAGGTTTCACTATCTTAGGGATGAAGGGTGAGGGTCGGTGGTACGTTCGACGTTCGATGTTATCTATGATTTCGATATGTATTTTCTCTATGTGCTTCCGGGCTTCTGTGTTTTCATTGTGTGGCGTTGAGGACGTGTCTAGCTAGATATATCCCATTGTGATTTAATCCCAACGGAGTAGGAGCACTCCTCAGTCACTTTTATTTTCGTACTTGTATCATGGGTGCAACTACTGAGAATTGTGAGTAGATCATTCGGTTTGATCAACCGTATGTGTCTTGCGGACTAAGGTACTCCCTGATTTCGAGGACGAAATCTCCTAAGGTGGGAAGGTTGTAATGCCCTGTATTTCCTTTCTCCTTTCTGGAATTTTTTTCCAAGTGTTAACATTTTGTGACGTCACTTATTCATGACGTCTTGTGTAATCTTGAGACGTGTATATTTTTTGCGTTTATGTTTTGGACTTAGAGAGAGAACTTTGTGGTAGTTCATTTATGGCTTTGTGGATTTGCGTTCGTTGGCGACTACGTGGGTTCATTTCGATGTTTTCTCATTGATGCTTTAGCGATCGTGTTCCGTGCTCAAACGTGTTACTTTAGTTATTGTAAATGTTTCGGTGTAACACTTATGTGATTATGTGTTTACATTTATTTTTGGAACTTTTGGGAGTGAGGGGTATTCCTGGTATTTCACTTGTGTGTGAGTTGGTGAGGAGGTATGAGAGTGTTCCTATGTGTTCTGGAATGTTTGGATGTGCCCCGGATTGTTTTGAAGTTTTCCAGTGTCATCTTGGGGCCTCAGAGCCTTTTATTGTAGTTGTTGTTTTAGGGCTACTGAGTACTCAGTGTACAACTCGGTGGAATAGTTACTGAGTACTTGACCACTATTCTACCGAGTACTCGATGTACAACTCGACAATTTTCACATATTTCCTATATAAGGAAGTGTTGACCTAAAAACATTTCACTTCTTCTTCTCTTCTTCTCCAAACCAGCCACTCTCTATCCCACTTGGTTTTCTCTCGTTATTTGCCATATTTCATCTATTTGGGCTTTGATTTTTGTGATGGCTTCAACATGGAAGTTGGTCATGGTATTCTTGGCTTCGATTTGAGCCGTGGATTGGTAAGTGGTTTTCTATCTTTGTGAGTTTTATTCTCAAACCCTAGTTTTGGGTTTTCTTGTCAAACCATATATTGATTCTTGTTTTCATTATGGTTTGAGTCTTGATTTATTCTTAGGAGGCTATGGCGAAAATTTTCACCGATTGGTTTATTCGGTTTCGGTTTAGGGTGAAAGCTAGGGTTTTATAGGCCTTGTTTGGTGGTTGGCTTATTCTTCATGTGAGGTAGGGGAAAACATCTATATCTCTCATTCTTTGATTCGTGAGTGTGCGATTTCGTTTTAGGGCTTTCGAACCCTAGATATATTTTTGCTAACTGTATACTTAAAAAATATGATTTTAGGGTTTGTATGTGTTCATGTGCTATAATTCATGTTTATGTCATCCTTGAAATAGATATATGATTTATGCTAGATGGATTATGAGTTGTTGACTTTGAGATGAAATTATGCTTGTATGCCTATATATATACGTATACGGTATTGAGGTGTTTATGTATAAGAGTAAGTATACATATAGGATTTTAAGTATTAGTAGTGTAGCCTTGATAGCGTGTGTAGGCTAGCTACTTTGTTGATGGAGTTGGGATGTGGAACTTAGAGCGTTATTCTAGTTTCCCCATTCTTGTGAATTTTGAGGTTTCTATTTTGAACATTAAACTTATGCATGAAAATGAGTTAATGTGTATAATTGATTTAATTGAGATAAAAGCATGTTAAATGAATGAAAATGTTATCTTTGTGAATTAAATGATAATTTGATGACTTGGAGCATTATTTGTGCATAAAAATATATCATTGTGATTTAAATGCTTTAATTAAGATAAAAGCATGTTAAGTGAATGAAATTATTATCCTTGTGTATTAAAGGACAACTTGATGATTTGGGATCATGAATGGTGCATGAGAAAACATCTTTATTGATTATTGCTTTAAATGAGATTTAAAAAACATGTTGAATGATGAAAAACATTCGTGTTGACATTTTGGAAATGTTGTACATAAATATGATGTGATACATATTTGTGTTGGTATATGATGCATTAAGATATAGTGCATATATTGTTCACCTTTTGTATTGAGAACTCAATTGATGTTGGGCTATGCTCGGTCATGTAACCATGGGTGAGTAGTCTTGTGTCGGATCGTCGCAATAACTGGCCAGGAGGTGTCCCCCACTTACGGAACTAAAAATCCAAAAATTGTTGATATAAGGTGGGTCGTCCCATTCTTAAAGTCGCGGGTCGTCTTGTGTATTTGATCTCCGGATCCTAAGTCGCGGGTTATCTCATGCAATTAATATTCCTTGTTGAAAGTGAAAGAGAGAAAAATTACTTGGGAATAATCGGTGCGCACTCTATATTCCTTCGCGAGCTTGGAGTGAATGGTAAAGATTAGGGATCCTTTGACACTTAGAGTAGGGTGTGTGGTTATGTGCGTACCACGGGTGGTGTTGAGTCATATTGCATTTGTGTAACATTTATGTGATTCCATTTTACATGTATATCATGATATTATTCAATGTGATTGAGGAACATGTTTAATGTAAATTTTGAGATATAATTCATATGTTATTAAAATTCTCAAGTGAAATTGGATAATGTGAGAATATGATTTGCATGCCATATTTTAAAGTATAATATGAGATGAATATTTATACTTGTTGATATGTACTTATATACCCGTAGGTGGTGTTATGAGTTGGTTTAATGGCTTTCTTGTGATAAGTAAAGTCGGTAGTGGATTATAGGGTCGATTGTGCAATGAGACCTTAGAGAAAGAGGGTTATAGCTTTGTGACCTTAGTTGATAGTGTGGTATTGATCACTTGAGGTTCTTGCACATTTGAGGGGTGTGCCATCCTTTATGATTTTGGTGATCTTGGTTGGTTATGTATCAATAGCCAATTGGTATTTCTTTTGCACTTGAGGTTTGGAGTTTAACTTGGTGAGATAATGATTGATCATAGTCATTAGTGTGGTAACAGTTTCTTGATTCCATTCGTAATCTAAGAGAGAAGATATTTCATGGGAAACGATGTTTGAATGGATTGGAGGTGGTTTTAATTGAACCTAGTTAGTTTCCGAGTATTGGCTACTAGGTCTTCATTTTCATAATCCTAAGAATAAGAGTGTTCTTGAGGTTGTCAACTTAACCACCTAGGGTGGTTGAGATGAGTTGTTGAGAGTGGATTGAGTTCACGGTTGGGAATAGAGTTGTGGATTGTTCTTTCCCGGTTTTGTTGATGTGTTCTCATTTTTGTACTTATTTCTTCATTCTTCGTTCTTCTTGGTTCATGTCAGATGTTGAGTCAATCTGCATGGTGTTATAGGTGTTTCGGTGGGCTCGGGGTTAGCTCAGGGTCATTTGACGTCGTTTCGGGGCTTTTCGAGTTCATTCAGTGACTTTTTATTCTGGGGCCACCGAGTACTCGGTGATGATTCTCATTTTTCGCCTGAGAGTTTTGGGCATTTCTAAGGCTACCGAGTACTCGGTGTACAACTCGGTGGAAGAGCCACTGAGTACTCAAAGTTTCCACCACCGAGTACTCGATGTACAACTCAGTGACACCTGTTTATGTACTTTTTGCAGCTTCTTTTTGTTCTCTCCCTTGTGTTTAACAACTTATCCTACTAGGCTTGAGGCATTGGTTAGTGGTCTTTAGGGATGAGTTTTATTAAGTTGAAGGATCATCTTAAATCCATCTTTCTTGAGTGTTGGTCGCGGCGTGATGTCGAACCACTCCTCTGTATCATCATTTGATCCGTGGGGTTGGAAATGGACGTTGGGTTCCGTGGTTCCAGCATGTCACTTTTCCTTATTCGTCCTCGAGGCATCATATAAATCCTTGAGTTGTAGTTGTTCGGTTGATTTGAGAGTGTTTTCTCTCGGTATGCATGTCTCATACATTCTTTCATTTTGAGTCTCTGTTATGAGGTGTGTATCTTAGTGTACATACACAATGGTGTTTTTGTCATCATGGGAGGATGTCCTTTATTATTGACGTGATGTTCCGTTTATTCATGTGTTTAGCATTGGAATTGCCTTTCCTTTCTTGGTTTTGTGGTCTTGTGCGGCCATTATTGAGGGTGGTGTTCCCGTACCCTTTGTGGTTGAGTAGTTAGTTTTCCTTGTTCATAGTGAGAGCGTTAGTGATGGAATTGATCCCCTTGTGAATGGTATCATGAGATTGATGTTGTGGCATCAATAGTGATATTGAGGTGAGTGTGGTTTGCCTTTATGCAAAGATTGAGGCGTCGTATGTGTATTGTGTATATATGCATTGACGATGATTATGTGGGTACGTAAGGACTTGAGAGTTTTCTTAGTACTTGTTATGGATGTTCTTTCTTATGGACATCGTGGTGATCTTAGTTCATATGGATCCTATGGTTATTGTTGTGGCCCTAGAGTGTTTGGTTATGTTATGCTAGGGTATTTTGTACTTAGTGTCCGTTTATGTGAGTAGTATAGACTACTAGTGTTGGATTGGTGGGTACTAGTCATAGCGTTCTCTCGTGAGGTTAGGACAACGTGACTTGTACTTATTTGTTGTATCTATGTATATATATATACGTATAGATATATATAGGTGTGCGTTTGCCATATGATGTGATATTATGGATTCGTTATGTGCTAATTGCCATTAATGATGCATGGTTGGGGACTAGAGGGATAGTTTTCAGGGGTCTCTTATTGACATGAGTGCCATGTGGGACGATTGACTGACCTAGGGTAGATGCATGTACACTGGTTAGTTAACACTAGACTTGGATGGTCGGAGGATGTGACGATTACGATTTCATTTTTCCTACTGGGCTTGATGAGCTCACCCCGGCGTTGGTTTACCCAGGTGGTTTACACCAGTTTACACGTGATGTTTTGGCTAGGTATCCGATTTTTCTTACAGGACGACTGATATGTGTCAAATATTAGAAATTTTAAGCCCCTATCTTACTGTTGTTATGTATTTTCATTTTATTATTTGGTATTTTTATTACATTTGTGTGTTTAAGCATGTTCCAGGAGCTTAATGAAGAAATAGAGCTAACTTTGGTGAATTAACCTAGTACAAGTGTGTTTCTATCCAAGATGAGAGTCAAAGAGGTTTCTGAGAAAAAAAGGGCTCCCGGAAGCAAAAACGGTATTTTCTGAAGCCGTCACCTAAAGCAAAAGGTGTCGTGGAGTGAAGACGGTCATTTTGGTACCATTGCGGAGAAAAGTGATTTTCATGAAGAATTTACACTTAAGCCTACGCTTTCAGTTTCAAAAAGTGGCCAGAAAATATATTTTTACACTTGAACCTACGCTTCAAAAAACACATTGGCACCGTTGTCGGGGGTTTTGCTATGCTTTCCCTACGCTTCAAAAACTTGATGTGACGTCATATGTGCAAAAATATGTGATTAAAAATAACACCTTAACGACTATAGGTAAACCCTATGCAAGAGCACATATCAATTGTAGAATAGCAAATGGCTTGAGTTAGGGATATCGATTCCACAGAGACTAAGATTATTCACTTTAGAAATTCAAAAATACTGAATTATATTTTCTGAAAATAGATTGTTTGGGCAGTTCAAAGACCAAATTATCTATTTTAACTAACAATTATCTAGAAAGCAAAGTAAATTGGGAGTGATTCAGATGGGAGAAAAAAGTAGGGTTTTCATCACTCCACCACTAACCGCATAATATAGTTCTATCAATGTAAAAATTGCAAGAGGACGATCCATAATTGTCAATCAGGTCGTATCACAAATAGCTAAATACGACCCCAAAAAGGAGTACCATCAACCGGATTGCGACAACCCATCTAATGACTGACCTAACTAGTACACGCCAATTATATTACTCTAATCTACTCCTAATGCATGAAAATAAACTAAAGCATGTTTATATTAAATCGCCAAGGCACGACCTATGTCAACCTAGGATTTCAAGTTTCATTACCACCATTGTGTAGAAAACCATAATTAAGTCTTCAAGTTCCAACCCATAGTGAATAATCATAATTGTGCAAAATAATATATTCATTCCATCTAAGACAAGAATTTAGAACAAACATATAATTTTATATTGCAAATCAATAAGGTTTCTTACCTACTACAATCATCACAGAATGGTCAACAGTTTCCCCTCTTTACAATTGAAAACAATTAAAGAACTATATTATTTTGCTAGAGTTTTGCTAGAAAACCCTAGATACCGAATTAGTTGCTCATGGTAGAAGGAGACTACATTGTTGATGTAGAATCGCCCTCCATGGTCGTATTCTCCAGATTTTTAAGTCTTGAATGGCTCCTCCTTGGAATGATAGATGAATCTCCAGAAAATATTTTGAAAACTTATTTGTAGAGAAGTCCCTTAGATCTGTAGCAAAGCTTCGTATTTATAGGCAAATGTGAGGGAAACCCTAAATTGGAGAATAAGATTACCCTTTTTCGTAATTTCACACCCAACCAAGAAAAACCATAATATTTGATGTATAATATGAGTATATTACATGTATAGAGGTGTTGGGGTCGAACTTAAAGTCATCCGGGTCAAAACGGATCAATTCGTGTAAAAATAGGATTTTGGCCCGAATTTGAAATTTTCAGTTTTTTCTGCAGCATACCTCTCATGCTTTTGATCATATCTATAGCTACACACATTGGATAGAGTTATATAATATATCGTTGGAAAGCTGACTTTAAGATCTTGATGAATGGCCTAAGAATCATCCCATTTGGACCCTTTTAAACCAATATATGAGCTCCTGAAGTTGGCTAAAAATTTGTGCTAAAAACACTGTTCACTACGCTTGAAGCGTAGGTTCAAGCATAAAAAAGTGTTTTCTGGCCAATTTTTCAAACTGAAAGTGTAGGCTTAAGCGTAGATTCTTCATGAAAATCACTTTTCTCCACAATTGTGCTAAAATGACCGTCTTGACTCTACGAGACTTTTTGCTTTAAGTGACGGCTTCGGAAAATGCCGTTTTTTTCCTCCAGGAGTCATTTTTGTCTCGGAAACACCTTTTTGACTCTCTTCTTGGATAGAAATGAATGTATACTTGGTTAATTTACCGAAGTTAGCTCTATTTTTTCATTAAGCTCCTGAAACATGCTTAAACACACAAACACAATAAAAATATCAAATAATGGAATGAAAAGACATAACAACAGGAAGATAGGGGCTTAAAATGTCTAATATTTGACACCTATCACACCCCTAAACTTACATATTTCTAGTCCCATAGCAATAAACTCAGGGAACTTTCTTGTGATGATTTCTTTTCTATCTATTCAAACCAATCTAACATAATCCCTTACTTTCGTGAGGGTCAATGATTACACTTAGCACGTATAATAAGCCTTTTAAACCCCTAGGTTACCCCTAGTGGATGAGTGAGGTCTCGTGATGGTTTCCAGGGATGGTACCTACAAACATCTCGATTCTCTGTAATCACGCAGTCATGAGTTCACACACAAGTTCAATTAAGTCATGATATAATGTAAAATATAACATGGATGCAAATACTCCCGCTCACTACCGAGCAACAATTATATCAAGCTTCGTGTCATGAATGGTTCCCACTAAAGTGAATGATTTTGCTACTTTCTACTCTAAATCCAGACAACCTTTCATGATTTTGTGAACACTCGACTATGATATTTCAGTTTCTCTTCTCCTACTTCATTGATCAAACTGTGCCATTTTTTTTAATAAAAACATACATTCTGCATTTTATTTTTTGAAATAAATTTTCAACTTTCTCTCCATTCCATCTATATCAACTCCCCATATCCCCTTTTATTGTGGTAAAATTATTTTTTCAACTACATAGTCAAAGATCAACCTATTTCCCATAGTGAATGTGTGCTTGTGCTTATATGTCAATGTCGTCTTTCTTAATTTCAATTTCATTCATTCACTCACCCATGTAAAACCACATCACTTCACTAACTCGATCTAATCATTACTCTCATGAGTGGGAATATTACATCACATACTATTCATACATCATAAAAAGGATTTTCTTTCCGGGTGCAATTAATATTCGGTTCATCCTCTCCGGATGAAATATCTCTTCAAATTACAACCTACACTTCAGAAATAATTTCGGTGTGGTTCAGCTTCTATTCCGATTCGTAGCTCTTTCATTCGAGCTCTTCATATCCATATATGGTTCTGTACCTTCTATGAATTCCTCCAAGTCAGAATAATCTTCATTAGCATTATCCATACTAA
Source organism: Cornus suecica (assembly GCA_963922005.1). NCBI lineage: Eukaryota > Viridiplantae > Streptophyta > Magnoliopsida > Cornales > Cornaceae > Cornus > Cornus suecica. Next base: position 35,025,259 of record OY998243.1, on the reverse strand, counting down.
CCCCCTCAAGATAGACAGAATAGAAGAAGAATATTTAACTCTAATGCTCAACCCTTGAGAATTGTCAATTGTTAATTATGTCTACTTTATGGATGATATAGAATCAAAGAAGAAAAAGGATTTAAAACCCTTGGCTGACTAGGAAAGTGGAAGAAATAACTAATCCAACTCCAACTTGTATTTGCATTCCTTTTCCTTGTCAGACTTAAATGCACCCCCAAACTTAAATGCACAAATGTCCACATAGTGCGATAAAACATCTTGAAAGAAGTCAAACTATCCACACATGTAAAATAAGCGTAAAAATCCGGGGATATATTCAATCTCAATACGATTGATCATAAAACTTATATTTCATAAACTAAGAAAATAACAAAAATATTTAGAAAATAATCGTCCAAGCAGTTACATAAAGCCCTATACAAAACTATCCGCTCGATAATTATCTCTAATGTAAAAAAAATAAAATAAAACAAAAACCTTACTAAAACTAAACTAAGCCTCATGATCAGAGGTCGGTGGTGTAGCCGCCTCTGATCTCTCCAACGACACATTGTCTTACACTGTCAAGCATGTCTCTCCTCAGCCAATGTCTGCTCTAACCCCTGCATCCGTACAATCAGAGCATCAAATTGTGCCAAGATAGAGTAATAGTAACACCCGCAGGAGCTTCTGGCAACACAACCTCATCCTTAGCAGCTGGCATCTGTGGCATCTCAGCCTCATCAGCAGCCTCAACACCCTCAGCCATACTTGCATCAACCTTCCCAACATCATCAACCTGCTCATAGGCCTGTGCCTCTCGGGCTGGTAATATGCCGAACCCCTGTCTTTGCCTCATAATAGCATTACCATATAACTAGGTGCAAACACCAGTCCACATCCCTCGGGGTACCTTCTCTGAATCTGTTCCGCTCACCCGTATCATATCAATCCCGACATCTAGCATAATCTTCATCACTAAGCATGGGAATCAAATGAGAAATAGACGCTGACCAACCTTGGTCTCCTTGCTTAGAAGAATATAATGTATATATAGGCCCTCCCACAAAATCCATGGGATAGAAATCCACCGCCCGAACTCTAAAGCATAGTGGAGGGCCAAAAATGGCGCATAACACGTGATGGTATGGCTGTGCAGCAGAATATGGGATAGGACTATCACATCCCAAAACCAAAGCATCGGGTGATAGTTCACCTTCTTCGTGCAGTTCCGATGTGAATCAGCCCACTGCCCCACAGTCTAAAGTGCCACAATCTCAGAAATAGATGGGAGTATCTCAAGCATAGGTGGGAACACAACAGCTAACTCGGGTGACACTCGTCCGGAATACCCCATACATCAGCAATAGTTTGGGGTGTAATCTCAATCTCGGTACCTCGGACCACTGTTCGTAGTCTCAGCCCCCTGCTCAAATGGCGTATATGTAACTAGAACTCCCGGATCATATCCTCGCAAATATGAGGAGTAGCCGAGGCAAGAATAGGTAATAACCATCGGGCCCTCAATTGCCCTATCGTTCAGGCGGTGACAGGCTGTAATCCCTCAAATATCTGTAATACGTATGTACGCTCCTGCTAATACCCCTTCTGGATCGCTCGGTCTAGTAAATCCTCTACCGATGCTGTCCGGGACACAGGTAAAAATGTAGTCAAAACTCCGGGGTCACCCTCCACAGGTGGCTTCGGTCCCATCTTATCTACTCGATCATCGCCCTAAGCAGCATCCTCTTCCTCCTCAACATCATCCCCTACCTCACACTATCACTCTCAATATCCTCCTCCATCTCCTCAGCTTGCGGCTCAGGCACAAGTGGTGGTGATGGTGCTTGTGGAGAAACTGGATCAACAATGAGGCGACCATGTGGCAAAAGGATGTCGCGTCCCTGTGTGGAACTCTCTTGCACCTCTGCCTCAACAAACGAGGAAGACGAGGATGCTGAGTCGACATATATTGGTCTCCTGGCATGTATACTCTGATGGCGAATCAGGGACAGTGCAGGAGATGATGATGTCGATCTTTATCACACTGGTGGATTAGCCGCAACTCAAGCCTGAGCCACTCGTCTCGCTGACAACTTGGTTCGTGCCATGCCTACAATAGGGAATTTTTGAAAAGTAAGTGATAATGAAGGTCACCGAATTAAGCTCAAACTATATCTAAATATATCCAATATGATGATTAAACAAGCCGTTGTCCCAAAATAAAAATTCGATATTTAATCTGCTTTCGAAGTAAAAAAACTTAACGTTCAAAAAACGGATCAAAACACGATTTTGATTGGACTCGTTCATCAATACTAGTTTAGAATAGTTAAATAAGTCATATGAAATTAAAATAATGGAACAAAACTTACCGAATGATGATGGCCTTACAACTCGTTTTTACAGACTCGATCTTAAATACTGAAATAACTAAATTACCGTCTACAAATAAAAACTAAGCTAAAAATCTACTCTTCTTCACCTAGTACCAATTCTTAAGGTCATTGGTATGACGTTGCTACTTCTCAATACTCCGGATCAAGCTTATCCATCTCGGGTGGTGGTTCAGTTAAATCGATCGTTTCTACCACACACTCAGCTGGTTGCACCTCTATATAATGCTTCAATCCTTGTCCATTCACGACAAACTTATTTCCAATGTCAGGATCATCGAGCTCCACGGCTCCAAGCGGGAAAACCTTTATAATCTTGTATGGCCCATCCCATCTCGATTAGAGCTTGCTAGGAAACAACTTGTCTTGAATTAAACAACCATACTTTTTGGTTGGCCTCAAAAACTTTCTTTCTAATATGTTTATCATGAAATGTTTTTGCTCGGGCCTTATAAATCCGAGAGTTTTCATATGCATTATTTCTCAACTCCTCAAGCTCTTGAAGTTGGAGTTTCCGCTGCGCACAGACTTTCTTTATATCGAAATTCAGTCTTCGAATAGTCCAATATGCTCGGTGTTCCAGCTCTCTAGGGAGATGACACACTTTACCATACACAAGATGGAATGGCAACATACCAATTGGTGTCTTAAACGCAGTCATGTACACCCAAAGTGCATCATTTAGCCTTCGAGGCCAATCATTTAAATCCAGACGCATAGTCTTTTTCAAAATATTTTTAATCTCCCTATTAGAAAAATCCACTTGTGCTTGTGATTGGGGGTGATATGGCGTACCAATTCTATGAGTGACACCGTAGTTCTTACACAAAATAGGAAGAAATTGGTTGTCAAAATGGCTTATACCATCACTGATAAAAACTCTTGGCATACCAAATCGTGAGAAAATGTTCGACTTTACAAATTCTTCCACCACGTCATGGTCAACACATTTGGTGGCTATAGCTTCTACCCATTTTGAAACATAATCAACCCCCATAAGTATATACTCCTTCTTATCTGCTTTCGGAAATGGTCCCATAAAATCAATACCCCACACATCAAATAATTCTACAATTAGAATCGGGGTTAAAGGCATCATGTCTCGTCGAGATATGGATCCAAGGTTTTGACATCGCAGACATACCTTGCAAAACTCGAAAGCATCTTTGAATATGGAAGGCGAGTAAAATCCACTCTGCAGCACCTTATGAGCTGTCTTCTAAGCTCCGAAATGCCCTACAAACCCTAACGTGCGACAAAATATGAGTGTGCTTTGCACCTCACTCTCGGGGATGCATTTTTTGATAATTAGATTAGAGCAATACTTGTACAAACGCGGATTATCCCAAATATAAAATTTTACTTGGCTGAAGAATTGGCCTTTCTCATTCTTAGACTATCCTTTCGGGATTCGATCTGTGGCTTTATAATTGACAATGTCAGCATACCACGGTATTTGTTCCACCATAGCCACATTGAACAAATGTTCATCCGGGAAAGAATCCTTAAGAGGAGTAATTTCCTTTATGGATTCGACAATAATCCTTGACAAATAATCCGCAACAACATTCTCTGACCCTTTTTATCTTTGATTTCTAGGTCGAATTCTTGTAGTAGCAATATCCTCCAAATCAGTCGAAGCTTAGGGTCTTTCTTAGTCAGCAAAAGCCTCAGAGCAGCATGATCCGAATAAATAATGACCTTGGTGCTCAATAGATATGATCGGAATTTATCCAAAGTGAAGACAACTGCCAACAACTCTTTCTCAATAGTTGTGTAGTTCATCTGAGCTTCATTCAAAGTCCTACTAGCATAATAAATAACATACGACAACTTATCTTTTCTCTGGCCCAACACAGCTCCGATGACATAGTCAGAAGCATCACATGTGAGCTCAAATGGTATAGACCAATCTGGCGGATGGATAATCGGGGCAAATGAAAGTTGTGTACACAATTCCTCAAAGGCATGAAGGCACTCTTTGTCAAAGACAAAAGTAGCATCCTTAGCTAATAAGTTACATAACGGCTGGGCAATTTTGAAGAAATCTTTGATAAACCTTCGGTAAAACCCGGCGTGGCCCAGAAAAGAGCGTATCTACAAAACATATGTGGGAGGAGGCAGTTTTGAAATTAATTCAAATTTTCCTTTATCTAACTCTATCCCTCGCTTAGATACAATATGGTTTATTACTATCCCCTCTTGAACGATAAAATGGCTATTTTCCCAACTTTGGATCAGATTCGTCTCATTGCATCTGTTAAGTACCCGTTCTAGATGTTTTAAACAGTCTTCAAAGGTTTTCCCAAAAACTGAGAAGTCATCCATGAACACTTCAAGAAATTTCTCTAGCATGTCAGAGAAAATAGACACCATACACCATTGGAATATTGCTGGCGCATTACATAAACTAAATGATATCCGTTTATAAGCAAACATTCTATATGGATAAGTAAACGTGGTTTTCTCCTGATCAACAAGATCAATCACCACCCGATTGTAGCCAGAATATCCATCCAGAAAGAAGTAGTAGCTCTGCCCGGCTAACCTCTCCAGGATTTGAACAATAAATGGTAACGAAAAATGATCCTTCCTGGTGTTCAGATTGAGCTTTCTGTAATCAATACACACATGCCACCCTGTGGTCATGCGTTGTGGAATTATCTCATCTTTTGAGTTTGGCACCACTGTGATGCCCGACTTCTTCGGCACCACCTGATTTAGACTTACCCATGTGATATCAGAAATAGGGTAAATGATACCTGCATCTAGCAATTTCACTACTTCTTTCATCACCAACTCTTTCATATTTGGATTTAGCCTTCTTTGCATTTTCGTTGATCGCTTTGCATCATCCTCAACATGTATGTGATGCATGCAAATTGAGGGGTCTATGCCTTTTAAATCAACAACGCTCTATCCTATTGCCTCTTTGTTCTCACTCAGAACCGCGATTAGACTTTATTCCTATTTTTCTGTCAATTTTTAAGATATAATCATAGGAAGAGTCTTACCAAGTCCTAAGTTTTTCAGGCAGTTCCTTGAGTTTCAAGGTAGGAGGTGTAGTTAAGGAGTGAATTGGTGGAATATTTGAATCTATCGGGAGGGGTTCAACTTGCTCCTGCCATTGTTGAGTATATAAAACAATTTCCATCGCATCTAGCTATTCATTTTACTGCCTTCAGTATGTCTCCCAATCAGCAACTTTCTCATCTGGCCATTCTCTAGTCATAAATGACTCTAGTTCATCCTTTTCTAGGATTTGATTTGAAAAATTTGCTATAATATCATCCAGTTCATCACACTCATTAATTTGAAAACATTCCTCTGATTCAGGAAATTGGTGGCTTCCTTCGAACACATTCATCCTGACCTTCATATTTCCAAAGGTCAGATCCATGGCTTCAGTTCTGTAATTGATGCATGCATTTGCCATTGCTAAGAATGGTCTTCCCATTATTACTGGAATGTTCTTCTTTGAGTCAGGGACAGGTTCTGTATCCAGGACTACAAAATCAACCAAAAAAATAAAACTTTCCCGCTTGAACAATGACATCTACAAGCACTCCTCTTGCCTGTTTGATTGATCGATCAACAAATTGAAGTACGACCTCAGTGGGGCTGAGCTTACCTAACCCTAGCTGTTAGTAGACTGAATAAGGAAACAAGTTAATACTCGCACCTAGATCAAGAAGAGCTCTACCAATTTCCTGGTCACTGATGACACATGGAATAGTGGGAGCACCAGGATGTTTCCTCCTAAGTGGTGTATCAGTTAAAAGCAATGAACTCACTTGCTGAGTGAAAATTATTTTTGTTGGATTCTTTGCCCTGCTCTATCACTTCTGGGTGCAAAGATCCTTGAAAAACTTAGCGTAATGCGGTATTTGCACGATTACATCTAAGAGAGGTAAATTGATCTTGATTTGTTGAAATGTTTCCAACATATCAGATTCTTTCAACTTTTCGTACTTTGCCGACTCTCTAAGACGTTGTGGAAATGGCGTTGCCTCCTCGTAACTTGCCATGTCTGGCTCTTCATGTAATGTCTGATCGACATTATCTCCTACTGATAGTTGGTCTTTTTGCACTCTTTCAGCCTCTTTCCTTGGAGCTACTTTCATCTACTCTTCTTTAGCTTCCTTCCTCTACTCTTGTTCTGCCTCCTTTCTTCCTTGCAACCTCTCTTCATGCTCCGTCTCAACTCGACTCTCCAGTTCCCTTCCACTTCTCAGAGTCATAATTGCTTGAACTATTTCATTAGGTTCATTGAGATATGACCCGACCTCTAGTGTTTGTTATAGCCTTGGGTTAGGGACCGGCTGACTAGGTAATCTCCCTATCTCTTTCATATTCTTCTCATTAGCCATTTGGCCCATCTGCATATTTAGTTGTGCCAATCATTGGGTATGAATACCTAGCATGTTATGAATATCCAGTATAACTTGTTCTAACCTATTAGAATGGAAACGGGTGGAGGAGTTTGGCTTTTTGGAGGCTGGGTTTGGGAATTATATGGCTGCACATCTTGATTGTTATTGAATGGCTAAAGATCTTGAGAATTATTGAATGGCTGAAGAGCTTGAGAATTATTGAATGACTGAAGAGCTTGGGAATTATTGGATGTTCTGGGTTGGTAATTGGACTGAGAATTTCTAGCCATGATTGTTGGTCGTGAGTCGAATGATTGTTGACTCTATTAGAACATTGGTTGTTGGTTATATGATTGTTGTCTCTTAGTGAACCTTGGTTGTGGGTTATATGATTGTTGTCTTTCTGTGAATCTTGGTTGTTGATTGGATGATTTTCCTTGTTGGAACTTTGGTGGTGGATTCTCTACATTGGAAGATTTGTAAGACAGGAGTGGGTGATTTCTGGTATTAGAGGTGTATGAATTGGTAAAAGGAGCATTATTGGAATAGTTCCACGATGCGTTGGCATCAGCGACCAGTATCTCCTAACACTCATGTTGGGAACACTCAGCTTCGACTTCAAACATCTCTCTAGGAGGGGAATGACTTCACTGCATAAAATTTTCAATTGTTTCTAATTTCTCTCCAAACAATGTCATGGTATCTCTCACATCATCATACTCTACAACATACAATTTATCATATCTTCTATCATGTTGTCCACCTCTAGACCTCAACTCAAATTGATATTGAATTATGTTTTCACTGATATTATTAAATATGTCCAAAAGTTCTTTAGATGGCTTTAAAATAAATTGACCTTGTGTGCCCACATCTATCAAAGTCTTATGCGCCTCTCCAAGTCCAATGTATAAATTTTTAGCAATATCTTGTTCAGAAAACCTATAGTGGGGACACTTATACAAAATTTCATTATATATTTCACATGCATCATGAAAATGCTCACCAGGTAACTGCCTAAAGCTTTTGATTGCATCTTGTGCTTCTGAGGTCTTTCCTATGGGCTAATGCTTTTCTATGAATTCTCTCTTAAAGGCTTCCCAATCAATTTTTATTTCTTTTTCTAATTTGATGTACCATCTTTTAGCCCTCTCTTTCAATGACCAAGGGAATAATATCACTCGCAAGTCATTTTTGGGCAAATTGTCAAACCTAATAGTAAAGGCTACCTCTAGGAAATCATTGATGTGCTGGTATGGGTCATCTATTCTAATGCCTGAAAATTTTGGAAGCATATTGATCATGCTTGTCTTAATCTCAAAGTGCTTCGCTCCTTCTTCCTCTGGAAAATCAGCTTAGGAGTCATACGTATCGGGCGTGTAATTTCCTTTCAGTGATGTCTCTGGTGCCCTTTGTTAGTATGCTCTTTGGTCAGCCATTGCTTCTTCTTGCTGACAATGATGCTCTTCAATAGATCATGTAAATGATGAAGAGTCATTTCAATCTCAGGATCGTACTCGACTAACGCAGTGCTTAAATTAGAACAGGTCGGTCTATCGGTCATACGCTACCCAAACAACTATTTTTTTTTTTTTTGTTTTTTGAATTTTTTTTTGTGAAATAAAAATTAACTTAATTAACTACTTCTAAATTACAAAAAATAAAGCAAGAATTAATATGCGAAAATCTAGGTAACTAAAACTCACAAAAGTTTCAGACGCAACTTTAGAAGCTCCGCTTTTCCCTTTTATGCTGTTCAGAATACTTGTCAATCACATAGAAATTTAACTTTAGATACAGCTATAATAATGCAATGCAATTAAACTACTAAAGCTATTGAACAATGCTCAGTCCCCGGCAACGGCGCGAAAAACTTAATTAGACGACATGTGTATAAAAATATGTGATTGAAAACAACACTTTAACGACTCTAGGTTTTACCCTATGCAAGTGCACGTATTAATTATAGAATAACAAACGGCTTGAGTAAGAGATATCGATCCCACAGAGACTAAGATTGTTCACTTTAGCAATTCAAAAACACTGAATTATATTTTCTGAAAATTGTTGGTTTGGGTGGTCAAAGACCAAATTATCTATTTTAACTAATATTATCTAAAAAGAAAATTAAATTGGTTGTGATTTAAATGAGAGAGAAAACTAGGGTTTTCATCACTCCACCACTAACCGCATAACATAGTTCCTCACGACATCAATTGTACGAGAGCAATCCATAACTGTGAATCAGGTCGTACCGCTAATAGCTAAAAACGACCCCGAAAAGGAGTACCATCAATCGGATCACGATAACCAGTCCCATGACTGACCTAACTGGTACATGCCAATTATGTTACTCTAATATACTCCTAATGCATGAAAATAAACTAAAATATTTCTATATTAAATAGCCAAGGCACGACCTGTGTCAACTTAGGGTTTTAATTTTCATTACCACAATTGTGTAGAAAACTATAATTAAGCATCCGAGTTCCTGCTTATATTGAATAATCATAGTTGTGCAAAATAATATATTCATTCCATCTAAGATAATAATTTAGAAAAAACATATAATTTTATATTGAAAATCAGTACAGTATCTTAACTACTATAATCATCACGGTATGGTCAACAGTTTCCCCTCTTTACAATTAAAAATAATGAAAGAACTATATTACTTGGCTAGGGTTTTACTAGAAAACTCTAGATACTGAGTTAGTTAGCCATGGAAGACGGTGACTGGATCGTTGATGTAGAAACGTTCTCCATAGTGTTCTTCTCCAGATCTCTAGGTTTGAATATGGCTCTGAACAGCAGCAAGTCTGAATGAATGAATCTTTTTGAATAAATGTCTCACCAAAACCAACTTTCAATAATGAATCTCAGAATCAGAACTCTCCTCTTTGATATATGATCGTGTATATATAGACAATGGTATAAAGAGACCATTTTCAGTCTTTTCACTCTAAAACTCATGCAAACCCTAACTTCTAATATATATAAGTGTATATATATGTATAAAAAGGTCTGGAGTCGCAGACACGTCTTCCAATTGAGTCGGGGGTAAAACAGGAAAAATTAATGAAACATCACCAAAAGTTGTTGCACTTACGCTTCAAGCATAGATGTCCTATACTTCAAGTGTAGCAGGCCTACGCTTCAAGAGTAGGTCCCAAGGATACCTCCAAGCGTAGAAATGTAATTTCCAGCCACTTTTTGAAACTGAAAGTGTAGGCAAAAGCATAGGTATTTTGTGAAAAATCACTTTTCTTCGTGAATTCACCAAAATGACCGTCTTGAACCCATGATACTTTTTGCTGAAGATGACGACTTCTGGAAATGCCATTTTTGCCCTCCGGGACCCATTTTTGTCTCGGACTGCCTCTTTGACTCTCCTCTTGGATAAAAAGAACATATTCTTCAGTTAATTCACCGAAGTTAGCTCCATTTCTTCATTAAGCTCTTGAAACATGCCTTAACACGCAAACGCAATAAAAATACCAAATAATGGAATGAAAGGATGTAACAATAATGAGTTAAGGGGTCAAAATGTCTAATATTTGACACCTATCACTGACATATCTCAATCTCTGCCCATGTATCCCGAACCTTTTATCAAACCCTACTTCTCCGCGGGGGTAAAATGATCTAACTCTTTGTGGTCCATCCCATCTTTGTCAGAATTTACCTAGAAACACTTTCAGCTTTGGATTACATTGCCGTTTCCTGCCAAGCTCAAGAAACTTAAGACGAACATGCTTAGCATGATGTACTCTTATTTGAGCTATATATCTTCAAGCATCCTTATATCCACAACTCCATATCCCTTCACATTTATCTCTCAATCGCGGATCTTCCAAGGCATATAGCTTTTCTACCATGTATGTATCTAATAGTGGTTCATCTAGAAATGTGTCCTTAAGAGGGGGGGGGGGGGGGGTCATCCTTAGTAGGTTCTTTAAATGTTCGTGACAATTGATCATCTCTAATAGCCTCCATATCTTGCTTATTCGTCACTAAGCTCTTCTCTCGATCTTCAGTGCTATCATACAACCCAATCTTATGAAGTGAGTTATCGGGCACCAACGCCGCTAGTGACATAAATGGAGATTCAGGAGAATCTCTTGGCTTCTCCCACATGTCAAACTTTGCCTTCGACCTTTCAATCACAACATCCAAGTCATTCCTTGGTCGACTCCTCTAAGGTACCACTTTCTCATCCATCTTATCAATATTAAAACACTCGGCTGGTTCTAGTAAATGATGGTTGATATCAAATACATTGATCCTCATCTCTAGATTCCCAAAAGATATATCCATAACCCCTGTTCTATAATCAACGCATTTTCAAATCTTTCTAATTTCTCTCCTATCAACGCCACTGAATCTCTCACATATCATGATTCACAACATAAACTTTCTCAGATCTTTTATCTAGTGCATCTCTAGACCTTAACTCATATTCATATTGAATTGTATTATCACTAATACTGTCAAACAAGTCTAAGAGTTCTTTTGCCTGTTATAGGATAAATTGCCCTTGTGTTACTGCATCTATCAAATTCTTATGTTTATCTCCGAGTCCCATGTAAAATTCTTAGCTATATCCTATTCAGCCAACCTATGGTGGGGATATTTATACAAGATTTCACTATATCTCTCCCAAGCATCATGGATTTAATGTCCGGTATTTTTACTTGCTAATTTAATTTTTTTTAATTTAATTTAATTTATTTATGAAACAATTAAGTGGTTATGTGCTTATTTGCCTAACATGTTTACGTGCTTACATGAATTATGCGAAATCCAAAATTGTAATTTATGTGTTATATTTTTTTTTCATGAATAATTGAAAATATTTAAACGTTGGAAAAATAAACGACAAAAGGGTAAATTAATAAATTCACATGTATTGAATTAGTGGGTTTTGTAGAGAATTATTTACTAAGTGTTGGGAAGATGATGAGTGGCAATATTGTAGTTGTGTAGAAGAGTTGGATAAATTTGTAAATTTGGTTCATAATGGCAAGGGTTGTGAATAAGTGATAAAAAGGTGGGTAGATTGGACATTTCACCATTACCTTTAATGTTGTCATCATTGTGGCCCTTTGATCAAATCTATCTTGACATCTTCATTCCTAGTCCTTGGATAGGATTCTCTACACACCCACCTTATCTCTAACTCTATTATTGTCTTCTTCTTCTCTCATTTCTCACCAAGAACACACATTCTTTTACACACATATTTCTCTACACCAAATTTTCGGCCACCATGTTCTCCTTGGAATTTTGGCTTCAAGTCTTGCTCTCTCCTACTCCTCATGCTTGAAGGATGGTGAGCACTTGTGGTGGTCTCTTGGTGTGGTGTTCTTGGGCTCATAGTGGTAAGCCTCCTCTTTTTTTCTAAGGTTTTGTTGTAAGAAATCCTAACTTCCAAATTCTAGAAATTCATGTGCTAGTATTGAATTTTTGCTCTTCCATTGTTTATTCTTGTGGAAGGTTAAGAATTGTCTTCAACCATCAAGTGAATTGGCTTGTGGTGATTCTAATTTTGTTTTAGGAAGAACTCATTGGTGAGTTCACAAATTCCTACTCCTTTGAATTATTTTACATGAAACCTAGCTTAACCATTTTGGGGTTTTTAGCCATACTTTGAATTCTTGATTATAAATCGGTTATTGCTACTAAAACCCATTAGTTAAAGATCCATGTTTGTTTTAATGTTGCTTTAAGGCTTGGGAGACCTTTGACTCAAATTCTCGATATCACCTCCTTGAAGCTCTCTTGGTCATTCTTGGCTCGGTTTGTTGTTGGTGTCATTTGGACGGATTGCTTGCACCAAAGCTCATTATCTTTGCTTAGATTGAGGTAGGGGAAAAATGAGTTGTTTTAGTTTTTGTACGAGGGTGTGTGCGTCTATGTGTATATATGCCGTATATATATATGTGAGTTGAGTCTTAACAACTTAGACGATGAACTAGGCCCCTTGAAAAGCATGATTATGTGATTTGAATGCTTGTTGTGGTTTATTGATCATAAATGTCATATTATGAGCATTAGGATAATTTTGACATAGTATATTGCATAAAGAGAAAAAACATATATTACGATGGAGTATGGTTAATGAAAAATCATACGTGTATATTGAGTACATCATGTAGTGTCAAATTCATGGTGTTGGAATATGTGGGTTGTGTAGTGATGTGTTGGTAGTCGGGTTCGGATCAAAGCAACAACTGGCCAGGAGGTATCACGCCTACGGAACTAAAAAGCCGGAAAATGTGAGTTAGGAGTCCAGGTAGAGGCTCAAGTTCTTGACTTGTGTAGTCATGGTGCACGGAGTTGTAAGTGGGGCTCTCGTGTAACCGTCTTCCTTGTTGAAGCGATAGAGAGAAAAATCACTTGGGAAGAGTCGGTGCGATACTCTACATTACTTGATGAGCTTGTATCCTCAAAAGTAATTGGACAGAGTATGTATCCGTTAACCTGAGTTGGGCGCCGTGTGTCTCGTGGTGTGTGTTGAGTCATGGTGCATTTAGACTATAATATATATGTGATTATGATGTTATTATGGAAACATGCGATAATTGTAGAAAATTGTGTTGTGAGCATGTTGGGGAATTTATTTGTGGGGTTCCGGATTGGCGTGAAAGTCATGTGGAACAAAAGACTGACCTAGGAGTAGTTGCATGTACCATGGGTGGGTTGTACCACTCGGACTACCGAGATTGAGGCAATGACGTTTCCTCTACTGGGTTAGTGAGCTCACCCCACGCCTTATATATTTTTTAGGTGATGATCCCTTTGAGAGAGTTCCGTAGTCTCTCCGTGGACATGTGAATGTATGTCCGCCCTTTTGTGCAAGGGAGACTGACCATACTTTTATTTTGTTGGGCATTAGGTCGATAAATATGTTCATTTTTCCCATGTAAATCAAACTTGTAAAACTATTTTATTTTGATCCGACTAGCATGTTTGTCGAGGTGTTTTTGTCTATGTATTTCCTTTAGAGCGCTATGCGCGGGGATTATGTTCTTTTGGTGCACTTCGGTGCCGGATTGTGTATTTTTGAACAATTATGACTTGTTTCGCCTTAGGGCTCTTTTAATGTTAATCTATAAACTCTTTTGTTTAGTGTTTTATAGTGGACTTTCATTATTTATGTGGTTTGGCCGAAAATGGTATTTTTATAGGTTTTTAAGCAAACCCTATTGTTTTGAAATAAAACCCCGTTTTCGCTCACCCCCATGACTGCGACAAAAACTTGAGTTTTGAAATGATGATTGAGTTGTGTTTGAAAGGGTTTGACATTTTAAAAGTCGGTGGTATACTAGAACGGAGACTGGGGGCAAGACGGAGCTTTTATGAAACCTTAAAGCAATGCTCTTGGTTTAAAACTTACATTTTTATGAAATTAATTTGGTGTATAGATCTAATTATGAGTATATCCACATATGGAAATGCACACGGGGTTGTTTCGGCAATTTTCGGACGTTTCGGAGCATTTTTCGGGTCCGTTAGTCGACTGACAGATTTGCGTCAGTCGATTGATGGCTAATTGTCAGTCGACTGATTTCCCTAGGGTGTCTCCGTGGAGTTCTGTTTCGACAGTGCTTCACTCTTTCGGTCATATATGGAGCTACGGAGCTCGGATGGAGGCGTTCTTTTCCTTTTTGGAAATATGACTTCGAGCTCTTGAGTTTAGGATTTTTAATCGCCTCATTTGAGTTATGTTTGAGTGAGAAATCGTCGTTTGAAAGTGACGGTACGTTTTGAACCTTTATACGTCGCGATGTCTAGATTTTCAAAATATCGTAGTTTCTACCTCACACCTTCAAATTTGAATCCGTTTGTTCCTATAGCTTCTTTTAGATCCAAAATTTGTGTTTATATTATAAAATTACTCTTTTACCCCTGAAATGACCATTTTACCCTCGGGCGATCATGGGCTGTTTGAATGGCCGTTTAAGGTGTCGTTTATGCCACTTCACTTCTATTTTGATCCCGAGTGACCTTGTTTACTTATTTTACCCTTGTGTAGGTGTTTGATGACTATAGTTCATTTTTCCTCGTTTCTTTTTACTTCCACATTCACTCACTTAGCTCTTAGGCTCGGGTTTTGGAGTCCTAGGAAATTTGGGGCTTGACAATGGAACTTCTCACAAGGCAATTCCCTAAAACTTTTAATCGTATCTTGTGCCTCTAAAGTCTTTCTTATGGGATAATGCTTCTCTATGAATTCATATTGAAGGGTTTCCCAATCAATTTTAATTGCCTTATCTAATTTGACATACCATCTTTTAACTTTTTCTCTCAACGACCAAGGAAATAGACGCACTCACAAATTATTCTTAGACAAATTATCATACCTAACAGTCGAGGCAACCTCTAAGAAATCATTAATGTGCTGGTATGGGTCCTCTATCCTAAGGCCAGAAAATTTTGGAAGCATATTGATAACGCTCATTTTGATCTCGAAGTGCTTCGTGCCTTCTTCTTCTAGGATATCAGTATAGGAATCATACGCATCCGGTGCGTAGTATCCTTTCAAAGATGTGGCTGGTGTCCTTGGTATATTGATTCTTTGGTCACCCATCTTCTCGGAATCCATTTTTTATTTATTTTTAATATTCACAAAGTCATAGTATTGAGGTCCTAAACGACGTATTTCTGCCTAAAATCAATTGGCTCAATACATAGTAATGAGTTTTGTTCAATGGCCCTTTTCCACTCAAAAATCATACCTCGTTTGCGAAAATCAGAGTTTCTGATAGTTTATACAAAAACTGCGGATTTGTTTTTTTTTTTCAGAAAAGAAAACTAGCTACTTCTAAACTCTTATAACTATTAACATAAATAAAGCTAAAATTATGTGCAAAATTAAGATAAACTAAAACTCACAAGAGGTCAAACGGCACAACTTTCACTACTCCGCCAAATCCGTTTATGATTCTCAGAGTACCTCGTAAAAACACACAAACTCCAACTTTAGATACAATACAATAACACAATGTAAATAAACTATTAATGCTAATGAAGAATGCTTAGTCCCCAGCAACGACACCAAAAATATGATGTCCGTCGGGGTGTGCTAAAAATATGTGTTAAAAACGACCCCTTATGACGGCTTATGTTTTACCTATCGCAAGTGCATGAATTGTATTATAATATAGCTCAGCTTGTGAAATGTTATCAATCTCATAGAGACTAAGTCGTATTTTGAATTATCGTAAAATAATATTCTTAAATTGATAGAAAAATATGGTTTGTCGTTTTGAAATTAATTAACTAATTAACTAAGAAAGGAAGTAAAGATATATTAAGACAAGAACAATAGAAATAAAATCTTGGGTTTCTATATTCCACCACTAACCACATAATATAATTCTCAATTCGCTTAATTGCAAGAGGACGATCCATAACTATGAATCAGGTCGTACCGCAAATAGCTAAATTTGACCCCAAAATGGATTACCGTCAACCGGATTGCGACGACCCATCTCATGGCTGACCTAACTAGTACATGCCAAATAAATTACTCTAATAAACTCCTAATGCATGAAAATAAACTAAAACATGTCTTTATTAAATTGCCAAGGCATGACCTGTGTCAACCTAGAGTTTCAAGTTTTATTACCACCATTGTGTAGAAAATCATAAATTAAGCATCCGAGTTCCAGCCCATAGTGAATAACCATGATTGTGTAAGATAAATATATTCATTCAGTCTAAGACAAGAATAAGAATAAATATATAAAATTGTATCAAGAATAAAAAATGGTCTCTCATCTACTACAATGATCACAGTTTCCCCTCGTTACAATTGAAACAAATAAAATAACTACATTACTTGGCTAGGAGTTTGCTAGAAAACCCTATATATTGAATTAGTTGCTCATGGTAGAAGGTGACTGCATCGTTGATGTAGAAATGCCCTCCACAGTTGTCTTCTCCGGATCTCTAGGCCATGAAAGACTCTTCACTTTTACAATATGTTAATAGAAGCTCTAAAATTATGTGAAGATAAGTCCCCAAAATTATGTAGAGAGAATTCCCAAAATTATGGGGAGAGAAGTCCCTTGACTTTGTCCATAAATACCAAGATTTGCTAGTTAATATGGAATATGATTACCCTTTTTAGTAAGTTCACACCCAACCAAGCAAAACCCTAATATCTAATAAATAATATGTGTATATTACATGTATAAAGGTGTAGGGGTCGAACTTAAACTCATCCGGGTCAAAAATGATCAATTCGGGTCAAAACACGATTTTGACCCGAATCTAAAATTTCTAACTTTTTCTGTAGGACACCTCTCACTCTTTTGATCATATCTGGAGATACACATATTATATGAATGTGTGTAATATATATTTGGAAAGATGACTTTAGGAGCTTGATGATAGGCTCAAGAATCACCCGATTTGGATTTGTTTTGACGGAGATATAGGCTCCCGAAGTTGGCTAACATTTTATGCTGAAAACACTATTCATGAGACTTTTTGCTTTAGGTGACGGCTTCAGAAAATGCCATTTGTTTTCCTCCGGGAGCCATTTTTATCTTGAAAACACTTCTTTGACTGTCCTCTTGGATAGAAACGAACATTAATTTGGTTAATTCACCAAAGTTAACTCTATTTCTTCATTAAACTCCTGAAACATACTTGAACACACAAACGACATAAAAATACGAAATAATGGAATGAAATGACATAACTAATGCAAGATAGGGGCTTAAAATGGACACTTTTGAGCGCCTATAATGAGCTCGTGGGACGGTTGTTGTTGTGGGATTTGGGACGTTCGTATGTAGTGTTGTTCCATTCTAGTTTCTTTTGCTTGTCCCCTGTATTCGAACTGTTGTTGTTGTATTTCTTGGGAATCAGTCTATTGGCGCATCCCTTCCTTATATTTGGTATCGTTGCATCATTGTAGAGATGTATTCTTTCAGCACCTAGACGTGCCTTGTGTATCATTTGGTTTAGCTTCCGCTTGATTGTGTATGAAATTATTATTATTATTAATATTCCAATCATTTTATGGTTATTGATGATCTTAGTTGGTAGCTCATTTTATGGATCACAATCCCGGATTTCTCGGATGTCCCGGTTCGGGAGTCTAAGGAATTTAGTGGCGGGACATTAATAACCCAAATGTTAAGAACGGTAATTAAATAAAAATTCAAGGGAGGTTAATGTAATTTTTATATATTTCTTTGGTATTCATTAGTTGTCTTCAAAAACTGCAATAATTTATATACAAGCAGAGTACAATTATTAGAATAAAATAAAGATTGTTGTTAAGCTACCCATAAAATTTATGTACGACTCTAGATGGAAGACTTTGCTTTTTTGATATTTTCTCCTATGCGGTGGAGTGTTGGGTTTATATTATGTTAAGTTGGTTACTAGAAGAGGTCACTGGTAGTGATTGGAGCAGCTAATATTGCTTCTTATAACTTATGTTAATGTGATGTTCTTCTTAGATGAGTCCAGGAAGAGAGGAAAAAGCTCGGTGGATCCTGCTTGGATGAATTAGAAAATATTGGCAATAAGCAATGTGCCAATAATATATATATTTATATATAAAAATAAGTAGAGAGAGAAAGCCGGTTTGTGGTGGCGAGCGTGGGAATGATGAGAGAGGGGGACGGGATAGATCTAGGAAGATTGTTGATAAGCAAACAATGTCTCTATTAAAAATAGGGTTAATTTCAGTAAACCCCCTACACTATCTAATTTAATAAACTAATTTTTACTGTGTCTATTTTTTTCCCTATACTATTCAATTTCATCAATATGCCCCATCACCTCTCAAAATACCTAAACTACCCTCAATAGTATAAGGGAGTTTAGTGAAATTAATAGTATAAGGGAGTTTAGTGAATTATTTCGGAAAAAATAATATATACTTTTTGCAAAAAATAAAAAAAAAATCATATTTTGTTCCAAAATATGAATTTTTTTTTAGAAAAATATTTTTTTGCGAAAAAGTATATATTATGTTCCAAAATATGAATTATTTTTTCGAAAAATATTTTTTTTGCGAAAAAGTATATATTATAATCCAAAATATGAATTTTTTTTCGAAAAATAATTTTTTTACAAAAAATATATATTATGTTACAAAATATGATTTTTTTCTGAAAAATAATTTTTTGCGAAAAATATATATTATGTTCCAAAATATGATTTTTTTTCTGAAAAATATTTTTTTTGCAAAAAAATATATACTATTATGTTTCAAAATATGATCTTTTTGGAAAAATAATGCTTTTGCAAAAATTATATACTATTATGCAAAAAATCATATTTTGGAACATAATAGTATATATTTTTTGCAAAAAAATTATTTTTCGAAAAAAAATTCATATTTTGGAACATAATAAATATTTTTTCGCAAAAAAAATATTTTTCAGAAAAAATCATATTTTGGAACATAATATATATTTTTTGCAAAAACATTATTTTTCGAAAAAAATTTCATATTTTGGAATATAATATATACTTTTTCGCAAAAAAAATATTTTTTGGGAAAAAAAATCATATTTTGGAACATAATATATATTTTTCGCAAAAAATTAATTTTCAGAAAAAAAATCATATTTTGGAACATAATATATATTTTTTGTAAAAAAATTATTTTTCGAAAAAAAAATTCATATTTTGGAACATAATATATACATTTTCGCAAAAAAAAATATTTTTCAAAACTTTTTTCATATTTTGGAATATAATATATATACTTTTTCGCAAAAAAAAAATTTCGAAAAAAAAATTCATATTTTGGAACAAAATATGATTTTTTTCGAATTCTTTTTTTTTTGCAAAAAATATATTTTATTTTTTCCGAAATAATTCACTAAACCCCCTGATACTATTAATTTCACTAAACTCCCTTATATTATTGAGGGTAGTTTAGGCATTTTGAGATGTGAGGGGACATATTGATGAAATTGAATAGTATAGGAGGCAAAATGAACAAAGTAGGGATTAGTTGATTAAATTGGATAGTATAGGAGGGTTTACTGAAATTAACCGTTAAAAATAATATAGAGAGTGATTATATGAAACATTATTCAAGTGATATATATATATATATATATATATATATATATAGAGAGAGAGAGAGAGAGAGAGAGAGAGAGAGAGAGAGAGAGAGAGAAAGGGGGTCTGTGGTGGTGAGCGTGGGAATGAGAGAGGGGGAGGAGATAAATCTAGGAAGATTGTTGATAAACAAACAATGTCTCTACTCAAAAACAATATAGAGAGTAAGTAAATGAAATATTATTGCGGTGATATATATATATATATATATATATATGTAGACAGTGAGAGAAGGTTTTTTTGAAGTTGTATAAAAATAATCCTACTAGAGCGCAATGGGCTAATTAATGCATCTATACATATTTTGTTCTGTATAAAGATTTTATCACTTGCGTATCAATATAAGATATGTCCATATAAATGGTAGTAGGGTACCCTATATTTTGAAAACGATGCATAGACTTGCAGAGCTTTTATTGACTAGTGTCATATACCAAACAAACCCACCAACCACAGTGGATTGTTTTCTCCTCTAGCAGTAATATTTGATTCCATTGTCTCTTTCTTTTCACATTGTCCGAAAACAATTTCTTGGGTAGATTACTCTCACCTCCCGTAAAATTTTAATTAATTACTATAGAAATTTTGACTTTGATTTGATTCACAAAAATGTGCGTAGAAGGTTGATTTGAATTTTAAAACCCACTCACTTATAAACTAATAGATGTCTGATTTTGAATTGTAAGTTGGAACCAAACCCACTAGGTTGTAAAGTAATTGAATTCCATCAGTAATTTATAAATGAATCTAGTTTATGATTTAGTAATCCATGTAGGTGTCACGCTTCAAATTTTCTAAGACTCCGAAGCCCGAGCTAAAAGATAAGGGAGTGAATGCGGAAGTAAAAAGAAACGAGAACAAATGACCTACAATCATGAAACACCCACACAAGGGTTAATACATCATTTCACACTTCAAATATGTCAACAAGATCACTCGGGATCAGAATAGAAGTGAAATGAATCAAACGACACCTTGAATGGACCATTTAAACACCCTATATTCACTCAAGAGTAAAATGGGCATTTCAGGGATAAAATAGTAATTTTAAAATTTAAATACAAGGTTTTGACCTAAAATAAGTCATAGGAACAAACATAACCAAATTTGAACATGCGATAAGGAAACTATGACATTTTGAAAATCGGTCGTCGCGGCGTGTCGAAGTTCAAAAGATACCGTCACATTCAAACGACCATTATGGCCTCAAAAATGACTTGAATGAAGTGATTCAAAATCCTAAGATCAAGAGATTTAAGTCCTCTTTCTAAAAAGTTAAAGACCACCTCCATCCAACACACGTAGCTCAAGATATGAGTGAAATAGTAAAGTAGGGTGAGAACGGGGCTAAACCACAAGTCGGCTGGTTGGACCCACTCGATGCCCAATCGACTGGATTAGACAGAGAGTTTGAAATTTTTTATGGAAAACAGCTTGGATGCTTTGTCTACTTCCCGAAATGGCTCAGTCGACTGCCTAGTCCTCGAAACCTCAAAATTTACCTCCAAACTCTTTTAAACCCTTAGGAAACATGAAAGAAAGTCCTCAACTCGTTTAAGAAATTTTGAAGTGCGAAAATTTCACCTAACTCAGAAATGAGAAGAAAAATGGTTATTTTTATCAAGGACACTTCTTGAAAATCAATAAAAATAATCGTCTTTCCCCCGGTCTCCGGTCTATCGACCACCGACTTTTAAGTTATCCAATCCTTTTCAAAACAACTCAAAATCATTTATAAGCAAAACATTTTAGTCGGGGTTACGGGGGTAGGCGAAAACATGTTTTTTCGTTCAAAACGAAAGGGTTTGTTTGAAAACTTAGAGAAACACAGTTTTCAGCCGAACTCCTAATAATCACATTCCATGGCAAATAATCCACTTCACATTCACAACTTTAAATGAAATGATTAAAGTTTACATTCCAACACCCTAAGGCGAAACATGTTATATTTTACACAAAATACATATTTGCATAATCCGATACCGAAGTTCACCAAAAGAACATAATCCCCGCGCATAGCAATCCAAGGGATGTACATCGATAATAACACCTCCGCTAACATGCTAACCAGGTCAAAATAAAATAGTTTAACACATTCGACTTACATGAACCAAAGAAATATATAGATACATGTTTATCAAATTAAGGTCCAAGAAAAGTAAGTATGGTTCCACCACCCAAAAAACAATGAACTTAATGCCACACATCCACGGAGAGACTACGGAACTCTCCCAATGGAATCATCACCTGAAAAATATATAAGTCCTGGGGAGAGCTCACTAGCCCAGTAGAGGAAGCGTCATCGCCTCAATCTCGGTAATTCGAGTGGTACAACCCAACCAAACTTCATGCTACTAACCTTAGGTCGGTCTCTTGTTCCACATGGCTCTCACAACAATCTGGAACCCCATCGAACCCAACAAATAATTCCCCGAACATGCTTACATCATAATTATTCACAATTATAACATGATTCAATCACCAAAATCACAATCATATATATATATGTAGCAGTTTAGATGCAATGCGACCAACAAACCTATGGTACGCACACGAACACACACCTTACACACACCCTACTCTAAGGGTCAACAGGAACATTCTCTAACCCTTCACTTCATTCTCATTAGGGATGGTAGAATTATCGTACCGATTCTTCCCAAGTGCTTTTGACACTTCACACTTTTAACAACGAAGACCGTCAACATGACGTGGTCCTGACATAGGATTTGGAACAAGTCCTCCCCCTATCATCTCAGTTTCTCGAAAGATTAGTTCCGTAGGAGCGAGAAGCATCTCCTGGATAGTTGTTACGACGATCCAAACATAATACAACTCACACGTAGTTTACGTAACCCGTATAAACCAACACCCATGTCTTGACACTACATGGTGTACTAAAAATGCATCAAGATTCTCACTCACAACTACATGCCATCATAATACACGCTTATCACATTTTGCATCATATTGTATCCAATTTAACACAATGCTTACAATTCACATTTATAAGCAATAATTCTCAACATTCTCCATTATAGTACATGTTCATTTCCTTATGCAATATATTGTAATCAAATTATCACAATGCTTATAATTCACATTCATAAGCCATAAACAACCACCACAAGTATTTATATCACAAGTTCATGCTTTGAAGGGCCTAAATCATCTTCTAAGTTGTCATAACTCAACTCGCATATATATATATATACGGCATATATATACATAGACGCACCCACCCTCATATAAAGATGAACACAATTCATTTTTCCCCTACCTCAATTCCAAACAAGCTACACAATATGCCACAAGAGTTCCAAGCCACTCTACCCCTCAAGTGCTCAATAGGATAACTTCCAACTAGCAATACACCATTCATGAATCACAAGATTACTATGGTGTCAACAATAACCGAATTTTATATAAAGTAGCTCCAACCACAAGAATTAATCAAATCCTAATGATTTCTATTCTAGGGTTGCATGAAGAAAGGAAATATTAAGAGTAAAAGATAGGAACTTACGACTAGCTCTTAACAAGATGGTAATCAAGAGCTACTACCAAGGACACTCACTTGGTAGTTGAAAGAAAACTCAACCTTCTATATCATAAATTAGAGAATGCTAGAATCAATATCCACACAAGGAAATTCATAAACCTGAAAGCTATGATTCTTAGTAACCAAAACCTTAAACTGATTAGAAGACTTACCAAAGGTTTCAAGAACACCACCAAGAGCAATCCCCAATAAGCCAAGAGAGAAAAAGAGAGCAAGAGTTTGGGAGAGATGAAAGTTTTGCCAAAGTGAACAAAACCTAAGTGTTGTAGAGATTCTCCACTCACCATCTCACAATCCAAGGGTTGAGAATAAAGCAATGAAAATGAGTAAATGATATAAGGATTGACAAGAAGTCTTACCAAGTGAACGACCAACAATAATTCATTCTTGCATTTAAGTGTCAACCAAACAAGACCCTATGATCCAAGGGTTGAGAACAAAGATGTGAGAAGAAGATCAATGGCTAGAATTTAGACAACACCCCAAAAGTGGGAAATGACCAATATCTTTCCAACTTAGGGTTATTTACAAGAGTGTCATCATGACTCTTAAATACCCTTTTACCCCTTGTCATCCTCTCTAATTACCAACATGTCACTCATGCCCCAACAATTAGCCAAAATCTCTACACTTTCCACTAAGTGCTCAAAATATGAAATTACTCATTTACCCCTCGATCATTTCTTTCCCGAAATCCTTTTAAATAATTTTTATTATTCTCAAAATGAAAATACAACATGCAACTTACAAATTTTAATATCACATAAAATATGTAAGTCATGCTAAGAAAATAAACACATTAAACACATAAGCACTTAAGTGCTAATAAAATATTAAATTAGCACGTAAAAATACCGGATGCTACAACCTCCACACCTTAGGAAATTTCATCCTCGAAATCAAGACATACATATAGGCGAAAACAAGTCAGGGTATTTTTTTCGAACTTCATTCTCACGCCCCCAGGTCGCCTCCTCGATTCCACGGTGGTGTCATAAGACCTTAACTAACGGAATAGTTTTGCCCCACAAAACTTGCTCTCGAGCATCCAAGATCCTTACAGGTCGTTCCTCGTAGGACACGCCCTCGGCAACATCAATATCCACCCAACTCAAGACATGAGATGGATCTAGCTCATACTTACGAAGCATAGAGATGTGAAAAACATTATGAACCCTTCACAATTCCGGTGGCAACACTACATGATACGCTACCTCGGCAACACGATTAAGAATCTCAAAAGGCCCAATAAATCATGGGGAAAGTTTGCCACTCTTCCCAAATCGCATCAAGCCCTTCTGTGGCGAGACCTTTAGAAACATATGATGACCAACCTTAAAGAATAGAGGACATCTACGCCAATCCGCATAGCTCTTCTGTCGGCTCTATGCTGTAACCAAATGTTGTCGTGCAATCCTAATCTTCTCGGTTGCCTCATGAACCATATCAGGTCCCAAAAGTGCAACTTCACCAACCTCGGCTCATCAAGTTAGTGAACGACACGGTTGTGGTATGCGAATTAAAATGTGCCATATGAATACTGGATTGATAACTGTTGTGGTATGCGAATTATGCCAAATGAAGATGATCCTCCCAACTGCCTCTTAAATCAATAGCACAAGCACGAAGCATGTCCTCGAGAATCTAAATGGTACGCTTTGACTGACCGTCCATCTAAGAATGGAAAGCGGTACTAAACCGTAACTACATATCCAAGACTTTCTAAAAAGCCTCCCAAAACTCTGACGTGAATTACGGATCCCGATCCAAAACAATCGTAACCGGAACCCCGTGAAGCTTGATAATCTCTTTCACATACAACCTACTAAGAACCTCTATATTATCCGTCTCACGGATAGGTAGAAAACATGCAGTCTTCATCAATTGATCAATGATCACCCATACTCCATCCTTCTGATTCCTCATCTTCGGTAACCCTGTCACAAAGTCCACGCAAATATGCTCCCATTTTCACTCAGGAATAGGTAACGGATTCAGCAACCCTGCAGGTCCTCGGTGCTCAACCTTAACCTATTGACAAGTAAGACAACGAATCATGAAATCCGCAACTGATTTCTTCATTCCTTGCCACCAATAATGACGCCGCAGATTATGATACATCTTCGTGCCACTCAGGTGAACAACAAGCCTGGAACTATGAAACTCTAGCAGAACCTCCTCACGCCAAGTCTGCGATACATAAACTAAATCCTTGAAATGATAACCTCCGTTGGAGTGGAAAACTCAATCATCAACGACCTTGCCACTAGGAATAAGAGTGCAAACCGAAGCAATGTTGTCATCCTGTCCCTAAGCCTTAATCATATGACTCACAAGTTAAGGTTGTGCCACCATACTAAACAAAGTCACTAGTGACTCTCCACTATCCCATAACTGAAGACCCAACTCTGCGATGTCCTCCATCATCCGCCACTCACGAATAATGATGCTAGCTAACGATGCCTATGACTTGTGACTCAATGCATCCACCACTACATTAGCTTTCCCAAGATGATACTGAAGTGCAAAGTCATAGTCTTCCATGTACTCGTCCATCAACACTATCATAAATTCAAGTCCCGCTACGTGAAGATATACTGCAAACTCTTATGATCGGAGAAGACCTCAAATCTTTAACTGTACAAGTAGTGTCACAATCCCTTAAGCGCAAAAAGAACCTCTACAAGCTCTAACTCATGCGTCGGATAATTCTGCTCGTGAGTCTTCAATTATTGAGACCCATAAGCCATAACTCTCTCGGACTGTATAAGTACCCATCCTAGTCCCTCACGAGAAGCATCGCAATAGATCACATAACCGACACCGCGCTCAGTAATATTCAACACCGGAGCCGTAGTCAAACATGTCTTCAACTCAAAGAATGCCTCTTCATACTTGTCATCCCACAAAAACTTGATACCCTTTCGTGTGAGGCAAGTCATAGGAACCCCCAAACGAGAAAAGTCCTTCACAAATCGCCGATAGTAACCCGCTAAGCCAAGGAAACTACGAACCTCAAAACCATTTATTGGCTGCTTCCAACTCATCATTGCCTCTATTTTCGAAGGATTAACTAAAATGCCGCCTCCAGAAATAACATGCCCCAAAAATCTAACTTCTTGAAGCCAAAACTCACATTTATCATACTTGGCATACAATTGGTGCTCTCTTAGGATTTGAAAAACGGTCATAAGATGAACCTCGTGCACACTTTCTGTAGTAGAGTAAACTAGAATGTCATCAATGAACACTACTACAAATCTATCCAAGAACTCATGGAAGATACGATTCATAATGTCACGCCTCGTTATTCCTGACACTCCAATTCGGAGAATCAGCGAATCCCGAGGAATGACGTCACTGAAAACGATCACTAGAATCAATAACAATCACAACATACATGGAATAAGAATGAAAATAAAGTATTCCATGCCACCTAAGTGATAGAAACTCGATGATAAATTCTAATAAAAATCCGATAGAGTTCCGTTTGTAAATTGAACATCCAGACAACCCAAAAGCAACACAATATAAGAACCTGCCCATAACAACAGAAATAAAATCAATGGCACATAGCCCAACATTCCAAAAATCTACTAGGACTGAGGTAGTGGAAAAGAACACCAATACCTCTACACAACCCCTCTAAAATCAATAGAGCCCCAAATGCTCAAATAAAACTATAAAGAAAGCCACATGGCGATGCCGAAAAGGTATAAAGGCACCCCAAAACAACAACTACCGACCGAGCCACCAAGCTCAAATAAGAATACATCAAACTCAGTGGTAGTACCGAACAGATACAATGGCACCCAAAAATAATAAATACATGGACTGAAGATACAACACAAGGGAATCTGCCAACAACCTGGCTCCCAAGAGAATAAAAGAATACACAAGTATAACTACGGAAGGAGAAACAAAACTACCATCCCAAATCACCCGTATCGTCACCACCGAGTACGCCGTGTTGCATCCACCTGCAAACCTGCAACCTGTTGTGGGGGTGAGCAAAACCACGCGCTCACCATAATATCAAAACATCACACTAATAGCCATTTAGAAAAGGCTAACCATCCAATGTGCATGCATCTATCCTAGGTCAGTCAGTTGTCTCATGTGGCACACACGCCAAACAGAGACCCCAAAATAATCTCATCATTAACCTCAAGTACACTACGGATATTATAAGAATTACCGATCAACGAAAATATAAACAACACATGTATACGTATATATATATAACGTCCTGTAAATAACTAAGCATGTCACCTAGGCCTATAAACAACCAATCTGATCCCCACTCTCATCTAGAGATACAACAAGGACTAACTATCAATCATACCGTGAACCTAACACGCTGCTCAAGGTTCCTAGGAGGTAAATAGATCACTCACTAGGACTACCAAAAGTAAATCATCATAACCAAGCCCATAACTCGATCATCGCTTAAAACTAACATCACTATCAAATAATTCCTAGAGAGTCTCACTCTCATAATTCTAACCTCAAACTTGTCCTCTTATTCACAATAACCAGTGAAATAATCCGTTCACTTAAAGGATCTTTTCTCTAAAACCCCCTATAGTAAAGAGAATTTATAAAATCAACTAGTGGTCATATGGTTGGTTCACACTACTACCATCTATTCCTCGAAAGTAACATAAGTGGAAGAACTCTGTCATTAGATAAGATTCGACAATCTCAAGTAAATCTCCAATTCATACGGCCTACTGAGGCACAAAAAAAGGGTACCAGAGTCATTTAGTCCCAAACAGATGCCGGGGCCCTCGGGTTTTTAAAGAAAAATGTTGAACCCCAAAGGATTCAACTAGTTTTTAAGAAAAAGTTTAGGACCCGGTCAAATCTATTTAGTTCCAATGTCTCCAAACCCACCCAAGGTACTACGAATCGCACTATGTCTGCATAAACCAGTATCATGTCTCTTACCCGAGACTAAGAGAAGGAAACTATAAAAATAAAGTGTGCCTCAGGTATGCACTAAAAGGTAATCAATTCTATATCAACAGTATCACCATAAGATCTCCATAATACTTAATGATCTCAAAATCACTATACCACAAACAAATGATAAATACCATCCTCAAACATTGCCAGTCCATCTCAAAATTACTATCAAACATCCACTCGGGAGTATGACAACCCAAACCATTATGGATACCTCAATTTACATTCAATGGATCCTTAAGACATAGGATAGTCCAACCTTTAACTACGGATGGACTGCTGAATAATATGTAGAGTTAAAACAACTCTAGTCCATAGAAAAGGAAGAATGCGAACCTATCATACTCGGTTAGACCTCAAATCAACCATTCTTATATATCAACTAGAGTAGTGTACCGACCACTCCATAACCTCATATACAGACCAATGCTCAAGGGCCTACCTGGCCGTTACTACATACGTGTCTAAGTCCAACAAAGATTTATAAATGTCCCTCCAAACAACTTAGAACTCACGGTCAAAACTACATCTCTAGGCCACTCTCCTAGCCCAAGGAAACACGTTTATCGTAACTTTCCATTTAAGGATAACCTATGCATACAATCCCGACTCAAAGGGAAAAAATTTGCCAATCCGACCTCTTTCTATTTAGTTTTACTTAACCACCTCGAATATATGTCAATCATGGCTCCACTAATCCATGGCTTTAACATTATTACATTTCCTTTCTTCTAAATTTTAAAATCTTTAACTTTTATTCACATTGAGTTAATTTTCATCATTTCTAATGAATTTACAAATACCATCAGTTCAATAACAACAAATATCAACAATATAGAAGATCCATAAATGTTCATATGAATGAATGATTGCTCAATGTGAATATTATGCAATGCCAATGCCAACAACACCCTATCTAGCATGGGACAACCGGGTTTAATGTCGTCAAAGTAACATAACCACGAGGATCATATCAACTCGTGAAAAACATACTGTGTTCGGATCACATCCTCCCACGCCTCCCTATTCCCGGATTACTAGTCCGCCAGTAGCGATACACCGCCTGGCCAGTTGTTACGACGACCCGAAAGACTCAATGCAATATGTATATCATGCCTCAACAATGGTATACGAATGAGACATGAAACCACACCCAATGCAATATCAATGCTCATGGTGTATGAAATATGCATAGCATGCCTCAACAGTGAGTCAATAATCGAAATATAACATCATCAATTGACAAATATATTTCTCACAATCCATTTTTATACAACCAATCCACAATATATAATCATTTTCCTTTTTAAAAGCATGCTTTATAATTCAATTATAGCAGCAAATCAAGTCAATCTATCTCAAGATCATCCGGGTTCTCATTAATAAATTCTTATAAGTTCACATGTTTTTCATTTAATTTTCAGCAATTGTTTTCAAATTAGTCCACCTCAGGAATAATTTAATTCGCAATACAACTTCATTATATTTTACGAGAAAAATAAACTAAAAAGGGAACTAAAACCATGTCTAAGTTTTAACGTCTCTCGTTCTCGTGAATCCCCTAACTTAGTTTTTAATTTCAATAAAATATATATAATAGGGGAAAAATCAATTAACCGGATCTACGTCCACATACACCTTCTAATTTAATTCTCCGAAGTATTTCTATTTTCGACATCATCAAATCCAACTATAGGTATTCCGTAAATTTTATAAAGTTCCTAGATTTTCGTCTATCACTAGGAATTTAATTAAACGTTGTTATTTATCCATAAACATATAACGGAGATTTATTAACGTTTTATACGCACTATTAGTGAGTGTCAGATATGCATATATATAAAAATATATATATGTAAATTTTCACCTATTTTAATTGCTTACAAACTGTCCCAAACTGTCCCACCCTGAACAGTGCCGACGCTTGAATATAGAGCCCGTCGACCAAAGTCGCCGAAAAATTATTTTAAATATACCGAAACGTCCATCTCTACGACCTATATAATATATACGAAGCCCATTAGTAATTGGTTAATAATTTTGAATAAATCTAATATAACCCAAACAAAAATTCGAACCTATAAATCGAATTTTCGGATAAACCACCTAACAGAAAATTACGAAATTTTAATATGTCTTACCTAGCCTCGATATGAAGCTTTCCTCAAAATTTCATCCTAAACCGACATCAGGAAGCTGACCAAATCGCCGGTCAAAGTTCCGGCCAAAATAGTCTCTGTCACACGTCACCATTGCGCGCGAACCAACGCCACCACGACTCCGCCATGACCTCCTACGCGATGCCACGACGCTGTCGTCACTATTCTTGGCCATCAAACCACAACCCCTGTCGAAGCCCTAAGTCGAATTGCAGTTCAGCCCTTGCTTCAGCCACGATTTGCCTGCAATCACAGCCAGCCACCACCGTCTCCACTAGATTGCCATCACTTTCCGCTATCTCTGGCGACCACCAGCACCACCAAGTCGCACCTTCAGTTGCGACCCAACCAGCTAAATTTGACTGTCTTTCTCTTTCCCCGATCACTCTCCTTCTCTCCCTCGTCTAGATTAGCAAGGTGATGATGATGGAAAAGATGGAGCCGCAGATCAGCCAAGAAAGGAAGAATTGGTAGCCTACTGTAGAGAAATATGAGAAGACACAACAAGGGGTTTAGTCGTGTGAAAGAAAGAAGGTGAAGTCATTATACCAACCACACATATATTATTCCCTTTCTAT
Organism: Cornus suecica; assembly: GCA_963922005.1. NCBI lineage: Eukaryota > Viridiplantae > Streptophyta > Magnoliopsida > Cornales > Cornaceae > Cornus > Cornus suecica. The sequence continues at coordinate 34,994,137 of OY998243.1, read as the reverse complement.
TAATTATATATCTAATTATATATATAATTACACAAATACATTAATATATTTATTAAATATCCATATAAATATATAATTCCAATTAAATATATATATATATAATAAATCTCAACATATACCGGGAACCTCGAAATAATATCACGCGATCCCGAAAAAATAAACGGGATGCCCAATAAATAGTATAACTGAAATAAATAATTCGGGGTATGAAACCCAACCACCGGAACATCGGGTACGTACAAAACCCACCGAATAACCACAAGCAATAAGGCCCAAAAAGAATCCAAAACAATAATAAAGTACAATCACATCAACACATAGGAGCACTTAGAAACACGAAGAAATAAGCACACCAAGCAAACAAAACACGTACATACAAACACAAAGTACGTCAGTTAGATAAGGCATGTTCTAAACCAAATACGAAAGAAAATTACAACTCCTCACGCCACCTAGCACATCCTAAGCCTAACAAGATGCTCAGTGATAATGTCCCAACTATATCGCATAAATACAAACACAAAAAACGAGAAAGGAGAATACAAATACTCCTAAGCATGCGAGCTAAACAAGGCACGTCAATCAAATGAAACATATACTAATCCCATTACAAGGGAAAAAAAAACATCAAACCCCTAACGCACTAAATACCGAACTCACACAGTTGAGTCAAAGCTTTTAACGTCGGTCAACGAAACGCACCACCTCCCAGTCGAAACACTAAACATCGAGCGTCAAAACGAATTCACGTAATCGGCACTAAAAGCCACGTAAACCTCTAGCCACGTCTGAAACACAAAACATCACTTCAAGTAGCGTAATCATCAAAGAAACTCCACGAAGTCATCAAAGAGACGAATGCAGAGTCGTGCTGTCGAATCCATAACTCACGTCAACGTTTTGCCAAGTCAGAAACAATATTGTCACGTCAAGTCATGTAATAGACAAAGAAGTCCACGAAGTCATTGAGGAGAAATCACAACGTCGTCCAGTTGAGTGCAGACTTAAACGCGAAAAATTTACACGTGAGATACCAAGAATAATCATAACGTCATGAATAAGTGACGTCACAACCAAAATTAAATTGGAAATAATTCCAGGAAATTGGGAAAATAACATGGGGTGTTACACATAAGTCCCATGAATGCCGCCGGTGCATTAGTCACACCAAAAGGCATCACAAGAAACTTGAAGTGCTCATAACGAGTGCGAAATGCGGTTTTCAGAATATCCCTAACCCGTAACTGATGATAAACGGACCTCAAGTCAATCTTGGAGAAGAACTTAGATCCCTTGAGTTGATCGAACAAGTCATTAATCTGTGGCAATGCATATTTGTTCTTGATCATAACCCGATTCAACCTACGATAATCGATGCATAACCATAGTGAACCATCCTTTTTCTTAGCGAAAAGAACTAGAAAACCCCAATCTGAACCACTAGGCCGAATAAAACCCTTTGCCTTGAGATCATTGATTTGTTTTTTTAATTCCTCTAATTCTACCGATGCCATTCGATAAGGTGCCAAATAAATAACATCGGTATCCGGTACAAGATCAATAGCAAACTCGCCAAAATGAAATTGGATACATCACTACCCCATAAATAATAGGAAGAAGTGAATGAGTCACATCGATGACCAAAGAAGTGGAAATGCTCGCCCTTACACGTGCACACCGACACACGACCTCTAAAGTAGTCAATCTGCGCACATAAGGTACATAACCAATCCACGTCCAAGATAACGTCAAAGCTCATCATGTCTAGGAGAATAAAGTTGAATCTTAATGATCGCCCAACAATCACAATCTCATATCCTCGACACACTCTAGACAGATACACGTTACCACCAACTGGTGCATCTACCCACAAAGGTACCGGAAGATATGAAATAGGTATACCCAAAGTATATGCATAAGCAGAAGCAATAAAAGAATTCGAAGCTTCAAAATCAATAAGAACATGAGCCTAACAACCATACACATTAAAAGTACCTCGCATGATAGAAGTCCCTACTACAGTATCTGCACGGCCCTGAGAACGTGGTGCATGCTGAATAGTAGATACCGAAGTCATGGCCTGAGAACCCAGAGCTGCTGGTACTGGTTGTTACGGTGCTCTATACCTAGATTGACCTACTGGTTGAGTAGCCCTAGACTATTGCCCAGTCCCACTCGTAGGAGTACCACTGCTCAACTGAGGACAATCCTTGCGAAAATGACCCTGCCGTCTGCACTGAAAACAACCTCAATTACGCGCTAAACTACTACTCCATGTCTGGCGACGAGATTGACAAAACGGCTTCATATGCCCTAGCTGCCCACACTGAAATCATACCACATCCCGGCGAGTAGAACCCAAAGATGCTCTAGAAGAAGGAGTAGATTATCCCTGACGCTGCTGTTGTGGCTACTGCTATGGAACCGGAGCTAAAGTGCCCTCACGCTGCCTCTTTTTGTTCCCAAAAACTGAAGAAGAAGACCCTCCAAAGCTCTTGTCTCTAGCCTCACGAGTTATGAGACGTCAGGTGTATAAAAATATGTGGTTAAAAACAACACCTTAACGACTCTAGGTTTTACCCTACGCAAGCGCACGTATCAATTGTAGAATAGCAAAGTGGCATGAGTAAGGGATATCGATCCCACAGAGAGTGAGATTCTTCACTTTAATAATTTTGAAACACTGAATTATATTTCAAAAAATTGCTTGCTTTAGGTGGTCGAAGACCAAATTATCTATTTTTACTAAAATGATCTAGAAAGCAAAGTAAATTGGTTTGTGATTCAAATGAGAGAGAAAACTAGGGTTTTCATCACTCCACCACTAAACGCATAATATAGTTGATCACTATTTCAACTGTAAGAGGGTGATCCATAACTGTGAATCAGGTCGTATCGCAAATAGCTAAATACGACCCCAAAAAGGAGTACCATCAACCGGATCGCGACAACCCGTCTTATGACTGACCTAACTAGTATATGTCAATTATATTACTCTAATATACTCCTAATGCATGAAAATAAACTAAAGCATGTCATATTAAATTGCCAAGGCATGACCTGTGTCAACCTATGGTTTCAAGTTTCATTACCACCATTGTGTAGAAAACCATGATTAAGCATCCGAGTTTCAGCCCATATTCAATAATCATAATTGTGCAAAATAATATATTCATTCCATCTAAGACAAGAATTTTGAACAAACATATAATTTTATACTGTAAATCAATACGATCTCTTAACTACTACAATCATCAAAGTATTGTCACAGTTTCCCCTCGTTTACAATTAAAAACCAATAAAAGAACTACATTACTTGGCTAGGGTTTTGCTAGAAAATCCTAGATACCGAGTTAGTTGGTCATGGTAGAAGGTGATTGCATCGTTGATGTAGAAACGCTCTCCATAATCCTCTTATTCGGATCTCTTGGTTTGAATATGGCTCTCAACAGCAGGAAGTCCGAATGAATGAACTTCTTGAATGAACGTCTCATAGAACACTCCAAGTCAATGGAATAGAGAGGCCCTTTTCAGTCTTTCAACTCTCGAAACTCATCAAAACCCCAAGTATAATTGTATATATATGTATACAGAGGTCTAGAGTTGTGGGAATGTCTTCCAATTAAGCCCGGGGTGAAATAGGAAAAATCACGCAGAAATCCTCAAAGTTGCCGCACTTAAGCTTGGAGGTTATGCTTCAAGCATAGCTGGCCTACGCTTTAAGCGTAGGTCCCAAACGTAGGTCCAAGCGTACATTTTTGCAATTCTAGCCACTTTTTGGTACTGGAAGCGTAGGATTTTTTTATGGAAAACCATTTTTCTCCGTGAATGCGCCAAAACGTCGTCTCAAACCTGCAATACGTTTTGCTGAAGATGATGGCATCTGAAAATGTCGTTTTTGCCTTATGGGAGCCATTTTTGTCTCGGACTGCCTATTTGACTCTCCTCTTGAATAGAAATAACACACTCTTCAGTTAATTCACCGAAATTAGCTCCATTTCTTCATTAAGCTCCTGAAACATGCCTTAACACGCAAACACAATAAAAATAACAAATAATGGAATGAAAGAACGTAACAATAATGATTTAAATGGTTAAAATGACTAATATTTGACACCTATCACACCCCCAAACTTACATATTGCTAGTCCCTTAGCAATAAACTTAGGAAACTTTTCTTGTAATGATCTTTTTACTTTAACTACTCTAACCACTCTAACTACTCCCTTGTTTTCGTGAGGGTTGACGATTAAACTTAGCACGTGTAACAAGCCTTTTAAACCCCTAGTGGATGAATGAAGTTTCGTGAAGGTTTCTAGTGATGGTACCTACAAACATCTCAATTCTCTATAGTTACGCATTCATGAATTCACACACAAATTTAATTAAGTCATGATACAATGCAAAATACAGTATGGATGCAAATACTCCCACTCACTACCGAACAACAATTATATCAAGCTTCGTGTCATGAATGGTTCACACTAAAGTGAATGATTTCGTTACTTTCTACTTAAAATCCAGACAACCTTCCGTGATTTTGTGAACAATCAACTACAATATTTCAGTTTCTCTTCTCCTACTTCATTGATCAAACTTTGTCATTTTTCATCAAAACATAACTTCTCAACTTTCCACTTTTCATCCATTTTTGTCTTTCTAAGTCTCCAGACTTTCTAGCGGGGATTTTTAGTCCCGACCAACTGGGCCCGAGCTTCTACCATGGGATTTATGATCATCAGTCTTCTACCCTTTAAATACGAACAGTGATATTGGTGATACCAAGACCCGGTTACTCTGATCAAAGAACTTCTTTTTGCATTTTATTCTCTCAAAAAGTTTTTTTCAATTTTCTTCATTTCAACCAAAACATCTTCCCATCTCCCCTTTTATTACAACAAAATTATTTTTCAACTACATAGTCAAAAATTAACTTATTTATCATAGTGAATGTGTGCTTATGCTTATAGGTCAAGGTCGTCCTTCTTAATTTCAATTTCAGTCATTCACTTACTCATGTAAAACCACATCACTTCACTAATTTGATCTAATCATTACTCTCATGAATGGGAATATCACATTACATACTACTCATGTGTCGTATACACAAACTCAATCAAACTATAATGCAAAACATTCATGCGTGAAAACAAAAAACTGCTCCAAAAAATTTAAAATTTCAATTTTTTTGAAAATTTTCATTTGTAATTCTATACCCTCACCCCCAAACTTAAATGAGACCATGTCCTCATGGTAAAAAATAATGTATGACAACGGATATAGTTATCATTGAAGCTCAATTTTGGATTCAACATTAAAGCACTTGATCTCCTCCCCCAAACTTGATTTGGATTACCTGTAGATATCATCAACAAAGCACACATACCCAATGATAGCAATGGAAAATAAATTTTATCATAAATATCCAGAAATCGACACATGTTTTCTAGGAATCAAAGATTCTCTTTTTATTATTTTTTTTCAAAAATAATAAAAGAAAAATAAAATTTAATTTGGCCTTAAGGGCCTATAATCCTAAACCCTAAAATAAAAATAAAAGAAACAAAGACGTAGCCTTAAGGGTCTACCGTCCCTACAAAGAAAATAACCTAACAATCCTAAACCTAAATCTTTGTCCGCTTCTTCCTTCCCTTTTTCCAAAGAACATGTTATTTTTCGCATTGTAATATGGTATTGCAACGTCTTTTCTAACCTATCAAAATCCTCCTTTGGATACTTCATTTTAAACATCCCACATTTTTCATTCATCTCCTCTATACGATCCCCAAGCTGCATCTCCATGATTTTGGATAATAAAAAGGGATATGGAAGATAATACTCCATCCCTCTCCACCATTTTACTTTTCTGCTCACAATCTCCTGTATTCAAATCATGACCTCAAATATTATAGTAGGGAATGACACCCGATATCCCTTTAGTACACCAAATAGTATCTTAATCATCGACCTTCCTCGCCAACTTGTTTGATGATTCTGACGTGCTTGCGCAATAATCACACTATCCAAGGAAGCAAATCTGGTTTTAACCAAAACTTCTCCATACCCTTATCTCCCTTCTTTGGCACATGCACAACACATAATTCCTTAATCATCTCCTCATCCGTGTATGGCCATTCTTTCAATGGTAGCAAAAACTCTTCTTTCAAGTGATCAGGACATCTTAATAGGATGTTCCAAGCTTGTACAATCAATTTCCTAGTCACCTTTATCGGCTTACTCCATTCGAACACTTTAGCCCATGCTACCTCATACCCTGGTGGTCCATCAACTGTCAATCTCTCGTAAAATAATTTAATCAACCTAGGATACACCTTCTGTCTAGCTGGGTACTGTAAACGGCTCAATCCGATTTTGCGTAGGATTGCCTCTCCAAAAATTGTTAATGGATTCATGAGATCTTTTGGACTGAAATCCAACTCATATTGTAATCAACATAACATGAATGCTCTCAGCATGCTTCTTTTTCTTTTTTGGCTCAAAACCTCCATAGATGTGCTTTTCTCAATTCGCTCCATCTCCCTTACTCGATTGTCTTCAATAGCTGATTGCTCATCATTCTCAATTAACTCATCTGGATCAGAATAAGGGTTATACTTACTCCCCTCATGATCTCCCAATAGAGAAATAGAAGACGAAACATAATATGATGATGAATTAGACATCTTTGTTTAAAAGTTTTGAGAAATATGTGACTCAAGGGCTGTATTTATAGATGAATGATGGAAGGTATTCAAAGAGGAAAAAGATTTAAAACCCTTAACTGACTAGGAAATGGGAAGCAATAACTAATCCAACTCCAACTTATATTTGCATTTCGTCTCCTTGTCAGATTAGGATTACTCTAAAAAGTGTACAAAAAGTTCTACAAAAAATCCTAAAAATAACTTAAACAAATTCTAATATAAGTACAAGTACAAACAAGGCCAAAACACCCAAAAAACGGGTCAAATTTTCCAAACTTTCAAAACTCCCTCGCTGAACCCTACGCTTCAAGCGTAGGGTAGTCTACGCTTCAAGGGTAGGCCTAGGCCTCAATTATTATTATTATTATTTTGTTTTTAAACAAATCACAGTTCTTCGATTAAACCACTGCAGATACACCCGTAAACTTAAACGCACAAATGTCCTCATAATGCGAGACAAAATTTTGAAGTAATTCAAGTTATCCGCACACTCAAAATAACCATGAAATTCCGGGGATATATCAAATAAATCGATTGAATCATCAAAACTGCAATATAAACTATAAAAATATCAAAAGCATTTAGAAGATAATCGTTCAAGCGATCACACCAAGCCTTATACGAAACTATCCGCTTGACAATTTATCTCTAATACGTTAAATAAAACTAGAAATATAACAAAAACCTAACTAAAACTAAGCTACGACTCATCATTAGAGGGAGATGGTGTAGGTGGAATTGGCATACCCACATGCTGACATATACAGTCAAATCTATGAAATAACCGCCTTTGATCCCTCCATTGGGGCACTATCTCCTATTACCATGCATGTCTCTCCTCTGCCAAACTCTGCTCTAGCCCCTGCATTCGTGTTATAATAACGTCAAACTGAGCCTGGGACAGTAATAGTACCACCCGCCGGTGCCTTTGGCATCACGACCTCTTCAGTAGCAGCTGACATCTGTGGTATCTCAGCCTCGTGAGTCATATCGGCATCATCCTAAGCTATGCCAGCATCAACCTGAGCCTGAGCATCTGATGCATGTACTACACCGAACACTGGTCGGCGTCACATAATATCATCTGCATGCACCCTAGTCAAGACACTAGTCCACATACCTCTGGCGTACGGAGTATCAATCCTATATCTATTACGCTCAGCCGCATCTATCTTGATCCCGACATCCATCATAATCTTCATAACCAAGCACGAAAATCGAATCTGAAATCTACGCAGCTTAACCTTGGACACCTTGCACAGATGAACGTAGTGTGCGTATAGGCATCCCCACAAAATATGTGGAGTAGAAATCCACCTCTCGAACTCAAATGCGTAGTGGAAAACCGGGAATGGCGCATAACACATTGTTATGTGGCTGTGTGGCAGAATCTGAGATCGAACTATCAAATCCCAGAACCATAGCATAGGGTGATAATCCATCTTCTTTGTGCAGTTCCGATGCTCATCAGCCCACTGCCAGGTAGTCTGAAGTGTAACCAGCTCAGAAATAGATGAAAGTGCCTCTGGCATAAGCGAGAACTCAGCAACCAAATCGGGCGGACAGTCGTTTGGATTACCCCACACCTCAGCAATAGTTTGGGGGGTAATCTCTATCTTTGTACCTCGGACCATTGTCAGTAGTCTCTTCCCCCTACTGAAGTGGCGCATGTGCAGCCAAAACTCTCAAATCATATCCCCACCTATGTGTGGGGTAGTCGGGGCTAAAATATGCAAAATATGTCGAGCCCTCAATCGGCCGATCATCCAGGATGGCACTGGCTGTAAATCCTCGAGTATCCTCAACATGTATGTCTTCTCCTATTGATAGTCCTTCCGAAGAGCCCGGTCTAATAAACGCTCAACTGATGTTGTCAAGGGTACTGGAAAAATGTGGTCAAAACTCTGGGATCACCCTCTTATCAGTCCTATCATCATCATCACCCTCATCGGCATCATCCCCCTGCTGAGCATGATCACTCTCGATATCCTCATCCATCTGCTCGGCTTGCTAGTCCGGCATAGGTGGCGGTGATGGTGCCCATGGAACAACTAGCTCAACCACCAAGCGACCATGTGGTAATATGATGTCGTGCCCCTGTGTCGAGCTCTCCAGCTCCTCTACCTTAAAAGATGAGGAAGATAAGGATATTGAATCGACATACTGTGGCCTCCTGGTGTGCGTGCTACTGTGAATGATAGGTGATGGTCCAGGTGACAATGACCTCAACCTCTATCATACTGGTGGATCAGCTGCAACGGCAGCCTAAGCTACTTGTCTTGCCGATATCTTGGTATGTGTCATGCCTATAATAGGGAATTTTTGAAAAATAAGCAATAACGAACCAGACACGAAATCAATCTCAAACTATATCTAAATATATCCAATATGAGTGACACCGTACTTTTCACACAGAGCGGAAAGAAACTGGTTGTCAAAATGGCTTCCACCATCATTGATCAGAACTCTCAGCATACCAAATCTTGAGAAAATGTTCGATTTTACAAATTCTTCCACCATGTCATGATCAACACGTTTGGTGGCTATTGCTTCTACCCATTTCGAAACATAATCCACCCCCACAAGTATATACTCCTTCTTATATGCTTTTGGAAATGGTCCTATGAAATCAATACCCCACATATCAAATAATTCTACAAACAAAATCGGGATTAAAGGCATCATGTGTCTTCGAGATATGGATTCAAGCTTTTGACACTGTAGACACGCTTTGCAAAATTCGACTTCATCATTGAATATGAACGACCAGTAAAATCCACTATGCAACACCATATAGGTTGTCTTTTGAGCTCCAAAATGCCCTCTACACTCCAACGTGTGACAAAATGTAACTATGCTTTGCACCTCACTCTCCGGGACACATTTCTTGATAATCTGATAAGAGAAATACTTGTACGAACGCGGATTATCCCAGATATAAAATTTGACTTGGCTGAAGAATCGGTCTTTCTCATTCTTAAACCATCCTTTTGAAATTCGACCTGTGCCTTTATAATTGACAATGTCAGCATACCACGGTATTTGTTCCACCATAGCCACATTGAACAAATGTTCATCCGGGAAAGAATCCTTAAGAAGAGTAATTTCCTTTATAGACTCAATAATAATCCTTGACAAATGATCCGCAACAACATTTTCTGAACCCTTCTTATCTTTGATTTCCAGGTTAAATTCTTGCAACAAGAGAATCCACCGAATCAATGGAGGCTTAGAATCTTTCTTTATCAGCAAATGCCTCAGAGCGGCATGAGCCGAGTAAACGACAACCTTGGTGTCTAATAAATATGATCGAAATTTATCCACGGCGAAGACAACTGCCGGCAACTCCTTCTCGATAATTGTGTAGTTCATCTGAGCTTCATTCAGAGCCCCACTGACATAGTAAATAGCATATGGCAGCTTATCACCGAGCATTCCGGTATCAATCTTGAATGCAACAAACCAAGCATTCCTTGAAGTCAGTGGAAACAATATCACCGGAAAAGTTCCTACTTTGGAAAAGCTACACAAAATTAGGATTGTCTCATTATCCTACAATAGTCTTGGAAATGGAAAAGTAGGTGACTTGAGCTTTATATCCTCTTTGACCAATAAAACAAGCTTAGAGAATTTGAATTTGTATAGTAATAATTTTGGGGGAGTGTTTCCTCAATCCATCGGTAACCTGTCAACTACACTTGTCCAATAGGTTTTATCAAGGAATCATATATCTGGGGAAATTCCAATAGGGATATTAAATTTTGTTAACCTTAATAGTTTCGGTATTGCAGCCAATCAATTCACTGGTAACATTCCACATAAAATTGGCAGGCTTCAAAAGTTGCAAGCACTAGATTTTAAAGAAAACAACTTGTCTGGAAATATCCTACTCTCTTTCGGAAAATTAACTTTTTTAAGCAGAATTTGGTTAAATAAAAATAATCTCAGTGGCAACATCCCTTCTACTCTCAGCAAATGCCATAATTTGGTATTGTTGCGTCTTAGTCAAAACAACCTAAGTGGTACAATACCACCACAGATTTTTGGTCTCCCGTCATTATCAATACTTTTAGACCTTTCTGAAAACCATTTGATCGGCTCGCTCCCAATGGAAGTTGGAAATTTGAAAAATATTGAGTACTTGGATGTTTCTAACAATGAGTTATCGGGCAAGGTTCCTGTCTCTATTGGTAGTTGTGTAAGATTTGAGAGATTATTTTTGTATGGAAAATTTTTCCGTGGGAGCATTCCTTCAGCTTTGAGATTTTTGCGAGGTATTTCCTATTTAAATTTATTTCACAACAACTTCTCGGATGAGATTCCAGAATATTTGGAATGGTTGAAAGTTTTGCAGGAATTGGATCTTTCTTTTAACAATATGGAGGGCATGGTACCAACAAAAGGCATCTTTGAGAATACAACTGTTTTTTCTGTCAGAGGAAATAGTAAACTCTGTGGTGGTATACTTGAACTACAGCTACCTGTATGCAAATCTGAAGCTAGAAAAAAAAGATCAGTAGTCTTAGGAAAACTACTAATCAGTAGTATTATTTGTGGGCTTGTGGGATTAATTCTCCTAGTGTTCTTTGTTCTATATTTTTTCTACTTTAAGAGGAAAAATGAAACTGCTTCAAATTCACAGCCTTATTCACTTTTGAAAGTGTCTTTCCAAAATCTGTTTAAAGACATTGATGGGTTCTCTACTGCGAATTTGATTGGTATGGGTAGTTTTGGTTCTGTTTACAAGGGACTTCATGATTAGGATGGGTCCATTATTGCTGTGAAGGTACTAAACCTCACGCACCATGGAGCTTCCAAGAGTTTCTTAGCTGAGTGCGAGGCTTTGAGAAACATCAGACATTGAAATCTTTTGAAGGAGATAACTGCGTGTTCAAGCATTGATCACCATGGTAACGACTTCAAGGCCTTAGTTTATGAGTTCACGAAAAATGGTAGTCTAGAGGAGTGGTTGCACCCAAATCTAAGAAAAGATTCCACAAATGATGTGCCCAACAAGTTAAATTTTCTTCAGAGATTGAATATTGCTATTGAAGTGGTTTGCGCGTTAGATTATTTGCATCATCAGTGTGAAATACCATGGTATTGACTTCAAGCCCAGCAATGTTCTTTTAGACAATGACATGAGTGCACGTGTTGGTGACTTCGGATTATCTAGGTTCCTTCAGGCCGCAATTTGTGATACTACCAGTCATGCAAGTTCAATTGGAGTAAGGGGATCTATTTGATTATATTGCTCCAGGTACACGTGCTTTTGGAGTATTATCTTTTCATTTTTACTCCTTATATGAACATGTATAAGAGAAATTCGAGCTATCCATCAAGCCTGAAATTTCATGCCAAAAATTTCTCATTTTTTATGTCGATAAATATGTTTCTGTTCTTTCCTACCCTGAAACTTGCTATTGGTTTTTAGTTTCGCTCTTCAACTTTTTCAATTCGTTCTTACTGGAACAAAAAAAATAACAAATAAAGTTTTGACCCTCTGATTTACCCATTCTAGAAAATTAGATATATTTGTCAATTTTGTGAATCTATCAGGGATATCATGAATGCTCAAGTATAGTTTCAAATTTTCAATAAATATAGTAGTAAACTGATAATGGCTCTTGTTGTAGCTATAATTAATCCATTTAAGGTAGTAAGAATATAATAAGCTATGTTCATAGAAGGTATGTAAAAGGTTATTTCTTTGGTTTAATTTTATTATAAAAAATCTTTATAATTATTGTCATGTACATTACAGAGTATGGTATGGGAAGTGAGGTATCAACAAGTGGAGACGTATACAGCTTTGGTATCCTCCTTCTCAAAATGTTCACTGGGTAGAGACCAACTGATGACATGTTTAGAGACGGTTTAAACCTCCATAACTTTGCTAAGGCTTTGTTTCCTAAGAAAGTAGAAGAGATTGCCGGTTCCATACTTGTCCAGGAAAATGCAGATGAGCTCACAAGCACAAATTCTACTAGGGAAAGAAGCATCCGAAGCTCCAAATTCCAAGGTTGCTTGGTTTCAATATTCAAAATTGGACTAGCTTGTTCTGCAGAATTGCCCAATGAACGAATGAGCAGTACTGATATAACAATAGAGTTATATTCAGTTAGGGACCTTTTTAATGGCGCCGGCATACATGGACCGCGACAAACTGTTATTGCATCCCAAGCAGGTAATATGGTTGTCTTATAGCTTTAGAGGGCTCTTGTTCCACGTCTAATCCGAATAAGAAAGGTAAATTAGGTATATTTGGGTTGGATGTTCGGCTCACATGATATTTGGATATGAAGTTTGCTTTAATTGTGCATTGGTATTATTTGTTTTAAATTAAAATTTCATAGTATAGTAGCTAACAATCTTCTCCTTATCATATATGCAGGAGATTGATAATGCTTCATATGGGTGCTAGTGGATGATGTTACAAAGTGATCATTCTTGTGACTGCATAAGACGATAGACATTGTTTTCTTGTTCTTCCTGTTTAATTTGGGCCCTAATGTGCAATTTCTTCTGGATAGAGATGAATACCTTCGTTATATTTGCTTTTCATGTACTTTTTTAGCTTATTCAGTAAAATAATTGAAAATCTGGTTTTATCAGTCACTTCACCATGTGGATTTGCTGTTTTACTTGTATTTCAAATTTAGATGTTGTAAATCAATTGTCCTTCCTCTTATCCTAGGTGCTTGAGTCTTAATAACTCGTGTTGTTATAGTTACTAAAATACGTTCCCAGAAGAATATCGATTCGAAAAAAAATTAAATTATAAGATTAAAGTATGTGTATAATTGTATGAGTCAATGATTGGGTAGTAGATATGACGCCGGACAGAATAGAGATTATTCTGCAGGCTAGTGCAATAGGTAATTTGCAAGGAAAAAACAGGAGAATTCGACCCAAAATTTCAGAGAACACTCTGGAATTTAATAAAATTGTTTATAATCAAGAATAATAAAAAACAACCCACATGCCGGGTTTAAATAGCTGAAAATCGACCCCTAATGGGATTTTTGCCAAAAATAGCAAAACCCTAAAAGTCTTACCAAAACGAAACAAGGAAAGAAATCAAAAGATTATCAAAAATCTGGCCCAAATCGGGTTCAGAATCAGTTCTTAATTGACAAATAGAAAATTACCCTAAATAACAAAAATTAACTAAAAATAAAGATTTGAAAAGGAAAACAGCAGATCACGATTTCCTGCCATCCTTGCGTTGATCCTCCTGCATCAGTCACCCCGAGTTGGAAAGAACTCGTCCTCGAGTTCACAGCAGCATCAGCAGAATCCGCAAAACAAGGACTCGGGTGTTTCACATTAAAGACATAAGATGTTTTCAAGTGACTAGGGAGACACAACCTGTATGCGTTGTCATTAGTGTTCTGCAATATCTCACAGGGTCCAATCTTCCGCTCCTTAAGCTTATTATACTCGCCAACAGGGAAACGATCATGAGTTAATACAACCCAAACAAAATCACCAACATCAAAAAGTACCTGACGATGATGACTGTCCGCTCGAGTTTTGTACTTGGCATTGCTCTCGTGACTGGCCAGTTTCACCTGCTCATGGATGCCTCGAAGATGTTGGGCCAACTCACCTGCCCTAGGATGTAAATGGCCCGTGGGTAATTCTGGCAGCAGTCCAGGAGGAAGGTCTTATGGCATCAAAACAGAGAATTCCGAAAACAGCTGCTGGACCTCCATGGATAATTCTGAAACCTCACCTGCTGCACTATTTCCACAAGGCATAAAAACAGTTTCCTTCTTTGGACCTGCAGCTGGGATCACATTCTACTGAGATTCAGGATGATTGCTAAATGGGATCTCAAGATTTTCCATGCCAGTTATATCATCCTCCAGTAAGGAGTTCAAGAAAATGTCTTCCATCTGATCAACTTCAACGAGGTTATTGACTTCATAATCCGACCACTGGTATGGAAGCGTCCACTGAACTTCAGTCGCCGTGCTTGCATTGAACACATTCTCATATCCTTCTTTGTCATACACTCGCTCTCCAACGAAAATATTGGTTTTCAACCAATCATCTTCTGAATCAGAATCTTCCGAAAATATTGGCCCTAACTGTGGATACGGATTTTCGAAGGTGGAATTGTCGGTATCAGAATCTTCCACATCATGATTACCGATTTCCTGCGCCGCCAGACGCTGGGTTAACTCTGCCACTTGCCTCTGCAAATCCTCAATCATAACATCCTGAACGTTACGATTACGGTGCGGGACTTCCTCAATCGGAACCTGCCCACGACGACCACCACGACCACGACCACGACCACCAGCCATTGAAAACTGATGAAAATACCGCCTCAGGAAGATGCTGAGCTCTGATACCAATTGACGCCGGACAGAATAGAGATTATTCTGCAGGCTAGTGCAATAGGTAATTTGCAAGGAAAAAACAGGAGAATTCGACCCAAAATTTCAGAGAACACTCTGGAATTTAATAAAATTGTTTATAATCAAGAGTAATAAAAAACAACCCACAAGCTGGGTTTAAATAGCTGAAAATCGATCCCTAATGGGATTTTTTGCCAAAAATAGCAAAACCCTAAAAGTCTTACCAAAACGAAACAAGGAAAGAAATCAAAAGATTATCAAAAATTTGGCCCAAATCAGGTTCAGAATCAATTCCTAATTGATAAATAGAAAATTACCCTAAATAGCAAAAATTAACTAAAAATAAAGATTTGAAAAGGAAAACAGCAGATCACGATTTCCTGCCATCCTTGCGTTGATCCTCCTGCATCAAGATAGTCCACTATATATGTATATGTTGTTAGGTAGTTTGGCTTAAAATTTAAGCACACTCACCTACTTTTTATTGGACAACAATAATCTCAATGGTGGCATCGTGTTAAGTATTGGGTTGGGAAATCCCAAAAAAAATTAGCAGAGACTCTCAGTGGTGACATACCCCCTAAACTTTTTGTGGTCTTGACTTTATCTGTAGCTCTTGATTTGTCTCATTATCAGGTGAAATTCCAAGCACTATCGGTAGTTGTGTTCAATTGGACATTTTATATACGAGGGCTAACTTATTCCAAGGGAGCATCCCATCATCTCTGAGCTCTCTTAATGGTATTCAAGATCTGGATCTTTCTCGCAACAATTTGACCGGAATGTTCCGGGGATATTTTCAGGGTTACCGAGTATTGAAGAAACTGAATCTTTCCCTATAAAAGCTTTGTTGGGATGTTACCACTTAAGGGTGCGTTTGGGAATGCAAATGCAATTTCAGTTATTGGTAACAATAAGCTTTGTGGGGGTATACCTCAGCTACAATTGTCTAGAAGCAACCTCACAGGTTTAGCAATGTCATCCCTTAGGACAGTAGTGCTCTGTAACAACAGCTTCAGAACTTTGCAGTTCGAAAAGACTGCAGCACTTGAGGCTGGACAGCAATTCCATCCAAGGTGAAATTCCGGCCAATATATCAGGTTGCTCTCTTCATTTTCTTTTCTGCTCTTTACAACTGTGTGGTAGGTAAAATTCCGTCAGAGCTTGGCTCTATGTCAAATTTTGAAATAATTTATATTGCCGGGTAACCATCTAATGGGAGGTATCCCTCCTTCTTTCGGGAATTTACAGTCCCTTCAGGAATTTAATGCAACCAAAAATGATTTAGAGGGGTGCATTCGGGATGCTCTATGCGAATTGCCAAACCTTACTTATATTGGAAGGGGTGGAAATAGGTTGTCAGATAAGATCGCTCCATCACTTTTTAATCGCTCTTCTCTCATGACTATTGATATGTCATACAACCAAATTCAAGACAGTCTTGGCATTGCCCATAAGAAAATCATTAGTTCCATTCTTGTTTCAATATTAAGTGCCACAAACCTGGTGTTTCTTATGGCCACTACAAACAAGCTAATAGGGAAAGTTCCATCCTCTTTGACAATGCCACCAGCTTAGAGCTATTGGATCTGAATCAAAATAATTTTGGAGGAACTCTGCCTGAATCCATCGCAAGCTCGCAACTGACCTTGGAGAATTGTCTCTATTATACAATCATATTTATGGGGAAATTCCCACAGTAATATTGAATTTGTTATCCTGGAGGCCTTATATATGGCAGCTTAGGAATTTACATGTAGCATTCCGCAGGACATTGGTAGGCTTCAAAAGCTACAACTAGGTTTTCTTGGAAAGAAGTCCTGTTGAGTGATAACAATTTGAGTGGCAGCATCCCTTCTAGTCTTGGTAAATGCCATAAATTGGTACTATTGCATGTTAGTCGAAACAATCTCAGTCGTACAATTCCTCCCCAAATTTTTGGTCTCTCATCATTAGCAATAGAGCTAGCCCTTTCTCAAATTTATTTGACTGGCTCTCTTCCTACGGAATTTGGAATTTAGAATTTTTTTTAATACTAGGATGTTATGATAATGAGTTTCTGGCGGGTCTCCGGTATCTCTTAGTAGCCGAGTGAGATTGGAAATTCTGCTTTTGCCCGGAAACGATTTCAATAGGATCATTCCTTCTTCTCTGGAATCTTTTAGAGGCATTTACTGTTTAGATCTATCTCAAAACAACTTCCAGAATATTTGGAAATCTAGACAAGTGGTTTCATTCAAATCCATGTGAAGATTTCACACATAATGTGCCCAAGAAGTTGGACTTTCTTCATAGGTTGACCATTGCTAACAATATGGCTTGTGCTGTAGATTATCTTCACCATCATCAGGGACGGATCCAGAAATAAAATTGAATGGGGTCAACCTTTAAAAGTGACAAATATATTAAAAAAAATAAAAATAAGGAGAAGAGTTCAAAATATATTGATAATACATTTAAACACAATTACAATTGTCCTCGACGATTTTTCATATCTTGAAAATGTCGTATGATAACTTCATTGTCTAAGCCAACTGAGATATCTTTTTCAATATAGGTCACCAAGCTATCACTCATCCATGCATCTCCCATCTTATTGCGCATTCGAGTCTTGATGATTTTCATAGCAGAAAATGCCCTATCTACAGTGGCAGTAGCAACTGGTAGTGCCAACGCCAAAGTCACAAGCAAATAAACTAGTGAATGCACATTGTTTCTCTTAGTTTTGACCATTCTTTTTGCAAGATCTGCAATCCCTTTTAATCC
This sequence comes from Cornus suecica, assembly GCA_963922005.1. NCBI lineage: Eukaryota > Viridiplantae > Streptophyta > Magnoliopsida > Cornales > Cornaceae > Cornus > Cornus suecica. The sequence continues at coordinate 34,976,298 of OY998243.1, read as the reverse complement.
TTCAAACTCGCTACTAGAACGAACATCTGCGATGTAATTCTGAAGTTCAACACCAAGTCTTGTAAGAGCAAGTGAAGAAAATTCTTTTGGATAGAATTTTGCAAGTTGAATTAATTTTTGTTTCTCAAAAGCAGAAAAAGCATCATCAGGGCACAAGCATGCCACACAAAGCAACAACTCAGTATTCACCTCATTAAACCGACCATTTAACTCTTGCAGCTGCATATCTATGACGGTATAAAACAACTCAACACAGTAATGATGCAAATTAGAGTTTTCATGAACATTACGCCGTGATCTTCCTCGAACTTGAAATGGGTCATCCATGTTAGGAACATGAATGTCATGCTTGGCACAAAAACAAGAAACCTCATCAAGTAGGCAATCCCATCCACCATCCCTCATCTTTTGCAATTGATGCTTGCATAATTTGATTAAAGTCATAGCAATCACGATGTCTTGATCTTTCTTTTGAAGTGCCTTCGACAATTCATTTGTAATTCCCAAAATATTAACCATCAAATGCAAGCTAAATACAAAATCAAAAGATTCCATGGCTTTCAAAAGAAGATTTACTTCAAATTTATTATTGTAATTTTGACCAATTGTGAGCTTTAAATGTATTATTGTAATTTTGAAAGATTGAGGGGCAATAAGCCTAATTTTGAAATTTTTGAATGGGATCGACTTATATTTTTCTCCTATAAACCCTCTAATTTTTTTTTATTACTACTAAATTATTAAAAAAATCAAAAGTTGAATGGGCTCAACTGACCCCATTCACTATAACTCGTAATAAAGATAAACTGATGAGCACCTTGAGAGAGATTAAAAATCAATTGAATTCTAATTCTCAAGCTTTGATTAGGTTAAGGCAACTAGTTGATTCTATGAGAATGGAAGAAGAGAAAAATCAAATGGTAGATAATTTTGAAGATGAGGAAGATGGGTAAAGTGAAACAGAGGAAAATTTTGAAATTAAGTGTGACATTGCATATGATGAGAGTGCGCAACCCATTCCTTTATCACAAGAGTCAGAAGAGACACCACTTAAACCTAAAGAAATATTTATCCAATGTCTTAATGAGTTGTGTTTTGAAGATAAACAATGAGGGGAGGAGTACTATGTAATTGAAGGGATTTATGAGGTGATGAAGGACCCATTACTTTATTTGGTGATAGAATAATCGTTTGACATAGGTGTTAAACATGGGATGAAGGTAGAGCATGACAAATGAGAGAAAATATATGATGATTATTATGTGTTTGATGTCATGCTTGTTGCTGGGTGTTTACAATGAACACCGTTGACTGATTTACTTCCCACACTTGCTCCACCATGTGGCCCTTAAGACCAAATCTTTGCTGATTTTATTTTAATTTTGTACGATTATAGGCCCTTAAAGCCAAATCATTATTTTTTTCATTAAAAAAAAGCAATTCACGTAATTACACCTATCAAACCGCACCCATTAAATATGTTAAGCACAACAAACATATAATCACATAAGTGCCACAACGGGCGTCGAAAACAAAATAAAGTAACACGTTCGGAAACGTAACACGATTGCCAAAGCTCCAACAAGGAAACGTTGCAACCAACCCACGTAGTTGCCACCGAATAATAAATCACGAAGCCGAAAATGAAAGTTCACGAAGTCGTCCCACTAAATCCAAAACTTAAACGCGAAAAATTTACACGTATCAAGATTACACAAGACGTCATAAATAAGTGATGTCACAAAACATTAACACTTGCAAAAGAATTCTAGAAATGAGGAAGGAAATGCGAGACGTTACAACCTTCCCTCCTTAGGAGATTTCATCCTCAAAATCAGGGTGTTCCTTAGTCCGCGAGTCACATTCGGTTGATCAGACCAAATGATTTGCTTACATTCCTCGGTAGTTTATCACCCTAATACGACACGAAAAGTAAGAAGTGACTGAGGAATGATCCTACTATGTTAGAATTAAATCATAACGGGATGCATCTAACGAGACACGTCATCGACACAACACAAGGGAAAAACCCAGAAGTACTAAAGTAAAGAGAGAACGTAGATCAAAATCGTAGATAAATGTCAAACGTTGAATGTATTGTTGAAACTCACTCGTCGTCCCTAAGACAGTGAAACCTAGAGCTCTGATACCAAACTGTCACGCCCCTAAAATCCTAAAACTCATAAACCAAGACATCCGAGGACTTTGGGGTGTGATCAATAAAATGAGCGACCAACTAAGATTATCAATACCAATAAAATGAATGGAATAGTATTACTATCAATAATTCCATACACAACTGAGTGGAAGCTAAAACCAAATGATACACAAGGCATATCGAGACACCGAAATAATACATACCCATAATGATGCAATGATACAAAGTACAAAGAAGAGATACGCCAACAGACTAGTGCAATAACAATCACCACATAAGGGGCTAGCAAAGTAAAATGCTAATAGAAACAACACTACGTGAAGACGTCCCAATCCCGCATCATCATCCGTATCACTCTGCTCGAATCCAGAACCTACAACGAGGAAACAAAAGAAAGGTGTCGTTGCACCCAATGTTGTCCGTAGCCGAAATATTTCTTGCAAACTGGTGTGGGACACCAGGGAAAACAATGTCGGGGTGAGCTCATCAAAGCCCCGTAGAGAAAAGGAAATCGTAACTATCACATCCTTCGACCATCCGAGTCTAGTGCGAACCAACCCTTGTAAATGCATCTACCCTAGATCGGTCAATCGTCCCAAATGGCACTCATGCCAATACAAGACCCCAGAAACACATCCTTATAGTCCCCTACCATGCATCAACAAAATAGGGCAACTAGCACATAGTGAAACCATAACATAACAACATATAATAAAAGTACACCTATATATATACGTAAATATATATATAGAAAGACAACCAATACAAGCCAGGTAGTATAGACAATCTCAGAGATCACTATGACTCGTACCCGCCAGTCCAACACTGACAATCAAGACAACCCTTATCACCAATCATGGTAGAAACACTCTTATTCAAAACACCTAGGAAGGATAACAATCACACTACCTCGATCACGAGCATACCGAGCTCTGAAACCTCCAATCACTATCAAATCATACTACTTATCACCTCACATGTCACTCCCCACCATCCATAGACCCAACACAGGGGTAAAAATAATCATTCCAACCTAAGTGAAATCACAAAGGTTGTTGTAAAATGAAAGGGAAGTGAAAGGGATTAAACAACTCTTCAAACCAACCCCTACAAGGTCACATGTTCGCCCAGTGGTAAAATGGTCATTTCAAGGGCAAAAATGTAATTTCAATCTTTATCCCACATATTTGGACATAATTCAAACCATAGAAACAAACGGGACCTAAATCAAATCCACGAAGCGAGAGATATGAATTTTGGAAAATGACATCGGACAACGCCAACCCAAATAGAAAGTATAAGTATCCCTCTTTTACTAAGGGTAAAACATTCATTTCAAGTGCAAATAAATGATTTCAAATTTTATCTCAAGAATTTGGATATAGGACAAGCAATAGAAACAAACAGGACCTAATTTGGAGATGCGAGGTGAGAGAAATGAATTTTTTAAAATTGATAAAAAAAACAACCAAATTTGAGGCTGGCGACATTTCACACCTGGTGACATGTCGCCAAGGTACCTTTGACTTTGTCAATAGTAAAACCACAAAAAAATGCATTTTTGCAACTAGCCTCAATTATTGACGCCACCACTCCCAAAAAAACACAAATATTTGAAAAGTGAGTTTTTCATTCGTGGATTTCAAAAATAGTCACCGAGACATCGGGATACGCATAAAATGCAAACTTTGGATAAAAGTGGTTCTTTAAAATCTCAGAAAATTATCCGTTTTTCCCCCGGTCTCCGTTTTGTACACTGCCAACTTTTCAAAGGTCTAAATATTTTTATAAAAATGAATTTACAATCATTTCAAAACTCAAAGTTTTAGTCGGGGTCACGGGGGTGAGTGAAAATGGGGTTTTCACTCCAAGATCGAATGGACTTAAATGTAAGTCTTATAAAAAATCCATTTTCGGGAAAACAAACCGAAATACCAATGGAAAAACCAAAGCGAAATTATGAACACTCCACTAGAGCAAAGAAATGAAAAACCAAAAGTAAAAGGTACCTTAAAGGGAAATGCAAGTGACTATACACAAATACACTAACTCTAACCCAACCATACTTAGTTCGACATCCAATTTCCGTAACACTATAATGACTTCACCAAGAGTGACCACAACTCCAAGGATACTCCAATCCTTAAGATCGCTAAAGGGAATTTAGTGGTTGTTGTCACGTGACCAACTAGTAACAATCAAAACCCCATCCGATTATTTCAAACCACAATTTCACATTTGAAACCACATCACTTAGGTTTCTAACAAGATCATATGCCAATCAATACTCAATGGACTAGGTTTACTCATAATCTCGTCTATCATAACAAAAACCTCAATATCACAATTGATGACACGTTCTTACTATAACGCTATTTAAGACCACAAACTATCACCCACCTTCTCAAAGGCTTCAACTCATAATCAACTATATGATTCATCACTGACTTTAACTTATCACAAGAAAGCATTCAAAACTAACTTATATCACCACCCTAAGGCATATAAGCACATATCAACAAATATAAGCATTGATCTCACATTATACTTTAAAACAAGGCATGTAAATCATATTCTCACATTATCCAATTTCATTTGAGCCTTTTAATAACATGTGAATTAAAGTAGAAAAATCCACATTAAACATGATCCACTACCACATTGCATAATATCATGATTCACATGTAGAGACAATCACATAATAGCAACTCAAATGCAATGTGACTCACACACCTCATGGTACACATTTCACCCAATATAGGTTAACGGATACATACTCTGACCATTCACGCTTAGAAAGATTATCGCACCGATTCTCCCCAAGTGATTTTGACACTTCTCACTTTCAACAAGGAAGAGCGGTTGCACAGGAACCCCGGTTGTAACTCCCGCGCCCTAAGATCCGAGAGTGGCACATTCTTCCATGATGGGGAAACAACCAACCCTATATCCCTATTTTTTGGCTTACTAGTTCCGTAGGTGGGAGATACCTCCTAGCTAGTTGTTGTGATGATCAGATACAAGACTACTCACTCATGGTTACACGACCGGGCGTAGCCCAACACCAATTGAATTTCAATGCAAAAGATGAACACCATTTGCATTAAGTCTTAAAAGACCCATGCACGAACACAAATATATATCTTATCATAATTATAAAAACATTCCCTAGAATCTCAACATGAATGCCATCAATCCTTTAAGATGCTCTTAAATAAAAATTAAAGCATTTAAATCGACAAGGATGCATTCTTATGCACAAATCATGTCCCAAATTATCAAGTTGTCCTTTAATTCACTAGGATAACATTTCCATTCATTTAGCATCCTTTTATCTCAATTAAAGCTATGATTCACAACTCATTAACATCCACATCCTAACTCACTAGCCAAGGTAGCTAGCCTACTTACACCATCAAGGCTACACCACTAATACCCATAACCACATATGTTTACTTACACTTATACATATACAAAACCAAACCCATATATATACCCATATAATCTAATTAGCACATATATCATAGTCCTATCAATAAAATCATCAAGCATGCTATAAACAAGGGTTATATCACATAAACAAGTACAAACAAAATTTCCAATTTCTCAAGTATACAACTTAGAAAATATATTTAACGTTAGAAACCCTAGAATCAAACTAGCACACTCACGAAACCAAATGATGAGAAATGATAGAAGTTTTCCCCTACCTCAAGTGAAGAATAAAGCAAGCCACAAAGTGAGCTCCATGAAATCCTAGCTTCCACCCAACACCAAAATCAAATAAACCAATTGGTGGAAATCTTCACCATAGTCTGCTAACAATGAGTATAAACTCATAACAAGATGAAACCAAGAATCAAAGGTGGTTCATCATGAAAAACCAAAACTAGGGTTTGAAGTAGAAACTCATAAAGAGGGAAGAGCACTTACCAATATTTGTCTTAAATCAAAGAGAAGAACAACATGAACAACTTCCATGTTGAAGAAACATCAAACTCCAAGCTTAAGGTGATGAAATCAAACCAAAAAGTGGAGGAGAGCAAGAGGGAAATGGGAGAGAAATAAAGATAGCTTCTAAAAGATGAAGTCTTCAAGTGGAAGACTTAAGAGAATTTGTAGAGATCCTCCACTATCTCTAAATCAATCCAAGGGCCCAAAACAAATATGGGGAAAAAGAAATGGATTGAAGGGTGCACATTAAGTTTTGCATATAGAAGACTTAAATCGATACACACAACTCTTATACACTTGACAAACAAGGCCTTAACATCCAAGGGTTGAGATTAAATATCAGAGGGAAGATCTAATGGCTAAGAGTGTGACAACACATTACAGTGGTCAAATACCAAAAACCCTACAACTTATGATCGATTACAAGAGTGCCATTAAATTATCTTTTCCATTTAACCAAAGTCTTTCACTCTATTTACCTCTATGCCACTCAACTGTTATTTCAACACTTAGCCAAATTTCTAGGATTCTCAACTATCTCTACACTAGTGAAAATACCATTATACCCTAGGTCATTATGCTCTCGAAATCATTTTTAACTATTTTCATTATTTATGAAAATGAAAACATAACAACCAATTCACGTAATTACACCTATCGAAATGCACCCATTAAATATGCTAGGCCCAACAAGCATATAATCACATAAGTGCCACACCGGGCTTCGAAAATAAAATAAATAACATGTTCTGAAACGTAACATGATTGCCGAAGTTCTAATGAGGAAATGTTGCAACCAACCCACGTAGTTGCCAACGAACAATAAATCACGAAGCCGAAATTGAAAGTTCACGAAGTTGTCCCGCTAAATCCGAAACTTATACGCGAAATATTTACACGTACCAAGATTATACAAGACGTCATGAATTAGTGATATCATAAAATGGTAACACTTGGAAAAGAATTCCATAAAGGAGGAAAGAAACGCAGGGCGTTACAACTCTACACTAATCCCTTGCTTTCATTAGGGTCGACAATTACAATTAACACGTGTAACAAGCCTTTTAAACCCCTCGACGTCACCGAGTGAATGAGTGAAGTCTCGTGAGGGTTAGCTATACAACCCACAACTTCTCAATTCTTCATTATCATGCATTCACACACTCATTAACCAAGTCATGATACAATGTATAGGATAACATGGATGCAAATACTCTCACTCGCTACCGAATAATAACTATGTCGAGCTCATATCATAAATGGTCCCCACTAAAGTAAATGACTTCGTTACTCTTTACTCCCAATCCCGACAACGTTCCGTGTTTTTATGAACATTCTACTATGTTAAATCAATCTTTCTTCTTCTACTTCATTGATCAAACTTTGTCCTTTTTTTATTATTATTTAAAACTCCTTCTTTCCATCCTTTCCACTTTATCCCTTTTTATCTTTCTAAGCTCCAGACTTTCCAGCGAAGAATTTTAGTCCTAACCAACTAGGTCCGAGCTTTTTACATGGGATTTATGGTCATTAGTTTTTTCCCCTTTTTATGTGAATACTCTGTTACTTTGTAATAGGAGGCCCAGTTACTCAGATTGAAGAACTACTTTTTGCATTTTCTTGATATATTTAAAAAACAAATTACATTTTCTCCATATCAACTACCCTTATCCCCTTTTTATAGTGACAAAACTAATTTTTCAACTATGTAATCAAAGATCAATTAATTGTCCCACAAGTGCTTATAGGTCAAGATCGTCATTCTCGGTTTTAATTTCACTAATTCACTCACCTGTGTAAAACCACATCACTTTACTAACTCAATCTAATCATTATTCTCATGAGCGGGAATATCGTATCACATACTACTAATGCACCATAAACACAAATGTAAGTCACTAAAATACCCCAGAGGGGGGGGGGGGGGGGTGAATAGAGTTTTAAAAATAATTTCTAACTTCTTTTTATTCTTACTAGAACATGCAAAAAGGTTCAATATTAATTTACAAGGTAAAATATGAATGAATAATTTCACTTAAATTCAACAAGCTATTTACCACAATATAAATTAAGCATGCATGAACATAAAGTAAGGAGATAGAGATAGAGATATTGACACCGTGATTTTTACGAGGTTCGGTAACTCCTACTCCTCAGCTCAAAGAATCCCCTTCCTTGAGACTTTCTCGATCCTCACACTATGGCTCTTCCTTCAATAGGTGGAATAGAAAAACCTTTACAAATGAGCTAACTAGCTCTGCACACAATCAAGAGAACAATCCTCCCTTGATACAATGGGCTTCACTCACCCAAGATCACAAATTTATGTATGCAATCAATATATCACTCAAGAAACAAAAACACTCAAAACCCTTAGGTTTTTATGGAAGATAGATCAATATAAGCTCAAGTGTTTTTAGGTGATATTTCAAGAACTCAAGATATATATATTCTCACAATATATTTTCAATAAGAGAATAAGCTCAAAGCTTGAGTTTAAATCTTCAAAGTGATAAGAGTGAAAAATGAGATTTTGATTTTTCTTGCTATCAAAAGATTTTTCAGAAGATGCTTGAGAGAAAACTAAAGATGAATAATATTTGGAAAATTTCTCAGACAAGAACCTTGACATTTCAATCCATATCTCTTTCTTTATATAGTGTAACACTAGGGTTTGGAGAGTGTATCTCACCCTAGACAATATGGAGAGTGGGACCTAAAAATAAGCAAGCAAAACAATTTCTTTTTGGGCAAAAATATTGTTTAGAAATACTTTTCCTTAAAGTCCTGAAGCACCCAGTCGACTGCCTCCATGCTTAAATTTAAAATATTTTTCCCAACGGCTAGGGTCAGTCGACTGCCTCAGGCAATCAAAAATGTTCAAAACTCTCTGGTTCAGTCAGTCGGTTGGGTCCTTAACTGCCAGTCGACTGCCTCATGCAGTCAAAATATTTTATAGCTCACTGGTTCATCCAGTCGGCTGGGTCCTTATTGGCCAGTCGACTAGGTCACAGTCAGTCGGCTGCCATTTCATGGCCAGTCGACTGGGTGACTCCAAGAATTATTTTCATGGTCCGTTTTTGATCCGTTTGAGTTCGTTTGATTTATTACTTGAGCTTATAAGACCAATCAACGCATAATATCAAAATAAGATTTATTGTTTGAAATAGAATTTCAAAGCCAACAATCTCCCCCTTTTTGATGTTGACAAAACATTTCATGTTTGCGTATAAAATGGTGAAGTATCAAGTGATACTCCCCCTCAATGTGTGCATCTTTCATTTTTATTTGCATGCTCCCCCTTAGGAAATAAATTTTGCAATTTGATACTCATTTACGTAATGCATGGAAAGATAATTGAAACAACATATTTCAATTCATAATTTGCGAGTTCGGTACATGTTATTTTACTACTACACATTATAAAATGATAAAGCATAGAAATGAAACGAAGCATAAACAACAAATATAAAACATAGGTAACGTCCTGTGCAACACAAACACCCTAATTCTCCCCCTTTGACGACATCAAAAAGGCGGAGGGTCACGGCGAAAGGCGTCCATTGTAGTGGCGATGCGGTCAATCTTGTCCTCAAGATGCTTTATATCCTCGGTCGTCTTCCTCTGGACCTCCTCATTGCGCTTTTGGGCCTCTTCATTGCGCTTTATGATTTCCAAGATTTGGATAGGAGTTTCAGGATTTCCCCCGAACCCAAAATCTGGAATATCGAAATCACTACCAAGAGACAGAAAAGAAGAAGTCGGAGCTTCCGGACAAGGTGCCTCGGAACGAGGAACATCATGATGAGGAACAGATGGACCAGCCTGGTCCGCAGGAGGATCAACCCTAAGTGAGACCAACACTCCATCGGCATTCTTACCGATATGCATCTGCTTGAGATGCGCGCGGTCCAGAAAAATTGGATTGTGCTCTTTAGGCTCGTCACTGAGTGGTACACCGTTCCGACCAAGAAGATACGATAAATGGGTAGGAAAGATGAGTGTGTCTTTCTTCTTGTGGCAGTCGAGGATCGCCAAGATGAAGAGGAAGGCAAGATTGACCTTGCGACCGGTCATAACACAGTAGACAACAAAAGCTTCCATAATCGACACAAGACTTCGACTTCCAGACTTGGGCAAAATGGAATATGTGATAATATTGTACACATATTATTATCGAGCCTCGGGAGTAAGCGAGGAAGAAGGAAACTCAGAAGTGGCAGTGGTGGTTTTATTCATTGAGATGGCCCGAACTGCTTCGAGAGGATCGAAATCACTCGAAGAGTACCAAATGAATGGGCAGAAGTAGGAGATACCACCAGGAGGTAGCCGAAAAATAGTATTAATTACTGCTTCGGTGAACTCAACTGATTTGCCCCCAACAATAGAACTAAGCTTGGTGGAGAGAAGACGTGGTTGAGGTGGATTTGTCAGATTTGTGTAGAAGGCTTTGACAGCCCGCGGATAATGCGAAACATCAAGCGAAAGAAAGAAATCCCAACCCATATTTTGAAAAAGATTGAACGTATTAGCGTCAATCTCTTCGCACAAGGGTTGAGTCACAATGCGACTCCGAGAAAACTTGCGATGAATGAAGTTAGTTTCAAAATGACAAACACTATCTTCATCACCAAGAAGGGCAGAGAGAGACATCGGACCAGATTCAGGTTCTGAATCAGTGTCCTCATGAACAGGGGACGAAGGTGGAGGAGGTGCAGCCGAAGAGCTTCCACCCCTACGGGTGTGTTTCTTGAGGCGCACGACATTGGGAGCCATGAGAGAGATGAGAACCAAGATGATTGAAAGCATTTTGAAAAGAAAATGAAAAGAAATCGTGAAAAAAAATGAGAGAGGAAAGAGAAACTGAAAAAGTGATGTGTATAGATATGTATATATATATATGTATATATATGACTATATATGAAGAGAAGAGTGGTGATAATGGAGGAGAGGATCGTGGTGTAGTGGGGAAGTGGTTTAAAGGTGATTAAATGGCTTGAAAGAAGGAAGAAATGGGAGAGATCGTGGAGAAAGTGGAGAGAAGACGAAGAGAAGGAAGAAATAACAACTGGGTTCGCGCAGAGGCAGTCGACTGGCTCATGACCCAGTTAACTGGCCGTAGGAGGCAGTCGACTGGCTGAAGATAAATAAAATCAGAAAAACTCACTGGTTGATTTAGTCGACTAGCCGTATACGAGGCAGTCGACTGACCCTCAAAAATAAATTTTTGAAAAATATTTTAAATTTTGAAAGCCAAGATCGTGGACGAGATTTTGTGAAAATTTAACTGATTACTTCAAAAACCATGGCCATTCCTAATTCCCTACGAATTTTTGAAAACGGTTCGTCCGAGAGGGGTTTAGTAAAAATATCCGCCAGTTGATTTTTAGTGTCAATAAAATCAACTGAATGTCACATTTGGCTATGTGATCCCTTAGAAAATGATGCCTAATCTCTATGTGCTTTGTGCGAGAATGTTAAGTAGGATTCTTTGAGATACAAATAGCACTAGTGTTATCACATTTAATAGGTACGAGATTAAGAACATGTCCAAAATCAAGTAATTATTGCTTAATATAAATAGTTTGGGCGCAACAACTACCGGCCACTACGTATTCGGCTTCAGCCGTAGACAGGGCAACCGAATTTTGCTTTTTACTTGACCATGAAACAAGAGAGTGACCTAGAAAATGACATGTACCACTTGTACTTTTCCTATCCACTCTACAACCTGCAAAATCGGCATCCGAATAACTAGTAAGATCAAGTGTGGTGCCACGTGGATACCATAGTCCTAAGTTAATCATCCCACTAAGATAGCAAAAAATACGTTTTACGGCTAGCAAGTGAGATTCTTTAGGAGAAGATTGAAAACGAGCACACAAGCATACACTAAACATGATATCTGGTCTACTAGAAGTTAAATAAAGTAAACTTCCAATCCTGCGTCTATATTGAGTAATATCAACACATTTTCCATTTTCATCTTTGTCAAGTTTAATAAAGGTACTCATAGGAGTAATGGCATGTTTGTCTCCCTCCATGCCAAATCGCTTTAGAAAATCTTTTGTGTACTTAGATTGGCTAACAAATAAGCCATTCAAGCTTTGCTTGATTTGCAACCCTAAGAAGAAATTCAACTCACCCATCATACTCATTTCAAATTCGTTTTGCATACTAGATGCGAAATCTTTGCAAAGAGAAGTATTTGTGGAACCGAATATAATGTCGTCAACATATATTTGGATAATCAACAAATCATTCTTGACAGTTTTTGTAAAGAGAGTGTTGTCAACTTTGCCTTTATAAAACCCTTTTTGAAGTAAAAAGTCATTAAGTCGTTCATAACAAGCTCTAGGAGCTTGCTTTAACCCATATAAGGCTTTAGATAATTTGTAAACATGATTTGGAAAAAGTTCATTTTCAAAGCCGGGTGGTTGTTTTACAAACACTTCTTCATCTATAGTTCCATTTAGAAAAGCACTTTTGACATCCATTTGATAAAGAATGAAATTTCTAGATGATGCAAATGCAAGAAGCATTCTAATTGCTTCTAATCTAGCTACAGGTGCAAAGGTTTCATCATAGTCAATGCCCTCCTCTTGATTGTAACCTTGAGCTACCAATCTTGCTTTATTTCGAATAATCACTCCATTTTCATCTTTTTTATTTCAGAAAACCCATTTAGGGCCTATTATAGTTTGATGTGTGGGTTGAGGGACTAAATGCCAAACTTGATTGCGTTCAAATTGATTTAGTTCCTCTTGCATTGCCATGATCCAAGAATCATCACATTAAGCTTCGTGGAAGTTCTTGGGTTCAATATTAGACACAGAAGCCATGTGGTTGCATAAGTCTCTAAGTTGAGATCTTGTTCTAACACCTTGTGAAGGGTTACCTATGACTTGGTCAAGAGGATGGTTGTGCACAATCCTCCAAGATTTAGGAATGGAGCAAGTCAAGTCATCATTAGATTGATTTTCAACTTCGCTCTTATCCATTTGCCTACTTGATGAGTTAGAGATATTGAGATTATTGAAACTATCCTCAATTCCTACAACTTCATCATCATCTAGGTGAACTTTAGGTGAGGGTAGAGGCAGTGATTCATCAAGAACAACATGGATAGACTCTACCATGGTTAAAGTCCTTTTTGTTGGCTTTGAAATTTACTTTCGGCAAACAATTCCAAAATTGATGATAACAAACCATTGAAGAGTGTTTGATACTAATGAATTATCGAGTTTATATTTTCAGCAAAAGACAGGTGAACGACTCAGAAATCAAACTCGAAAAGGAAACTACTCGAAAAACAAGCTCGGAAAGAAAGTTTGATTTAAAGCGAAAAGCTGTGAAAGAAATTGAAGCGAAAAAGGAAAATCAATTAAACGGCAAAAGCGAAAGTCGAAGACTCAAGACTCGGGGTAGATAGGTCGGGGAGCGATCATTGTAACAAGGTAATTTTATGTGTCGATTTTATCGTATAAGCTCAAGTATAAAATGAACCGAACTCAAATGAAATGAAAAACGCTTTACCAAACTTAAACGGGAAGAAAAATATTTTTATTAAATGTTTTTCTTGTTATAGTCGACTAGAATCACCCTGTGTATTTTCTAGTAGTCGACTATTTCAACCAATAGCTATTGGTTTTTCATCCACATCAAAAGAGTCGACTGAAACAAGCTTGAGTCGACTAGACTACTCATTGTAGTCGACTAGAACTCATTCTAGTCGACTAGATGGTCCAAAGTAGTCGACTAGAACTCAATCTAGTCGACTAGATGGACCATTGTAGTCGACTACAATGAAGAAGTAGTCGACTAGAAGATTGCTTAAAATCTGCAGATTTTCAGAGAACAATTCCCATGTTTTGTGGATCGTGTTTAATGGTATTCAAACGGCTCTTGTCTTTCAAAAACTATAATCACTCTTCAAAACCCTAATACAATGCTATATATAGAATGAGATGTGTTTATTGAAAATCAAGAGATTGAAATACAAAAGAGAAAGAAAGCTATCAAAAATTCTGCAGAAATGTTCTCTTCAAAAGCCATTGAAACCAAGCTTTGAAAATCTTATTTTCTCCAAGTTTCTTTGAAAATCAAAACCTCTAGAATCTCTTCTTATTCTCCAAATATCATTCATTGATTATATCCTTTGAGAATACATTTCTAGAGCTATTGTAAAATCACCAAAAACACTTGAGCTTATATTGATTTATCTTCCATAAAAACCTTTGGGTTTTGAGTGTTTTTGTTCTTGAGTGATTTTATTGATTACATACGAATTTGTAATCTCGGACAAGTGAAGTCCACCGATTGTTCAAGAAAGGGTTGTTCTCTTGATTGAGAGACAAGCTCGAGAGGCTTGTGTTGTAAAGGTTTGCCATTCCACCTGTGAAGGAAGGGCCATAGTGAAAGGATCGGGAAAAGTCTCAAGAAGGGGTTCTTGAGCCGAGGAGTAGGAGTTACCGAACCTCGAAAAAATCACGGTGTCAATCTCTCTATCTCTTTCTCTTTACATAAGTATTTTGCATGCTATATTTGCTTGAATATCTTGTATGCTAATTTGTCTTGAAATTAATTATTATAAAAGTTTAAATTGAATCATTCACTTGCTTATTGAGAAATTGATTTTTGATTATAGTGTGTTCCATGTTCGAAAAGAGTTAGACTTATTTTTGAACACCCTATTCACCCCCCCCCCCCCCCTCTAGGGTTAATTAGTGACTAACACTTTTGTTAAAGACTTTAAAGGCTCTACTAGTTGAGGAATACCCTAAGAAAATTGCTTCATCCGATTTGGAGTCAAATTTTTCCAAGTTATCTTTATCATTTAAAACGAAATATTTACAACCAAACACTTTGAAATACCCAATATTGGGTTTCCGACCATTCCACAACTCATACAGAATCTTACCTAATTTCATTCGGATCATAACTCTATTTATGACATGACAAGCGGTGTTTACCGCTTCAGCCCAAAGACTTCGGGGAAGGTTGTGTTCATTTAACATAGTCCTAGCCATTTCTTGTAAAGATCTATTTTTCCTTTCAACTACCCCATTTTGTTGAGGAGATCTTGGAGCCGAGAGATCATGAGATACACCAAATTCATCACATAATTTCTCTAGATCTTGATTGTCAAATTCTCTACCCCTATCACTTCTAATTTTCTTGATTTTCAAATCTTTTTCATTTTGAATGACTCTATAAAATTTATCAAGAATGGAGTGAGTTTCATTTTTATGAGCAAGAAAGTGAACCCAAGTAAATCTAGAGTAGTCATCTACTATAACAAGTACATAGAGTTTCCCGGCTAAGCTAGCCGTTCTCTCCGGACCAAAGAGGTCCATATGAATTAACTCTAAGGGTCGAGAAGTGGTGATATCTTTCTTTCTCTTGAAAGAAGATTTCACTTGCTTACCTATTTGACATGCACTACATATTTTATCTTTTGAAAAATTAGTCTTCGAGAGGCCTTTGACTAATTCATTTTTAGACAAAAGTTAAATGAAGTCCATACTAGCATGTCCTAAGCGTCTATGCCATAACCAACTATTTTCACTCGATGTGACAAAGCACTTAACATCTTGTTCATTTAATTCACATAGCAACATAGTATTTCCGTTTCTCTTTGCATTGAACAATTGTTTTCCATCTTTCTCAACTATGCATGCATTTGACCTAAAGATAACATCATAACCTTTGTCACATAGTTGGCTAATACTAAACAAGTTATGCTTTAAACCATTAACTAAAAGTACGTTATCTATAGCTAGAGAAGGAGATATACCGATGGATCCAATTCCAACAATTTTTCCTTGTGAGTTGTCTTCAAAAGTAACGCTTCCTCCTTCATAAGATTTTAGGGACATGAATTTTGATTTGTCCCCCGTCATGTGCCTTGAACATCCGCTATCAAGGAACCATCTTTCTTTTGAGGTGGACTTCAAGCATATCTACAACACAACGTTACGTGACTTTTATTGGTACCCAATCTATTTTGGGTCCATTATGGTTAGAAAGAGATGCAATAGTTCCTTTAGGAACCCAAAATGATTACCAAATTTTATTTTGCACGTAGAGATGCAATGGTTCCTTTAGGAATCAAAAACATTTTTGAGACAATTTTCTTCTTCTTTATTAGAAAACATGCATTTGCTTTGTGACCTCTTTTCTTGCAATAATAGCATGAGACATGGTTGTGATCAATAGAAGATGAGAATGAAGATTGTTTTGAAAAAGTATGCTTTAATATTTTTATTTTCTTCAATAAAAGTGCATCTTTGTTGAATGCATCATATCCTAAGCCACATTTGTCAAAAGAGTTTCTTTGTCTTCCTAGCATGATACTCAAGTTTTCTTTTCCTTTTGTGAATTTTGCTAAGATGTTTATTTGATCATCGATAGTCTTTTTAAATAAACTATTTTCCTCTTCTATCTTCATACTTTTGTCATTTGTAGCATTTACATTAACTATGGTGTGACAAGTAGAATTACATGAAGATTAAGATTTCTTGAGCAAACAATATTTCTTAGCTAGTTTTTCAAACTCATCATACAAATTTTCAAATGCATCTTGTAATTCATTATGAGAAAATAAAAGGTCATCATATGACAAAATGGAGTTATCTAATGCATGTAAATTTAAATGTACCTCATCTTCATTTGCCATGAGGCAAAGATTTGCAATTTCCTCACCATTTTCTTCCTCATCCGAATCACAAGAGTCATAATCATCCCATGTTACATTCATGGCCATTTTGTTTGGCCTTTTCTCGTTCTCCTTTTTGGGCTTGAAACACTCATTTCTATAGTGTCCCAGTTTACCACAATTGAAGCAAGTAATGGACTCCTTCTTGCTTGTCTCTCCTCTTGGTTCATTGCTCTTTGAGAACCTCCGACCTTTAGCCTTCTTTCGTTGAAGAAATCTCTTGAATTGTTGAGTGATCAAGGCAATGTGTTTATCAACCTCTTCTTCGATTCTTTCATTTGCTTCACTTTTAGTTGAACCTTGCAAGGCTATACCTTTTCTAGGCTTGACGTCTTCTTCACGAGATTTTAAGGTAATTTCCCATGTAAGGAGTGACCCAAAAATCTCATCAAGACTCATAGTGCTAAGATCGTGTGCTTCTTTAATAGCCGTCACCTTCGCATCCCATTTGACCGGAAGGCTTCTAAGGACTTTGCCTGCCGCATCGGATCTAGGAACAATTCTACCAAGGTGCTTTAGTCCATTCAAAATATTAGTAAAACGAGATATCATAGAATTGATATTTGCATCTTCCATCATGGCAAAAAGTTCATATTTATGCATAAGTATATCAATTTTAGATTCTCTAACTTGAGTAGTTCCTTCATAAGTAACTTTAAGTTTATCCCACATTTCTTTGGCCGTGGAGCAAAGTAGATACACAGTTAAATTCGTTTGGACTTAAGGCACAATTTAGATTAACCTTAGCTTTGGCGTTAAATGACATAAGTCTACGCTCATCATCATCCCATTCGTTGGGCAATTTGGGAATAGTTTTTCCATCAATAACTTTGGTAATAGTAAAAGGTCCATCGACAATAACTAGTCAAATTTGATAATCAATTACTTGAAGAAAATCTATCATTTTAGTCTTCCAATAGCTATAGTTTGAACCATCAAACCATGGGGGCCTATTGTTAGATTGTCCTTCTACATGAGTGACTATGTTTGAGGCCATGATCGTTCTCTAAAACGGTTAAGTCTAAAACAAGTAGAGATTATACTCTGATACCAATTGTAAGTCACTAAAATACCATAGAGGGGGGGTGAATAGGGTTTTAAAAATAATTTCTAACTTCTTTTTATTCTTACTAGAACATGCAACAAGGTTCAATATTAATTTACAAGGTAAAATATGCAATGAATAATTTCACTTAAATTCAACAAGCTATTTACCACAATATAAATTAAGCATGCATGAACTTAAAGTATGGAGATAGAGATAGAGATATTGACACCGTGATTTTTACGAGGTTCGATAACTCCTACTCCTCGGCTCAAAGAATCCCTTTCCTTGAGACTTTCCCGATCCTCACACTATGGCTCTTCCTTCAATAGGTGGAATAGCAAAACCTTTACAGAAGAGCTAACTAGTTCTTCACACAATCAAGAGAACAATCCTCCCTTAATACAATGGGCTTCACTCACCAAAGATCACAAATTTATGTATGCAATCAATATATCACTCAAGAAACAAAAACACTCAAAACCTTAAGGTTTTTATGGAAGATAGATCAATGTAAGCTCAAGTGTTTTTAGGTGATATTTCAAGAACTCAAGATATATATATTCTCACAATATATTTTCAATAAGAAAATAAGCTCAAAGCTTGAGTTTAAATCTTCAAAATGATAAGAGTGAAAAACGAGATTTTGATCTTTCTTGCTATCAAAAGATTTTTCAGAAGATGCTTGAGAGAAAACTAGAGATGAATAATATTTGGAAAATTTCTCACACAAGAACCTTGACATTTCAATCCATATCTCTTTTTTTATATAGTGTAACACTAGGGTTTGGAGAGTGTATCTCACCCTAGACAATATGGAGAGTAGGACCTGCAAATCAACAAGCAAAACCATTTCTTTTTGGGCAAAAATATTGTTTAGAAATATTTTTCCTTAAAATCCTGAAGCACCCAGTCGACTGCTTGATGGCACCCAGTCGACTACCTCCATGCTTAGATTTAAAATATTTTTCCCAACGGCTAGGGTCAGTCGACTGCCTCAAGAGGGCTAGTCGACTACCTCATGCAATCAAAAATGTTCAAAACTCTCTGGTTCAGTTAGTCGGCTGGGTCCTTAACTGTCAGTCGACTGGGCACAGTCAGTCGACTGCCTTGGACAGGTCAGTCGACTGCCTCATGCAGTCAAAATGTTTTATAGCTCACTAGTTCATCCAGTCGGCTGGGTCCTTATTGGCCAGTCGACTGGGTCACAGTCAGTCGGCTGCCATTTCATGGCCAGTCGACTGGATGACTCCAAGAATTATTTTCAAGGTCCGTTTTTGATCCTTTTGAGTTCGTTTGATTTATTACTTGAGCTTATAAGACCAATCAATGCATAAGATACCTTGTTACAAAATTCTCACCCCTGCCTATCTACCCCAGGTCTTGAGTCCAGCTTTTGTTCTTTCTTTGATCTTTTTTTCCTTCTTCGAGTTTGCGCTTGAGTTTCCTTATCGCTTGTTGCTTTAGTGATCTTTCCGAATCATTTTCCTGTTCTTGCTGAAACACTTAGCTCAAAGTCATATTAGTACCAAACACGGTTTTGAATATTTTGTTAATATCCAAATAAGATTTATTGTTTGAAATAGAATTTAAAAGCCAACAACAAACTTAATCAACTTGTAATGAAAAACACTCAAACATAAAAACAAAGAATTTCTCCAAAATTTCTCAATTTTTAAAATTTTAAATTTAGTTTTCAATCATTCCTTATAATCAACTATACCTTCCCCCCAAACATAAATTAAACCATGTTCTAATGGTTCACAATCATACTCATGAGAAAGAATCTAGTTACCCTTAAAGCACAGTTCCAGAATTATTTATGTTCATGTCCGTCCTCCCCCCCAAACTTGATTCGAGCTACATGTAGAAATATTCAACAAAAAACACATACCCAATATTATAGCAAGCGAAAAAGAAATACAATCATCGTTTTCTAAAAATCATTACTCAGCCTAGCACATGGAATTAGTTTTTTGTTTTTTTAAAACAAAATAAACAATGATTTTGCCTTAAGGACCTACAATCCTACGAATTGAAATTGCAGAAATTAAATAACATCCTATTCTACAAACCAAAGCTAGAAACTAACTTTCACAACCTAGGACCAATATTTAACGTCGTTGGTGCGACACTTCGCAAAGGGCTATTCAATACCCTTCCTCTCTTCGACACTTCTACCACATGGCGGAGCAAGTGTGGGAAGTAAATCAGTCCACAGTGTCCATTGTGAACATTCAGTAATGAGCAAGACATCAAGCATATAATAATCGTCATATATTTTCTCATTTGTCATACTTTACATTCATCTCATGTTTAGTACTTATGTCAAACGATTCTTCTATCAACAAATAAGGTAATGGGTCATTTATCACCTTATCAATCCCATCAATTATATAGTACTCATCCCCTCCTTATTTATATTCAAGACACAGCTTCTCGATGCATTGGGTAAATATTGATTTAGGTTCAAATGGTGTCTCTTTTTGCTCTTGTGGTGAAGGAATGGTTTGCGCACACTCGTCCTGTGATATGTCACTTTCTGTTTCAAAACTTTCCTCTGCCTCACTATACCCGTCCTCCTCATCTTCAAAATAAACTACCACTTGATTTTTCAATTCTTCCATTCTTAAAGTATTAACTAGTTGCCCTACTTGAGAATGACAACTAGTCATTCTCAATTGGTTGAGAATGACAGTTCAATTGGTTTTTAATCTCTCTCAAGACACTCCTCAGTTCATCCTCCTCACCAGTTGGTCTATGCAACATATTTTTATTTTGAAACTGGAGTGGATTTTGGTTGGAGGGTTTTCCGACCTAGTCAAAGCTTGAGAATGACAGTTCAATTGGTTTTTAATCTCTCTCAAGACACTCCTCAGTTCATCCTCCTCACCAGTTGGTCTATGCAACATATTTTTATTTTGAAACTGGAGTGGATTTTGGTTGGAGGGTTGGAACAATTGGGTATTATTGGACAGATAATCCTGAGTACTGAATGGTTGTTGAATTCTATAGAAACTTGGTTGAGGATTTTCAGTGTTCGGAAATTATGAATTGTCTCAATTATATGTGATTTTCTTATAATTTTGATGGGTTGCTTCGATTTTGCTCAAAGATTATAAAAATGTTTCCTCATAAGACAATGACTGCAGACGAGTGATTGTTCTTGCTCTTATTTCACTCAATTTTGCTAAGAATTTATCTTCAAAATACAATGGCTCCCGACATGAATATGCACTTGACTCTTCAAATTGGAATTGATTGGATGGTTGAGGATAATAATCTTCACCATACGGTCGATACCCTAATCCGTTATAGAAATACTGTGGATCCTCATTAAAGCCTTGATATGAATTTTCTATACCTGATTGTTGGTATTGAAAATTGGGATGATTGCTCCAATCCGGGTTGTATGAATTATAATATGGAACATTTGCCGAATTGGTATAGGAATTATACATATTTTATCTTCCTAATAATCACAAAATCGTGGTTTTGAGGTCCTACACGACTTGTTTCGGCCTCAAATCAACTGGGCTCACTGTTAAACAGTAAGTTTTGTTCAATGGCCATTTTCTACTAAAAAACCTCTCCTTTTTTTCTAAAATCGGACTTTTGGACAAATTTACAAGAAAATTGTAGATTTTTTAATTTTATTTTATGTATTTATGTATTTTTCTAAACTATGGACAGAAAATAAATCTAATATTATACATAAAATTAAGCTAAACTATAACTCATAAGTGGTTCAACGACGCAATAGTCACTGCTCCGCCGATTCCCTTTGCGCTTTTTAGTGTACCTCGCAAAAACACACAATCCAACTTTAGATATAATAAAATACAAACAATTCAAGTATACTAAATTACTAAAATTCAGAATATCCATTAGTCCCCGGCAACGGCACCAAAAACTTGATGTATGTCTAGGGGTGGTAAAAATAATGGTGAAAAACAGCCCCTTAAGACAACTTAGGTTATACCTATCGCAACTGTACGAATCGTATTGTAGAACAGTTCAGCTTGAGAAAGGTTATCGATCCCACAAAGACTAAGTTGTATTCTAAATTCTCGTAAATTAATACTCTTAAATTTCTATGAAAGTATGATTTGTTGTTTAGTGATTGATTAACTAATTAACTAATAAAGCAAGTAAAGATAGATTAAGACAAGAACAATAGAAATAAAATCTAGGGTTTTCATACTCCACCACTAACCGTATAATATAGTTCTCTAGTTGCTTAATTGCAAGAGGCAATCTATCACTGTGAATAAGACGTACCGTAAATAGTGGAATACGTCCCAAACCAGATCCTATCCAATGGATTCGCTACAACCGATCTTCGGACAGAGTGTAACTAGTACATGTCATCTACTTTACTCTAATCAACTCCTATAAAATAAAATTAAACTAAAGCATGTCTATATTACCTCGCCGAGGCATGACCTGTGTAAACCTAAGGTTTCAAGTGTTAAGCAACATTGTGTAGAAAATCACGCTATGTTTCTAATAACATGATTGATTAAGAGAATATATTCATTCAATTTAAGACAAGAATTTAGAATAAATATGGAACCTTGTGTCAAGAATAAGTTCGATCACTAATCTACACAATCATCACAGTGTGGTCACAGTTTCCCCTTGTTACAATTGAAAACAAATATAGAACTACATTACTTGGCTATGTTTCCTAGATAAACCCTAGATACCAAATTAGTTGCTCATGGTAGAAGGAGTCTGCATCGTTGATATAGAAACACCCTCCATGATCTTCTTCTCCGGATCTCTAGCTCTTGAATGGCTCTTCCCTTTGAATGATATGAATCTCCAGAGAAAGTGCTCCATAAATTATATGAAAATAAGTTCTCTAGGCCTGGTCCATACCTTGGTATTTATAGACAAAGCTGAGGGAAATCCTAGTTGGATTTGTCCTACTTGGAGTAGGATTCCCCTTTTATGTATCTTTCCCTTAAAACTGAGCCAAACCCTTCAATCTGATATATATATATATATATATATGTCAAAAATATATGCTTAGAGGTGGTGGGATCGAATACAAAGTCATCCAAGTCAAAATGGATCAATTCGGGTCAAATTAGGATTTCTGTCTGAATCTGAAATATTCAGCTTTTTCTGCAGATATGTCTAACTTTTTTTTATCATAACCGAAGCTACACATATTGGATGGAGGCGTGATATAATGTTTTGGAAAGCTGACTTCATGCTCTTGATGTTAGGCTCAAGAATCACTTCATTTGTACCGGTGTTGACCGATATATA
Source organism: Cornus suecica (assembly GCA_963922005.1). Lineage (NCBI taxonomy): Eukaryota > Viridiplantae > Streptophyta > Magnoliopsida > Cornales > Cornaceae > Cornus > Cornus suecica. The sequence continues at coordinate 34,953,144 of OY998243.1, read as the reverse complement.
GTCGTCTGAAGTTAACTGAAAATATGGCCATACGCTTCAAGCGTATGGGTTCTACTCTTGGAGCGTAGGCCTAGGCTACGCTTGGAGCGCAGGTCAAAATTCAACAAGCATAGTTTTAGCATTTTTTTGGCCACTTTTAGCTACTATAAGCATAGGTCAAGCATAGCAAATTTCTTGGAAACCACTTTTCTTGATAGTTGCTCTGTTTAAACCCCCACTACACCGTTGGTATGTTCCTTGAAGTTGCGACTCTGAAAAATGACATTTTTGCCCTCCGGAAGACAGTGTTTGCCTGAAAACACCTATTTTGCTCTCCTCTTAAATAGAAATGAGCGTATCATTGGTTAATTCACTAAAGTTAGCTTGTTTTCTTCGTTAAGCTCTTGAAACAGACTTAGACACACAAATTGCATAAAAATACCAAAGAATAGATTGTAAAAACGTAACGATAGTAAGATAGGTGCCTAAATTGGTCAACATTTTACACCTATCACCGATCGATCACCAGTCAGCCTGAATGATCGAAATAATTTTCGATCGATCAGAAAAATTACTAAATAATCGGTCAAATTACTGATCGATTGCTGATTCTGTTACTCGATCGGTGGCTAGAATTCGTGAATTTTTTGGAAAACTGCACTTCAAATAGTACTGTTTCTGACTTGCAAGAAAAATAAGAAATAAGAAAAATAAACTGAAATTATTACAATAATTCAAAGAACTTCAATACAATAATTTGAAATATCCATTTTATCCCAGGTCTTTATCTTGTTGTGGCGCTCCTCGAACCAACCCATGTGATCGGTTCAAGTCATGTCAAAATAGAAGTGTTTAAAATAGAGAATTAACACGATCAAGTTTTACCTCTCAGTCACAAGTACGCGAGTAATATATAGGCCATGTTTGGATTGGATTTTCAAACGCTACTTTTAGCTTCCTAGAGGTAAAAGTTGTTTTGAACGGCGTTTGACAAATTTTTTAGAAGAACTTTTGGGCCTTGGAAGAGCGTTTTAAAGAGGGTATCGAACCACATATATCAAAGTCATATTCCAAATAATTGTAAAGCAGGAAATTGAATTATATTAATAACGTTGTTTTGTTTGGTTGGTTTTGTAAACTAATAAACATAAAATAAAAAGATGTGTTTTAAATCAAGATAAACAAGTCTGAGGTTTTGTTCCAACTCCACCACTAGTCTGATAATATAGTCCTTTAATCTCATTATTGCAAGAGGGAGATACATTCTTATATGACTCAGATTAGTAATGCTATAAGCAGTTACCTAATCCCCAAAGAGATGCAATCGGTCTATTTCACTACAATCCATCTACGATTATTATGATAATTATATACATCTATACTACAACTACTCCAAAAATATGAAATTAAAAGCACCCTAATAATCATCTTCGCTTAGTATGGACTGTGCAAAAGTAAGACTTTATCATGCCAATTAAGAACCATTATGTAGAAACCATTATTAAAACCTTGGAGTTCTTGCCGTTAGCAATAACATGGTTGTTCAAGACTAGTTATTAATTCAATCTCAGCTTAAGAAGAGAATTAACAAGAAATCTTATTTAGGTTATTTGTTCGGTCTCTCACTTCAGAATCATCATATAAGTGTTCTTTAGCTTCCCCTCTTTCCAATAAAATCAATTAAAGTTCTACATTACTTAACTACGGTTTCATTGGAAATCGTAGATACCGACTAGCCGCTCATGAAGGGAGAAGACTGCATCTTTGATGTAGTAATCATCTTCACGGATGGTTCGTTGGTTCTTGAGGAGAGGAGTCTCTCTCCCTAGAGAGAGAGACTTTGTATCTTCTTCTGTATATTTCTATAAGAGAATGGAAAATATCTTCTCTTCATGAAGTCTTCATATATTTATAGACAAAAGTTGGTGTAATAATGGCATGTTTTGCTTGCTCTTGAAGAATACTTGGTGTGAGGACCAAGTAAGAGCTATGAATGGACCAATCTGCCCTTTTATTCACTTGCACAAGGAGTCGGAATTTTGTCAGTGTATTTTTGCATGAATCCCAATGTTGGCACGACCTATCGATCGAGGACTCCACCAATCGATCGGTGGTCCCTGAATTTCAATATTTATTTATTCTGTAATTTTTATGCTTCTGCCACTTGTACTCTGCTTTACTGACTTGTACTTTGCTTTGAACTAAGTGCAATAATCGTCTAAGTGTCATTCCGGATCAGGCCTATTTGCTAAAAACCCAAAAATAACTCAAATTTGCGTTAAGGCCCTGAAACATGCTTAAACACGCAACTTGGATATAAATATCATATTAATAAAATAAAGAGACTAACAAATGGTTAATTAACGCCCAGAATATCAAATATTTTGGTCTCATCACCATATCCAGCCCAAAATGCCTAGCCTAAAGGTCCACATAGCCCATAGTAGCCCTAGCAACTTGTTGAAAATATTGGGTAAAACCGTTGAGCATGACAGCCTACCCAGGGGCAAAGGGAATGTTGAAACCATCGAACATGCCTAAAGGCACTGCAGTAGAAACCTCTCCACCTATGCAAGTTTGGAAGTTCAAAGGTGGACATGGCACTCACAACCCTAGAGGATGAACCTTCTAGCGCAGAAATAGATCTAGGATATGTTGTAGGCGTTTACCCTTAAAGATTTTCATCGGCGGGAAGAGGACCTGAATGGTCACTTTTGGGAGTGGCATCCATCTCTTCATCCGACGACAAATCCACGAGGACAAAATTCATTGGGGTTGCGGAAGGAGTTTTTGAAGGGGCACTAGCATTATGTCCAGAACGACGAGTCATCTTGGATGATGGAACGGCTGAAGATGGAGATGGGGTTCTTTTAGAATGACGGATAATCAGAGGAACTTCATCCTGACTATTACATTTTTCAGGGATAGGGGTCTTCTTTACAGGGCACTTCTCCGGAGTCGATCTGCAAGAGGGACATCATCATCACTGTTAGATGAATAAGTGTAGTAATGGGAACCATTTTTACCCATGGCAACCATTTTTTCTCTCTCTTTTCTTTCTTTTGTTTCCCTCTTTCTTTTTTTTTCTCAAGTGTTGGTAACTTGTGTTGCAAAGTGAATGAAATATATGTAAAGGGAGGGGGTATTTATACCTAAGCGAATGGACTCATGGGTTCTTGAGGACTACGAGGCACCTGATCTAGCATTTAATGATGAACCAATGAAAGCATTTAAATCTTTTCAGGTGGGAATCCTTTGTGATGCACCCAAGGAGTATAGAGCGAAGTAGGACCACATCTTTAAAAACGTCAGCAAGGTCATCCTGTGGAACCAGTAACCCATGTGTAGAAGCCCCTCTTCTCCTTTTTGAGGACCTCGTCTTGCTAGCAACAGAGTGGGAGCGTGACTTCAATGAGACACTTGGATGAAAAAAATGGGGAAAATCACCTAATATTTCATGATGTGCATTTCCTTTTTCTTTTTACATACGTACGTAAATACATATAATTGATAAAAAGGCGGTAAAATGTGTTACTAATTATTTTTATTTAAGTACAGAATTAGGTTACTTACAGCGGATGAAGCAATAGGGCACTCACGAAGAGGAACTGTGGGAACTAGAAAGTCTTTCATAGGGTTATGCTGTGATGGATTTAGCTAACTTTGGATTAGAGGATCTCACTGAATTGAGACCTGATGCGCTGGCTTATCCGGAACTACTGGATTTTGCTCAACAGAAGTAGGACCTTGCTGAGAAAATACACCAAGGGGCTCCAAGCGAATTCTCTAGACCACCATCTTAGACCTTAACCTCCTCTTTGTTGGAATTATGTCATAAGAAAACATAGGGAATTCACCAACATCGTTCTTTGGGGTCACTTTTATGGGCTGTTGATAAGGGAGTGATAGAGTAATGTAACATCACGTCATTCTTTGTAAAATCCCCAGGGTCACTTATGCAGGCTATTGATAAGACAAAATCTTGTATAGTATCAAGGTTCTCCTTCCAGAAGACACCGAACGACGGCGTGATGTCTCCACATCGAAGACGCGAGGGTAGAACAAAGGGACAAGGATGAATACCAAGAGCAAACAGATTTTTGGCAAGGAATATTTCATAGCTGAGCAAAACTGGAAGGAGGGGCTGATCCTATAGGCACGCCTTGGTCGAATCTAAATTAGTGAGCAACACGATGGGGATTGTAACTAGCAAGTGTCACGCTGTCTTTGAACCAATTAGGTAGAGAGGTCTTCTTCAAAACTGACAATAATTCAAAATAAGATCGAGGGGATTTAGGAGAGACGTCAAGTAACTAAGGACGTTCACCATAGAGAGTCTGAGGAGGGAAACCAGGTAGAACTGTAGAATAGGGTCTGAATTGGAATTCATCTTCCAAGTCTAGCATTGAGTTAAGGTCATCACGGAGAACAATGGCTAACCATCTAAGGGAATGACTAAAAGCCCAATGGTCTAGCGGCTTCAAGATTGTATGGTGTCGGAAAGAAGTCAAGAAATGTTCCATTACAAATAAAGACAAAAAGAGACTGTACACAGGCACGACGCCTTCACTTCACAATGACCAATTGAATGACGTATTCCTCCCAAGAAAGAGAGGCCCTAACGGTATGGTCCTGCCAAGACCTATCTGGGATGCCAAATTGAAGACTCTCTTGCTCATACAATCGTTGGGACGCCCTTCAAATACGTGGCGTGCAAGCTAGTAGGCAAGGAAGGTGGCGAGATGATGTGGATGACCCAAAGGCATGCCATGAGAATCGTTAAGGGGCAAAGGCCAACAAGAAGAAGGATTAGTCAAAAAGTGCCTTGTCCAATTGGCAAACTTGTACTTGCCTCTTCTCTTGTCTATCACATAGAGGTAGGAAGCATGGGTGAAAGAAGCCTCGAATAAATCAACAGTCGCTTGGCATTCTTGGGGTATCCTAAAGGGCCTGAAGTTGTGTTCCCTAACCAAGGGAAGGTGCATCAAGGATTTGACATCTTATAAAGTGGGGGTGAACTCTCCCTAAGCTACAACAAAGGTGTGAGTTCTAATATTCCAATGTGATATTAGGGTTTGCAAAGAGGAAATTGATCATCGGATATTGATGCGGCGGCTGGAGTTAATAACTATCAAAATAAAGGTGCGACGAAGGGCTTCCACGTATTCAGGCCTTGAAAAGACATACTAACACCACCCATCCCATTTGATCATCATCGTTGTGTGGCCTTCGACCTAGAGGTTTGAGTAGGGTTAGTTGCCCCTCTCAATAGGGAACCGCATACACCGAGCCGACTTCTAGGAAACACCCGACGTGGAGGGTGCATCATCCTCTAGAAGCACTGGTTCATCCAAAATTGCAGATTTCGGGCGATGGTGTCGCGCTAAGTGCCATAAGAAATTGACCCCATCACCGAAAATGGGGTGTGCCGCCATTCGTCATTGTCAGGAACTGTGTCATCGTCATCCATTGTCAAAACTTGGGTTTTTCTGGAAAAATGGGTTTTCTCTCTCTTTCCTTATTCCCCTCTCCTTATCTTTTCTCTTCATTCTCTTTATCATTCTCTTTCTCTTCTTCTTACTTTGATTATTCACTCACTGGTTCAATTCCTCTTCAACCTTTCCCTTTTTTTCACAAAACACTCAATTGTAGAATTTTAAACTTAGAAACTTTACCCCACTTTTCTAAAGTGGAGAGGTATTTGTAAGTGATCTCTCTACGCCTTCCCTAACCATGATTGTACAGATTTCGGGGAGGGGCGCATAGCGAAGCGTCGCTATAATGGGGGCGACAAAAAGGCACATATTTGCAGAAGGCCGCCATTATTGTCTTTTTCCGCCATTCCATTTTTGTGTATTGGTACTAGTTCATTTTTTAAAAGGAAACTATTCACTTAATATTTGAAAAAAAAACCTTTTATTTAAGCATATATGTATATATGTTAACTTAACTTATTAACCCAATTTTATCATTTACTTTTACCATGTTACTTATGGTGATTTCTAATAAAATAAAAATCTTTTGAAAGTTACTATCTTTCATATCCTTTCATATGGTTTCCTAAATATATGCGCATATACAAAAAAATTGATTAATTATTTTTTCCTTTATTTTATTTCGCTCCATTATTCCTTATTTCCACATTTTATTTGTTTCTCAATTTCATTTTTATCTTATTTACTTATTTTTATTTCATTTTATTTTTTGTTTCTTTTACCTTGCCTTTGGTTACTATCCGTTCATTGTTGTCGTCTTTACCTTTCATTCAACCATCTCTACTTTGCTATTGCGTTTATATTGTATTCTCAATATACATATGTATGTTATAAATACATATCCTTATTAGAAATAAGGACAATGGGAATATAAATACGTATGTACGTGGCTCGTTGTGTGTATGCAAGACCCAACTTCAGGGTGGCACCTTGCTTGCACATGGGGAAAATTATAGGTATAGGTCTTATTTTAGGGTGTTCCAGACTCGTACAGGGGTCTCCTTTAGGGTACGGGACTGATGGGTAGAGGCTTGGACCCGCCCCACTAAAGATGGTATACGTGGTTGACTTAATGTGTCCGGCATCGGGATGGATTACTCGTGGAAGCTCATGCCCTTCTAACGTGGTGCTTTTTTAGCAGCACAACTTGTGGAACTGAGCAATAGACACATGAGTAGTACCTCCTGTTGGTACACAAAATTCCATGCCACATGGCATTAGGGAAGCAAGTTACATGGCACAGTGAAAGGGCAGATGCATTAGTGTAAAACTTGAAAGAAGAGTTGGGCTCAGGAAGGTAAATTGACAAAACTATTACAGTTGGGCTTTGATTGGGGTCTAGATAATGGAATGTTGAAATGATTGGGCCTAGAATATAGGGATTTCAGTTTTAAAAGGGTAATGAATCAGGCCCATATTGAGGCCATATTCATAAAAAAGGGTTAGGCATATATTTCTTTCACAAAGAGGCCTCAACGTGGAGGGAAGTGATGTGTATCATGGAGAACGTGGGGAATATGTCTTGAAGATATAGGACACATAGAAGGAAATCATACAACGAGAGGGACAAATGGTGAATCAATAGGAGACGGTTAAAGGTAGTTACAAAATTCAATTAGTGTTCGTATAAATACAACACTTAATAGAATTCAGCTCTCTCTCTAGCAGCACACAATATACATCATTACATTGCAATTCTTCAAATTGTAATTTTATCTTTATCCTTTGTCATTTCATTACATTGTATTTCTCTTTTGCAAGTAATTTCAGTTCAAATTGATTTCTTTTCAATGCAATTTCAATTCTTGTTAAACTCTTAAGTTGCAGTTCAATTCCATTTTCTTTCACTTTGTTTATTCAATTCAATCATTTTTATCCTTTACAACTTCATCATTAAAGTCCTTTTAACTAAGGCAAAAAGAACAAAAAACAATGGCTTGATAATCATCGTCTTCCAAGGGAATAGTTTCTAGTTCCTTAGGAAATTTAGTTTGAATTTGGTGCGCCCGCACTATATTGAATTTGGAGAAGATTTGTCCAAACATTGAGTGGCACGCCTGCAGCGGGACACATGTTGAAGTTTGGAAGATATTTCATCAAGGCTAAGATCTGTAAAGAATACTATGACAACTGAAGAAAAACACAAGGTTCCACTACTAGTTTCTACTGGAAGTTCGAATCTTAGGTCAGAACATGAACTCTCATTACCACCAGATGAGTCGTTTACTCATATTCAGACGACGTCATTAGCAGAATTATTTTGAGGGCTCTATACAAGGTTTGATGCTATGGAAGAGTCAATTGTTGAGCTCAAAGTATCTTCCAATACCATATGGTCAGTTTCTCGGCCAACACCATGTTCAAATGTGTAGGCATCTATTACATTACCACCTTTGGCCGCTTCTGTTGTGGCAGCCACAGCCAGTCAGAACATTCCACAAACCATTTATTTATTTACGCCTCCATGTTTTAACATTCCATTTAGTATGCCAGCTCCATGGCCGGAGGTGCGCCCACAACCAAATTTTCCACTAGTGTTTCCAAATAATCCACAACCTTTACCTTACCCACCACCCAACCACATGGTTCAGCCATTTCAACCTCTTTGCCAACCATTTTTCCCTTGAAATATTCGAAGACAAGATGCTCCAGACCTGGGGGAAAATAATCATTGTTAGAGGCCAAATCCTTTGTTTCTTCCCGTGGCGCATCTTCCAGCATCACCTAGGGGTAGAATGTTAACCATCCTCCATTTCCAGTAAATCAACCAGCCAAGCCAATAATTTTGCACAGGGGCCAGTTAGTTGATCTAATTACTCAAGAATATGGTATTGCAGGAAGACGACTGAGTAGACCTGCTTATAGAAAGCCTTACCCAGAAGTGGTTGATGAAATTGAATTTCCCAGATGATACAAATTTCCAAACTTTGTGACCTTTGGAGGGGAAGGAAAAAAGTCCACTATTGAGCATGTTGGAAGATTTAATGTCCAATGTGGTGAAGCAAGAGTCAATCCTTGGTTGAAGTTGAGGCTTTTTCCCAATTCCTTGACTGGGCCAGCTTTCACTTGGTATATCCATCTTCCAGCAAATTCTGTTCAGGATTGGCAACAAATGGAAGAGCTCTTCCACACACAATTTTTACCAGTCAGAGCCAGAGGCAACCTTGGCAGATTTTTTCAGGCTTTTCCAATTATCATCTGAGTCTGTGGAAGAGTTTATTTCCAGGTTCAGAATGGCAAGATTGGAATACAGAGTGGATCTTCCAGAGTCCGAATATGTCAGACTTGTTCTCAATGGTCTAGAGTTTGAATGAAGGAAGAGGTTTGAAGGTATGGAGTTTAGGTATCTCTTTGAATTGACAGATCGTGCAACCAGATATGAGTTTATCATGAAGGAAGAAAGGGACATGTAGAATGCTTCCAAAGGAACTTATTATAGAGATCCAAACTATGAAGTCTTTGTTATTGATACAGAGGAAGAGTTGGAGGCTAATCTAGCATAACTTAGTATTAAAAAGCCTTATGTTTGTGAGATTTTATCCAAACCAAAACCTTCCAGTAGTAGTTTTCAAGCATCTTCTAATTCGGCCAAGAAGGGTATGGCTTATTTTTGGAAGACATACGCCTTTGACTCCTCCAAAACATAGCAAATCTTTTATCACCTCATGGCTGACAAGATGATCATTCTTCCAAAAGGGCTCACAATTCCTTCAGTTGGTGAAATGAAGGGTAAGGAGTACTGCAAATATCACAATTCTTGAAATCATACAACTAACAATTGTTTTTGTTTTTAGGAATGCATTGCAGAAAGCCATAGATGAAGGGAAGTTGAAGTTTTCAGAAAATAAGAAGGAAGTCATGGGTGTGGATGAAAATACATTCCCTTCCATAGCTAGCAACAATGTGATTATATTGGCAGGTGGTGACAACAAACAAGTAGAACAGAAGCGGTCAACAAGCACTTTGGTGTCAAGGTTCCAGTTGTAAAGAGCAAAGTGGAAGAATTTGAAGGAAAGTTATGGGAAGCTCAAATTGCCCTCATCAACCATGGTTGTTGTCCAAGTTGCAAAGAACCTAAAGATAAAGGTAAGAGGCCCATGGAACATCCACATTATCACCAAACTTCCAGACCTAGTATTCATGAAAGGGTAACTTTCCAACATGAAAGGAGATACTTTCGACCTAGTTTTAATGAATATAGGCCGAGAGGAGTTACAGTCATTCGGTTAAGATAAATTCATCATGAAAGAGATAGGACAAGTTGGCAGAGTAGGCCTGTCCTCCATAGGAGGCCTCCTTTCCAATAAGAAGTTTGGGTCCAGAAGGGAGAAACCTCTCATAGAGTTAGGATGGTTAATCCTCTTCCAGTCCCACCAAATGTCTGGCAAAGGTTAAGTCATCCAAAATTCCAAAGTGGAGAGAAGCCTTATCAAGAAGGAATTTCGAAGTCAAATAAAATAAAGCTTCAAAGGAAGAGAACTGAATGACGGAAGATGAAAGCTGAAAGTAGCCAAAGTATGGAAATCATAGGAGGTGGTGAACAAAGCAAGTCAACTCCTATGGGACAGGTAGAAGTTACCAGTATGGAAGGGAGTGACTTGGAAGATGTAAATCCATGACACGCTCCAAGAAGAAGGATCCAGTTTGGTTCTTTTCCAACAAAGGATGCTTGTAATGTTGGCTTCATGTTACCAACCATCTTCCAGACACCAGACAGTCAGGAAGAAGAAGAACTAAATGGAAGTATTGATGGTGCAGTGGTGCAGTGGTGGAGTGGGCTGCTTAAGACATAGAGATCAAATCTGAAAGAGTTTCTACTAGCAGAAATCCAACTTCTTCCAGCAAGGAATGTGTCTCTGACAAGGTAATATTCGAGAAACCTCCTATTACTATGACTCAACAATTGAGGCCCTTATATGTGAAGGTGTGGATAAAGGGGTGATCTCGTGAATAGGGTTTGGTAGACAATGGATCTGTTCTTAATGTAATTCCTACCAAAATAGTAAAGAGTTTAGGAAAATCCATGGTAGATATTATCCCTAGTCAAACATGTATAGCTGGAGTAGGAGGAGCGAAACTTAACATAAAAGGAGTCTTACCTTTAGAGGTGACCATTGGAGGAAAAACAACCTATGTAGCCTTTTTCATTATTGACACCTCTTCCACTTATAACCTTTTACTTGGGAGAGACTGGATTCACCAAAACATGTGTATACCTTTCTCACTTCATAAAATTCTAATCTTCTGGGATGAAGATGAGGTCAAAATTGTGGAAGCAGATAACAAGCCTTTTGTAGCTAAAGTGTGCTCAGTTGAGGCTACTCTATATGAGGAAGATTGCGTGTCAATCAGATTTAATAAGGTGAATGAATTTGAAAGAAAAGTTGCAGCTACAATGAGAAGAAGATTATCAAGGATAGAGACAGAGGAATTGTTTATAGAAACTACTAGGCCGAAGGTAAAATTTCAGGCCCTTCCTAAGAAATCAGTTTCCTATGATTATTAAAGAATTGAATGAGGAAGAGGAGCAGAGGCTCTGAGAGCAGGCTTATACAGCTGCCTGCGTTCGATTGAAGTGTTACTTAGCTGAGAAGAGGATGTAACTGTAAAGTCAAGAAGAAATTGAATTTTGGGCCAATTTGGCCGAAGCTCAAGATGAGATTTTGGAAGAAAATCAAGGAAGGATGGATGCCATACAGTTGGAGGATTTAGAGCAAGCACCTCAAAGAATGGATGATGGGTTGACTAAAGTGAAAGATCCCTTATTGGAAGTGAATTTGGGAACTAAGGAAGATCCAAGGCCAACCTATGTAAGTGGTTTATTGGAATCAAACTTCCAGACATATATAGTTGCTTTACTTAAACAATTTAAGGACTATTTTACCTGGAGTTATGAAAAAATGCCAGGACTGTCAAGGGAATTGGTGGAGCATAAGCTGCCCATAAAGGAAGATTTTTCGACCATTTAAACAAGCTAAGGATGTCTCAGAAAGTTATCATAAAAGTAAAGGAAGTGATATAGAGGTTGTTCAATGCTGGATTCATAAGAACAACAAGATATGTAGAATTCCTATCAAATATGGTTCTAGTGGTCAAGAAGAATAGGAAGATAAGGGTTTGCGTGGATTTCAGAAACCTCAATTTGGCCACTCCAAAGGATGAATATCTAATGTTAGTGGCCGATAATTTGGTAGATGCAGTTTCCAAACATGAGATCCTATTTTTCATGGATGGCCATTTAGGGTACAATCAAATCTACATAGCTGAGGAAGATATTCCAAAAACTGCCTTCAGATATCCAGGATCAATTGGAAATTTTGAATGGGTAGTCATGCCCTTTGGATTGAAGAATGCTGAAGCAACTTATGAAAGAGCCATGAATGCCATCTTCCATAATATGATTGTCAAATTCATGGAAGTCTATATTGATGATGTAGTTGTAAAGTCAGCCACAAGAAACAAACATTTGAGAGATCTAAGGTTGGCATTCACCAGGATGAGGAATCACAAGTTGAAGATGACCTCAAAGAAATGTGCCTTTGGGGTGTCAGCTGGAAACTTCCTTGGTTTTCTACTTGACCAAAGAGGCATAGAAGTGGATAAAAATAAGGCTAAGGCAATCATGGAAGCATCACCTCCCAGGATTAAGGAGTTAAGGTTGTTCATTGGACAAGTGAGTTTCCTTAGAAGATTTATTACTAATTGTGCAGGGAAGCTCCACAAATTATCTCCCTTGTTAAAACTGAAAGAAGGAGAAGAATTCATCTGGGAAGAGCAACATCAGAAAGCTTTTGATAAAATCAAGGAATATCTAACAAAGCCTCCAGTACTTATGCCTCCTAGGAAGAAATACCCACTGAAGTTATACATATCAACCGCAGATGAATCTATTGGCAGCATGTTGGCCCAAAACATTGAAGCTGGAAGAGAGCATGCCATTTATTACTTGAGTAGGGTATTATCTCTAGTAGAGTGTAGATATTCTTCCATAGAAAAGTTGTGTTTAACTTTGTACTATGTTTTCATGAAATTAAGAGTTTATATTATAACACCTCGTATTATTTGCCCTTATTACTGAAATTTCTTTTTTTTTTTCGATTTATTTTCGGTTGTGACATCACTTGTTCATGGCTTTATCGACTATTCTTGGTGTTTCATGTGTAAATTTTTTGCGTTTACGTCTAGATTCGACTTGGTGACTTGACGATTGTCTCTTTTACGTCTACGTGAGTTGACGGTGATGTTTAGTGTTTCTGATTTGGTGAGATGTTGACGTGAGTTCTTGTTACCGATTACGTGATTTCATTTTGACGCTTGCCGTTTGGTGCTTCGACTGGATGGCGACATGCTTAGTATGTTCGACGTTTAAGGTTCCGACTCAACTGTTTTAGTTGTGGCATTTAATGTTTTAGGTGTTCGACGTTCTGTTTTCCCTTATAGTTGGATTTATATGTACTTTGTTTGACTTGTGTGCTTAGGTTGATTTGTATTACCTTGCTTGTTTTCCGTGTTTATATTTATGTAATATGTGTTTTTTTTTATTGGTTTGGTAATTTAAGTATGTTGAAATGATAGTGGGAGATGTAGAATTTTTCCTAGGTGCTTTCCTAATATATACATATATATATGTATATGCTCATTATGGGCTTGTTGAGCCATGGACCATTTTCTCACTCATCTTTTTGTTATTAGGCCTAGTGGGCTTATGGCCCATTTCAATTCTTACCCTATTTCTTCTCACATAATTATTCACACGTGTAGTTTTTTTATTTTGGGTTAAAGTGTTATTGGGCTTTTGGCCACTTAACCAAGCCCATTTCCCACCTTTAACTTAAGCCCATTTTCTATCTCTCCACTTAAATAAATTTCCTATATAAATATATAGAGACATTATTCTAAGAAAAGAAAATGAGAAAGAAAACAAATGGAAATTTGAATTGTGGATCACACAAAGTGGTGGGTCGGCCACTAGGGTCTCATTTGGACCACTACACTTTTTGGCACATGATTTTGGGTGATAATTGATTATATGGGGGAAGTGATTAGATGTCACACACCAATCACACGTTGTATATTTGTGCCACGTCCTTGCCTGTGTCATTGTGACAAGGAAAGGAATAAAATCGCAAATTGGGTTTCATGTGACCATGGCTTGGACCGGTTGAGGGTTGTCTCACCTATTAAAAATATATATACATTAATTCATCATTTAGGAGAGGATAAATCATGAAAGGAAAAAAAAAAAAAAAGAGAAATCACAAGCAAAAAGCATTCACCACTCACTTCGGCAGAAAGATAAGGAATGGGGGAAGTGGAGGGTCAGTTCTTGTGCAGCTTCTTCCATCACTCCAGGCTTGTCCTTCACCACCCCATGTGACCACCATAGTGTTGGTATAATATAGGTTAATGAGGGTATATTGAAAAGAATAGAAAGCCCACTCACAGCAGGCCATTCTCGGCCGAGCCAAGGAGGAAAGAGAGAGTGGGCTGTTGCGGCTTGTTTCGGTTCCGTGGTTTCGGGTTGCTATAGCCATTACCCATCTACCAAGGTGTCCTCCTTGTGCGTGGCTTCGTTTCGATAGGAGAAACGGTAAGATTGACGCAATTTTCAACTTTTAAATTCACCCTCTCTCTCCTCTTTTGAGCTACCATCCTTTGGGATTATTTAACGACATTTTACTATGTTGTAAAGGTCGACGAGGGGATGTTTTAATCGGTTCGGCTTTGCGATCCGGTAATTGGTTGGACCTTATGCTCATTCTTTGCTTAGACTACTCTTAAATTGAGGTGGAATATTTATATTTATATCTAACTCTAACTCTCACTCTTAAGGCCTACAAAATTTTAACAATTTTGATGTTGTATGTTTATGTATATATAATAGCATGTGTCTAAGCTCCTAGTTATAGACTACACTTAAAAATTGTTATGAAATTCGATTTCTGATGTTGTATGTTTATGTATATATAATAGCATGTGTCTAAGTTCCTAGTTATAGACGACGCTTGGAAATTGTTATGAAATTCGATGGAACACCTATAGATGATTAAATGAAATTGAAGATAGAAATTCCCTTGACGAATTAAATAAATTATTTTTCGGAGATATTAGAATGATTAAAACTTCCTTGAATTGAAATAGGCGGTCTAGTACCCTTTGAATTTAAAGTAGGTTAGTAGAATTGTGGAAGTGGACTTGAACTTGGAAAGTGACGATTAGTTCCCTTTGTTCTTGTGATTTATTGAAATTAAAAATATGTTAGGGGATACGTGAAAGCGAGGGACGTGAAAACTTAGACATTATTCTAGTTCCCTTTTATATTCTCATAAATTATAAAGAAGTTAAATTGCGAACTAGATTGTTCCCGAGGATGACTTATTTGGAATCGGTTATTAAAATTAAAATTAAAAGCATGTGAATATGTAAAATTTATAAGAATTGGTTAATTGAGAACGTGGATAACTTCGAGATGGATTTTCATGGTATGCTGTTTTAATAAAATTGTAAGGCATGCTTGTATGAAAATTTGGAATTTATGCTATATCATTGAGCATGGGTCCATGTAGAGGCATTTTGCATTAATTTAGCACCGATGACATATATATTGATTCGGTGTGAGTTCCATGTCTCATTTGTATCATATACACGTATGAACCGTTTGGATAGTTCCAACAACTAGCCAGGGGTGTTCTAGCACCCAGGGAACTAGCATCTCTCAAATCCTTAGAAGTTGGGGGTAAGGGTTTAGGCCTCATTTGCCGTTCCGGACAGACTTGTGGTCTCCGTACTCTATTCAACGATACCCACCCTTCCTTTTTCGAGTTTGTTGCCCCCAAAAGTAATTGGATTGGGATTCCTCATTATCTGATTTACCCTCATATGATAGGGTTACACTTTCGAGTTTGTTGCCCCCAAAAGTAATTGGATTGGGATTCCTCATTATCTGATTTTCCCTCATATAGATAGGGTTACACTTGGGTTGCATTAGCACTTTCACGAGCATTGACACTGCATTTACATTCAAATTGAGTATTCATTTCTATATGATTATTGTTGAGATATCATACTATTATTACATGTTGATATTAAACATGTGAATTTAACTCATACTAATATTTATATTATTCCCTTGGGCGCTACACCGCGGTGGTTGTGGTTATGATGATACTTATAGATATAAATTCTTTGTAAATGTTAAAAATCACTTAATGTGAACGAATGTTTAAAGACTTTATGTTGGAAAGTAAAGAATATAATAATAGTAAGAACCAGGGATTAATGGAGCCACGATTGACATGTATTTTAGGTAGTTAAGCGAAATTAAGTAGGAAGGGGCGTTAGTGCATAATCTTTCTCATATGAATTTGGTTTCTAGTTGAGCTGATCTATTCTTTACTAGGACTTAGTTGTGATTGTGACTTTTGGCCATATAGGCCTTAGTGGTTTGTGACTAGTGTTATCGCGGGGTGATTGGTGTACCACTCCGGTTCTGTGGTGATGTTAGTAATTTAAAAGTCGGTCAATTTAAAAGTGGTGAGGTTTGTGACTAGGCTTATTAATCTAGTCTTCTCTCTTTCGACCCCTGTATTATGAGATTGTCGCTCTTCTTTTCACTTTGAAAATTCAGTAGGTCTAGAGTACCATTTATCCTTGTTCTTGTGATCTCGAGGTTGATTCTGGGGTCTCAGTATCGTTGTAGTTCAAGAACTCCAGATTTCTCTAAGTGTTTCTAAAATTCCTTTAGAGCCAGTTATGTTGTGGATATCTTTTCAGAGTTTTCTCAAATTCTTAAAATGATATTGATGATTTTAGAACCAGTTTTAACAGAAGTTTAAAAAGGGATTTTGATAAGGTTTTCAGTTGAACGCTTGTGGTTGATTTTTCCTCTTCGTCATCATTGTTCCTTGGCTTTTAGCCCTGACTAAGGATTTTTAGGCTTCAGCCTTTGGGGCGGGCCTTAAGTTCACTTATGTTGTAGATTTCTTTGTCTTATCCTCGGTTAAAAGATGAAATGTTGATTTACGCACATTTAGTACGTTTCCTATTAAATTGGTTGGGTTCAGAAACGTTGGAATCAAACAGATTTGACTGGGTCCTGAAACTTTTTCTTAAAAACCGGTTGAATCCTTCGGGGTTCAGCATTTTTCTTTAAAAGCCTGGTGTCCTCGGCATTCGTTTGGGACTGAATGACTCTGGTACCCCTTTCTGGTGCCTCAGTAAGCAGTGTGAATTGGAGATTGTCTGGTGATTGTCGAATCTGATCTAGGGATAGAGATTTTCTACTTATGTTACTTTCGAGGATGAGATGGTAGCAGCGTATATGTATCAGTTGACCACTAGTTAGTTTTAAACCCTCTTTACTATATGAGGTCTTGGAGAAAAGATTCTTTAAGGGATCAGACTATTTCACTAGTTATATTGGATAAAATGATAGGATTGAGGTTGGAAGTTATGAGAGTGAGACTTTCTAGGGATGATTTATTTCACATGCTATTGTGGATAAAAAGACATGATTGAGGTTACAAGTTGTGAGAGTGAGACTCTTTAGGAATGATTTGATAACAGTGTTGTGTAAGGGTTGTGATTTAGTTGTGGACATGATTATGGCTTTTCCCTTTCGGTAGTTCTAAGGAGTGATCTATTTACCCTCTTAGGAACTTTGAGTGGCGTGCTTGGTGCAGGGTTCTGATTGATAGTTAGTTCTTGTAGTATCTCTAGACAAGAGTGCATATTATACTATTTGTGTATACTCTTATGTGGGTATGATTAGTTATTTACGAGGTTATATATATTTATATATATGTTGATTTGACCTGGTTAGATGTTGATGATATTTATGTTACTCGGTGCTCTCTTGTGATTCTTGAATATGTTTTAGGTTATTTGTGAGATTATTTTGGGGTCTCGGATTGGCGTGGGTGGCATGTGAGACAACTGACCGACCTAGGATAGATGCATGTACACGGGATGGTTAACATTTCCTAGACAACTAAGGGTGTGTTTTATAGATATTTTTGGTGAGCCCCCAAGGTTGTGCTTACCCCCACACAGGTTGCATGATTGTAGGTGGATATAGCATGACATGGACAACAACGACGGTACTGGTGATTTGGTATGCTCTAGTTAGCATTGTTCCTTTTATCCGTAATTATTCTTGTTTGTTCATTTTTCTCCTCGTTTTATTATTCGGAGGCTAGCGTTGTAGTTGGGAGCCAGCCTGTTGACATATCCTCTTTGCATTGTATCTTTTATTTCATGTATGTATTATTTTCGGGTGCCATCATATCTCTTCAACACTGCCATGTGATTTTTTGTATTCTTATTCGAGCATTGTGGCTCTTTAGGTTTTAGAAAGGGTTGTGTAGAGGTAGCGGTGGTTTCTTTTCCACTACCTCGGCCCTAGTAGGTTGCTGGAGTGTTGTGTTACATGCCATTGATTTTATTTCACTTGTTATGGGCAGGTTATTCTGTTTTGTTGTGGTTGTGTATCCGGATGTTCTATTTACAAATGGAATTCTACCGGATTTGCGTTAGATTTCCCTATTGAATTTCTAACACTCAGGTGTGCATGGAATACATTATTTTTCATCATCATTCCATGTATTTTGGTGTTGTCATTGATTCGAGTGGTTGTTTTCATTGACGTCATACCTTGGGATTCGCTGATTCTCCGGACGGGTGTCTCAGGAATAACGGGGCGTGACATATATGCTCCCTGTTGAGGTTTATGTGACTTGTCCAACTTATGCAATTAAGTATATGCTATCAAGGCCTTTAGTCACAGTAAGAGTTGCCAAATACACTTTGGCCTTGATGGAATTTAATTTAACCTATGTTCCTAAAAAATCTGTGAAGGGAAGGGCTTTGGCTGAGTTCTTAGCCGCCCATCCTTCCACTAATGTGGACTTACAAGTGTTTGATGAATTGGATGCAGATGTAATAAGTATAACCCCATGGACCCTGATGTTTGATGGTTCAAGTACAACAGATGGTTCTGGAGCTGGAATATTGATCTTTTCACCTTATGGAAAAAAAACCTCATTTTATTTCTTCCTAGATTTTGAATGTTCCAACAACCAGGCTGAATATGAGGCCTTGATAATCGGCCTTGAAATCCTATTGGAGATGGGAGTCAGAAATGTTCACATTGTAGGAGATTCCAATCTGGTGATCAGTCAAGTATCAGAAGACTTCAGGTGCTTAAGTTGGAAGCTAAGACCATTTCATTCCTTGGCTACTCAACTCATTCAACAATTTGATGAAGTCATCTTGGAACATAGGCCAGGGAGTTTTAATAAGGAAACAAACAATTTTGCCCAAATTGCATCTGGTATTAGAGTCCCTAATGGCATGGAATAAATATTTTTGAAACTCACAAGGAGAGCTCTTCTAAGAGCAGAAAGTAGGAATGAAGTGATGGCAGAATCTTTTGCTATTGATATTTTTGAAGTTGGAGTGGAAGATTGGAGGAGTCCTATAGTAAATTATCTGGCATATCCAAGTTTCCCAACTGCCATAAGGATAAGACTGATGACAGTGAACTATGTGTTGCTGGATGGGGAGTTGTACAAGAAAAACAATGAAGATGGACTCCTCTTACAGTGCATATCCAAGGAACAAACTATGAAAGTCATGGAACATATGCATAATGGACTCTGTGGAGCACATCAAGCTGAAAGAAAAATGAGATGGCTAATCAGAAGATATGGTTACTATTGGCCAGGAATCTTAAAGGATTGCATCACTTATGCTAAAGGATGCAAGCCTTGTCAATTACATGGTCCAATTCAAAGAGTACCAGCCATAGAAATGCAGTTCATTATTAAACCATGGTCGTTTAGGGGTTGGGCAATTGATATGATTGGAATGATCAAGCCTCTTTCCTTTGAGAGTCATCAATGGAATGTTACAGCCTCTGACTTCTTCACTAAGTGGGTAGAAACAGATGCTTACAAGTCAGTAGATCAGAATGTGGCTATCAAGTTTGTGAATGAAAAGATCTTCCATCGTTTTGGAATCCCATAATTAATCACTTCTGATAATCGAGGGGTCTTTACTGAAGGGGCAATGACAGAATATACCAAGTTCTATGGAGTAAAAAAACTTTGTTCAACTCCATATATGCACAGTCAAACGACCAAGTGGAAGCTACAAATAAAGTGATTATTGTCATCATTAAGAAACTGATAGAGAAAAAATCCAAGTAATTGGCATAATCATCTTCCAGAAGCTTTGTGGGCATACAGAAATTCCAAGAGAACTAACACTGGATTCACTCCATAGATGCTTACATATGGACTTGATGCAGTTCTTCCAATGGAAATGGTGGTCAAATCTTCTAGGGTTGCATAGCAAAATAATCTAACTCTAGCAAATTATTCAGAAGCTATGTTAATGGAGTTGGAAGAGTTGGATGAAACAAGGTTGGGAGCACTAGATCACTTGATAGCCCATAAGAAGAAAGTGATGAAATTTTACAACAAGAGGATGAAAAATAAGTCTTTTGCAGAAGAAGATTTGGTTTGGAAAGTTTGTCTTCCAACTAAG
Organism: Cornus suecica; assembly: GCA_963922005.1. Classification (NCBI taxonomy): domain Eukaryota; kingdom Viridiplantae; phylum Streptophyta; class Magnoliopsida; order Cornales; family Cornaceae; genus Cornus; species Cornus suecica. The sequence goes on along the minus strand of OY998243.1, from coordinate 34,933,123 downwards.
AAGAAATATCCTTAAGTTTGGGAAGTGGAGCCTAAGTTGGGAAGGTCCATACCAGATTCACTGAGTATTTGGAAATGGAGCTTATCACTTGAGAAATTTGAATGGCGAAGTTCATCCGAATCCAATTAATAGTCGATATTTGAAACGATATCAACTAACTTTCTTTAAAATTGTACATAAGGAAGAATCTCAAGGCTAGCATGTTAGTAGCCTTATGTAGTGCAAATAGTTAATTTATTTGTCTTTCTTTGTTCATTATGAAAATATTTTTGTAAATATTGCAATGAAGAGAATTAACAATGGAAGATTTGCAGGCATGAGAGAGCATATAAATTCAAAAAGGGGCCAACCATAGTCATCTTTCCATATAAAACCTGTAGAGGAAATAAAGTTCACAAAATATATGGGAAGAAAGATAGGTTTGGCCCGTTAGGGAAATTCCAAATTCAAAACTTTAAGTTTACAAACCATTGTCCAGAAATATAATAATTCAAACTGCAAATCATGAATTGTTCAAAGGCCATCTACCAAATCCTTAAAAGTATCCCAATAAAGCATTCCCTTTTGAATAGCTTCATCACCCTAGAGTTGCTTGACCGATAACTGTAGAGCCTCATTGTGGAGAGAAAATATATGATCCTTCAGTGCATCACTAAAAGTTTTAAGTTGTTCTGATTATTCTAGTTGCTTTTGCTGCTTTGCTAGGTTTTCTTCCAAGGCTTCTTTCAGCTTTATTTCTCCAGCTTGAAGAACTTGGATTTTCTCAGCAACTACCATAAATAAATTAGTACTCTTCTTCAGCCTGTTGATCACCACATCCCTTTAAATTTCCTTTACTGGAAGGGACTTCTTGATAACTTTAGAAGATTTAAGAGCTGCTACAAGTAAGTTCAGCTGAGACTTGAACTCTAGGATGATAATCCTGGAAGCTTCAGAGAAACTAGAATGATTGTCTGCACGTAGAATTTCCATGGAAAGTTCATTCTCCATAGCCATGATATATTCCTTGTCATGTTGCATGAGGTTTGACAAAGTGAGCCTCAGCTGGGCCACATCTGAATTAGTTTGAAGAGGATTAGAAGGGGCATTGCTTGATAGAGTGATTACACATGCTAATGTGTCCTTTAGATCCTGGAAGTAAATGTTTAAATTGGAGAATCTGTCAACGTATGAGGAGGGCATGGAGAAGGAGGAAGCCTGGAAGAAACAAGGAGAAATTAGCAAGGAAGATTGACAAAGCAAGGAAGTAGAAACTGAAGGAGTTTGGTGGAGTATTACCTTTCCTTTAACAACAGATTGTGTTTGATGGCTTAACACCTTTTTTGTAGAAGTGGTGGGGGCTTGCATCAATGTGGGATCATGAGCTTGGGTGCCTTCTATAGGGGAGGAATCCTGTAGGAAATGTGAGAGTTTTAGAATAAGATAAGGAATAATAAAATAGGGAGAAGTGATAAGTTTTACCTTGCCAAAGCTTTCTTCCTTTTCCATTTGCTCAACCTTTTCCTTCTTCACCTTCTTGGTGGTCACCACGACCTTTCCTTTTCTATCTTTAACTTTTTCCTCAGGAGACTCTTCTTTTGTTTCCTCCACTTCATCATCATCTTCACTTTCAATGTCCTCAGTACTTCCAGCCTCTTCCATTCTTTCATCCTCAACCTTGCCTTCTAACTTCTGACCATCCTGTTGTGATTTGGGTTTAGGAGTACTAGTCTTGCTGCCTTTGGTAGTTCTTGCTTTCTTGGTAGGGTGCTTTCTACTGCATTCTTATTCTTTTTCTTTAGGGGGGATTCTTGCACTTCTGAATCGCTTGGGACCTCAATTGTAGTGCCACGAGGGATGTTGGAAGTCCTCTTGCCCAATTGGCGCTGAGATTGTCTCTTACCATGCTATAAAAGATAAGGAAGATAGAGGAGTTGGAATAATAAAGTAAAGAATAGTGAAATTGTATGGAGGAAAGATATCTTGGTTCTTGATGCAATGGCTTCTTTCTTTACTCTCTCAGCAACCTTCCTCACTATTTCAGCAGAGGATTTTGTGGGATTAAGGAAATGTTTGCGAAGATCAAAGTTAGCTACCATTTAAGATATTGAATCATTTGATTTCTCTGTAAGAAAGAAATACTCATGAAAGAAACCTAGAAAGAAAACTTGTTGGAAAATGGGGGATGGATGCTTACCACTTTGTGAGGAGGATTCTTTCTACTCTTGTTTTCCAGCTTCAAAGGGTGCTTGGGAAGAAACTTTTTGAGGTGGCCTTTGAAAATGATTTCTTTGGTTTCTTGGAAAGGTGGATTGCTGGCAAAGGGATATCACCATGAAAGGTGGGAGATACAAACCTAAAAGAATTTATTTGTTGCAACACTAGTGTTGAGCCTTTCATCAGTCTAGTCTTTGTCACGTATGCCTCCCACCAAAACTCAAAGGTTTGGCTTGCATCAGGATAGGGTTTAAATGGGGACAAAACAAAAACCTCTTTTTAACTATTGCAACTTTCTACTAACATCATGAACAACTTCATCATCAATAAACTTCACTCGACGACAGAAATGATGATTGTATGATTGGAAATGAGGGAGTGGGGTCATTTGTGTTAGTCCGAATTGCCTGGAAAATTGTGTGGGATTGTAGAACTCAACACCATTTCTATTATTTTGGGAACTTATGGGGCTAACTCCATAGTGCAAATCTCTGCAAATTAGGAATTGGGCCATTAAGGAAGAAAATTCATCTGGGACTTGGTCGTCATCATCTTCAGGGGGAAGCGACCATTCAGGAGTTTGTGGACAGTTAGAAAAGGGAAGGAATTGCTTTGGGGTCCTGGACTTGCAATCATCATAAAAGAAACAAAAGCATTCGTTAAAGGATTGAGCTTTTGGGTTGGAAGAAAGGTAACTGAAAGTGATCAAAGAATCTGTGAGAGGAATTTTTACGTTTGGGCTCAATTCAGGAAAATACATTTGAAGCCATACTTGGAGGAGCCACCAAGGGCCTCCTGTTCTAAACAAATCGGAAAAAACTATATCATTCAAGCTTCTATAGCAATAAGATAGAAGGAAGAAGGCCATGTCAATCTGGTTTCTCTCGGACAAGGCAATGGCCAAATTAGTAAATTCTTTTGCTACTTGAGCTGAGGGTAGACATAGGAGATATTTGTTAAGTCAAACGATGAGAAAGGCAATATGTTCCTTATCATCAACTGATTTTTCAGATTTACCCTTGTAAGTTGACATGAATTGGGGATAGGCAGAAATATAAGCTTTAGATCCAGAGCTTTTGGGAGGATAAACAAAATCTTCCTCAGGGAGTAAATGCTAGTGAGGTGGCAACTATCTTTTATAGTAGGGGAAATCATGCCAAAATTTAAATGGAAAGAGTTGGTAGTGGGACTCCAAAAGAACAAAGAGGCAAAAATGAGAGATTTATTAGGGAGTGAAGTGATCTTACTCAAGTGAATGGCGTCAAAGATGCCCAAGTTCTTCCACAAACCGCCTTTCACTTACAAGACCCTACCACCCATTCGGGCCAACCTTCTATGGCAGAAGGCCAAGCTTTGAAGTAGAACTGGGGAAGATCTCGATTGGCCTCTGGAAGAATTTCTCTCATAAAAAGAAGTTGTTTTTCCGCTATCGGATGGAATGGAGTGACTGAAGAAGATGGCATTTGATCGAAGGTAGGACCTAGGGCCTTTTGTTCATCAGGAGCAGATATAAACGTGGCATGATAGATTATGGCTTGTGATTCGTTGAAAATTGCTCTAACCTAGCGTGCCATTGTCGTGGTAGAGATGGAATGAGACATTAATTCACAATCAGGGTTATTTTTCCTAAGCTTTGGAGCCATATTTGAAGTTTGTAGGGGAAGGTTTTAAGTTCTATGGTTTGAGTAATAAGAGGGGAAATGCAGAGCAAGGAGAATGAAGTCTAAAGGTTTGGGTTTAGAGCTATAAGAATATATATATATATATATATGTGTGTGTGTGTGTGTGTGTGTGTGTATGTCCTATTTGAATTCAAAAGGGAGGTATATGAAGAGATTAGAGAAAAAGAATCTTGAAAATGATGGAGTAAAGTGAGGTTGTTCAAAATGAGAGATATGATGAGGGTTTTAGTTCCAATAGACAATTGGGAGCTTGAGAGGTTTATAGCTGTTATAATTACTTGTGGACTTGGTCAATACAAGTAGCATTGGCGGCAGAATATCTGAATAACAGTGGAACATGTGGATGTATAGGAGATGAATTGTCTCTAGAAGAAAAGTATAGGAAGGGATGAGGTTAGTTTGGATAGATGAAAATAAAAGTTTAAATTTTAAAGCTTCCAATGCCTTGTTTGGAAAGATTCCATAATGCCATAGAAGATTGGGCGGGGGGGGGGGGGGGGGGGGGGGGCAAATATTGGTGCACAAATTCTATGCCACATGGCATTAGGGAAACGAGCCACGTGGCATAGTGAGAGGGCACGTGCATCAGTGTAAAACATCAATGAAGAGTTGGGCTCAGGAAGGTAAATTGACAAAACTATTAGAGTTGGGCTTTGATTGGAGTCTAGTTAGTGGATGTTGAGATGATTGGGCCTAGAATATAGGGATTTCAATTTTAAAAGGATAATGAATCTAGCCCATATTGAGGCCAGATTCATATAAAGGGGTTAGAGGGAAGTGATGTGCATCATGGAGAATGTGGGGAAGATGTCTTGAAGATATAGGACACGTAGAAGGAAATCATACAACGAGAGGGACAAATGGCGAATCAATAGGAGACAGTTAAAGGTAGTTACAAAATTCAATTAGTGTTCGTATAAATACAACACTTAATAGAATTCAGCTCTCTCTCTAGCAACACACAATATACATCATTACATTGCAATTCTTTAAATTGTAATTTTATCTTTATCCTTTGTCATTTCATTACATTGTATTTCTCTTTTGCAAGCAATTTCAGTTCAAAATGATTTCTTTTCAATGAAATTTCAATTTTAGTTAAACTCTTAAGTTGCAATTCAATTCCATTTTCTTTCACTTCGTTTATTCAATTCAATCTTTTTTATCTTTTACAACTTCAACATTAAAGTTCATTTAACTAAGGCAAAAAGAACAAAAAACAATCGCTCGATAATCATCATCTTCCAAGGGAGTAGTCTCTAGTTTCTTAGGAAATTCAGTTTGAATCTGGCACGCCCGCATTTTACTGAATTGGGAGAAGATTTGTGCAAACACCTCCATGGTCTACGGGTCCTGATATTGTAGCAGTATCCCAAAGGCGTTTACCACCATTTTGCACAGATCTAGCGGTATATGCATGTACTGCGAAGGCTATTGGGGAGTGATTTATTGCACGATTGATATGGATGTGCCCATAGATGTTGCGTAGCCGTGACACGTGGACAGCGCAACACCATCCTCACATTTTGAAGGGATTTTAAAGAGCATGTGTCATGGAGGTTAAGGGTATTGTTTAGTTGCCCATAATGTAAATTTCACCCATTTTCCTAATGTGGAAGGAACAATCCTTATTGACTCATATTATGGCTATCATCATTGGTTGGAGACATGTGGATCATTGGTAGGGTTTGGGGACCACTTCATTTTAGGGCAATATTTTGAACAAGTGACCTATAAATAAAAGGCAAAAGTGCTTGCCTAGGGACCCCAACTTTTCCTTCCTTTGAGCCTTCGACCATGGGAGCTTGATTTCGACCTTCTCTACATGACACCCTTCTTCTCTATCTTACTTATCTTTTCTCCTTTCTCTTGGTCTTTAGCTATGAGGTATTTCATTTTGGGGATTTTAGCTCTACCTATGCTCTCTACCCACTCTCTAGCTTGAGATGAGGTTACATTATTTGCTTTATCCATCTTCTCTTTCATTTATCTTCACCCTATTTGCTTGTGAAATCAGCTATGGATCGTGACCCAATTGTTTTGGCATGCTAGTGGAGCCATTTCTCCGTTTTCCCTTTATTTACTACTTTTCCATACATTTTTCACGCATACATTTATTCTATGGATTATATCATTACCCGATTAATAAATGGGATACAGAGAAGTTGTGGGTAGTCTATTTAACCCTCATGAGATTTCGCTCGTCCACTAGGATTTTTCTAGGGGTTTAAAATGCCTTTTATACTTTCTAAGTGTAATCGTTTTACCCTCCCGAAAGGAAGGGATTAGTTTAAAACTACTTAGTTAAATTAAATTTATTTCTTTTTCATGTAGTTCTTTAAATTTATTTAATTCTAAGGGACTTGCAATACTTAAGTTTGGGGGCTTGATGAGACCAGAATACCGTTTATTCTGGGCGTTAAGTAACTCGATGTTAGTCTCTTTATTCCATTATTTTGGTATTTTTACCCAAGTTGTGTGTTTAAACATAATACATGGGCTTTAATGCAAATATGAGTTAATTCTGGAGTTTTAGCAAAATGTCTGATTCGGAATGACACATAGAAGAATAAAAGCACTCAATTTAGAGTAAGGTACAAGTCATCTATAGCATAGTACAAGTCATTAAAGCACAAATTCAAAACAAATAAAATAATAAAAATTCAGAAACTATCGAACGATTGGGGAAATCTCGATCGATTGGCCGTGTTGGTTTCTTGGAAAACGTGCGAACAGACTGCAATTCTCTTGGATCCTTGTGCAAGTATAAGGGAAGGACAAACTAGTCCATTTAGCTATTACTTGGTCCTCACACCAAGTCATCTTAGAGTGCAAGCAAAGACATGCCATAATTACACAAAATTTTGTTTATAAATATGTGAAGACTTCATGAAGAAAGGGGCAATCAAGTCATCTTAACAATACACAATACATAATTATCTCTCTAGGGAGAATATTCCTCTCAAGAATCCAATAATAGCCTACCCAATCGTTGAGATAATCTCTACATCAGTGATGCAGTCTCCTCATTCCATGAGCGGCTAAGTCGGTATCTAGGATTTTCAACGAAACCCTAGCCGAGTAATGTAGAACTTTAATTATTTTTATTGCAAAGAAGGGAAGCTAAAGAACACTCATATGATTATTATGTAGTGAGAGAACGAACCTATCACTTAACTAAGATTCTTTGTTGATTTTTTTCTTGTCTTAGATTGAATTAATAATTAATCTTGAACAACTATGTTTTATCACTATGAGCTGGAATTCCGAAGGTTTAATAATGGTTTCTACATAATAGTTTTTAATTGGCATGATAAAGTCTTAGGTGCGTACAGGTCATGCTAAGAGAAGATGATATAGATATGCTTTTAATTTAATGTTTTAGGAGTAGTTGTAGAATAGATGCATGCACTAATCATACTTTAATCGAAGATGGGTTGTAGCGAATCGGATCAAGTGCATCTCTTCAGGGATTAGGCAACTACTTGTAGCGTTACTAATCAAATTCGTGAGAGCTGTATCTCCCTCTTGCAATATTATAATTAAAGGACTATATTATTGGGCTAGTGGTGGAGTTGGAACAAAACCTTAGACTTATTTATCTCGAATTCAACAAAACGATTATTTATTTATTTCTTTTATATTTAGTATATTATAAACAACAAACCAATCAAATTGTTTTTAATATAATTCAATTTACTAATTTGTGATTATTTGAGATACGGTTTTGATCTATGTGGTTTGATAACCCTCTCAACCCAATTATACTATATATTACTTGCGTACTTGAGATTGAGAGGTAAAACTAGACTGTGATAATTCTTTATATTTATCACTTTTATGCGTAAATTTGGACATGTTTTAACCGAGTTATGGCCGTTTGAAGTTTAATGTTCAATAAACCTACGCCTATGCGTAAATGGCCTACGCCTATGTGTTGTCATGTGCGCAAAATTACAGTTTTTAGCCACTTTCCAACACTGTATGCGTAGGTATGCGTACCAAAAACCCAAAAATCAACTTTTTGCCTTTTTCACTATTTTCGGACACCGTTTGTGTACCAAAAACCCATATAAAAAAGTATATGACTTGTATAATGTCCGTTTTGCCGTCCGGAATGTGTTTTTGGCACAAATCTTCTTTTGCTTCATTTCCCTCTTCTTTTTGAATGCATAACAAACACTACTTCAATTAATTAACCGAAGTTAGCTCGTTATCCTCATTAAGCTCCTAAAACACATTTAAACACGTAAACCAGATAAAAATACCATGTAATGTAATGACAAGACTTAACAATACCAAGTTAGGTGCCTGGATTGTGCAACATTCGAAATGGAGGAAATCACGATGAGCTGACAAATAAGCCAACCTCATCTGTATCATGGTCGACTAGTCACGACATTGCTAAGTTGTCAGGGTACGTGGTTATGGTTGGACATGGTTAAGTTGTTAATTGACTTGTGATTTAATTACTGTTACACTTATTGGTTTTGCATATTGACTTGTAATTTAATTACGGTTGCACTTATTTGTTTTGCATATTGACTTATGATTTAATTTTTGGTTGCAATTTATTTGTTTTACCTATTTTTTGGTGGTTATTTATTTAGGGGATATACTTAAAGTTATTTAAGTTTAATATTATATTTGCTTGGGTTAGATAATAGGATTATTGGTACTCTACTTGGGATCATGTACAATCTACTTGCTCGTAAGTCTGACCCACCATTGTTATCATTTCAGGTGTCGATTCCTATCAACATGGTGCACATATTAGTAATGCCAATTTGTGGAAGTGGAATCAGTGTACACGATAGAAAATGCAAACCTGAGCAGAGTCTCTTCTAACCTAGATGGGATCAAGTAAGGACGCAACTACAATTCATTCACAAAAGCCATGAATTTATTGGGGAGTTTGATGGAGTTTAGCTGTCTGGATCCATAAATCGTCAAATGTTCTCAGGTATCTATAATTGTGATCCGTTTGCCAGAACCAAGGCTATATAGGTTAGCGGATGGGCTAAAAAATCTCCTAATTTTATTGCGAGCCAAAAACTTTTCCTTCTTGTCACGGTTCTGATACGGATCTCTGTTGGGCCGACGAAGACAAAGTCTCGATGACAAAAGGGCCTCTAAACAAAATTGAGAAAGACCACTTCCAGTAAGCCTGGAAGTCTACATCATTTACATTAAATAGGGTTGATGTCTATTTAGAATCCAACTTTTAAGCGTCTTCAACCCCAAGCGCACTAACCATGTTATAGGATTGTAAAAGTTATTCGTACATTCCATCTTGAGTTTTGAAGGCAGTTTTCCACTCGTCACCCTGTCTTATGAAGATTTGAAGGTAGCCGCCTTTCCAATTAGGGGCGAGGGAATAGTATAGAAGCGATCGGAATGCCTTAATACGAGTGATCGGAAACTTTTCAAGTGGAAGTGCCCTTGGGGCCAGTTTGACTGTACCTGACAATAAAAAAAAGGCTTCCAAGGAATCAGAAGAATGGCAAACTACCAATTCGCCTTAACACAATACCCAACGCTGAGGAAAAGGAGAGAATGAACGAAGAAAGGGTTTAAGGACTCATCTCATTTGGTCACTCCTTCCCAAATTATTCAGCTTTTTACTTTATTTCAGTGGAGGAATTCAATTTAGTATCTTTCTTCAAATATATTTTCACCTATGATTTTAGGGGTCCAAAGTTATGAGATTCCCGAATTGTACCCTTTTGAGGGATTTGAATAGTTCAATTTTTCTTAATTATGTGGAATTTGAACATTTGAGAATTTATTATTTTTGTATTATGTCTTTCTATTCCGTGCTTGTTTATTATCGGGTAGAGATGCCCTTTGGTTTTCTATATATGCTTGACCAACCTATGTCATGAACATTAGGGGGTAGGGGTATCACAGGTTCAGTCACAATGGACCTAGCTCCATAAATAAAAAAATGATTTACGTAAAATATATATATAACTATCACAATAGTGTGCTAGAAATATTCCTAACATCGAACCAGTTATACTACTCAAAGAGACTGCTCTCAATCATCACTGTTCTCAGTATTCATGAAACACACACGACACATCTCTTTTGTCGAATTCTTGTCGAACAAGAAATATAATATCTCATAGTTCAATACTTGTCCAACAATTGTACAATTCCGAATATGATATTGATGTAGTACTATAGATTGGTCCATTGGAGTAACCTTCGATGTTTAACAGCCGTAATAGACAAATATGCATATATATATTTTAATGAAAGCAAACAAAGGATTTGTTCCATCCCTATAGCCAATCCTACAAAAGAGAGTTTCTTATTGCCATTAGTTGAACCAACAAGATCATTGTCATACAAGTTCTCTGTATGCTTTTTAAGTTACCACTGTTTAGTATTTTTTTCGGTAATTACCACTATTTGGTATTCATTAAAATTTTCAGAGTTCAATAAGAAGCAACATATTGAAATCCATTTCACAAAGGACAATAGGAAAAACCCATACCTTCATTCAAAATCTTAATTGAATTATACGTGACCATCAAGAAACTGTGGTTAATTCTCGATCCACACGTGTTAAAAATCCCAAAAACAATTCTATTTATTCCTTTTTTTATTTAGAATTTTCAATTGTTTTGTTTAAATAAAGTCAAGTTCACACTTTGAGCCCTTTTTGACTAAACCAACACTTTATATATATAGAGAGAGAGAGATATACAAGTGATTCACTAGACTGCTCTCCACTTGATATTATCCTTTCTAGTCCCCTTGAGAAGTTCTGATTTCATCTTCTCTAACAATGGAAAATAAAGAGAGCAACAAGAAAAATTAAAGAAAAACGAAACTTCCACAAGAAAGAGGTCGGATCAAAGCTAAGATGTTTGCAGAAATAGCGAAGAAAGTGAAGGAGGTAGTCGGAGTAAAGAGAGAAGGTACCACAGACGAAAACTCAGAAAGATAGTCACTCGTGAATGTTCATGCCTTAATATTCATTCACTACGCATCTTAGTTCACTTGATTAAGCTTTTATGTGTTCCGCTTAGAAAGATTAGTTATACTTCTGCTACAACACATGTCTAACATGGAGGTGGGATTCTACCATTTGTTATTGAATGTGCAATATTTATATTCCAATATCATTTCTACAGTTATTAGAATGATATTATTTATGTATTTTTTTTTTTTGTGTGTGTTTGTAATACTGTGTTGACAATTGTGTTTGCACTGTTTGGTAAGCGAAACTTCTTTGATGCATTTCTGTTTTGTATGTCATTTTTGTGGGTGACATGAGAATGAGAGAAAAAAAAATTCCCTGAGTTTCTGACAATTGAAGTCAAGAATTTCATGTTGTTAAATTTCTTACTTTTTTTATTTTTTTTTTGGTGATTGTTTGGAAATTTAGGACTTGTTTGGTTCGCGGTCCGGTCTCATAATGGCTTTTTTGGGACCGGACACTGTTTGGCAACATGGTTCCAAAAAAACGGTTCCAAAAAATCAAGGACCACTTTGGACCAAAATGGGTAATTTGAGACTACAAAAAATGATGGTCTCAAGTGGTCTTATATACAATTGTCTTAACACACGGGACAATAAAATTTGAAAAATATATATATAATTACAAAATATATATAATTTGAAAATAATATATAAAATTAAAAAAATAATATAAAAAATTTGAAATACTGTATAAAATTTGAAATATATATATAAAATTCAAAATTAATATATAAAATGCAAAAAATATATTTAAAATTTGGGAGAATAAAAAAATTCCAAAATAATAGAAAAAATCAAAAATAATGTATAAAATTCGAAAATAATATATAAAATTTGAAAAATAATATAATTTTTTTAAAATAATGTATTAAATTCGAAACAAATATATAAAAATCAAAATTAATATATAAAATTTTAAATATATATATATATAATTTAAAAAATAATATATAAGTTTTGAAAAATAATATAAAAAATTTGAAATAATGTATAAAATTTGGAAAAAATATAAAATTCAAAAATAATATACAAAATTAGATATATATATATATATATTTGAGAAAATATAAAAAATTTGAAAATAATATAAAAAATCAAAAATAATATATAAAATTCAAAAAATAATATAAAAATTCAAAATAATTTATAAAATTTGAAAAATATATTATTTTTGAATTTCTTATATTATTTTCAAATTTTTTATATTTTTATACTTAATATATTTTTTGAATATATATATATATATATTTTTAATTTTTTGTATTATTTTCCAAACATAAGACCAAATAGTTTGAATAAGACCATATGACCAGACAACTTTACCAAACAGACTTTCAGAACACCACCTAGATAAGACCAGACCAGACCGGACCAGATAAGACTAAACCGAACCGCCTACCAAACGGGCCCTCAGTTCCTCCACTTTCAACCATTAAGGCCACATTTTGTGTTACACATAACAAACTCCTAAGAAGGGAAAAAAAAAAAAAAAAGCAAACTAATATATAGCTAACGGGACATATTTGAGATTGGATCTTTGATAATTGGAAAAAGTCCACCTCAATATCACCAAAAACATAAAATAAAATATAAAAAAAGCTTAAAAACAAAGATCCTGCAATATTCAATCTGTATTTTATTTGTGTTCATACTACAAGAACTTTGTGCCATAATTAGCTTATGTGTTTGTCCATCAAAATACATAGACCCTACTTGGTCATTCTCAAGTCAATTAACCTACTTTTCTTCTTCTTGACTACGTATGCAAATCTCTTGGACTCTTTTGCTAGTCAATCCAACTATCTACTTTAACATTCTCATTTCGTGTCAGTATGAACATGCTTATTATTGAAGTCAAAAACTCCATTTTGTTAAATTTTACCTAATTTTTGGGCAGGTGGAGTCGCCATGGACATTAATGCGTGCGCATAATCTACCCTAACACTCTTAACTAGTCGATTTTATTTGACATTGAGTAAGCTTTTTGCCTACATAAAAAAAATAGAAGGTTGGGGATTCAAGTATCTATAAAAAAAATAGTTTGTGCGTGATTTTTTTTTTTTTTTTAATTTTGATTTCCATTTTTTTAATTATAAATAGTGTTGGAGAAGAATTTTATTAAAAACAGCTAAAACAATCCCATATAGCTCAGAGTGTGACGCTAGGTCCTTGGATTGACATTAGACCATTTCTGCTATATTTTTAATTCTAAAGCCTCTTGGTGTATTCCCATCAATGTCAATATATGTTCACACCTTTTCAATCAAATGTTGGGATTAAAAGACAAAGTGATGATAACATCTTGCATGGAAAAGATATATATATATATATCTTTATTTTTTCTGTTCTACTTCGCTCATAATAGTTGCTCTACATCTTTGTCTCTAGTAGAAACTTGAAATGTCTACAAACCTCTCCTATGTATTCTTCTTCTTTCCTTTTTAAGAAGTAAATTAGGAATCAATACTAATATAGCACAAAGCATCCTTGAATGACCCTCAATGCCTTGGTATCAATGACATTCAATGCCTTGGTATCAACCACCCTTCGATGCCTTGGTGTCAACCGTGTCATAGTGTTCCCTTGTCATAACCATAATTCTTTTCTTGCTTTTATTCATTAATTATTTTTATTACTATTCTTTTATTACAGAGTAATGTAACAATCATTGACATAGTGACGCCGAACAGAATATAAATTATTCTGCAGGCTAGTGCAATAAGTAATTTGCAGGGAAAAAGCAGGAGAATTCAACCCCAAAATTCAGAAAACATTTTGGAATTCAATAAAATTGTTTATAATCAAGAATGACAAAAAAACAACCCACAAGCCGGGTTAAAATATCTGAAAATCGACCTTTATTAGGATTTTTACCAAAAATAGCAAAACCCTAAAAGTTTTACCAAAACAAAATACGGAAAGAAATCAAAAGATTGTCAAAAATCTGGCTCAAATCGGGTTCAAAATAATTTCTTAATCGACAAATAAAAGATTACCATAAATAGCAAAAATTAACTAAAATTAAAGATTTGAAAAGGAAAACAGCGGATTTAGGGCTCGAAACGAGGTGCACCCAACGGTGCTTGGTGACCATGACGTGCGCGCCGAAATTAGCTTTCCGAATTGGGGTCACGGGCGCGAATCGGACACTTGTAACTACAGTTATGGCCAAAAAACCAACACGTGCACGGAAACCGCCCTAATTAGGCTAGATCACGATTTCTTGCCATCCTTGCGCTGATCCTCCCGCTCCAGGTAATTCAGCGCCATCAATGAGCAATCTGACAGCTCGGCATTGTCTGACTCGGATCCCCTGCATCACATAGTCCCTATTCTTGTATAATAAACGTGGTTGTACAATGAACCAACATTATATTGCTACAAGATCAATTGTACAATCTTGGTTTATCATTTCTCTATATATAAATATGTTTGTATGTATAGTATAGGTTTATGTGTCCGTGTGATAATCTTGATATATTTTCAATCCCCATATGAAAAAAAAATTTCAAACATAAATTTTCTATTGCCAATAGACTATTAGTTGAGTCAGGAAAATCATTGGCATAAAAGTTCAATGAATACCTTGTGGCTTGACTCTAGTTATTAAACTAATACTCCCAAGAATTTAAAGTTGAAGGAGATGCCGCAAAGATTAAAACTAATATATACAATATATATATATATATATATATATATATAGTCCTAGACCATACCTTAATAGAATATTTAATTGATTTTATTACTAAATTCAGGTTAATAATTGTATATTCACACGTGTTCACTATTCCATCAGCAATCAAAATTTATTCCATATGTTTTTGAAATTTCATTTGTTTACATTGAAGCAAAAGTCATGTTCACACTTGTGAAACCTTTTCAAACAGGCTTATTCTTCCCCAACACTATATATATAGCTATTATTTGTTTGAGAACCTTTGATTTCACTTCTCCTGAGGGGAGATTGAACGCGCTGATGAAAGTGGGAAAGAGACTCTTCATGGGCCTCGGTTCAAGTTGGACACTCGGAAGGACAACCCGTATCTATCTGTGGGGGATCAGACGATTGGGAACCCGGAAGCCTTGCGGGAGATGGCCCTGGGAATCAGGACCCCGGCCGAGAGGTTGGTCATGGGGCGATACGATAGGATGAGCTTAGCTTTGAATGGGTCCGAGCTTGAGATGAGGGTAATTTCATATTTCTTATACTTAGCTTTTTATTTTGTTTTGTATCTTCTATGCTGACACTCTCTTCTTTCTAATGCTTCATGCTACTCAGGCATACAATTGCAAGCTCGAGGATGATGCCCGGGTCATAAATGCCCTGACTCGGGACGTTCAGGTCCATAAAGCTGGGTGTGCCAAGGCTCTGGAGCAGTCCAAGAAGGCTGAGGACAAGATTCAATCTCTGACGTATAGGGTTGTTTTGGCTGAGGAGGAGCTTGTAGATGCCAAGGCAAAGATCTCAGAATTTGAGGGCAAGGCTCGAGAGGCTGAGCAGAGGGCCAATCGGGAGGCCCAGGCTCGGGAAGCCTTGACTCTCTAAGTGCAGTCCTTGACTGAAGAAGTTGAGAAGTTAAAGACTTCGGGGTATCAGTTGCTTGGGGAGAAGGTTGAGGTCGAGAAAGCCCTAGGTGTGGAGAGATTTCAGGTGGAGATGTGCCACAAGGGTGGTAACCAGATGATCGCCCGCTTCAAGCTGACCTGCAAGTACCGTTACGAGCAGGGTTGGCGGGAATGTATCACGGAGCTTCAAAAGCCTGAGGAGGAAAGGGAGATCCCGACTATTGAGGATCTTGACCTCAACATAGGAGTGGGCCTCCGTATGATGATCTGGAGCCCAAGTCCGAAGATCTTATCTTTGGCGAATTCCTTCAAGATCCTCTGTCCTCTCCGCCTACTCGTTCTGGTCTGGATGAGCCTGAAGTTACAGGGGAACACTTCCTAGGGGCTAAAGGCTCAGGCGGGAATCTAGATCCTCCCGTGGTGGTTCAGGGGGAAGGTGATGACATTCCCGACGCTGAGACCTATCAGGGGAAGAAGACTTTGAAATAGGGATCTTCCTCTGGCTTCTTTCCCCTTCTCTTGCTTTATTTTCTTGCTTTTTCCTTTTCTTTGTATTTACAATGACTTGGTAACACATCATTGTATCAGCCTTGGCCACTGGGACTTTTCAATATAAGTTTATTTATTCATTATTTATTCTTTTGATAAGGAAATAACAATCGGGATTTTGAATTGTGCCTTCAAAAAAATAACAATAATAACAATTTTGGAATTGATACTTGTAAAACCCGACCACTGGTGGGTCTGTATTTATCTCTCAGGCACTTTGGGCTCATGGAGAGGATGCAACACTTAGCTTTTAGAATTGATATTTGTAAAACTCGACCATTGGTGGGTCTGTGTTTATCTCTCGGGCACTTTGGGCCCATGGAGAGGATGCAACACTTAGGTTTTTGAATTGATATTTGTAAAACCCGACCACTGGTGGGTCTGTATTTATCTCTCGAGCACTTTGGGCCCATGGAGAGGATGTACCACTTAGGTTTTAGAATTGATATTTGTAAAACCCGACAACTGGTGGGTCTGTGTTTATCTCTCGGGCACTTTGGGCTCATGGAGAGGATGTAAGACTTAGGTTTTAGAATTGATATTTGTAAAACCCGACCACTGGTGGGTCTGTGTTTATCTCTCGGGCACTTTGGGCCCATGGAGAGGATGCAACACTTAGGTTTTTGAATTGATATTTGTAAAACCCGACCACTGGTGGGTCTGTATTTATCTCTCGGGCACTTTGGGCCCATGGAGAGGATGTACCACTTAGGTTTTAGAATTGATATTTGTAAAACCCGACAACTGGTGGGTCTGTGTTTATCTCTCGGGCACGTTGGGCCCATGGAGAGGATGTAACACTTAGGTTTTAGAATTGATATCTGTAAAACTCGATCACTGGTGGGTCTGTGTTTATCTCTCGGGCACTTTGGGCCCATGGAGAGGATGTAACACTTAGGTTTTTGAATTGATATTTGTAAAACCCGACCACTGGTGGGTCTGTGTTTATCTCTCGGGCACTTTGGGCCCATGGAGAGGATGTAACACTTACGTTTTAGAATTGATATTTGTAAAACCCGACCACTGGTGGGTCTGTGTTTATCTCTCGGGCACTTTGGGCCCATGGAGAGGATTTCGATTATCGTGGAGCTGATCGAGAAAAATGGAACTTTCATTGCAATCTTTCTGGGCTCTAGTGGCCTTTCTTTACTGTAGCCAAAACGTAATATTTCTAGGGATAATACCTCTTAAGTCGGGATGCATTATGTGTGTTGGGCTCCCTTCTGTTATCAGAGTTCCTGATTAGTCTGTAGGCTCCGTGGCCCACCACTTCAGTGATGGTGTAGGGTCCTTCCCATGGCTCTTGGAGCTTGCCCACGTGTCCAATCTTTCGCCTAAGGACCACGTCCCCGACTTCGAATCCTCTTCTTTTTACTCTCTTTTTTAAGTGATTCCTGACCCGTTGTTGGTACGTTGCCATTCTTATCCCGGCAATTTCTCTCTACTTTTCCACCAGGTCGAGCTCGTGAGCCAGGCATTGATTATTTGATTTATCGTCCAAGGCCATTGACCTCCGCGTCGGGACGGCGTACTCCGTCGGGATTATGGCCTCTGCCCCATATGCCATAGCGAAGGGTGTTTCACCGGTTGGTTGTCGGGGCGTGGTTCTATACGACCACAGTACTTCTGGCAAGTTGTCTAACCATGCTCCTTTGGCCTTCTCAAGTTTCTTTGCTAGGGTATTGAAGATGGATCAATTGGTTCTTTCCGCTTGTCCATTGGCCTGCGGGTACCCTACCGAGGAGGTATTCTGATTGATTCCATGCTCGGCCAGAAATGACCTGACCGGTTCATAGTCTATATTAGTGTCGTTGTCCATCATGATGGTCCGAGGTACCCCGAACCTGCAGATGATGTGATTCCATATGAACTTGACTACATGGCTGCCTTTTATAGAAGGGTAGGCCTCGGCTTCAACCCATTTGGTGAAATAGTCGGTGTCCAGGAGCACATGGGTTGTTGACCTAATGGCTTTTGAGAGTTGTCCGACTATATCCATTCCCCATCGGGCAAAAGGATGTGGAACGATTATCGGGTTCAAGAATTCCGGTGGTTGGAGTATAGCGTCACCATGCATCTGACAGGCTTTGCATTTCAGTACATATTCCTCGGTATCCCGGGACAGGTAGGGCCAAAAGTAACCCTGGGATAAGATTTTATGGGCAAGGGATCGGGCCCCCGAGTGATTTCCACAAGCTTCAGCGTGTATCTTTTGCATCACTGTCTCTGACTCGGAAGGATTGACGTATCTCAAATATGGACCCGAGAAAGATCTTCTGTAGAGCTGTCCCAGGATGATCGAGTATCTGGATGACTTCATTCTAATTTTCCCTACCTCTGCCTTATCAGCTGGTAGCGTCCCGACACTGAGGTAATCGATTATGGGGTCCATCCAGCTCGTCGGGTTCTCGAATGCTCGGTATAGTGATGAAGTCAGACAGTACTAATCGGGCCATATCTTCACCAGCTGCAGACGCCTGATTAGCTAGGTGGTCGGCAGAGGTGTTCTCTTCTCGAGGGATTTAGCTGAATATTAATTTTTGAATACCTTCAGACTCCTTGAGGACCAGCGCTCTGTAAGATTCCATTTTGGGGTCTATGGTTTTGTAATCGCCGGTTACTTGCCTGATTATTAGCTGGGAGTCGCTGTATACAGATAGGGATTGTATTTGCAGGCTTCTGGCCAATCTCAGGCCCGATACGATCGCTTCGTACTCCGCCTCGTTGTTAGTGGCTGAGAATTGCAATTGCATAGAAGCATGTAGCTTGGTCCCATCGAGAGTATGGATCTCCACCCCGACGCCTGCTTCATTAGCCCTCACCGAGCCGTCCAGGAATAATTTCCATATTTCTAATTCAATGGGTTGATCTATTTCATCGGTTTCTCTTTCTAATAGAAAATATTCCACGACCTGTCCCTTGATCGAGATTCTGGGAACGTAGGATATATCATAAATCCCTAGCTCAATGGCCCATTTGGAGATCCTACCGGAGAGATCGGGCTTTGCCATAAGTACACGAATCGGAGTAGTAGTGGGGACAATGATCTGGTGAGCTTCAAAGTAATGCCTGAGACGTCGTTTGGCATTGTTCAGGGATAGAACCAACTTTTCTTGTTTGCTGTATCGGGTCTCGGGATCGGCTAATGCCTTACTGGTATAGAAAATGGGCATCTGGAGGTTCCCGTCGTCCCTAATGAGTATAACGCTAGTTGACACTGACGACACTACCAGATACAAGAGTAGGACATCATCGGGCTCGGGTGTCACAAGAATGGGAGGCTTGAGCATGTACTCTTTCAATTGGGATGGGGCTTTGGTTTGTTCGGGCCCCATACCTCTCCCTTCTTGCTTTGATCGCCTGAAAGATGGGTCGGCATCGGTCGGTCAGTCTTGCGATGAATCTGCTTAAGGCTACAACTCTTCCGATCAAAATCTGGACTTCTTTGTGTGTGGCTGGCTCTTTTGTTTTGAGCAGAGCCTTCACTTGGGTCGGGCTGGCCTGTATGCCCGATTGATCAACAATGTGTCCAAGGAACTGCCCCGAAGACACCCCGAAGGAGCATTTACACTGATTGAGTTTCATCCCATGTTTCCTCAGGGTGTCGAATACTTTTCGAAGATGCTCTAAGTGGTCAGTTTTCTTTCTGCTTTTGACCACTGTATCATCAATGTAGGTCTCGACCACTGTGCCTATCATTCCTTTAAAGATCCTGTTCACCAGTCTCTGAAATGTGGCTCCTGCATTTTTTAATCCGAAAGGCATAACTTTAAAGCAATACGTACCTATTTCGGTGATGAAATAGGTCTTTTCCTCATCCGTCGGGTTCATTGGGATTTGGTTGTATCCCGAGTAGGAAAGTTAGTCTTTCGTAGCCCGCGGTAGCATCGACTATTTGGTCTATTTTAGGTAGGGGAAGCTGTCTTTCGGGCAGGCTTTGTTTAGGTCGGTGAAGTCGACGCAGACTCGCCACTTCCCGTTCTTTTTTTGCACAACCACCACGTTGGCTAACCACTCGGGATACTGAACTTCCCTGATGAACCCGGCCTCCAGTAATTTTGACACCTCGTCAGCTATGATCTGGTTCCTTTGGCCCCCCATTCGCCTCTGTTTCAGTCGGACATGTCTTATATTTCGGTCAACGTGTAGTGTGTGTCGGGCTATAGAGGGTTCGATGCCGGGCATATCAGTGTGCTCCCATGCGAAGATGTCATGATTATCCTGTAAGAATGTCGTTAGCTCATTTAATTCACAAGTGGTGAGACTTGTACCTGAGTAGGTGACCTTGTCGGGTTGGTCGGGCATTACAGATATTGGCTGCAGAGGTTCTACAATGATCGGGGGACCCGACTCCCCGTCTTGTAGTTGTTATTTGGGCTGTGGGTCTAGATCCTGATCCTCTTCTCGAGACCTCTTTCGATCGGGCTTATCCTTCATTCCTTTAATAGTGATGGCGTAGCATTGCTTGGTCGCTACTTGATCCCCTTTGATATCAATTATGTCCTAACCATTCGGCCCGACGCACCTCATCATTTGGTGGAGAGTTGAAGGTACTCCTTGCATCATGTGTATCCATCCTCTTCCCATAAGCAGATTGTATGAGGGCTTCACGTCCACCACCACAACGGTCTCGGACAAAGTTCTCTGGGCTGCTGAAACGGGTAGCTTGATCTCCCCGAGGGTTCGACTTGCTTTCCATCGAACCCGGCGATTGGATTTCGGGAAGTTACAATGTCCCTCGGGTCGATCTCCAATTTATCAACAGCCCACTTGGTCATTATATTGGCACTGCTTCCTGGATCAACCATGACCCTCTTGACAAGACATCCCGAGACCATCAGAGTGATGACTAGTGGGTCGTCGTGTGGGACCTAGATGTCTCGGAGGTAATCATGAGAGAAGAGTATCTGAGACTGCCCCGTTCGGTGGTGGACTTCGTTAATCCCGGCTATCCTGCTGACCTGATGTGCTCTTCTCATTTGTGAGCGTCTCGATCCTTCGTCGCTTCGTGGGTCAGGACCTCCATGGATCATATTGATGATTCTGACCAGGTGCGCTGGGGCTTGATTCCGTTGGTTATTTTGTGCTGGTTGATTGGCTCTTGAACCATCCCTCTAGACATAGTCTTTCAGTTATCCTCGGGCTATCAGTGCCTCAACCTGGCGCCTGAGGCTCCTGCAATCGTTTGTCGTATGGCCGAAATCACTATGGAAGGCACAGTGCTTTGATCTATCCCTCTGGTCGAGGGATTGCCTGATTGGGGGAGGAGTCTGGAAGATTCCTCTGGCTTTGTTTTCCTGGAAGAGCTTAGCAAGGGTCATTTTCAATGGGGTGATCTTCTCTTCAAGTCTGTCACGCCTCTCGGGCTGTGGAGGGAACTGAGGTGAAGCGTGGATCAGGGGATTTGAGCGTTTGCGATTAATTGGTTGTCGGGACATATCCGACTCCTGATCCTTCGACTTGATTTCCATATTGATCAATGTCGCTCTCTTCTGTCGGGTCGCCTCTTCCTCTTCGATCCTTAAGTGGACCTGAGTTCTAGAATTGAGTTCTCCGATTCCCAAGGGTGGTCGTTTAATAAGTGACTAGTGGAACTTGGTCCCCGGAATCAGTGCCATCTTGAAGGGTTCCACGGCTGAGTGTTGGTCGCAGTTGTCGATGGAAGACGACTCGACGTTGAATCTGGACAGGAAACTCTTGAGGGACTCACCTTTTTCCGGAGTCATGGTAAAGAGGCTCAAGATATTCTTCTTTTGCCTCTTATTCCCGAAGTATTGGGCCACGAAGAGGTCGGACAATTGATGCCAGCTGCAAATGGATCTCAGCAGCTGCTTCCTGAACATGAGGAGTTGCGCGTCGACGAGACTGGTTGAGAATAATTTGCACAGCAAGGCCTCGTTCTCACTATACATTGTCATTTTTTGGTGGATCTGGTAAATGTGCTCCTCGAGATCCTTCGTTCCGTCGTAGGGAATGAATCTGGGCATGACGAACTTCTTGGGGAAGGGTTCCCGGGTGATTTCTAAAGTGAACGGTGACTGAACCGAGTTGGCAAAGGCTTGGAGGGCCTTGCCGTCGGTAGATCGGGCCCTCAGATCCTTCATGACCCTCTTTTGGAACTCCGCCATCATCTCCTGAAGTTTTTGTGATGTCATAGGTTCGTCGGTGACGGGAACTTCGCCTGCGGTCGGGGCCTCGCCTGGTCGGTGAGAGGTTTCATCGTGTTCCTCCTGTGGTTCGTCTTGTTCTTGGATCTGCGATTGATCGAGAACTACCGGAGGGATAGTTGCCTGATTTAATCTCACCAAGAGCTCCTCGCTCCTTTTCTCCGCCGCCAGGCTTCTCGTTTCTGTGGCCTGGCTTCGTTTCTCAGCTTCGACGAGCTGCTGCAAGAGGTGCTCGATCGTTGGTGAGGCACTTGGTTGTCTGTCGCCGGGGATTTGTACTTCTGACTGGGATCTGGTCACCGACATGGTCAGATTTGGACGGAGAAGATGATATTGAAGATTTGGTGGTGGTATCTGGATTTTGCTCAGTTTTTTTAGGTAGGAAGATTGTTGGCGAAATGACCTAATTTCCCACAGACGACGCCATTGTGTAGATACAATATTTGCACAACACAAAAATATGGTTTCTCATTACTCTTCATTGGATTATATACATTTTCCCTCTGGGCCTTAGGCCCATTAGGGTAACATTTTCTATTTTGGAATATTATCATTACTTTACACATCAGCTATTTTGTCCCTATACAACGTCACTGTCTTGAGCTGCAAATCTCTTCTAGAATCTTCAAGTTTCTTCTAGAGTGCTCTTCGGGTCGGGCCATAGAATGGGCCTGGTGGTCAGGTCTTGGGGCGGACCACATAACAGACGTGTCGGTCGGGTTATAGTGTGGGCTCAGTGATCGAGTCATCATCTTGGGCTTTTCTAGGATTGATTTGATCGGGATGAGGCTTTGTATATGGGCTGGGAAAACTCACATGTACAACCGCATTACTTGATGCATAGTTGAAGGGACTCTGTGCATCCGATGGATCCAGCCCTTTCCTATAAGGAGATTATAGGAGGGTTTGACATCCACCACTACAAAAATTTCTTTGAGCGTGGGCCTTGCTGCTTTTATTGGCAGTTGGATCTCTCCCACTAGTTCCACTCTTCTGCCATCAAATCCGACTATCTGGCTTCTGGAAGGTACTGTTTCCTGAGGGTTGATCTCTAACTTCTCAAAGGCCCATTTGGTGATAATGTTGGCGCTGCTCCCTGGGTCAACCATCACCCTCTTGATCAAGCAGTTCAAGACCATGAGGGAGATAACCAACGGGTCGTCGTGTGCTTTCTGAATGCTCCGCATATCCGCAGAAGTGAAAGTTATTCGGGCATCCTCTTTCGGGCTTCTAAACTCGCTGACTTCTCCAACCCTTCGCAGTTTCTGAGCTTGTCTCATTTGGGACCTCCGGGCTTCTTCTACTTCTGATCGTCTTGGTCCTCCGTGAACCATGTGAATGACCCTTACGGACTGTCCCATTGCCCCTTTGGCGGGCGCATGTGACTTTTGGTCTAATCGGGTGCCCTCCTTGGCAATGTACTCGGTCAGTTCTCCTTTCGCTATCATGGCTTCCACCTGTCTTCCAAGACTTTTGCACTCGTTGGCGTGATGTCCGTACTCGCCATGGAAGGCATAGTGTCTCAACATGTCCCTCTGGTCCATTGGTTGTCTAATGGGTGGAGGTGATCGGCAGATTCCCTTACCTTTAGTCTCTTGATACAACTTGTCTAGGGTAACCTTCAATGGGGTGACCTTATCTTCAAACTGTTGGTGTTTCTTTGGGATTGGGGAGGATGCAGGAGGAGCGCCCCAATCCTTTACCTTGGAAGGTTCAGATGCCCTTGCCTCTACGCTTGCAAAGGTCGTTCTTCTTTGGCGTATGGCCAACTCCTCTTCTATTCGAAGAGGTCCTTGTGCTTGGAATTGAGTTCTCCGATGTCCGTTGGTGGCCTCTTTACCAATGACTGATGGAACTTGGTTCCAGGGATCAAGGCCATTCTGAAGGCCTCGACAGCCGAATGATGGTCACAATTATCAATTGAGGACATCTCGAAAAAGCTTTTCAAGGATTCGCCTTTCTCCTGGATCATGGTGAATAGGCTGGAGATGGTCTTCTTTTGTCTTTTATTGCTGAAGTACTGGGCAATGAATAATTCATAGAGTCTGAGCCAACTTCCAATGGATCAGGGTGGTTGCTTTCTGAACCAGAGCAGGGCCGTTTCGGTTAGGCTGGTGGGGAAGACTTTCCAGAGTAAGGCTTCATTTCGTTGTAGACATTCATCTTGGTATGCACGTGGTAGATGTGCTTTGTTGAATCTTTCGTGCCATCGAACAGGGTGAATTTCGGTAGTTTTAACCTCTCCGAGTAGGGCACACTGGTGATCATCACGATGAATGGAGTCTGCACGGCATCGATGGATGCCTCGGAGGCCGGATCGATAGCGGTATGCACCTTCAGATCCTTCAGCACCTCCCTTTGGAACCTGGTCATAATTTCCTCCAACTTCCTCATGGTCAGGATCTCCTCGGGATTGCGCCCCCCAAGCACCTGTAGGGATGATTCCGCATGTTCCTCCCGATCGTTGTTGGATTTTACTTGGTGGTTGTCCCTTTCTGATTGGTGGCCTATGCATCGCTCCTACTGGCCGGACTGTTCATCGTTCTAGACTTCTTGCGGGTTCTGAAGTTGAGCCAGTTTTACAACTAGTTCAGCGTTCTGCCTCTCCAATTCAGCGGTCCTCTCCTCGAGGGCTCGCCTGATCGGATCCTCATCTTGTTGGCCTCCGTTCGGAGGTAAGTCAGTTTGATGCGAACGGGTGATCACCGCCATTGATGATATGAATCTCAGCTTTTTCGTTGAGAATGGGAAGCTTATTGAAAAAGATTTCAATAATGGTGTTTCCCACAGACGGCGCCAATTGTGTGGATGTAGAAAAATACACAATAATAGTTGGGATAAAAAAATTGGATCCTTTATTCAATCTTTGACCTTGTATTTATACACAATTTTGGTAAATGGGTCAAGCCCATTTACCCAAGTTTATCAATCCCTTAAATCAGGGGATTTGATAAACTCTACCCCTTTTTGGACTCTCTATTCCATAAGTAGGACAACTCCCTGACTTATGGATCACTCATTTTCTAGAAATTTCTATGGGCCAATTTATTTCTTTGGCCCATCCGTCTTCGGCCCATCTGTCTTCGGCTCATCAGTCTCCAGCCCATCAGTCATCGGCCCATCAGTCCTGTGGCCCATGCTAGTTGGGTCATGAATTATTTTGACTATTACAATTACCAATCAAATAAAATATCTCGGAAACATAAATATCATTTTTATTTTAATTAGGAATAAAATCATATAACTTTATTATTAAATCACATGAATGGGTAGAATATGTTGGACCCTCCATTTTAAAAAAGGTTTAGTTCAATCCACACTTTGTTTATTGCATGGAAATGGAAAAAAAATAATTGACTTCTAAAAAAACACTTTTAACAACACAAATTATTTTAAAACTATGACTATGACATCTAAATGTTTTTGAAAAAAAAATTCCAATATAGTGGAAGAACACTTTCTTGGATTGCATTATGATTTTTCCCAAAAATCAAATATTATGATTTTCCTACCCCCTATTTTTTTTGGATAATCTTGTTCAAATATACTATTGTAGTGTGTCAAATGATTATATATATATATATATTGAATTTTATATATTTTTTACGAATTTTATTTGTTTATTTTTGAATTTTATATGTTTTTTTCAAATTTTATATAATATTTTTTGAATTATATATATTTATATCAAATTTTATATCTTTTTTAATTTTATATGTCTTTTTATTAATTATATATATTTTTTACAAATTTTACATGTTTGTTTTCGAATTTTATATGTTATGTTTTATGAATTTTATATATGTTTTTGAATTTTATATATTTTTTTGAATTTTATATATTTTTTATGAATTATATATATATTTTTACGAATTTTATATATTGTTCACGAATTTTATATGTTTTGTTTTTAATTTTATATGTTTTTTTACGAATTTTATATTTTTTTCGAATTTTATATATTTGTTTCGAATTTTATGTATATATTTTCGAATTTTATGTATATATTTTCGACTTTTATATGTATTTTTTAATTTTGATATATTTTATAAATTTTTCAAATTATGTATATACATAATTTTGAATTTTATATGTTTTTTTTTAATTTAATTAAATTGCAGGGGTATTTTAGTTAAAAATTATTGGGAGGGGGGAAAGTTGATACATTTTGGTAACCATAGGGGAGTTTTCTGTATAGGAGGGGGCAAAGTGATCTTTTTTGAAACCACAAGGGGGTTTACTGAAATTAACTCTTTTATTTAAGAATCCACACAAAAAATAATCATCTTGCCACCGGTCTCCATCATTTGCCCTCACTGAATTTTAGAAGTTAAAAATATTTATAAAAAGGATCATAAGATCAGTTTTAAAGTACATAAACTTATCAGGACTACGGGGGTGAGCGAAAACGGGTTTTTCTTTTAAATATGAAAGAGTTTGTTTATAAATCTTGAAGAATGCCGTTTTCGAATGATAACCTAATAAGAGTAACCACAACTTCAAGATAAAACACAATCACTAAGGACACTAAGGGTCCTAAATGGTCGTTGCCACGAAATCAACTAAGTTCAATTGTCACCTAGTGTAACTCAACTCAAATATCAAAAGTACGGTTGATAATTCATTCCTCAAAAGGTGAAAGACATCTAATGACTGATACTACATAATTAACTAGGTTCAAAAATTCATCACCCGCCTTCTCTAAGACCTCAACTCACAGTTGACACTAAAATCCATCATCAACCTCAACTATCCAAAGAGGGTCCCTACACCAACTTACATAACCATCTAAAAGCATATAAGTGTATAACCACAAGTATAAGAACTCATATTTCATTATATTTTAAAAGTAAGGCATGCAAATCATACTTTCATGTCATCCACTTTCAGTTGAGCATTATATTGAAATGTGAATTTATTTATCAACATTCATAATAAACATGCTCCAAATTCATATTAAACGATATCATGATCTACATGTAGAATTGAATCACATAAGTGGAACATGAATGCAATGTGATTCAACACCACCTCATGGTACACACACTAACCACTAAGGTCAATGAATATAAGTGTCACCGGAATCATTCACTTGAGAGGATAGACACACTCATTAAGGAATATCGAAAACAAAATACGAGATGGTTCGTGTGCACGAGACGACCCGTGACTAAAGAAGGTATGGAACAATCATTCCCTATACCCTGATTTCCGGAGTTACTAGTTCCGTAGGTCGAGGGAACACCTCATGGCCAGTTGTTGCGACGATCCAACACAAATCTACTCACCCACGAAGGGACATTATTGTGACACGAGGAAACCATATAACAATGCATCTATACGTATGGTTCCTACCAACTATATTCCATGCCTCATTATATGCCAAATGAGTGTCATGTCAACATGAATATCAAATTAAATTCATCAACATTCTTTTTATTTCAATGAAACAATAATTCACAAGGATTTCATATCTTATTTCATTCTTGTTACAATTAAATCATTATTCGTTTCAAATCCAAGATTTTTCATTTCAACTCCTTTAAACATGTTTTAAATCACAATAAAGAAATAATTCTCATTAATGGTTTGTTTGATAACACTTATTTACCACTTAAAAGGTGATGGGTTCGAGCCTCCTAGGAGAAGAAACTCTTGATCATAAAGACAATGGCATTGTGGGTGTGGTGTGTGAGTTTCTTACCATTGAAAAAAAAGATCTGAATATATTCAACACTTATTTAGTTAAGTAAGTTTGGTAAAAAAAAATTTTTGAAAGGTTTTGTAAAAAATTTGAACATCACTCAAAATGTTAAATACCACTTAAAATGAGATAAAATTTAAGTGACAGGGTCACCACTTAACATTGAATTCTGAAGACTGAAAATTTATAAAAATATTAGAAAATATTAGAAAATATAATTTTTTTAAGCACTACTTAAAATCTTCAGTACTTAAAATTTAGATCTTAAAATTTTCAATACTTAATTTTCAGTTTTATCAAACAACACCTAAGTCATTCTCAAGTGAAATTCCATTTTTTTTCAAGGTATCTACTTTCACAATAAATAAGAAATATAGGGATCTAGAATAATGTTCTAAGTTAAATAATTTCACATTTCATAATTCACATTAATACATATTCAATTTCACTAATCAAAGAAAATTGGAAGCGCACACAACTGCACCTACACATACACTAAACCACGTCTAGCGCTACTAATTCCAATCACACTATTGAAATTAGCCTAATCTTACTATTAAGGTCACAACACCAACTCATATATATATTATACTTGTATACCCATATATATATATATACATACAAACATGATTTTTAATCCCAAAAAGAATTTCTAAATCATAATTATACAAGTCACAATTTATACCATAATTCATACATATCCACACAGCTAAAGATGTGAAATATAGTATTCTACCTACCATAATAGGCGTGTTAAAATCTGTTCCGAAACGCGTCCACGTCCAAAAGTGGGGACATCAATGAATAGTGTCCATGCCTGAAAATAGTGTCCACCGATAAAAGTTGTTCGAATAATTTTTCGATTGGACCAAAACGACCACCTTGTCGACCTATTTAACATAGTTGAACCCCATCAACAATAGATTAACGAATTGGAGCAAATTTGATAAAAGTCGAAAACAAATTCGTACCTAAATCTTCAATTTTCCATTGAAACGCTCAACTAAAAATTCTGAAATTTTAGTATGTTGTACACAGACCCGATACCCAGCTCTCCTCTGAATTTTACACCAAATGGAGCACGAACTAATCCCGATCTGGAGCCAAAACGTCAAGCGAAAGTCGGGTTTCTTCTCCCTTTCTCTCTCCACGGCGGCAACCCAGCTGCGCCACCACCCATCACCCTTCGCGAGACCCGCTCATCACGCGCCACCACCTATCTCAGCCGCTGGCGGCGGCCCTCTCTGGTCGCGCCTCCGCCAACAACGACAAACGTTTTTTTTTCTCTCTCGTCAAACCAGAAAGAGAAGAAGATGCAGGGGGAGTGGTGGTGGTGTCACGTGTGTGGAGTAAAGAAGAAGGAAAAGAAGATTTGGGTCTTCTTTAGTGTGTGTGTGTGTGTGTAAAATTTCTATATATATTTAATTAATATATATATACCAATTAAATAAAATCTCACCTCTATAAAATCATATACTACAAATTATTATATATACATATTCATAAATATTTAACAACCCTTGCAAATTTATAATTTACAAAAATAATTAATAAAATAAATACACATAATGACTCCTGAATGAAATCACGCGAACCCGAAAATAATAACTGAATGCCAGATAATTAAAATAATTCAAAATAAATAGTCATGAATATAAAACCCGAACACTGAGCCCACCTAGCATGTCCCGAGCCCACCGAATAACTAAAAATAACTAAGGCATGAAAAAAATCCAAAAAAGAAACAAGTAGGGAAATATAAATACACATAAGCACGTAACAATTTAAATACAAGAGAGAACGAAAACACCAGGCTAAACAAGTGCGTCCTAAGCCTGCTGAAGTATCAAAATGTGAGACGTCACAATGAAACAATGTAGCTAATAACAAAAGTTCTCGAAGTCGTCCCGCCATGTCCGAAACGTAAAATGCAAAATATTTATACGTACAATGTACCAAGAGTAAACAAGACGTCATGAACAAGAATAAAGTGACGTCACAACCTGAGAATAAATCCGAAATAATTTCAGAAAAAGGTAAAGTAACACGGGATGTTACATAAAACATATGTTAGAATTAATAATTTAATATTATGGCTTACCAAAAATAATTTAATATAATAATCTTATATAGTTGAAGTTTTTGCTCAAAATAAAAATACATATGTTTAAATATATATTTTTAAATAATTTCTATGATTAAATATACTGATCTTTTATGATGTTTGATTCAATCACACGCAAGGGTTACGATCGATGTATAATTATGTTAATTATACAATGTATCTCTATAATTTCACGGCTACATCAAAATCTGTCCAAGTACCTTGACTAAATGGTATTTTTGTCAATATATTATGTCTATTTTGTTATATAATTAAAGGATATTTGATTTTTTTATACATAATTTCACTGAGGGATCCGACTTCAAGTAATGGAAGTGAAATCGTTGAGATCATGCATCAAATTTCAAGTGTATACAATGTAATAAATGACATATGTTTAGAGAGGGTAAAAATAGTTGTTAAAAACAGCCTCTTATGACAACATTAGGTTTTACCCTACGCAAACACACATATCAATTATAGAATAACAACGGATTGAGTAAGGGATATCGATCCCACAGAAACTAAGATTGTTTATTTTAATAGTTCAAAAACAATGAGTTATATTTATGTAAAGTTTAATTTTTGGTGGTCGAAGACCAAATTATCTAAATTAACTAAATTATTCTAAAAAGCAAAGTAAATTGGTTTGTGATTCAAAAGAGAGAGAAGACTAGGGTTTTCATCGCTCCACCACTAATCGCATAATACAGTTCTATCAATGTAACAATTGCAAGAGGGCGATCCGTAAACTGTGAATCAGGTGGTACCGCAAATAGTTAAATATGACCCCAAAAAGGATTACCATCAACCGGATTAGTACATGCTAATTAAATTACTTTAATCTACTCCTAATGCATAAAAATAAACTAAAACATGTCTATCCCATTTCGCCAATGCATGGACTGTGTCAACCTAGGGTTTCAAGTTTTATTATCACCATTGTGTAGAAAATTATGAATTAAGCATCCGAGTTCAAGCTCATAGTGAATAATTATAATTGTGTAAAATAATATATTCATTCCATCTAAGACAAGAATTTAGAATAAATATAGAATTTTGTATCAAGAATAAAAACGATCTCTTAGCTACTACAATCATCATAGTACAGTCACAGTTTCCCCTTGTTACAATTGAAAACAAGATAAAATCTACATTACTTGGCTAGGGATATGCTAGAAAATCCTAGATATCGAGTTAGTTGGCCATGGAAGATGAAGCCTACATCTTTGGTGTAAACTTTATTTCCATGTCTTTCTTCTCCGGATATCTAGGTCTGAATATGACTCTCCTTCTCAACAGCAACACTTCTGAATGTACACGTGGGAGAACTAATGAACCAACCCCCTCTTCTGATATATAGATCTGTATTTATAGACAACCCGAGGGAAACCCTAATGGTTGCCAATTTCAGCAATTTAACACTAAACCTAATAAAAACCCTAAGTTCTCATATATATATATGTGTATATACATGTATATAGAGGTATGGAGTCGCAGCCACAAATGGGGGTAACATGGGAAAAAACCACAGAAAATTGCTGAATTCAGCCGTCGCTATGCTTTAAGTGTAGGGTTAGGCGTAGCTTGGAGCGTAGCTTCAAGCATAAAAATCCACTTTCCAGCCACTTTTTGATTCTAAAAGCGTAGGCTTAGGCGTAAGTATTTTCTTGAAAACCACTTTCCTTTGTAAATGCACCAAAATGACGGCCTTGAACCCACAATACTTTTTGCTTGAAGTGATGACTTCGGGAAATGCCGTTTTTGCCCTTCGGAAGTCATTTTTGTCTCGGAAACACATCTTTGACTCTCCTCTTGGATAGAAATGAACCTGAATTTGATTAATTCACCTAAGTTTGCTCTATTTATTTATTAAGCTCCTGAAACATGCTAAAACACATAAACAACATAAAAATACCAAATAATAGAATGAAAAGACATAACAAATGTAAGACAGGGGCTTAAAATGAATAATATTAAGCACTTATCAATAAACGACAAATATAGTCATCATGAGTAATTGAACCCCCCTCAATGAAGATCAATATATTTCACCTTACTTATGGCCATGTTTCGATCGGCTTTTCAGATATGGTTTTAGCTTTCAGGAAAGAAAAGTTGTTTTGACGGTGTTTGACAAAAAAATTAAAAATTTTTTTGGACTTTGGAAGTGCGTTTAGAAGAATTTATAGTGTATCAGCTTCTCAAAATGGTTTATGTTTTTCTTTTTCTTTTTTGTAAAGGCATAAACAAACGAGCTATCAAACTAGGCCTATATCCAAAACCTCATTATACATGAGACACATCTCCTTCTTCGATATTATATATAGAGTTCAAAAGTCAAATTATTGTTGGACAAAAATTACAATATCTCATTGTTTAGTACTTGTTCAGCAAGTATTCGAGTCCTAATATGATATTGGTGTACCATTGAAGTATCCTTTGATGTTTAATAACCATAATAGACAATATGTATGTATACTTTAATGAAAGCAAACATAGGGTGGTTTGTTCCATCCCTATAGTCAATTCTACCAAAATGAGTTTCTTATTGCCATTAGGTGAACCAAAAAGGATCATTGTGATACAAGTTAAATGTATGCTTTCTAAGGCCTTTTGGTAACGTTTTTGTTTTGAGATTTCTGTTTTAGTTTTAAAAAATATAAAGTTAAAATTTTAAAGTTGTTTGGTAAACTAGGTTTTGTTTTAAGTAAATTTTAGAAAAGTCAGAATTAATTGTCAAAATTTGCAATTTTGTGAACAATTTTGGAAGCTTCAAATGAAGCTTTCATTTTGAGTTTTATTCCCAAAACCCCAGGCTACAGTAAAATATAGTAAAAAAATAAAATGAATAATAAGAAATGATAAATAAAAACTATTAAATAAATTATTAGTGATAAATAAAATAACATAATAAATAATAAACAAAAATGAATAAATAAATATTAAATATTAAATAAAGTTGAATAAAAAGACATAAATAAATAAACTAAAATGAATAGATAATTAATAATTAATAAATAAAAATAATTAAATAAATAATGAGTAATAAATAATTAAAAATAATAAATAAAAAAATAAAATAAATAATAAACAAAAATAAAATAAATAAATAATTAGTAATAGAATTAATTAAATAAATATTTTAATTAGTTCATTTTATTTTTATTAGTAAACAGTTCATGATTTACTAATTTTTTTTTTTTTCCTTACCAAACACATTTTTCTTTTTTCTGCTTTCAAAAATTCCACAACAGATGAATTTTAACAAACATATTTTACTTTCTATCAAAATGATAGCAAAACAAATCACAACTTTCAATTTTATAAAAAATAAAATCACAACAAAAAAGAAAAACACAAGCGTTACTAAACAGGACCTAAGTTACCACTATGTATTGAACTACTACTATTTTATTTTTCATAGTTCAATAAGGACAAGCCACATATAGTTCATGGCCACAAATTTGTAATCCATTTCTCAAAGGAGAACCGGAAAAACTCATACCCTAAATCTAAATCATAATTGAATTATACGTGATCATTAGGAAATTTAGTTTAATTCTTGATTCACACATGTTAAAAATGCCAAAAACAAATCTATTTATTCAATTTGTTTTAAAATTTTCCATTTGTTTTGTCTAAGTAAAGTCAAGTTCACACTTGAGACCTTTTTCATTACATCAGGCTTATTCTCCCCAACACTACACTATATACGAGTGTTTCACTTAGACTGCCTCCACTTGCTATTAGAAGCTCTGATTTCATCCTCTCTTGTGAAGAAACTCAGTACTCTGTTTTGTTACTCTGCTTCAAATAAGACTCTCCAACTTTCCTACACAAACAATGAAAAATAAAAAGAGCGAGAAGAGAAATAAGAGAAAAACAAAACTTCCACCACAGAGAGGTCAGATCAAAGCTAAGGTACTTGCCGAGATAGCGAAGAAAGTGAAGGAGGTATTCGGAATAAAGAGCGAAGGTACCACATAGGAGAACTTAGAAAGATAGGCACTCATTACTGCTTTTAAGTGTTTTTGCTTCAAAAGATTACTTAGGGTTTATTTGATAATGCTTATTTACCACTTAAATTTGACCAAATTCAATACTCATTTGGTTAAGCGTGTTAGATAAAAAAATTGGACATCATTGAAAACATTAAGTACCACTTAAAATTTAAGTGACCGGGTTACCACTTAATATTGAAATCTAAAAACAAAAAAATTTTAAAAATCATCAAGAAAATAGAATTTTTTTTAAGCACCACTTGAAACCATCAGTACTTCAGATCTTGAAATTTTATATACTTAATTAGCAATTTTATCAAACAACACCTTATACTTATGTTAGAGCATATGTCTAACATGGAGGTGGGATTCTATCTTTTGTTGTTGAATGTCGATATATTTATGTTTCCATTTCATTTCTACAATTATTAGAATTATTTTATTCATTCCTTTTTCTTGGATGTTTGGAAAATCCACCTTCTAGAAAGAGGTGGGAATCTATCTTTTGTTGTTGAATGTACAATATTTATGTTTCCATTTCATTTCTTCACGGAATGGGGAATTCAATTCCTCCACTTTCAACCATTAAAACCACATTTTGTGTTATATATAACATATTCCTAGGAAGGAAGAAAGAAAACACTAATATATAGCTTAAGGGACATATTTGAAACGGGATCTTTGATAATTGGCAAAAGTCCACCTCAATTTCACCAAAAAATCAAATAAAATAAAAGATTAAAAAACAACAGCTAATTTGTTATCAACATTTTGTGTTACATACAACAATTCTTAGGAAGGAAAAAAAACTAATATATAGCTAAAGGGATCTTTGATAATTGCCATATTTGAGATGGGATCTTTGATAATTGCCAAAAGTCCACCTCAATTTCACCAAAAAATAAAATAAAATAAAAGATTAAAAACCAACAGATCATACAAGCAGGGCCGGCCATGAGGTCAGATGGGTCAGGTCCAATAGGGGCCCCAAAATAAATTTTTTTGCCTTTAAGTAGTATAAACCCAAAATAAATTCTTTTAATTAAAAGTCTAAATAAAATGAACACAACAGGCTAATCCAATCTTTGAGTAATATAAGCCTAAAAGAGTAATATAGGCCCAAAAAACACAATATGTCCAAATTATATATTTATTTTGGGGGCCCTATTGGGTTTCATATAATTTTGCATATCGTGACATACAAAAATTCAAAATCCCCAATCTCCAATCTCCCAGTCTCGACCCAATCCCCCATTTTATCTCTCAATTTTTCAAAAGAATCTTCCTCTACTGCTCCCTCTTCCAATTCTACCACACACACCTAACCCCTCTTGCAATTCTACCATACCCAACTAACCGTAAAATCACAGATTCACAACAACCATATCTCAAGATTAATACTCTATACAAGTTTAATCAAGTCTCAAATTATCAAGGTCATTAGTTGTAAAGGCCAAAAATCTAGGCCCATTAGAGGCAGGCCTTGTAAAGAGTGCGAAAGCCTTCAAGCACCAAAGACCAATTCTAAAAGCCCAACCCATTAAAAGGATCATTCTAAAATTTCTCTATGGGAAAGTTAGGATCCCAATTTGTTAGGAATAGATTGAGGTAAAAATATAATGTAAATCAGATCCCTACAATCAAGGGATCTGATCATGATCCAGATGGGCCAAAAAGCCCATCTAAACTTTCTATAAATAAGACCTAAGGTCTAAGCAATAAAGCATTCGAAGTGTGAGCAAAAATCTACACTTACACTTTGT
The DNA here is from genome assembly GCA_963922005.1 of Cornus suecica. Taxonomy (NCBI): domain Eukaryota; kingdom Viridiplantae; phylum Streptophyta; class Magnoliopsida; order Cornales; family Cornaceae; genus Cornus; species Cornus suecica. The sequence continues at coordinate 34,897,395 of OY998243.1, read as the reverse complement.
CGCCGTTTGTGGGAAAACGATTTTTTCTTTTTATACATTTTTTTCTATATACGCATTATTTTGAGAAAAACACTAGAGAAGAGGTAGTAATGGCGGTAACCAGGTCTTTCGAAGTCGCTGAAGGTAGCACCATCCCCAATGCCTAAATCAAATAGATCATGTAGCGACCGGAATCGGTAGAGAAGAGGAACATAGCTCTCGAACAACAGAATGCTGATCTACGCCTGCTAGTACCAACCGATGTAGCCAATGGTGCCAACAACGAAGGCAGCGTGGCAGATCCCCTGGGACAGGAAGATACCGATCCGATTAGGCGAAAAGGAATCGGAAGCAAAATGTTTGACTATCAGAAGGAAATATACATGCCAGAAACGAAGGGATTGTCATACCATCAGCCTCCAACCATGAAAGATCTATAAAAGATGGATGTGAGGATCCAAAAACAAGTGCTCGAAGGCTTGAAAACACAAACTACCATGAAGGATCTGGCAGCCCATGCCGCTACAAACATGATCCGATCGCCTTTCACTAATGAATCGATTAGACAGATTTTACGAAGAAGTTCATCCTCCCAAAATTCACGTTATACGAAGGGACGAAGGACCCGCTCGATCACATCTACAAATCCCAGCAAAAGATGACTGTCTATAAGAAGGACGAAGCCCTTCTTTGAAACATATTTCCTACCAGCCTGACCGAGGCACCATTACTATGGTTCAGAAAGCAGCCGCCAGGGTCGATTAATGATGCGATGTCAGGTGTGTAAAAATATGTGATTAAAAATGACACATTAACGACTAGGTTTTACCCTACGCAAGCGCACGTATTAATTATATAATAACAAATGGCTTGAGTAAGGGATATCGATCCCACAGAGACTGAGATTGTTCACTTTAATAATTCAAAAACACTGAATTATATTTTCTGAAAATTGTTTATTTGGGTGGTCAAAGACCAAATTATCTATTTTAACTAATATTATCTAGAAAGCAAATTAAATTGGTTGTGATTCAGATGAGAGAGAAAAACTAAGATTTTCATCGTTCCACCACTAACCGCATAATATAGTCATATCAATGCATCAATTGTAAGAGGGCGATCTATAACTGTGAATTAGGTCGTACCGTAAATAACTAAATACGATCCCAAAAAGGAGTACCATAAACCGGATTGCGACAACCCGTCTCATGACTGACCTAACTATTACATGTCAATTATACTACTTTAATCTACTCCTACTGCATGAAAATAAATTAAAGCATGTCTATATTAAATCGACAAGGCACGACTTGTGTCAACCTAGGGTTTCAAGTTTCATTACCACCATTGTGTAGAAAACCATAATTAAGCATCCGAGTTCCTGCTCATATTGAGTAATTATAGTTGTGTAAAATAATATATTCATTCCATCTAAGATGAGAATTTAGAACAGACATAGAATTTTATATTGCAAATTAGTACGGTTTCTTAACTACTACAATCTTCACAGTATGGTCAACAGTTTCCCCTCTTTACAATTGAAAACAATGAAAGAACTACATTACTTGGCTAGGGTTTTGCTAGAAAACCCTAGATACCAAGTTAGTTAGCCATGGAAGATGGTGACTACATCGTTGATGTAGAAACGCTCTCCATGGTATTCTTTTCCAGATCTCTAGGTTTGAATATGGCTCTCAACAACAAGAAGTCTGGATGAATGAACCTCTTTGAATGAACATCTCACCAAAAATCAACTCTCAACAAAATCTGAATCAGAACTAGAACTCCACACCCACACACAAGTATCTGATATATGATCGTGTATATATAGGCAATGGTATAAAAAGGCCCTTTTCAGTCTTTTCACTCTACACTTCATACAAACCTAAACTTCTCATATATCTAAATGTATATATATGTATATAAAGGTCTGGAGTCGGAAGCAAGTCTTCCAATCAACCAAGGGTGAAACAGGCAAAATCCATCGAAAAATCTCAAATTTTTGCCGCACTTACGCTTCAAGCGTAGAAGGTCCCAAACATACCTCTAAGCGTAGGTCGAAGCGTAAAAATGTGATTTCCAGCTACTGTTTGAAACTGTAAGCGTTGGCAAAAGCATAGGTATTTTGTGGAAAATAATTTTTCTCCGTGAATGCACAAAAACGACCATCTTGAACCCACGATACTTTTTGCTGAAGATGACGGCTTCTGGAAATGTTTTTTTTACCTTTCGGGAGCCATTTTTGTCTTAGACTACCTCTTTGACTCTCCTCTTGGATAGAAAAAACATACTTTTCAGTTAATTCACCGAAGTTAGCTCCATTTCTTCATTAAGCTCCTGAAACATGCCTTAACACTCAAACGCAATAAAAATACCAAGTAATGGAATGAAAGAACGTAACAATAGTGAGTTAAGGGGTCAAAATGACTAATATTTGACACCTATCACACCCCCAAACTTACACATTGCTAGTCCCTTAGCAATAAACTTTAGAAACATTTCTTGTGATGATCATTTTAATCTAACTACTCTAACTAATCTAACATAATCTAACCTAATCCCTTGCTTTAGTGAGGGTCGATGATTACACTTAGGTAGTGTAACAATTCTTTTAAACCCCTAGTGGACGAGTGAAGTCTCGTGAAGGTTTCCAGTAATGGTACCTACAAACATCTCAGGTCTCTGTAATCACGCAGTCATGAGTTCACACACAAGTTCAATTATATCATGATACAATGCAAAAGACATCACGGATGCAAATACTCCCACTCACTACCGAACAATAATTATATCGAGCTTCGTGTCATGAATGGTTCCCACTAAAGTGAATGATTTCGCAACTTTCTACTCTCAATCTAGACAACCTTCCATGTTTTTGTGAACATTCAACCATGGTATTTTCAATCTCTCTTTTCCTACTTCATTGATCAAATTTTGCCATTTTTCGTAAAAAATCATCTTTCCATTTTTATCCCTTTTTGTCTTTCTAAGTCTTCGGATTTTCCAGCAAGGATTTTTAGTCCTGACCAACTGGGCCCGAGCTTCTTCCATGGGATTTATGCTCATCAGTCTTTTCCCCTTTAAACGCCAACAGTGATATTGGTGATACCAAGACCCGGTTACTCAGATCAAAGAACTGTTTTTTGCATTTTTTTCAATGAATATATTTTTTTTCAATTTTCTCCATTTCAACCAGAACATCTCCCCTTCTCCCCTTTTATTGTGGCAAAATTATTTTTCAACTACATAGTAAAAAATCAATCTATTTATCATAGTATGTGTGTTTGTGCTTATAGGTCAAAGTCGTCTTTCTTAATTTCAATTTCACTCATGTACTCACCCATGTAAAATCACATCACTTCACTAACTCAATCTAATCATTACTCTTATGAATGGGAATATTATATTATATACTACTCATGCATCATAAACATAAACTTAATCAACTTGTAATGCAAAACATTCATGCGTGAAAACAAAGAACCGCTCCAAAATTTTAAATTTTGAATTTTTTTTGAAAATTTTCAATTCCTTGTAATACTATACCCTCACCCCCAAACTTAAATCAGACCATGTCCCCATGGTCAAAAATAATATAGGAGAACATATACAGTTACCCTTGAAGCTTAATTATGGATTCCAAAGCAAAGCATGAATCCCCTCCCCTAAACTTGATTTGGATCACTAGTAGATAACATTAACAAAGCACAAATACCCAAGCATAGTAAGGGAAAAGAAATTTCAGCATAAATATCCAAAAATCAACACATGTTTTCAAGGAATCAAAGATTATTTTTATTATTATTATTATTAATTTTTTTTCAAAATAATACTAATAAAAAATAATATTAATTTGGCAAACAAAGACGTGGCCTCTACCGTCCCTAAAAACAAAATAAAACACAAACAAAAATCCTACAACTAAATCTAAACACTAATCTTCCTCCTCTTGTTCATCACTTGACACGACGCTTTTCAACCATATCCAGCAGTTTACAGTCTCTTTCAACTTTTCCAAATCTTCCTCCAGATATATCTTTATAATCGTCCACCGCATCTCATCTAGCTCCTTCATCCTATCACCCAATTGCTCGATAATGATCTTCAATAACAGAAACGGGTATGGAAGATAATATTCAAAGTTATCTGTACCTACCCATTCTCTACTCACAATTGCTCGGGCAATAAACATCTCAGCCATGATCAATGTTGGAACACACACTTCATAGTCATGAGTTAGGGCATACAAAGTTCTAAGCATATTGTGATCCCTTGCACTAGTCCGATTATTGGGCTGAAGTTAAGTCGAAATGACACAATCCAAATAAAGCAGATCTGACTTCAACCATCAATTATCACACGTCCTATCTCTTGGATCTGATACTGCACACAATTCCCGAACCATCTCCTCATCCGTATGTGGCCATACTTGAAGAAGTTCCTTCAATATTCCTTGTAAGTTTGCTGGAATACTGATCGATATATTCCACGCATCAGCAATACTTCTTCTTCCAATTACAATATGAGCACTCCACTGAGTCACTTTAGCTTTCATAACCTCAAATCCTGTCGGTCCTGAAATTGTCATATTTTCATAGAATTTTCCTTCCAGGTACAATTAATACTCGGTTCATCCTCTCCGGATGAAATGTCTCTTCAAATTGCAATCTGCACTGCAGAAATAATTTCGGTGTGGTTCGGCTTCCATTCTGACTCATAGCTCCTTTATTCTAGCTCTTCATATCCACATATGGTTCTGTACCTTCTATGAATTCCTTCGGGTCAGAATAATCTTCATTAGCATTATCCATACTAACCCCCTCGAGATAGACAGAATAGAAGAATATCTAACTCTAATGCTCAACCCTTGAGAATTGTGAATTGTGAATTGTGTCTACTCTATGAATGTATTTATAGATGGATGTAGTAGAATCAGAGAATAAAATGGATTTAAAACCCTTAGCTGACTAGGAAAGTGGAAACAATGACTAATCTAACTCCAACTTGTATTTGCATTCCTTTACCATATCAGATTAGGATTACTTTAAAAAGTCTACAGAAAATCTACAACAAATCCTAAAAATAACTTCAACAAATCCTAATATAAGTATAGATACAAACCAGGCCAAAACAACCCGCAAATGGGTCAAAATTTCAAAATTCATAATATTACCTCGTGATACCCTACGCTTTAAGCGTAAGCTTGAGCTGAATATATATATTTTTTAAATACACTATTCCGATCATTCCAACACATATACACCCCCAAACTTAAACGCACAAATGTCATCATAGTGAGATAAAACATCTTAAAAGAATTCAAACTATCCGCACATGTAAAATAAGCGTAAACATTTGGGGATATATTTAATCAATACGATTGATCATAAAAATTTTATTTTATAAACTAAGAAAGTAACAAAAAAATTTAGAAAATAATCGTCCAAGTGGTCACATAAAATCCTGTACAAAACTATTCGCTCGACAATTTATCTCTAATGTAAAAAAATGAACTACAAATAAAATAAAAACCTAACTAAAACTAAACTAAGCCTCATCATCAGAGGTCGGTGGTGTAGGTGGAATCTGCACACCCATATGCTGACTCATACAGTCAAACCGATGAAATAACCACATCTGATCTCTCCGACGATGCACTGTCTCACGCTGCCTAGCCTGTCTCTTTCTATCAATGTCTGTTGTAGCTCCTGCATCCGTGCAATAAGAGCATCAAACTATGCTTGAGACAAAGTAACATTACCACCCACAGGTGCCTCTGGCAACACAACCTCATCCTCAACCACCGGCATCTGTGTCATCTCAGCTTTATCAGTAGCCTCAGCATCCTTACCTATACCCGCATCAGCCTGACCAGTGTCATCAGCCTATGCCTGGGTCTATGCATCTGAGGATGGTAATATGCCGAACCCTGGTCTCTGCCTCATAATAGCATCTCCATGCAACTAGGTCCAGACACTAGTCCACATCACCCTGGCATACAGGGTACCCTCTCTGAATCTGTTTCGCTCACCCACATCCATCTCAATCTGGGCATCCAACATAATATTCATCACCAAGCACGGGAATTGAATGAGAAACAGACGTTGACCAACCTTGGTCTCCTTACGCAGATGAATATAATGTGTATATAAGCCCTCCCACAAATCCGTGGGATAGAAATCCACCGCCCAATCTCGAAAGCATAGTGGAGGGCCGGAAATGGCGCATAACACTTGGTGGTATAGCTGTGCGATAGAATCTAGGATCGGACTATCATATCCCAAAACTAAAGTATCGGCTGATATTTTGCCTTATTCGTGAAGTTCTGATGTGTATGAGCCCACTGCCCCACAGTCTGAAGTACAACAATCTCAAAAATAGATGGGAGTATCTCGGGCATAGGTGGGAATGCAGCAGCTAGCTCGGGTGGACACTCATCCAAAATACCCCATGCCTCAGCAATAGTCTGGGGAGTAATCTCAATCTTACTAACTCGGACCACTGTCCATAGTCTCAACCCCCTGCTGAAATTACGTATATGTAGCCGGAACTCCCGGATCATATCCTTGTAAATATGCGGAGTAGTCGGGGCAAGAATATGTAATAAATGTCGGGCCCGTAACAGGCCTATCGTCCAAGCGTGGATAGGCTGTAATCCCTAAAATATCTACAATAAGTATGTACACTCCTGCTGATACCCCTTTCGGATCGCCCGATCTAGTAAATTCTCTACCGATGTTGTTCGTGGCACAAGTAAAAATGTAGTCAAAACTCTGGGTTCACCCTCCACAAGCGGCTCCGGTACCCTCTCATCTGCTCTATCATCGCCCTGAGTGGCGTCCTCCTCCTGCTCGACATCATCCCCCTGCCTCACACCATCACTCTCGGTATCCTCCTCCATCTCCTCCTCTTGCGACTCAGGCACAGGTTATGGTGATGATGCCCGTGGATTAACTGGATCAACAATAAGGTGACCATGTGGTAAAAGGTTATTGCGTCCTTGTGTGGAACTCTCTGACACCTCTGCCTCAACAGACGAGGACGACGAGGATGCCGAATCGACATACTATGGTCTCCTGGCGTGTGTACTCCGACAATGAATCAGGGACGGGTCAGGAGATTACGACCTTGACCTCTGTCGCACCGGTGGTTCAGCCGCAACTGCAGCCTGAGCCACTCATCCCGCCGAGAACTTGGTCCGTGTTATGCTATAATAGGGAATTTTCGAAAAGTAAGTGATAATGAACCAGACACCGAATCAAACTCAAAAAATATTGAAATATATCCAATATGACGATTAAATAAGCCGTCATCACAACAAAAATCGATATTTAAACTGCTTGCGAAGTCGAAAAACTCAACTTTTAGAAAACGGATCAAAACACGATTTTGATCGGACTCATTCGTCAATACTAGTTTAGAATAGTTAAATAAGTAATATGAAATCAAAATAATGGAACAAAACTCACCGAATTGAAATAAACGATGATTTTTGAAAAATTGAGTTTCAAAGACTTTTCGAGTTCTTCACGTGAATCCGGACGAATCACTAATTAATCTGACGATCCGCTGGCAAAGAATGATGAGGAATCGGATGAATAAATGGTAGAATCAAACCTCGTAAAGATTGGTGGAGAATTGAGAGAGAAAGAAGAGTTTAAATGGAATGGAGGGAGGGGGGGGGGGGGAATCGCTGACGGGTCCTGTTTATAACAGGCCAAGCGTAGCTCCCCATGGCACAAATTTTTTTTCTTTTACTGTCTTCTCATCTCATCTTCAACTCTATGCATTCACAATGCTTCCTAGTGCTCAATTTACACTTCATACTCAAATGATGATCGCCTTACGACTCGTTTTTACAGAGTCGATCTTAACTACCGAAATAACTAAATTACCGTCTACAAGTACAAACTAGGCTCAGAAGATACTCTTTATCACCTAGTACCAATATTTAATGTCATTGGTATGACGTTGCTATTTCTCAATACTCCGGATCAAGCTTATCCAGCTCGGGTGGTGGTTCAGTTAAATCGATCGTTTCTACCACACACTGAGCTGGTTGAACCTCTATATAATGCTTCAATTTTTGTCCATTCACTACAAACTTCTTTCCGATGTCGGGATCATCGAGCTCCACGACTCCATGGGGGAAAACCTTTGTAATCTTGTATGGCCCATCCCATCTCAATTAAAGCTTGCCAGAAAATAACTTGAGTCTCGAATTAAACAGCCAAACCTTTTTGGCTGGGCTCAAAAACTTTATTTCTAATAAGCTTATCATGAAATGCTTTTGTTCGAGCCTTATAAATCCGTGAGTTTTCATATGTATTATTTCTCAACCCCTTAAGCTCTTGAAGTTGGAGTTTCTCCTGTGCACCGACTTTCTTTATATCGAAATTCAGTCTTCGAATAGCCTAATAAGCTCGGTGTTCCAGCTCTACAGGGATATGACACACTTTACCATACACAAGACGATATGGAAACATACTAATTGGTGTCTTAAACACAGTCCTGCCAAAGTGCATCATTTACCTTTCGAGGCCAATCCTTCAAATCCGGATGCACCGTTTTCTCCAAGATATTTTTAATCTCCATATTAGAAAACCTTTACTTGACCTTGTGATTGGGGGTGATATGGCGTACCAATTCTATGAGTGACACGGTACATCTCACACAGAGCAGGAAGAAACTTGTTGTCAAAATGGCTTCCAGTATCATTGATCAAAATTCTTGGCATACTAAATCGTGAGAAAATGTTCGACTTTAAAAATTCTTCCACCATGTCATGGTCAGCTCGTTTGGTGGCTATAGCTTCTACCCATTTCGAAATATAATCAACCCCCACAAGTATATACTCCTTTTTATCTTCTTTTGGAAATGGTCCTATAAAATCAAGAACCCACACATCAAATAATTCTACAATCAGAATCGGGGTTAAAGGCATCATGTCTCATCGAGATATGGATCCAAGCTTTTGACATGCAGACATGCCTTGCAAAACTAGAAAGCATCTTTGAATATGGAAGGGAAGGCAAGTAAAATCCACTCTGCAACACCTTGTGGGCTGTCTTTTGAGCTCCGAAATGCCATCCACACTCCAACATATGACAAAATGTCAGTATGTCACTCTTGGGGACGCATTTTCTGATAATATGATGAGAGCAATACTTGTACAAACGCGGATTATCCAAGATATAAAATTTAACTTGGCTGAAAAATCAGTCTTTCTCATTCTTAGACATCCTTTTGGGATTCGACTTGTGGCTTTATAATTGACAATGTTAGCATACCACAGTATTTGTTGCCCACAGTCACATTGAACAGATGTTCATCTGGGAAAGAATCTTTAAGAAGAGTAATTTCATTTGTGAATTCGATAATAATCATTGACAAATGATCCGCAACAACATTCTCTGAACCCTTCTTATCTTTGATTTCCAGGTTGAATTCTTGTAGCAACAGAATCCACGAATCAGTCAAGGCTTAGAGTCTTTCTTCGTCAGCAAATGCCTTAGAGTAGCACGATCCGAGTAAACAACGACCTTGGTGCCCAATAGATATGATCGGAATTTATCCAAGGCAAAGATAACTGCCAGCAACTCCTTCTCGGTAGTTGTGTAGTTCATCTAAGCTTCATTCAGAGTCCTACTGGCATAGTAAATGACATATGGCAGTTTATCTTTTCTCTGACCCAACACAACTCCTATCGCATAGTCAGAAGCATCACACATGAGCTCAAATGGTAGAGACCAATCTGGCGGATGGATAATCGGGGATGACGAAAGTTGAGTACACAATTCCTTAAAAGCAAGAAGGCACTCTTCATCAAAGACAAAAGTTACGTCCTTAGCCAATAAGTTGCATAACGGACGGGCAACTTTGGCTAAATCTTTAATAAACCTTCGTTAAAACTCGGCATGGCCCAAAAAAGAGCGTATCTTCTTAACAGATGTGGGAGGAGGCAATTTTGAAATTAATTCAAATTTTGATTTATTTACCTGTAGCCCTCGCTTAGATACAATATGACCCAATACTATCCCGTCTTGAACCATAAAATGGGTATTTTCCCAACTTAGGATTAGATTCGTCTCCTTGCATCTCTTAAGTACTAGTTCTAAATGTTTTAAACAGTCTTCAAAGGTTTCCCCAAAAATTGAGAATCCATCCATGAATACTTCAATAAATTTCTCTACCATGTTAGAGAAGATATACATTATACACCGTTGGAATATTGCTGGCGCACTACACAATCCAAACGGCATCCGTCTGTAAGCAAACGTGCCATATAGACAAGTAAAAGTGGTTTCTCCTGATCAACAGGATCAATCGCCACCTGATTGTAGCCGGAATATCCATCCAAAAAGTAGTAGTAGCTCTACCCGGCTAACCTCTCCAGGATTTGATCAATAAATGGTAACGGAAAATGATCCTTCCTGGTGTTCAGGTTGAGCTTTCTGTAATCAATACAAATATGCCATCCTGTGGTCATGAGTTGTGGAATTAGCTCACCTTTTCAGTTTGGCACCACTGTGATGCCCGACTTCTTCGGCACCACCTGAGTTGGACTTACCCATGTGCTATCAGAAATGGGGTGGATGATACCCACATCTAGCAATTTTACCACTTCTTTCATCACCATCTCTTTCATATTTGGATTCAGCCTTCATTACATTTCCCTTGATGGCTTTGCATCCTCCTCAAAATCTATGCGATGCATGCAAATCGAGGGGTCTATGCCTTTCAAATCAGTAATGCTCTATCCTATTGCCTCTTTGTTCTCATTCAGAATCGCGACTAGACTCGATTCCTGTTTTTCTGTCAATTTTGAAGATATAATCACATGAAGAGTCTCACCAGGTCCTAAGAAAACATATTTCAGTTTTTCAGGCAGTTCCTTGAGTTCCAAGGTAGGAGGAGTAGTTAAGGAGGGAATTGGTGGACTATTTGAAACTATCGGGAGCGGTTCAACCGGCTCTCGCCATGGTTGAGTATATAAAGCAGTCTCCCTCGCATCTGGCTCTTCATTTTGCAACCTCTAGTATGTCTCCCAATCAGCAACTTCCTCATCTGGCCATTCTCCAGTCATAAATGACTCTAGCTCATCTCTCTCCAGGATTTGAGTTGAAAAATCTACTATGATATCATCCAGTTCATCGCACTCATTAATCTGAAAAACATTCCCCAAATTTAGGCAATTTGTGGCTTCCTTCAAACACATTCATTCTGACCTTCATATTTCCAAAGGTCAGATCTATGGCTCTGGTTCTACAATTGATGCATGCATTTACCGTAACTAAAAATGGTCTTCCCAATATTACTGGAATATGTTTCTTGGAGTCAGGGACGGGTTCTGTATCTAGACTACAAAATCAATCGGAAAATAAAACTTTCCCACTTGAACAATGACATCTTCGATCACTCCTCTTGCCTATTTGATTGATCGATCAACAAATTACAGTACAACCTCAGTGGGGTTGAGCTCGCCTAACCCTAGTTGTTGGTACACTGAATAAGGAAACAAGTTAATACTCGCACCTAAATCAAGAAGAGCTCTACTAATTTCCTGGTCACTGATGACACATGGAATTAAGATGAGCTCTACCTAAATCAAGAAGAGCTCTACCACTAGGTTCCTTGAAAGATTATTACACACCTTCTAATTTTGAATCACTAACGGACATTATAATATCAGGCGAAACAACATCTGATTATGAAACTAAAGCTAGTATTTTGAATATGTTACCAAAATTCTATAGACATAAACATGGAGATCCTTACGAGCATATTACTGAGTTTATAGAAATTAATTCGACAACTAAGATGAATGGGATGCCTACTGATGCCTTACGTGTGTGATTATTTCCCTTTTCACTCAAAGAAAAAGCTAAAAGATGGTATAATAGTTTAGAAGAACGAGTGAGAATTAATTGGGAGAACCTTAAAAAAGAATTTTTACATAAATACTACCTTATGGGAAAAACAAATGAAACTCAAGCAGCTATAATGAACTTTGCCCAAATTCCAGGTAAATAATTCCATGAAATTTGGGAATGTTTTAAAGAAATCTTGGCTAAATGTCCCCATTATAAATTTACAAAATACGATTTGGTGCGTAATTTCTATCATGGCCAAGGCGAGATACAACAATGTTGTATAGATGTGGCATGCGGAGGAACATTTGTATTAGAACCAGTCGAAGATATATGGAAAATATTCGAAAGATTGAGTGAAAAATCACTACAAAACGCGTCAGAGACTAGGGCTAGATCAATACTTAATAACCCTGGATGAATGGAAACTATTAAAGAAATAGAAAGAACTGATAACGTTATGGCTCAAATAGCTGAGATATGTTGAAAAGTGGACAAATTTCTAAATTTTACTTAAAATACTCCTAGAGAAGTATGTTAAATCTGTTCTGATCCTTCCCATTTAGTAAGCGGATGTCCAATGACATATCAAGAAGATATACTACCATATGATGTTAACGCAGTCTTTACTACTACAAATAATCCTTATTCAAATTCTTTCAATTAAGGCTGATGGAACAATCCATATTTATCTTATTGTTCTTAGAACGTAGAAAATCCTGTCCAAACTCAATTTTTCAATCAAAATCCAAGATCGTTCAATAATACTCATAATTTCAATCAAAATCCAAGACCATTCAATAGCACTCAAAATTTTCAAAATAATTCACAAGGATTTCAATCGTTTTAATCAAACCAACCTCAATTGAGGAATCAAATTTAAAACCCTAATCCACCACAAATATCACCTGTTTTTGAGGATAAAGTCTTAGCAGCCCTTGGTAACTTAGAAGCTAATACCCAACTCTTACAAACACATTCACAAGCTATTTCAAAACTAGAAGTGCAGATGGGACAAATAGTTAACACGTTTAATAAACGATAAGAGGGTAAATTACCAAGTTAGCCAGTGATGAATCCTAAAGGGAAACACATGATTGAGTTAGGAACTTTACAAGAACTTACGCATGAAACTGTTCAATCAATCACAACCTTCAAGAGTGGTAGAATGGTAGACAATAGAGTTGAGGAGAAGTTTGAAGAAAGACTCGCACAAGACGAAGTCTTGGAAAGTATTCTTAAAGAAATATCACATCCAACAATAGATGAACCAGTTAAAGAAATACCTAAAAAACAAACGGAGAAAGAATATGATCGAAAAGCCTCATTCCCTCAACATCTCCGAGAATCGAACTATTATGAAAAACAAGGCGATAAAAATAATGAAATCTTAGAAGTTCTTAAACAAGTAAAAATAAACTTTCATTTATTAGATGTCATATCTTAAATCCCACCTTATGCTAAATTCTTTAAGGATTTATGTACGCAGAAGCGTAAAAGCAAAGCTAAAGTATCTGAAAAGATAGTGTTGACGGAACAAGTAAGTTCTTTATTATTAAATGATATACCATCCAAATAAAAAGATCCAGGAGCGCCTATAATATCATGCATAATTGGTGATCAAGAAGTAAGATGGGCTCTCCTCGATTTAGGTCTTAGTGTCAATTTATTACCTTATTCAGTTTACCAACAATTGTGATTAGGAGAATTAAACCCTACTACGATTGTACTTAAATTAGTAGATAGATCAATCAAACAGCCAAGAGGGATAGTTGAAGATGTGGTAGTTCAAGTAGATAAATTATATTTCCCGGTCGATTTCATAATATTAGATACCGAACCTGTTCATAGTGTAAAGAAACACATACCTGTAATCTTAGGACCACCATTCTTAGCAACAGCTAACGGATGCATTAATTGTTGAACAGGAGTAATGGATATATCATTTGGGAATATGAAACTAAGATTTAAGGTATTTAATACATATAACCAACTTCCAGAAAAAATTGATTGTTTTAACATTGATGAGATAGATGAATTGGTGGAAGAAGTGGCGCAGGGAATATTAATAAAAGACGATTTGGAAACAATAATGACTGAGGCAGAGGACAGTGATAAAGATGAACTAATACAACTCAAAAACGAGGATACTGCAATTATAGAAACCGCATTATATGGAGAATCTTAGAAACAACCTCATGAGCCATTACCTCTTATCTCAAGTACTCCACCTGTTCCATCACTTACGTCTCCACCAAAATTAGAACTTGAAGAATTACCTAAACAATTCAAATATGTTTTCCTAGGTCCACACAATACTCTTCCCATAATAATCTCTTCATACCTTATTAAGCAACAGGAAGAGAAATTAGTAAAAGTACTTTCTGACCATAGGGAAGCCATTGGATGGAGTGTAACTGACCTAAAAGGAATTGATCCTTCAATTTTCATGCATCGAATAAACTTAGAAGAGAATGCAAAATCAACACGAGAAATGCAACGCAGTTTAAACCCTAATATGAAAGAGGTGGTAAAACCTGAAGTAGTAAAATTACTCGATGCGGGTATTATATGCCCCATATCCGATAGCTCATGGGTTAGTCCAACACAGGTGGTACCAAAGAAATCCGGTATCACAATCGTGTCAAACTTAAAAGGTGAGTTAATCCCACAAAGAACCACGACCGGGTGGCATGTGTGTATCGATTATCAAAAATTAAACTCACACACATGGAAAGATCACTTTCTATTACCATTTATTGATCAAATTTTAGAACGTCTAGTTGGGCAAAGTTATTACTGTTTTCTAAATGGATATTCCGGTTATAACCAAGTAGCAATTGATCCAACATACCAAGAAAAGACCAGATTTACTTGTCCTTAAGGTACATTAACATATAAAAGAATGCCCTTTGGCTTATGCAACGCACCTGAAACATTTCAAAGATGTATGATGTCAATCTTTTCAGACATGGTAGAAAAGTTCCTAGAAGTATTTATGGATGATTTTTTGATATTTGGAACTACTTTTGAAAATTGTTTAAAACATTTAGAATTGGTATTGCAAAGATGCAAAGAGACGAATCTAATATTAAGTTGGGAGAAAATCCATTTTATGGTTCAAGAGGGTATAGTCCTAGGACATATCTTTTCGAAAAGAGGGATAGAAGTAGATAAAGCTAAAGTTGAATTAATTTCTAATCTAAACCCCCTACATCGGTTAAAGAAATTATATCATTCCTAGGTCACGCCGGATTTTATAGACAATTTATTAAAGATTTCAGGAAAATATCTCGGCCATTATACAACCTATTAGCTAAAGAGGCAACTTTTGATTTCAATAAAGAATGTCTTGAATCTTTGGAGAAGTTACGTAATTTACTCTTGACTGCCCCAATAATGCAACCACCAGATTGGTCTATACCATTTGAATTAATGTGCAACGCATCTGACTATGCCATAGGATTAGTATTAGGACAATGAAAAGATAAACTACCACATACAATCTACTACGCTAGTAAAATGCTTGTTGATTCTCAAATTAATTACACTACTACCGAAAAGGAATTGCTAGTTGTAGTATTTGTCTTAAACAAATTTAGATCATACTTATTAGGAACCAATGTAGTCGTTTTCTCTGACCACGTACCTTCAAAATACTTATTAACAAAAACAGATTCCAAACCTAGACTTGTTAGATGGATATTATTATTGCAAGAATTTAATATTGAAATACACGATAAAAAGGGTATGGAAAATGTAATGGCAAATCATCTATCAAGAATAGTGGTAGAATCTACAATGGATAACACTCCACTAATGGACTATTTCCCAGATGAGCAATTATTCAGTATTAGTGCATTAAAACTCAAGGGTGCGAGGAAAATAAAGCAATATTAAGAATGTGGTCAAAGCTTCATAGGGATTAATCATGAATTAGGAGGTATGGATTCTATCGATTTGATAGAACCCACTTATGATAAAGATTAATGAAAACTACGAACGTAGAGCCAACGACGTTAAAAAAGTTCACCATTAGGGAGAGTTCGCGTTCTCCTGAAAAGGTATGTATAATTAGGGCTATTATTCTATTATTGTTTTGATTGTTTTTTTTTTTGTTATTTACCATAAGTTTAGAATCAAAGACCATGAGATAATTTTGAGAAGAAGTCAAAAAGCGGTAGAAATGAACTACCGAGTACTCGGTAGAATTCTCACCGAGTACTCGGTGAAGCAGTAGTAAAAAAAATGGGTCAGACTACTTTTTGTTCATTCTCCACTCTTCTCTCTACCCAAAGTGCTCTCATCTCTCAGTACGCCACACTTGAATTCGTAAATAAGAGATGTTTGAACATGTTTTAATCTCCTTCTAAATACCATAACTCCTTTGTATCAAACCAATGAAGGAACAATCCATACTCAATTTCATCTTCAAGCTTTGGAACCTCTCTTAAATATTCTTTTCATTTCTTTGAAGTATCTTCCAAGAAAGAAGAATGAAATCTTCTAAAAAAAGGTTCCTTGTAATCACTTGATTGTTTACCTCTCATTAGAGCTTGTGAGGGTTAATGTGTGGGTATTGAACTATGATACAAGCTAAGTAACCATGGCCTCTTTAAGTGATGCACTCTAGGTGTTTGATAGAATGATGGAATAGGAGCCATGGCCCCAAAGAAGAAACCGCGCATGACCGCATCATCAAGCAAGCGACCAATTTCCCCTAATTCATCACAATCATCATCGGATAAGTCCAAAAATGAAACCCCAATAAAGGAGCTAGTTAAGAAAGCCATTGCAAAAGGATTTAATGTCGAAAGAACTATCAAGATTTCGGATTTTGAAGATGACGAAGTAGCATCATGGGGGATAAGTTGCATAAATAAAAGGGAGTTAGAACCGTTGTTCTAACCCGCGTAACCTATATAATTAAACCATTATTATTTGAGTTTTAGCTTAATATGATGGACGTGGGCGAGGATGATGATAAAATGATGGAAACAATGGTGAAAGGGAAACTGATTCTTATCACACCACTATCTATTAGTAAAGCATGGGGTATTCCACATGAATACCCTATCCATTTAAGAGAAACACTTACGGCGTTACCACGACCTTTCCTGGACATTGACATTATTGCAAAAAATATAACTAAAGGAATGTTCAGAAATAAGAACAACTCGTGTACGGCAAAGAAATACTATGCACCAAAGATGTGGATTATTGATACTATCATTCGATGCCAAACACACCTTCAGGGCCATAGTAATGAACGTCGCAGGATTTTTCAAGAAGCATTATATGCCTTTGACAAAGATTATTGGATCTCAATCCCGGATATTATTTGGACAAACATTTGTGAGGCATGGGTTGACATGAGTAAAATGACCAAAGTTAGTGCCTTATCATACGTGGTTCCCTTCCCTACCTTACCCATGAAGTTGATGAAAGATCATCATGTGCCAATAGAGAAGCTAGGAAAAAAATGAGTAGAAACTAAAGACCTTTGAGATTTCTAGTTGGCATAACATGATATCTAAGCTACGCAAAGAGGAAGGCGAGAAAAAAGGAGAGAAAATGCCGATGACTAATAAACAATACTTGACAATCATGGCAACCATAGAAGGGTTAATGAACAAATTGGAGGACCTAACTATGAAAGTCGATTCGTTGATGGAAAAAGGTTCTTCATCCACTTCTCATCCACCACCACCACCATCCGAGTCTTAGGATTTAGAGAGAGTAGTTGGTCATGTGTCGGCATAGAATTATGCTTTAGATCTTGCTGTAGGTCGAGCCATGATTTGTTATTTTTTACTTTTTGCTTTATTTTGTTCATTTTGTTTTTGTACTCGAACCTCAATGAAAAATATTAGAAAATTAATGAAAATGAATATTTTGGTATTTATTGAGAAAATTATTTTAGATTTTATCTATTTTTCATTTATACGTATATAACGATACAAGTTTGAGGGAGGGTACGATTTCTCAAAAATATTTTTATAAAATTCTAACTTATATAAATAAATTCTTATGTTTTAATTAATTTTATAAATATTTATGTATTATATATATATTTTTTAATTTATTTTAAATATTTTATTTAAGTTTATTTACTAATTTCTTAGATATATGCTATGTATATTTCTATATATATATATTTATTAAAAAAAAGTAGTTTTTCAAAAAAAATTATGGTATAGGGACTACCGAGTACTCGATAGTTTCTTCACCGAGTACTCGATAGTTTCTTCACCGAGTACTCGGTGAATCCTGGAAAAAAAATATTTTTCTAAATTCTGAAAATTAATATATATAATTATGTATTTTAATTTTTCCTTTCAAATTAGGACTTTGACTATAATATATTAGTATAGTAGATAGTTTTAGTAGCTTATAATAAAGAGAAGAGAATTTTATGAAATTTCCATAAATATGAAATCCTTTTCAATTATGGACAAATTTTACATTAAATCTTATTTCCTTTTCAAAACTTTCCATGCTAAATGATTTCTATTCCAGATTTCTGCTGTAAATTAAGTCATTCCTCTCTTAGCAAGGACTTGATTTAAAATCTATAAATATAGGATCCTTCTCTCCGTTCTATTATGATTCATCACCTTATTAAGAGAAAACTAGTAGTAGGAATTCTTGTTTTTCTTCAGTCCATAGCAGTCCAAGGTGAAAATTCATTGAGTAATTGGAAGATTGCATGTGAGCGATTATTCTACACAGATGGTTATCCGGAGCCGGCTATAAAGGTGACAATGGCTAAACTAGAAGAACGGAGGTTAATTCCATTAATCACTCCGCGTCCGATATGATGTTTCCCAAAGTTGTGCGTGACTTTTATCGTAATATACGCTTTGAGAGTACACCTAATGGTGAAATTCTGTACAGCACCGTGCAAGGAGGTACATGGAGAATTGAGGTCACCCTAGAAGCAATTGCTATGGCATGGAGGATCCCACACGAGGAGCCCTTAGAGCTTGAAGGAAAATTTTGACAATATCTTACACCATATCCTTCTTTTCGCCGAATGGTTCTAGAGATTTGTTATTATTATGAACCAACTTCTTATGCTCGTACCCTTCCTAGAACTATGTTTGATCTACAATTATGGTTTCTCTACAAGTATATCCTTCATGTTGGAAAGACAAGTGCGATTATGAGGCTGTGGAAACTCTCTATCTATTTAGAACAAAGCGTTGGGTGTTTATTCCTTCGATCATCTACGAACATATGGTGAATCATTGGAGATGGTTAGTTCCTACACCATGTTCATGGGCAAAAGATTGGAAGTTGTCTTTCCATTCTTAATCCAAGCTATGATTAATAAGCAATTGGGAGGTGATTTCACACCAATAATGGGAGCAAGTATTGTGTATGCAAGGAATTATTATCATTGGAAGTTCATGGATGTATTTACTGATGAACAAAGGAGTTGGTGGTGCAGTTACCGACAATATTTATTTAACGAGGAAAGAGAGGAACAAGATAGGAAAGACACTATGACTGAATGTGGCTAGAATGGAATAGAAGAAAATTCGTAGAATAAGGGAATAGATGTATAATTCTCTTAGTATTTTGTTATTTTATTTGTTTTCTTATTATTTTTACCACCAAATCCATTTAGGATTGGTTATATCTATATTTTTCATTTATTTTATTGCAATTTTAATTTTTAGAAATTGTAGGCCCTTAAGATCAAATCATGAGTCATTTTATTAATAAAATTTCACTCCTTTGAAAAATATGCTTCATGATTTATATTTCGGTTAAGTTAATCATTATCTCTCTATTGGATATGATCTTGGGTATTGTATAGTGTGTTATTTTCTAATAGATCATCCAAAGCAAGTTTGGGGGATATATGTGCCATATATCAAAACAACCAAAATTACACTTCAAGGGCGGTAACGATTTCTTCTATATTTGATGAGATTTCATATCATTCTTCCAGAAATATCAAGATATACATTCCTGACTTAATAATGAAGCAATCAGATTACCAAAGAAAGATGGCTCTTTTTCTATAAAAGAGAGGGGTCTCCCCTACAAAAACGAAGTCAATCAGAGGTCAGAAATACATATAGAGATATATATTGTCTTAGAGAGTTGGGCAGAATATCAACCATGGATGGGGTGTCTACATCAATAATGCAGACACCAACTACCATGAACAACTAAATCGGTATCTAAGGTTTTTAATAAAGCCCTAGCCATGTAATGTAGACTCTTTCTTATTTTTATTGTATAAGGAGAAACTGAAGAACACGTATATGATGATTGTGTAGATGAGTGAATATGTTTGATTTTATATAAGATTTTTCATTTATTATATGTCTTGTCTTAGCTTGAATGAATATTTTATCTTGCACAATCATGGTTATTCAATATGAGCTAGAACTCGAATGCTTAACTCATGATTTTCTACACAATGGTGGTAATTAACATGCAATCTTGATTTAGACAAACCATGCAAAAGGAAAGATAACAAGTGACATGCCTTTTAATTTATGTTAGTAGGAGTAGTTTAAAGTAGATGCATGTACTAGTTATGCTTGTTCAATGATGGCTTGTGCCAATGATGGATGAATTGTTCCTTTTTTGGGATTAGGATTTTGCCAATGTTTGCGACCCTACATCCGATTCACATATGATGGACCGTCCTTTACAATTAAATTATTAAGAGGATATATTATGTGGTTAGTGGTGGAGTTAGAAATACCCTAAATCTTTATCTCCATTGATCTCAACCAAAACAAAAAATCTATCTTTACTTTTATGTTATTTTATTTATTATCAAAGTAAATCTAGAAAACCAAACAAACAAATCATTTTTCATAATTTAGTTACAATAATTAAAAGGAAGTTGTGAATTCAATAGTCTCTATGGATTTGATTAACCCTATCTTATCTATACTATACTATAATAGATTCGTGCACTTGTGATAGGGAAACCTATGTCAACTTTAAGGGCTTATTTGCACACATTATTATTATTATTATTTATTATCCCAGCCTAGTAGGTTAAATCTAACAAGGTTTGACCGACCGATCGTGCGTAATTACAGAAAATTGAGATGTTTGTAGGTACCATCACTGGAAACCTTCACGAGACTTCACCCGTCCACTAAGGGTAACCTAGGGGTTTAAAAGACTTGTTACATGTGCTAAGTGTAATCGTCGATCCTCATGAAAGTAAGGGATTAGGTTAGATTAGATAGGTTAGGTAGAAATAAAAATCATCACAAGGTAGGTTTTCTTGAATTCATTGTTAAGGGATTAGCAATATGTAAGTTTGGGGGTGTGATAGGTGCTCCATATTGTCCATTTTAAGCCCTTATATTACATTTGTTACGTCTCTACATTCCATTATTGGGTATTTTTATGTCGTTTGTGAGTTTAAGCATATTTCAAGAGCTTAATGAAGAAACAGAGCTAACTTTGGTGAATTAACAAAGTTAATGTTCATTTCTATTCAAGAGGAAAGTCAAAGAGGTGTTTCCGAGCAAAACTGGCTCCCGGGGGGTAAAACGTCATTTCCCAAAGCCGTCACTTCAAGAAAAAAGTATCGTGGGTTCAAGATGGTTATTCTGTCTCAGTTGCGGAGAAAAGTGGTTTTCACCAAAATCCCTACGCTTTCAGACTTAAAAAGTGGTCAGAAACTGCAAAATTACACTTCATCCTACGCTTGGAGAAATCCAAGCTACGCTTGGTACCTATGCTTAGAGCGAATAACCCTACGTTTGAAGCGTAGCTCAGCTATACTTGAAGCGTACGTGAGGTAAATTTTTGTGATTCTTTTACAAGTTTGCATGTTTTGTCCTCGTTTTAAGTCTACGATACATCTGCGACTTTAGACCTCTACATACATTATGATATACACACATATATATCATAACTTAGGGTTTGTATTAGGTTTAGTGTGAAATTACCAAAAAGGGCAATCAGTAGGGTTTCCCTTAGTTATCTAAAAGTACAGAGCTTCATAACAGAGTAGAGGGTGGGTTCATTGAGTTTTCTCATGTATACATTCAGAATTACTGTTGTTGAGAAGAAGAATCATTCAAGACCTAGAGTTTTAGAGAAGAAGACCATGGAAGTTGTCTCTACATCACCGATGCAGTCACCACCTACCATGAGCAACTAATTAGGTATCTAGGGTTTTATACCAAACCCTAGCTAAGTAATGTAGTTTTTATATTTGTTTTCAATTATAATAATGGGAAGTTGTGACCATACTGTGATGATTGTAGTAGATGAGATACCGGTTTTATACTTGAAACAAGTTTACATGTTTATTCTGATTATTGTCTTAGACTTAATAGATATGTTTATCTTGCACAATCACAATTATTCACTATGGGCTAGAACTCGGATGCTTAATTTGTGATTTTTTACACAATGGTGGTAATGAAACCTAAAATCCTAGGTTGACACAGGTCATGCCTTGGCGAGTTGAGATAGACATGTTTTAGTTTATTTTCATGCATTAGGAGTAGATTAAATTAATTTAATTGGTATACACTAATTAGTTCAGTCTTGAGATGGGTTGTCGCAATCTGGTTGATGGTAATCCTTTTTGGGGTCATACTTAGCTATTTACGGTACGACCTGATTCACAGTTTATGGATCGCCCTCTTACAATTGATGCATTGATATGACTATATTATTTGGTTAGTGGTGGAGCGATGAAAACCTTAGTTTTTCTCTCTCTTGAATCACAAACCAAATTACTTTGCTTTTCAGTATAGTTTAGTTAATATAGATAATTCAATCTTTCGACCACTAAAACAAACAATTTTCATAAATATAATTAAGTGTTTTTGAACTATTGAAGTGAACAGTCTAGTCTCTGTGGAATCGATATCCCTTACTCAAGCCGTTGCTATTCTCCAATTGATATATACGCTTGCATAGGGTAAAATCAAGCATCTTTAAGGTGTTGTTTTTAACCACATATTTTGTACATACCTGACGCACATTAGTGGTTTCCACGAAAAATTCTACGCCTAACCTACGCGCCTAGTAGCTAAAAATGGCTAAAAAGAGTTGTTTCTACGATCAGCCTACACCCGGTGGTTTTTGGCCTACGCGCCACGCTTAGGTAAGCCAACGCGTCGCGCATAGGCTATGTGTAAGCGCCACACGTAGCCCTTGCACAAGCCACCTGTAGTTAACTTGCGTATTGGAGCTGTGAAATCCCAATTTTGACCCCGACTTGAGTTCTTTGATGTGGCTGCGACTCAAACACTTCAACACACGTGATATACACATATTATATAGCAGAGTATAGGGTTTTGATCAATTGAGTGTGAAATTACAGAAAAGGATAACTAGTAGGCTATCCCTCAACTTTGCCTATAAATATAGAGGTCTGCTACAGATTTGGGAGAGCTTCTACACACGTATAATTTTCAGAGCAGCCTCTGGAGATTCATAGATTCCAAGGAGTAGCCATACAAGACCTAGAGTTCCGAAGAAGAAGAGAATGTTGAGCGATTCTACATCAACGATGCGGTCTCTATCAGCCATGTTCAAGTAAACCGGTATCTAGGATTTTCTAGCAAAACTCTAGCCTAGTAATGTAGTTCTTAATTTGTTTTCAATTGTAACGAGGGGAAGATTTGACTATATTGTGATGATTGATTGTAGATGTGTAACCGTTTTTATTCTTGACACAAGATTATATATTTATTCTTAATTCTTGTCTTAGATTGAATGAATATATCTTCTTACACAATCGTTATCATAAACATAGTATGATTTTCTACATCAATGGTTCTTAATACTTGAAACCATAGGTTTACACAGGCCATGCATTGGCGAGATGAGATAAACATGTTTTAGTTTAATTTCATGTTGTATGAGTAGATTAGAGTAAAGTAATTTACATGTACTAGTCACACTTTGTCCGGAGATGGGTTATAGGGAATCCGGTTAACGGTATCCTTTTCGTGGTTGTATTCGACTATTTGTGGTACAACCTGATTCATAATTATGGATCTCCCTTTTGCAATTGAGCAAAGAGAGAATTATATTATGCGATCAGTGGTGGAGTGATGAAAACCCTAGTTTTCTCTCTCTCTTGAATCACAATCACTATTTACTTTTTGTTTTAGTTATAGCTCATCAAACAATTTAAAACTCTTTTTCAAACATAATTCAATATTGTTAGATTACTGAAGTGGATAATCCAAGTCTCTGTGGGATCGATAACCTTTCTCAAGCTGAACTATACTATAATACGATTCGTGTGCTTGTGATAGGTAAAACCTAAGCCGTCATAAGAGTGTATTCTTAACACATATTGTTAACCACTCCCGAAAGAAATCAATACAGATAGGTGTAGTTATCCCTTTGTGAGGTAATGGTCTGGTACTTTGGTCTCACGTGCCGGTCGGGGTATGTGTTGTGTACTGAGTGTCTTGTTTAACATGTGTGTCAGGGTAAGGTGGCGGACCTGATTGTGCTTTAATGCTTGCACCATAAGGTGGTTAACATGTCTTGTTGAGCTGGTTCCGGACGACGGATGTGCGATGGCAGTTATGAGGGGCTAGTTTCTCCTCTTAAGTTGTCATTTTTTTCCGGTGCATTCGTCTTCTGAGTTACTTTTCGCGGACTGTTGGTGTATCAACGAAGTGTGTCGTGATATGTTTTTTCTTTTGATCGTGGGTCGTGCGTTACGTTTATGTTCATCAGGGTCGGTTCTGTTGTGGTTTTTGCTTTCCACCCTTGTGTTTCGTCCACCCTAGGGGTTGCGGGGCTTCGGTTTTAGGATATCCTAGAGGTATTAGGGCGTGACGATAGTCTTAACGATTAATTGTGGCGTATGACCAACGGATGCGCTACGCGAATTGTAGGAATTTTCCTTCAAGGTTGCAACCTCGTGTTCTTCAGGGTCTCTCTGAGGGAGGCAGGGTTTTTATGGTTTGGGGGAGGAGTGGCAAGCTATCCCCATGTCCAGTTATTTGTTGTATCTCTGGATTGGATTAGGCAAGTGACTTACCAGTTAGTTTTTCCACTGGTGTTAGCCGTTGTCCATACTTCGTAGAGTATTTCTCTTGTAGAATCATGAAATGACTACAAACATCTCCTATGTATTCTTCTTCTTTTCTTTTTAAGAAGTAAATTAGGAATAAATACTAATATAGCAAAAAGCATCCTTGAAGGACGACCAATGCCTTGGTGTCAACCGTGTCATAGTGTGCCCTTGTCATCACCACAAGTCTTTTCTATCTTTTATTCATTATTACTCCCTCTATCCCAAATTAGTTATTCAAGTCTAACGTTTCAACACATTTTTGGATATTTCAAATTTTTAATTTTGTCTTTTGATAATATAGTATAGTTGTAGTTTTTATTGGAGCCCATTACTTTTAAAATTAAAGAAGATGGATAATTTAGAAAAGTATAAAATTATATTGTATAGATATTTGAAACTGAACAAGTATTTTAGGACAAATAAAATTGACAAAGTGGATAACTAAAATGTGATGGATTATGTATTATTATTTTTTATTATTACAGACTAATGTAACAATCATTGAGATAGTCCCTATTCTTATATATATATTATATACGCATGATTGTACAATGAACCATCATTGTAACACCCCGTGTTATTTTCCTTTTTTCTGAAATTATTTATAATTTTAATTTCAGTAATGACGTCACTTGTTCATGACGTATTATTTATTCTTGATATTTGATACCTGTAAATTTTTCGCGTTTAGTTTAAAAGTCGACTGGACGACGTTACACGAGTTATTATTCTCGACTACGCGGTTTCGATTCGACGTTTAATGATTAGCGTCTCGATTGGAGGACGACACATTTTAATTGGTCGGGCTTGTTTAAGTGTTCCGACATTTGGGTTTCTACCCCGATATAATTTTAATTGGACGTCCCGTTATTATTTCGGGCTTACGAAATTATGTCTAGGCGTTCCGATAATTGTTGGAATTTATTATATATATATATTTAATTATATATATATATATATATATTGATGTGGGGATTATTTGACAATTATAGAGAAGTTGGGGGTTAGTTGTGCAATATGGTACATATATATGTATACTTGTACGCAACCACTCATTCTCTGCTTCACGTTTCACCTGCTACCACAGACCAGTTTCCCCATTGCTGATGGACGACCACACCTCTGCATCTTCTTCTTCTCCTTGGCGCACGATCGAGCTGCTCCACCTTCACCTCCATGAACGCCGGCGAGAGAGAGAGGAGAGAGAGAGAGCTGAGGAGCGGGTCGCCATAACAGACGACCGCGCAGCTGGAGCCAGGGTCGGCGACCTGGAGCGGGCGACGACGGTGGACGGCGGCGGTTCACGGTGGTCGGCGAGGCTAGCAGGTGGTGGCCCAGGTGGTGGTGCAAGGCGGCAGTTGCGCAGAGGTGACGCGCGTGAGCAGGGGCATTTCGGCTGAGCTTCGGCTAATTTTTCGGCGACCTTCCGGTGATCGGTTTGAGCCGATTTTCGGTGAGTAGCTCCGTATATACATGGTATTCGATATATATTAATTCCGTGATTTTAGGATAAATGGTTTGCCCGGAAATCGCATTTATAGGTTATAGATTTCGTTTGGGATATTTTAGATTTAACCCAATTAATTAACTGATTATTAATGGGCTTCGTATATATCGTATAGGTTGTCAAGACGGACATTTCGATATATTCGAAATAATTATCGGACGATTTTGGTCGGCGGGCTTCGTGTTCGGGCGCCGGTACTGTGTTGTTTCGGACTGTTCGGTAACGTATAATTAGGTGGGAAATTATATTTCTCACTCCGCATTATTGAAGTGGTTTAGGGGTTCAAAACCCTTATTTAATTTATTATAGATATATTAAATTGCTAGTTTAAATATCTATAAATTGTTTAGGATTAGAATGGGACTAAGGAATTAATTTAAGAAAAATTATTAAATTATTCCTACGTGATTAAATAATATTCTTATTTAAATTAAATAAGAATGGACAGCTTAGAAACCCCTTACGAATTTAAATGGGTTAGTAGAGATTCGTAAAGCTTAGACGATGTGCTAGGTTCCTTTTGGAATATGTGAAATAATTGTTAAATTATTTTAAAAAGGCATATTAATTGAAAATGAGATATTTTCTAAAGAATTAAAGAAAATATATTTTTGGAGAATATGAATGGTATATGAAATTATTTACATGTGATCTAAATGCTTTAATATATTTTTAAAAGCATGTACAGAGATTTGAGATTTATATTGATATTACCATGTGGGTATTTTCATAAATATGGTGCATTACATATTTATGTTGGACATGATTTATTTGTGTACACCATGTATTGTGAGACATGGGTGTTGGTGCATGTATTGCATGATTTCACCATTTACAGAGAGATTTATTTGGTGTGGTCTACTTCCTTTGTGCACGTGGTGCACGGGTAGACGTTTGTGTTTGGATCGTCGAAACAACTGGCCAGGGGGTGCTTCTTGCTCCCACAGAACTAAAAAGCTGAGAAATGCAGACGATAGGGGGAGGACATATAGTCCAAGGCCCTAGTGCGCGACTAGGTCGTGGAGAACTTCTTCCCGATTAAAAGTGTAAGTGTCAAAAGCACTTGGGATGTACGGGTCGATGAGTCCACATTCCCTAGTGAGCCTGCAGACTTAGGGGAATGGTGGAGAATGATCCAGGACCCTTTGGTAGGGTGTGTTTTTGTGTGTGTGTACCACAGGCGGTCTGTGAGTACGGTGCGTTGCATATCAGCATGTGATTTATTGATATGTATATATATATATGTTGGAGCATGATTATTTATGAATATGCAAAATGAATTCATTTTATAAAATGCTCAGTTGGAAGTGATAAATGTGAAAACGGGAATTTAAAAGCAGTAATTATTAAAGTATAAACGAGGCGTATATCTTTATACTTGTGTTGTATACTTTTGTGCCCGTAGGGGTGGTTAAGTATATTGGTCTGGTGACTTCTGTGGTTAGTTGAAGTTAGAGATGGATTGTAGAATTGAGGTTGAGTTGAGGTGGAGTAATGCCTTAGAGAATGTGGTTAATAGTTTTGTAATTGTGGTTAGTAGCCTTGTGATTATGGTTAGTAGCCTTGTGATCGTGGTTAGCAGTCTTGTGACTGTGGTTAGTAGTCTTGTGATTGTGGTTAGTAGTTTGGTGATTTTGGTTGGCTGTGTGACTTGTTAGAGATTTGAGATCTGAGATTGATTTTAGTATCAGTTATGATTTGGGGCCTTCGAGAAGGCGGGTGATGAGATTGTGAGTTGTAGTATGGACCTTTAGGTGCCTTTCACTTTTGAGGAATATGTTATCAATTGTAACTGAGATTTTGATTGGGAGATAAGAGGTTATGGTTGAGGTGAGTTCTATTAAGTACTTAGGGTACTGTAGCGTGGTTTATAGTGCTTAGTTCATTCCCCTAAGCATTTCTTGTACTGTGTTTTGTACACTAGTACGTGGTCGTTGACTTGTATGTTATTCCTTGAGTTATCGGTTACGGCGTGGTGCCGAACCTTTTCCTGGTGTTGTCATTTGATTCTATAGAGTTGTGTTTTCTCTTATTGGCTGTCATTTCGAAAACGGTGTTTCCTAAGTTTTGAAGTAAACTCTTGTATTTAAAGGGAAAAACCCGTTTTCGCCTACCCCCGTAGAAATGAAAAGTTTTAATACCTTATAAAATGATCTTAGGATCTTCTTTGAAAAGATTTCAACTTTTAAAAGCCGGTGATGGCAACTGACGGAGACCGGGGGCAAGACGGTCATTTTTAATGTGTGGTTTCCAAAAAGAAAACTATTTTTATTACTTGTCTTGATGATTCTGAGATTTTGAGACTTCCTTCTCAAAATCTCGACCTGTAGTGTTTTGAAAGGGGATTTCTTGTTTCTCCTTTTCTTCGGATCATTCTAAGTCTCGGTTACGAGGCTTGGCGTTGTTTAGTGCACACATATAGTGTTGCCTCTCACTTCTTCTTGGTTGTTGATGTCACCACCTAGGTGATAAGAGTTTTTCTTAAGTTAGGGGCATGGATACCGAATGGATTGGTTCGAGTTTAGAAACCTTTTTCTTAAAAACTATTGAATCTCTGGGATTCATCTTTTCATTACTTTCACTTTCGGCCATTCGTTTTTGGTTTCCTTGTTCACTTTTGGTGTTATTTCCTTGTTCACTTGTGGTGTTCTTCCTTGTTCGGGTATTCTTGACCTTGACGTTGTTGTCTTGGTTAGCTGTTGGTTAGCATTGGGAATTCCTTCCCTTTGCCTTGTTTTGGTGACCTTTAGGTGGTCGTTCTCGTGAGTTGAGTTCGTCTACTCATAGTGACTTGATTGTGTGGTTTTCCTCACCTACAGTGAGAGTGTTAGTGATGTGATTGACCCATTGATGATAGTGTTATGAGGTTAATGTGGTGATGTGATTCATGGTATTGAGGAAGTGATATAATTGAAGTGACCCAGTACTTGAGAGGTGTATTTTCTCTAGAAATGGAATGAGGTTTGTTATATACATATATATTGATGATGATTGTGTTAGTACGCAAGGACGTGGGTATTTTCCTTCTTGTGTTATCGGGGTGTAGGATTTGAGCCTTCCTTGGTACTATTGGTGGATTTTATTTCCTTGTGGATATTAGAGGTGAGTGTGATCTCCTCGGTTGGATCTTCTGAATTGTGTTGTGAGTAATTGGTGATTTGTTAGACTGGACCTTAGTATCGTGTACCTAGTGTACGTTGATGAGAGTAGTGTAGACTACTGGTGTTGGGTACTTGGAGTACGAGTTTTAGAGACTGATGTTGTGTATTTATATATATATATACGTGTAGATATATATATATATATATTCCCTATATACTTATGTATACTCGTTTACGATAATATATGAGCGTGTGCCTTGGGATTTGCGTGGATGAGACTAGTTGGGCTATACTTATATCTTATCAGACGGTTTAGCTTTACCTAAACTACCAGAGGATGTGGTAGTTAGAGTATTCTTTCCCACTGAGCTTATTTGCTCACAGGGGTATTTCACTTGCCCCCTGGTATTCACACGCCAGGTTGCAGGAAACATACGGCTATGAGCAGGATGCAGTGCAACGGCAGCTTTCTTTTGTTTCCTTGTTACAGGTTTTGGAGTTGCGTTGGGTGATGCGGTTACGGTTGCAGAACGACAGGTTTGGGGACGCTAGTATTCTTCTGTCAGCTTCTTTACCCATTGTTATGGGATCATCATGTATTTCTTTTGGGAGCCAGTCTGTTGGCATATCCCTATTGATGTATCTTTTGTTTTCCTGCATTTATTCTTTCAGGATGCATTGTATTTATTCAGTACAGTTAGACGCTTTTCTGTATCTTATTCGAGCATTTGTGGCTTTGTTGATTATTAGAGGGTTTGGAGGGGTTTTGGTTTCTTTCCATTATCTCGGCCCTAGTAGGATTGATGAATGTGGGGCTTGGAAGCCATTGTGATTATTGAATTTCTATTGGCAGGTTCTTGTGTTGTGGTTGTTGTCCGGATGTTCCATTTACAAACGGAACTCTGCTGGATTTTCGTTAGATTCCGCTGCTTAGTTTTATTAGTCATTGGGTATGGAATATACCATTTCTATCATTAACCCATGTGTTTTCTTGGTTAATGATGTCTTAGTTGGTCATTCGTATTAAGGATCACATCTTGGATTCCTTGGATGTCCTAGTTCGGGAGTCTTAGGGATTTAGGAGCGTGTTTGTTGGTATCTGAGGATACTCTTGTGTTTAGTATTCGGGTTGGCATGGAGTATATTCTTATTGTTATTCCATGTACTTCTTGTTATTGTTGACTCTAGTAGTCGCTTGGTTTGCGTCACCCTTTAGGAGCGTGACAACATGGTATCTGGGCATTCATTGCAACCCTTTATAGGTGTTTGATGACTGAATGTCTCTTGGTTTTCGTTTCTTTTTACTTCCGCAATCACTCCCTTAACTCTTAGGCTCGGGTTTCGGAGTCCTAGGAATTTGGGGCGTGACAATCATTATATTGCAATAAGATCAGTTGTTGTACGGGTCCGAATCGTTTGCAATAATTGTTGCAGAATACAGCAAAAAAAATGGTCAAAACGATATCGTTTTAACGATGTCTACACGCCACTACAAGCCCCATTAATTTAAGTCACGACTACAAACCACTACTAGGCCCAAGAAATCCTCATCTTCGTCAAACCCTAGAACGAACCCAAGAATTTCAGTATGCCTTGGACTTCACTTTCTGGAACACATTTATGAATTATCTGATCCGGGCAATATTTGTACAGTCGCGGATTGTCTTAGGTATAAAATTTTATTTGGCTAAAGAAACGATCCTTCTCATGCTTAGACCTTCCATTAGGAATTCTACCTGTGGCTTTATAGTTGACAATATCTGCATACCATGGTATCAGTTCCATAACAGCCATACTGAATAGATGTTCATCCGGGAACTCATCCTTAAGAGGAGTGTCATCCTTTGTGGACTCAACGATAATTCTTGACAAATAATCAACTACAACATTCTTCGTACCCTTCTTATCTTTGATCTCCAATTCGAATTCTTGTAACAACAGAATCCATCGAATCAGTCTAGGCTTGGAGTCTTTCTTGGTTAGTAAATGCCTCAACGCGGCATGATCTGAGTATACGACCACCTTGGTTCCTAACAAATACGACCTGAATTTGTCCAAGGCGAACACCACTACCAGCAACTCTTTCTCGGTAGTTGTGTAATTCATCTGAGCTTCGTTCAGAGTTCTACTTGCATAGTAAATCACATATGGAAACTTATTCTTTCTCAGCCCTAGCACAGCTCCGATTGCATAATTTGAAGCGTCACATATCTGCTCGAATGGGAAAGACCAGTCCGGTGGACAAATAACTGGGGCAGATAAGAGTTTAGTACGCAATTCCTCAAAGGCATGAAGACATTCTTTGCTAAAGAGAAAGACTACATATTTAGCCAACAAATTGCATAATGGCCAAACGATTTTTCTAAAATCTTTGATAAACCTTCTATAAAACCCAGTATGGCCTAGAAAAGAGCATATCTGCTTCACGGATGTGGGAGGTGGTAATTTTGAAATCAGCTCGACTTTTGCTTTATCGACCTCAATCCACTGCTTAGATATAATGTGGCCAACTACTATTCCCTCTTGAACCATAAAATGGCTCTTCTCCCAACTAAGAATTAAGTTGGTCTCTTTATACCTTTCAAGTACTAGTGTTAAATGCCTTAAAAAGTCTTCAAAGGTTGCCCCAAATACTGAGAAGTCATCCATGAACACTTCCAGAAACCTTTATACCATATCAGAGAAGATAGACATCATACACCTTCGCAATGTTGCTGGCGCATTACTGATAGGTGCTCAATATTGGTCATTTTTCACCCCTATCTTGCGTTTGTTATGCCTTTACATTCCATTACTTGGTATTTTTATCTCGTTTGTGTGTGTAAGCATGTTTCAGGAGATTAATTAAGAAATAGAGCTAATCTCGGTGAATTAATTGACTTCGTGTTAGTTTTTATCTCGAGAAAGGAATGAAGAGGTGCGCCAGAGGAAAGAAGAGCTACCGGAGGGCAAAATGGTCATTTTTCCACATCATTATCTCACCGAAAGGGCAAAAATATCATTTTCAGACATTATTACTTCACCGAAAAGCATCGAGTCAAAGGCAACCAGTTTAGCTCAAATACAAAAAGACGGGTTTTTTACATCAAAAGTGCATATACCTACGTCACCAGAGAGAAAAATGGGCAAATTGGACCCAACCTACGCTCCTAAGCTATGTTGTGGTTTTGGACCCTACGCTCTAGACCTACACCCAAGCGTAGGTCCCATATGATGGTCACGTGATCCCTTGACGTACTGAAGTTGTTTCGGAGTTGTTTCAGAATTTTCCAGTTTTATCCCTACTTCGATATTTCAAGTGATTGGTGATTGCAGACCTATACATATAAGTTATACACATATTTACATCTGATTTTATGAGAATGTTAATGTATTATGAAATTACAGAAAAGGGCAACCATTAGGGTTTCCCTCACTTGTCTATAAATATGAGAGAATTAGGGTTTAGAAATTAGAGCTTTTTGGAGGATTATTTTTAGTTATGTTTGGAGATACACGTTCATTCATAGAGTTCTCTTCCATTGAAGAGAACCATCATTAAAGACCTAGAGATCCGGAGAATAAAGGCATGGAGAGTGTTTCTATACCAACAATACAGACTCCCTCAACCATGATCAACTAATTCGGTATCTAGGGTTTTCTCATAA
Source organism: Cornus suecica (assembly GCA_963922005.1). NCBI lineage: Eukaryota > Viridiplantae > Streptophyta > Magnoliopsida > Cornales > Cornaceae > Cornus > Cornus suecica. The sequence goes on along the minus strand of OY998243.1, from coordinate 34,864,243 downwards.
AACCCTAGCCAAGTAATGTAGTTCTGATTTTGTTTTCAATTGTAGAGAGGGGTAGCTATGACTATACTGTGATGATTGTGTTAGAGGAGATACCGTTTTTATTTGTGATACAAGTTTATATATTTGAATTGATTCTTGTCTTAAAATTTTCAAATATATTTATCTTACACAATCACAATTTTTATCTCATTAGTGGTAGAGTGAGGAAACACTAGTTTTCTCTCCCTCTGAATCACAAACCAATTTACTTTGCTATTTAGTTTAATTTAAGTAATATTAGATAATTTACAAAAATCAACTCTTTTTGGAAAAAATATAATTCAGTGTTTTTAAATTATTAAAGTGAACAATCCTCGTCTCTGTAGGATCGATATTCCCCTACTCAAGCAAAACTATACACAATTGATATGTGTGCTTGCAGAAGGGTAAAACCTAAAGTGTCGTTAAGGTGTTGTTTTTAACCACATATTTTGCACACACCTGACGCCCATCAATTACATAACCCAAAAGGCATCCATATGTACGCGAATGTGCCATATGGATAAGTGAAAGTTGTTTTCTCCTGATCCATAGGATCAATTGCCACATAATTATAGTCGGAATAACCATCCAAAAAGCAGTAATAGCTTTGTCTGGCTAGTTTTTCCAGGATTTGATCGATGAATGGTAATGGAAAATGATCCTTCATGGTATTAGAGTTGAGCTTTCTATAGTCGATACACACACGCCACCCCGTGGTCGTGCGTTGAGAAATTAGCTCACCCTTTTCATTGGGCACCACTATGATTCCCGACTTCTTCGAGACCACTTGAGTTGGGCTTACCCACTTACTATTAGAGATCAGGTAAATGATTCCTATATCTAGCAACTTCACTACTTACTTTCTTACTACCTCCATCATGTTCAGATTCAATCTTCGATGCATCTCCCTTGACGGTTTCGCCTCATCTTCCAAATGAATCCGATGCATGTAAATTGATGGATCAATCCCTTTTAAATCAGCCACACTCCACCCAATTGCTTCTTTATTCTTGGTCAAAACCTTAATTAGACTTGATTCCTGTTCTGTTGTCAACTTTGATGAAATAATTATAAGAAGAGTTTCATCAGGTCCCAAGAAAACATACTTCAACTTTTCTGGCAACTCTTTAAGTTCTAAAACAAGCGGAGTTGTAAGTGATGGAACTGGGGGAACACTTGAAACTATTGGGTGTGGTTCCAATGGCTCTTGCTTCCAAGGTTGTGCGTACAACGCAGTCTTAATTTTATCCAATTCCTTGGTCTGCCTTTCCATATATTCATCCCAATCGCGATTTCTTCATTCGGTACTTCATTTGCCAGAAATTCTTCAATCTCGTCTTTCTCCAGAATTTGAGTCGTAAAATCACATATAATATCATCTAGCTCATTGCACTCATCTATCTGGAAACAATCCATTGACTCAGGTAATTGATGTATTCCCTCAAACACATTCATCCTGACTTTCATGTTCCCAAAGGTCATCCATGGCTCCGGTTCGGCAATTTATGCACGCATTTGCCGTGGCTAGAAATGGTCTGGCTAAGATCACTGGGGTGTGTTTATTTGATTCTGGGACAGGTTCTGTTTCCAGGATTACAAAATCAACTTGAAAGTAAAACTTGCCCACTTGAACTATGACGTCTTCCAAAATACCTTTCGCCTGCTTGACAGATCGATCGGCAAACTGCAGTACAACCTCTGTGGGACTGAGCTTTTCCAACCCTAGCTGTTTATAGACTGAATAAGGAAGCAATTTAATACTCACACCTAGATCAAGAATGGCTCTACCAATTTCTTAGTCACCAATAACACAAGAAATAGTGGGAACACCGGGATCTTTCCTCTTTTGTGGAGTATTGCTTAACAGCAGTGAACTCACTTGCTCAGTCTAGAGTATTTTCTTTGGATTATTTATTCTACTTTTCCTCTTCTGTGTACAGAGTTCCTTGAAAAATTTAGCATAAGGTGGGATTTGGGCAATTACGTCTAAGAGTGGCATATTAATCTTGATTTGTCGGAATGTATCCAACATATTGGATTCTTTCATATTCCCATACTTAGTCGGTTCTCTAAGACGTTAAGGAAATGGCGGTGCCTCCTCGTAGTTCACCATATCTAGCTCTTCAAGCAATGTCTCGTCCACACTCTTATTTACTCGCAATTTATCTTTCTGAACTTCAGCCTCTCCGCTCTCAACCTCTTTCTGCTGTGTTTCTTCCACTTCCTTCTTTTGAGCTTGCTCAGCTTCTTTTCTTCTACGCATTTTCTCCTCATGTTTTTCCTCTACTCTACTTTCCACTACCCTTCCACTTCTCAGAGTCGTTATTGCTTGAACAAACTCGTGATTAGTATTGGTAATTGATCCAAGCTCTTGCACTTCCTAGATCTTTGGGTTAGTGATACGCTGACTGGGTAACTGACCTAGCTCTCTAGTGTTCCTCTGATTTTCCATTTGTCCTAGCTGCATGGTGATTTGGGCAAGTGCTTGAGTATGTACCCCCATCTGATTTTGGAGGTCCACCAAGGTCTGCTCTATCCTGTTATTTTGAAAACCGGGTGGTGGAGCTTGGTTTCTTAAAGGCTGGAGTTGATATTGGAATGATTGGATAGCCTGGTTGTTATTGAATGGCTGAAGAGCCATAGAATTATTAGATGGTTGTCTGGGTTGGTAATTTGATTGGGAATTTCGAGTCATTATTCATGGCTGAGATTCGAATGATTGCTGACTCTGTTGGAACCTTGGTTACGAGGTAAATTGTTGCCTTGGTTAAAATTTGGATTGAGAATTGGACCACTGTCCTTGTTGAACTTTTTCTGGAGGATTCTCCATGTTTGTGGACTTATAGGTTATGAATGGATGATTTCTATTATTTGGAGAATATGAGTTGGAGAACGGGACATTATTGGAGTAAATCCATGTGCATTGACATCAGCGGCTATTACGTCCTCACACTCATTTTGAGAATAATCTAGTTCAACCTCAAAAACTTCTCTTTTCGAGGAATGACTTCTTTGGGTAAGAATTTTTTTCAAATCGCTTTAACCTCTCCTCTATCAGCGCCACTGGATTTTTCATATCATGATTGACCTAAAATGTTATTTCTGATCGCCTATCAAATTCACCTTTAGACCTCAAATCAGATTCATACTGAAGGGTATTTTCACTGATGTTATCAAACATCTCTAACAGCCCTTTTGCGGGTTTCAAGGTAAACTGACCTTGTGTAGAGGCATCTATCAGATTTTTGTGTTTTTCACCTAGACCCATGTAAAACTTTCTAGCAACATCTTGATCAGAAAACCTATGGTAAGGACATTTATACAAAATCTCATTGTACCTCTCCCACATATCATGAAATTGCTCTCCTGGCAATTGCCTGAATCGCTTAATCTCATCTTGGGCTTCTGAAGTCTTTCCTATGGGAAAATGTTTCTCTAAGAATTCTTGTTTAAGTCTTTCCTAGTCAAGTTTAGTTGCTTGAGTCAATTTAATGTACCATCTTTTTGCTTTGTTTTTATAAAGACCATGGGAATAGACGCACTCTTAGATCATTTTTAGTTAAACCATCATACCTAACAGTTGATACAACCTCTAAGTATTCATTGACATACTAGTACGGATCTTCTATCCTGAGACCATAGAACTTTGGGAGCATGTTGATCACACTCGTCTTGATCTCGAAATGCTTCGCACCTTCCTCTTCTGGAAATTCAGCATACTATTCATACGCGTCTGGTGCGTAGAATCCCTTCAATGAGGTGTCTGGTCCTCTCTGTGGATTGAATCTCTCATCACCCATCTCGACCTCTTCTATCTAACGGCGTTCTTCAATAAATTTTTGTAAACGCCTTAGAGTTCTTTCGATCTCCGAGTCGTATACTACTAACGCAGAATTTGAATTTGAACGCGTTAGTCTATCGTACATATACTAAAAAGAAATTATTTATTTATTTACTTTTCGAAATGACCTTTATCTTTTTTTTCTCTTTTTTCTTTAATGATGAAAGCAAATTAACTAAACTACTTCTAAACTAATCTAAACTATGAACAAAAAGCAAAGCTAAAAAGTAAAGGCAAAAACCAAGCAAAATTGAAACTCATAAAGGGTCTAGACACAACTTCAGCAGCTTTGTCTTTTCCTTTCACGCTCTTCAATTGTACCTAAAACTCACACAAAAATTTCAAATTTAGCTTTAATCTACAATAACTCAATGTAAATAAACTACTAAAGCTATTGAACAATGCCATGTCCCCGACAACGGCACCAAAAACTTGATGGGCGTCAGGTGTGTGCAAAATATGTGGTTAAAAACAACACCTTAACGACAATTTAGGTTTTACTTTTCTGCAAGCGCACAGATCAATTGTGTATAGTTTTGCTTGAGTAGGGGAATATCGATCCCACAAAGATGAGGATTGTTCATTTTAATAATTTAAAAACACTGAATTATAGTTTTTCCATAAAGAGTTGATTTTTGTAAATTATCTAATATTACTTAAATTAAACTAAATAGCAAAGTAAATTGGTTTGTGATTCAGAGAGAGAGAAAACTAGGGTTTCCTTACTCCACCACTAACCGCATAACATAGTTCAAATTCTAATTTCAATTACATGAGGGCGATCCATTGACTGTGAATCAGGTCGCACCGCACCAGCAGCTTGACCCCAAAAAGGATTACTCTCAACCAGATCGCGACAACCCATCTCAAGACTAAACTGATTAGTGCATGCCGACTACTAAGAGAAAAGTAAATTAAAGTAGTAAATTAAAGCATGAAACTAAACTAACGCATGTCTATATCAGTTTGTCAGGGCATGGCCTGTGTCAACGTAGGGTTTCGAGTTTTATGACCACCATTGTGTAGAAAATCACAGATTAAGCATTCGAGTTCCAACCCATAGTGAATAATTGTGATTGTGTAAGATAAATATATTTTAAAAGTCTAAGACAACAATCAATTCAATTATATAAACTTGTATCACGAATAAAAACGGTATCTCATCTAACACAATCATCACAGTATAGTCACAGCTTCCCCTCTTTACAATTGAGAACAAAATCATAATGCATTGTTGGTGTAGAAACGATCTCCATAGCCTTTTTCTTTGGATCTCTAGGTCTTTAATGGTGGTTCTCTTCAATGGAAGAGAACTCTATGAATGAACGTGTATCTCCAAAACAGAACTAAAAACAATCCTAAAAAGCCCCCTTTATAAACCATAATCCTCTCATATTTATAGACAAGTGAGGGAAACCCTAATGGTTGCCCTTTTCTGTAATTTCATAATAGATAAATATTCTCATAAAATCATATGTAAATATGTGTATAAGCTTGTACGTATAGGTCTGGAATCACCGATCACTTAAAATATCGAAGTAGGGACAAAACTGAAAAATTCTGAAACAACTCCGAAACAACTTCAGCACGTCGAGGGATCACGTGACCATCATATGGGACCTACGTTCCAGACCTACGCTTGGGCGTAGGTCTAGAACGTAGGGTCCAAAACCACAGCGTAGCTTAGGAGCGTAGGTAGGGTCCAATTTGCCCATTTTTCTCTCTAGTGACGTAGGTATTATGCACTTTTGATGTAAAACCCCATTTTTTGTATTTTAGCTAAATTGTTCGCCTTTGACTCCCGATGCTTTTCGGTGAAGTAATAATGTCTAAAAATGACATTTTTACCCTTACGGTGAGATAATGATGTCGTGAAATGACCATTTTGTCCTCCGGTAGCTCTTCTTTGCTCTAGCACACCTCTTGATTCCTTTCTTGAGGTAGAAACGAACTCGAACTCAGTTAATTCACCGAGATTAGCTCTGTTTCTTCATTAAGCTCTTGAAACATGTTTACACACACAAGCGAGATAAAAATACCAAGTAATGGAATGTAAAGACATAACAAACGCAAGATAGGGGCGAAAAATGACCAATATTGAGCACCTATCAACGTTTCATTTACATGGACAAAAAGAACATATTGATACATGTTTATCAACCTAATGCCCCAACAAAGTATAAGTATGGTCCGCCACCCATGCACTTACATAATGCCACACATCCACGAAGAGACTACGGAACTCTCCCAACGGAATCATCACCTGAAAAATTAATAAGGCGTGGGGTGAGCTCACTAGCCTAGTAGAGGAAGCGTCATTGCCTCAATCTCGGTAATCCGAGTGGTTCAACCCAACCAAGGTTCATGCCACTAACCCTAGGTCGGTCTCTTGTTCCATATGGCTCTCACGTAAATCCGGAACCCCATCGAACCCAACAAATAAGTTTCCCAACATGCTCACAACATAATTATTCAGAATTATAGCATGCTTCAATCATCAAAAACCACAATCACATATGTATAACAGTTAAGATGCAATGCGACCGACACACCCATGGTACGCACACAAAAACACACCCTACTCTAAGGGTCAACGGGATCATTCTCTAACACTTCACTTTATTCTCATAAGGGAAGGTAGATTTATCGTACCGTTCTTCCCAAGTGCTTTTAATACTTACACTTTTAATAAGGAAGACGTCAAACACGACGCGGTCGTGAACATAGGATTTGGACAAGTCCTCCCCCTATCGTCTTCATTTCTCGGAAGATTAGTTTCGTATGAGCTAGAAGCACCCCCTGGCCAGTTGTTACGATGATCCAAACACAAGACAACTCCTATGTAATTTACGCAAACCGTAAAAACTAATACCCATGTTTTGACACTACATGGTACACTCAAAATGCATCAAGGTTCACAATCGCAAACATATGCCATCACAATACATGTTTATTTCTTTATGCAATATATTGTACTCTAATTATCACAATGCTTCTATTTTCACATTTATAAGCAATAAATCACCACAATCATTTATATCACAAAATCATGCTTTCAAGGCCTAATTCATCAATTAAGTTTCTAATACTCAACTCGTATATATATATACGGCATATATACACCTAGACGCACACACCCTCGTACAAAGACGAACACAATTCATTTTTTCCCTACCTCAATTCCAAACAAGCTAGCCCAATAGTGTCCAAGAGAGGTCCAGGTAAGTTATCAACTCAAGTGTTCAAGGGAAGAGCTTCCAAGTTTGTAATACACCATTCAATGAATAATAATATTACAATGGTGGTTCCATAAACCGAAATTATCAAAGTGGCTCCAACCACAAAACAAAACCCACCCTAATGCTAGCAACTTAGGGTTTTATGAAAGATACAATTCAAGAGAAAGGATTCTTGAACTTATCACAACTCTTCCACAATAAGAGTCAAGAATCACAAGATGAGCTCCAAGCTTTTAATCACCGAAACAATTGGTGAAAAGGTTCAACTTATGGCCCTTAACAAGATTCAAGAGAGAAGGGAACCAAATATCAAAATCTAAACACATAAATTCTCAAAAATACATTCTAGGGTTGAAATTGTAAAACTCAAGAGAGTGAGAGAGTTACCACAATACCTAGTGCAAATGGAAGAGGAGAACAACCCAAGCAATTCCCATCTTGAACACTTCCTCAAACTCCAAGTGGAATGAGATGAAATCAAGGAGGAAATGGTGAAGTGGAAGAGGGAAGGAGAAGTGTAGAGATATATGAGTTGTAGAGAAAATGCCAAAGTCTTTCAATGAAAGACTTTGATATTTGTAGAGATCATCCACTCACCCTCTCACCATCCAATGGTTGAGGTTAAATTTAACAAATTGAAGGTTTAATCCAAAGGCCACCAAGTGGTCTTGCAAGTGAAAGACCATGAATAATGGACTATTGCATTCGAATGCCAACCAAACAAGGCCTTATGATCCAAGGGTTGAGAACAAAGATGGGAAAAAAAGATCAAGGGCTAGAAATGGGACACTACTCCAAAAGTGTAAAATGACCAATATTTTCCCAATTTAGGGTTATTCAAAAGAGTATCATCAAGACTCTTAAATACCCTTTTACCCCTTATCATCCTCTCTAATTACCAACACGCCACTCATGCCCTAACACTTAGCCAAAATCTCTAAACTTTCCACTAAATGTTCAAAATGTTAAATTACTCATTTATCCTTCGGCCATTTCGTTCCCGAAATCATTTTCAATAATTTTCATTATTCTCGAAATGAAAATACAACATGTAAATCACAACTTTTATTATCACATAAAACATGAAAGTCGTGCTAAGCAAATAAACACATTTAGCACAAAAATCACATTAAACACATAATCACGTATGCAATTAATCAATAATTAAAAATTTTAACTAGCACTTAAAAATTTTAATTAGTACGAAAAAATACCGGATGTTACAAAAGTCATGCGAAATAACCAGTCGACTGGTTGATTGTACAAGTCGGCTGATATATTTGTGCTTTTAACTTGAAACAATATTTAATATATGTTTTAAATTTAAAATTCTCTAAACTTATAATACAAAATTACCTGTTAGAATGATATGTAAATTTGGGATATGATTATTTATTATTAGTGATTACAAATTTTGTAATTTGGGAAAATGGATGGTTTAGGGTTTAGGGTATTGAGTGTCTTACCCTCTCTTACTACCAAACTTGTAATTCCTATATTTCACCTTTCTTCAACTTATTAATTTAACATTTTTATTATTCTAATTATTGGGAACAATTATGAGAAGTAATAGGAGTTCAAATTCTCTAAAGTGATTTAAAATCTCTAAACAATTAAATGAACATAAAATTGGTTATAAATTTGTTGTGGAATAGTTATATAATGTTGCAGGTTTATAAAAAAGTGTTGCGAAATAGCCGGTCGACTGGTTGATTGAGAAGTCGGCTGATATAATTATGGTTTTAACTTTCAAAAAATATTTAAAGTATGTTTTAAATATAAAAATCTCAAACTTATCAAAATAAATTACATGTTCGACTGACATGTAAATTTGGGATTTGATTATTTATCATTATTGATTACAAATTAGTATTTGGGGAAATTTATGGTTTAGGGTATTGAGACTTGAGAGGGTTACCCTCTATTACCACCATACTTGTTGTTCCTACATCTCACATTCCTTCGCCTTAGTAACTTAATATTTTTATTATTCTAATTATTGGGAACAATTATGGGAAATAATATAAGCTCAAATTCACTAAAGCGATTTAAAATCTCTAAACCATTAATTGAACCAAAAATTAGTTATAAATTTGTTGCGTAAGAGTTATAGAATGCTGCATGTTTATGAAAAAGTGTTGCGAAATAACCAGTTGAATGGTTGATTGAGAAGCGGGCTGATATATCTGTGGTTGTTACTTTAAAAAATATTTAAAATATGCTTTAAATAAAAAAACTCCAAACTTATAAAAATAAATTACATGTTGGAATGATATGTAAATTTGGGATTTGATTCATTATCATTAGTGATTACAAATTAGTATTTGGGAAAATGGATGGTTTAGGATATTGAGACAACTTATAAAAATAAATTACATGATGGAATGATATGTAAATTTGGGATTTGATTATTTATCATTAGATATTACAAATTAGTATTTGGGGAAATGGATGGTTTAGGGTATTGAGACTTGAGAGGTTACCCACTCTTAGCACCATACTTGTGGTTCCTACATCTCACATTCCTTCATCTTAGTAACTTAATATTTTTATTATTCTAATTATTGGGAACAATTATGGGAAGTAATAGGAATTCAAATTCACTAAAGCGATTTAAAATCTCTAAACCATCAAGGGTAGAAAAAACTGGTTATAAATTTGTTGTGGAATAGTTATACAATTCTACATGTTTATGAGAAAGTGTTGCGAAATAACCGGTCGGCTGGTTGATTGATAAACCGGCTGATATGTTTGTGATTTTAACTTGAACAAATATTTAAAATATGCTTTAAATATAAAAATCTCTTAACTTATCAAAATAAATTACAAGTTGGAATGATATGTAAATTTGTGATTGGATTATTTATTATCAGTGATTACAAATTATTATTTGGGGAAATGTATGGTTTTTAGGGTATTGAGATTTGAGAGGGTTACCTCTCTTACTATGGTGGTTCCTGCATTTGACTTTTCTTCAACTTATTAATTTAAATTTTTTATTATTCTAATTATTGGGAATAATTATGGGAAGTAATAGGAGTTCAAATTCACTAAAGCGGTTTAAAATCTCTAAAACGTTAAATGAACCAAAAATTGGTTATAAATTTTCTGCGTAATAGTTGTATAATGCTGCATGTTTATAAAAAAGTGTTGCAAAATAACCGGTCGACGTGTTGATTAAGAAGCTGGCTGATATAATTGTGGCTTTAACTTGAAAAAAATATTTAAAAATGCTTTAAATATAATAACCTCCACACTCATAAAAATAAATTCCATGCTAAAATGATATGTAAATTTGGGATTTGATTTTTTATCATTAGTGATTACAAATTAGTATTTGGGAAAATTGATGGTTTAGGATATTGAGACTTGAGAGGGTTAACCTCTCTTAGCACCATACTTTTGGTTCCTACATCTCACCTTCCTTCGCCTTAGTAAATTAATATTTTTATTATTCTAATTATTAGGAACAATTATTGGAAGTAATAGGAGCTCAAATTCACTAAAGCAATTTAAAATCTCCAAACCATTAAGTGAACCAGAAACTGGTTATAAATTTGTTGCGGAATAATTATAGAATGTTGTAATTTTATGAAAAAGTGATGCGAAATAACCGGTCGACTGGTTGATTGAGAAGCCGGCTGATATATTTGTGGTTTTAACTTGAAAAAATATTTAAAATATGCTTTAAATAAAAAACTCCAAACTTATAAAAATAAATTACATGTTGGAATGATATGTAAATTTGGAATTTCATTCTTTATCATTATTGATTACATATTAGTATTTGGGAAAAATGAATAGTTTAGGGTATTGAGACTTGAGAGGATTACCCTCTCTTAGCACCATACTTGTGGTTCCAACATCTCACATTCATTCGTCTTAGTAACTTAATATTTATATTATTCTAATTATTGGGAACAATTATGGGAAGTAATAGGAGTTCAAATTCACTAAAGCGATTTAAAGTCTCTAAACCATTTTGTGAACAAAAAACTAATTATAAATTTGCTGTGAAATAGTTACAGAATGCTGCATGTTTATGAAAAATGGCTACAAAATAACCGGTCGATTGATAGATTGAGAAGCTGGCGGATATATTTTTTGTTTTAAATTGAAAAAATATTTAAAATACTCTTTAAATATAAAAATCTCTAAATTCATAAAAATAAATTACATGCTGGAATAATATGTAAATTTTGGAATTGATTTTTTATCATTAGTGATTACAAATTATTATTTGCGGAAATTGATGGTTTAGGGTATTGAGACTTGAGAGGGTTAACTTCTTTTCGCACCATACTTGTGGTTCCAACATCTCACATTCATTCGTCTTAGTAACTTAATATTTTTATTATTCTAATTATTGGGAACAATTATTGGAACTAATAGGAGCTCAAATTCACTAAAGAGATTTTAAATCTCTAAACCATTAAGTGAACCAAAAACTGGTTATAAATTTGTTGCGGAATAGTTATAAAATGTTGCATGTTTATGAAAAAGTGATGTGAAATAATCGGTCGACTGGTTGATTGAAAAGTCGGCTGATATATTTGTGGTTTTAACTTGAAAATATATTAAAAATATGCTTTAAATAAAACAAATCTAAACTTATAAAAATAAACTACATGTTGGAATGAGATGTAATTTTGGGATTTGATTCTTTATCATTATTGATTACAAATTAGTATTTGGGGAAAATGAATAGTTTACGGTATTGAGACTTGAGAGGATTACCCTCTCTTAGCACCATACTTGTGGTTCCAACATCTCACATTCATTCGTTTTAGTAACTTAATATTTTTATTATTCTAATTGTTTGGAATAATTATGGGAAGTAATAGGAGTTGAAATTAACTAAAGCGATTTAAAATCTCTAAAACATTAAGTGAACCAAAAACTAGTTATAAATTTGTTGTGGAATAGTTATAGAATGTTGCATGTTTATGAAAAAGTTCTATGAAATAACCGGTCGATTGATTGATTGATAAGTTGGCAGATATATTTTTGGTTTTAAATTGAAAAATATTTAAAATATCCATTAAATAGAAGAATCACCAAAGTCATAAAAATAAATTACATGTTGGATTGATATTTAAATTTGGGATTTGATTTTTTATCATTACTGATTACAAATTAGTATTTAGGGAAATTGATTGTTTAGGGTATTGAGACTTGAGAGGGTGACCCTTTTCTTAGCACCATACTTGTGGTTCCTACATCTCACATTCTTTCGTCTTAGTAACTTAATATTTTTTTATTTTAATTATTGGGAACAATTATTGCAATTAATAGGAGCCAAAATTCACTAAAGTGATTTAAAATCTCTAAACCATTAAGTGAACAAAAAACTGGTTATAAATTTGCTGCGGAATAGTTATAGAATGTTGCATGTTTATGAAAAACTGCTGCGAAATAACCGGTAGACTGGTTGATTGAGAAGCCGGGTGATATATTTGTGATTTTAACTTGAAAAAATATTTAAAATATGTTTTAAATAAAAAAACTCGAAACTTATAATAATATATAACATGTTGGAATGAGATGTAAATTTGTGATTTGATTTTTTATCATTAGTGATTACAAATTAGTATTTAGAGAAACAAATTGTTTACGGTATTGAGGCTTGCAATGATTACTGTCACGCCCCGAATTCCTAGGACTCCAAAAACCGAGCCTAAGAGCTAAGGGAGTGATTGCGGAAGTAAAAACAAATGAGAACCAACGAAATTCAATCATCAAATACCCACGAAAGGGTAAAATGATCTGATACCACGTTGTCACGCCCCTAAGATTCCCGAAACTCAAATCTAGAGAATCAGCGAATCTCCAAGGGATGACGCTAGTCAAGCGACTACTAGACAAAGAGACACATGGAATAACAATAAAAATATACTCCATGTCAAGTAGAATGCTAGAAACTCACTAGCATCCTCCAATACCAACTGACACGCTCCTAAATTCCTAAGACACCCGAACAGGGACATCCGAGGAATCCAGGATGTGATCCTTAATACAAATGACCAACTAAGACATCACTAACCATGGAAACGTATGGATTAGTGATGGAAATGGTATATTTCATACCCAAATGAATAATAAACAAAGCAGCGGAATCTAACGAAAATTCGGCAGAGTTCCGTTTGTAAATGGAACATCCGGATGCACAACCATAACACAATAACCTGCCCAAAGCAATTCAATAATCACAATGGCTTCCAAGCCCCACATTCATCAATCTACTAGGGCCGAGGTAGTGGAAAGAAACCAAAACCCCTCAAAACCCTCTAATATCAACAGAGCCACAAATGCTCGAATAAAAATACAGAAAAACACCTAGCTGTGCGGAATCAATACAATACATCCTAAAAGAATAAAGACAGGAAAACAAAAGATACATCAACAGGGATATGCCAACAGACTGGCTCCCCAAAGAAAATACATAACAATCCCATAACAATGGGTAGAGAAACTGAAAGCGGAAACCTATCGTCCCCAAACCCAGTCGTGCTGCAACCATAACCGCATCACCCAACGCAACTCCAAAACATGTAACAAGGAAACAAAAGAAAGCTGTCGTTGCACTGCATCATGCCCATAGCCGTATAATTCCTGCAACCTGGCGTGTGAATACCAGGGGGCAAGTGAAATACCCCTGTGAGCAAATAAGCTCAGTGGGAAAGAATACTCTAACTACCACATCCTCTGATAGTTTAGGTAATGCTAAACCACCCAGTGAGATACATAGCCCACAACATAACCCAAGGCACACACACTCATATACTACCGTACATAAGTATATAACGGGGATATATATATATATATACATATATATATATACAAGTATACATGTATAAGTATGCAACCTGTGTCTACAAGGTACAACTAAGGCTCATACTCTAAGTACCAACACAGGTAGTCTACACTACTCTCACCAACGTACACTAGGTACTCGACACTAAGGTCAAATCTAACCAAGTCATAAAGTACTCACAACACAAATCAGAAGATCCAACAAAGGAGATCACACTCACCTCTAACATCCACAGGAGTCCAAATCCACCACTAGTACCAAGGAATACTCATAACTCACTCCCCGAGAACACAGGAGGAAAAGTACTCACGTCCTTGCGTACTAACACAATCGTCATCTATATATATATATATATATATATATATATATATATATATATATAACAAACCTCGCCCTATTCCAAAGGAAAATCTACCTCTCAAAGGCTAGATCACCTCAATCATATCACCATACCATAAATCATATCGACCTCATAATGCTATCATCAATAGGGTCAATCACATCACTAACACTCTCACTGTAGGCGAGGAAAACCCAATCAAATCACTAGGAGTACACGAACTCAACTCACAAGAACGACCACCCAATAGTCACCGAAACAAAGCAAAGGAAAAGACTTCCCAATGCTAAACCAACAGATAACCGAGACAACGATGTCAAGGTTAAAACACCACAAATGTTTAAGGAGAACACCTGGACAAGGAACCCAATCCACTCGGTATCCATGCCCACAACATGTGGAACAACTTGAATCACCTAAGTGGTGACGTCAAAAACCAAGAAGAAAGGAAGGGCAACACTATATGTGTGCACTGAACAACACCAAGCCTCATACCCGAGACTTAGAAACGATAGGAAGCAAAGGTGAAACAATGGAACACCTTTCAAAACTCTACAGGATGAGATATTGAGAAAGAAGTCTCGAAATCTCAGAATCCCAAGAAAAGTAATAAAATACTTTTTCTTTAAGAAACCATATAGTAAAAATGACCGTCTTGCCCCCAGTCTCCGTCAGTTGCCATCACCGGCTTTTAAAAGTTGAAAATCTTTTCAAAAAAGATCCTAAGATCAGTTTATAAGTATTAAAACTTTTCATTTTACGGGGGTAGGCGAAAACGGGTTTTTCCTTTTAAATATAAAGAGTTTGTTTCAAGGTTTAGAAAACACCCTTTTCGAAATGACAGCCACATAAGAATGAACAAATCCACGGATTCCTATAATGCCCAAAAGGACAGTAAAGGAAGAACAACACGTTGGACTCACGGAAGGCAACCATCCGTTTCCAACTCCACCAAATCAAATGACAACACATGGAAGAGGTTCGTCACCACGCCGTAACCGACAACTCAAGGAATGACATAGAAGTCAACGACTACGTACTAGCGTATAAAACACAGTACAAGGAATGCTTAAGGGAAGGGACTAAACATAAGAATCAAGACTGTCAGACTACAGTACCTCGACTACTTAATGAATCCCTAATCATAACCTCTTCTCATCAATCAAATCTCACACAACTCATCACTCGCCTTCTCTAAGGCCTCAATTATCAATTGACACAAATATCATCCCTAACCTCAAATCTTCAAAAGAGTTCACACAACTAACCACGATCAACCAAACTACTAACCACAATCACAGGGCTACTAACCACAATCACAAGGCTGCTAACCACAATCTCTAAGGCTACTAACCACAATCTCTAAGGCCTCAACTCAAGTCAAGCCTACGGTCCACCACTAGCCTCCGCTAGCCACATGAATCACTATGCCAACACGCATAACCTCCCCCAAGGGTACTAAGGTATACAACAACAAGTATAAATATATTCGTTTCATTTATACTTATTAATAATTACCACATTTAAAGTCTTGTTTCACATTATTCATTTTCAACTGAGCATTTATAAAATATGAATTTAATTTACAATATATTCATAAATAACATGCTCCAACATCACATGTAATATAGCACATATACATGTTAAACGAGATCACATAAATAGTATGCAGTGTAATGTGACTCGACACTCCCCGTGATACTCACACACAACACACCCTTCCCAAGGGCAACGGATACAGACTCTGTCCACATACTTATGAGGATACAAGCTCATCAAGTAGTGTAGAGTTACCACACCGACCCTTCCCAAGTGATTTTTCTCTCTATCACTTCAACAGGGAAGGCGGTTGTACGAGAGCTCAGCTTACAACTCCGTACGCCATGAGTACCATAAAGTCAAGAACATGAGCCTCTACCTGGACTCCTAACTCACATTTGTCGGCTTTTTAGTTCCGTAGGCGTGATACCTCCTGGCCAGTTGTTGTGATGATCCGACACAAACGTCTACTCGTGCCCCATGCATAGAGGAAGTAGACCACACCAAATGAACTATCTCTGCTAATGGTGAAACCGTGCACTACATGCACCAACACCCATGTGCTCACACGACATATTGTACAATCAAATCATATCTCAATCATAAATATGTAATACATCATATTTATAAAAATACTCACATGGTGATATATGTCTCAAAATCTCTTTTCATGCTTTAAAAATACAATAAAGCAATTAAATCATATGAAAACAGTTTCATATACATTTCATGTTTTCAAAATATATTTTCTTTAATTCCTTAGAAAATATTTTCAATTTCAATTAACATGCCTTTTTAAAATAATTTAAACAGATAATCCACGTAATAAAAAGGGACCTAGAATAGCGTCTAAGTCTCTCACGTCCAACGTTTACAAAATCTTCTAGCTCATTTAATTCTCAAGGAAATTTCTAGGTCGTCTATTCCTATTCAATTCAATTAGGAATATATTTAATCTCGTAGGAAATAATTTAATTAATTTTCTTAAATTAATTCCTAAGTCCAATTCCGATTCTAAACGAATTATAGATATTTAAATTAACGATTTAAAATATCTATATTAAATTAAATAAGGGTTTTACACCCCTAAACTACTTCAATAATGCGGAGTGAGAAATTTATTTCCCACCTGAAATACGCTTATAGAACAGCCGTTTCGGGCCCACCATGAACAGTACCGGCGCCCGAATACGAAGCCCGCCGACCAAAATTGTCCGAACACTATTTCGAATATATCGAAATGTCCGTCTCGACAACCTATACGATATATACGAAGCCCATTAATAATCCGTTAATTAATTGGGTTAAATCTAAAATACCCCAAACGAAAACTATAACCTATCAATGCGATTTCCGGGCAAACCGTTCATCGTAAATTCACGAAATTAATATATGATGAATACTACGTAAGTACGAAACTACTCACCGAAAATCGGCTCAAACCGATCACCGGAAGGTCGCCGAAAAAATTGGCCGAAGCCTGGCCAAAGCACCCCTGTCGTGCGGACTGCTCCGCCCCTGCACGACTGCGCCACCAGTCGCAGCTCCTCGCCGACCCTGCGCCGCCGTCCAGCCTAACCGACGACCACCGCAGCTCGCCGACCCAGCTCGGCCGCCGCTGCTCCAGCTCCAGCCGCAGCTGCTGCTGCGGCAACCCTCCATAGCCGCGCTCGCCTCAGCCGGCCTCTCTCTCTCTCTCTCTCTCTCTCTCGTCGGCGAAAATGGTGGAGAAGGGCTGCAACTTCAGTCGTGTGTGGAGAACAAAGAAGATGAAGAGGAGGGATGAGGTGGTCTGCGTACATGAAGAAGAAGTAGCGTGTAGGAGAAGATCAGACATTCGTATACATATACACATATATGCCCTAATTGCAAAAGCAACCCTCAACCTATCCATAATTGCGAAATGACCCCACTTCAATATATATATAATTAAATATATATATATATATATACAGTAAACCCCAATAATTATCGGGAACGTCCGAACATAATCTCGTAAGCCCGAAATAATAACGGGACGCCCAATAAAATATATCGGGGTAGAAACCCAAACGTCGGAACACTTAAACAAGCCCGACCAATTAAAATGTGTCGTCATCCAATCGAAACACTAATCATTAAACGTCGAATAAACTAACGTCGAAACGAGACCGTGTAATTGACAACAAGAATTCACGTAGTCGTCAAAGAGAAACCGTAAAGTCATCCAGTCGACTTTTAAAACTAAACGCGAAAAATTTACAGGTATCAAATACCAATAATAAACAATACGTCATGAACAAGTGACGTCATTACCGAAATTAAATCATAATTAATTTCAGTAAAAAGAATAATAACACGGGGTGTTACAATTACCCTCTTTTAGCATCATACTTGTGGTTTCAACATCTCACATTCATTTGTCTTAGTAACTTAATATTTTTATTTTTCAAATTATTGAGATCAATTGTGGGAAGTAATAGGAGCTCAAATTCACTAAAGCGATTTAAAATCACTAAACCATTAAGTGCACCAAAAACTAGTTATAAATTTGTTGCGGAATAGTTATAGAATGCTGCATGTTTATGAAAAAGTGCTGCGAAATAACCGGTCAACTGATTGATTGAGAAACTGTGGGATATATTTGTCGTTTTAACTTGTAAAAAATATTTAAAATATGCTTTAAATATAAAAATCTCCAAACTCATAAAAATAAATTTCATATTGGAATGATATGTAAATTTTGGATTTGATTCTTTATCATTACTGATTACAAATTAGTATTTGGGAAAATGGATGGTTTAGGGTATTGAGACAACTCATAAAAATAAATTACATGTTGGAATGATATGTAAATTTGTGATTTCATTCTTTATCGTTAGTAATTACAAATTAGTATTTGGGAAAATGGATAGTTTCGGGTATTGAAAATTGAGAAGATTACCCTATCTTAACACCATACTTGTGGTTCCAACATCTCGCATTCCTTCGTCTTAGTAAGTTAATATTTTTATTATTCTAATTATTGGCAACAATTATGGGAAGTAATAGGAGCTCAAATTCAACAAAGCGATTTAAAATATCTGAATGATTAAGTGAACCAAAAACTAATTATAAATTTGGGGCGGAATAGTTATAAAATGTTGCTTGATTATGAAAATGTGTAGCGAAATAACCGGTCAACTAGTTGATTGCGAAGACGGCTAATATATTTGTTGTTTTAACTTGAAAAAATATTTAAAAAATGTTTTAAATATAAAAATCTCCAAACTCATAAAAATAAATTGCATGTAGGAATGATATGTAAATTTGGGATTTGATTCATTATCATTAGTGATTACAAATTATTATTTGGAAAAATGGACGGTTTAGGGTATTGAGCCAACTTATAAAAATAAATTATATGTTCGAATGATATTTAAATTTGGGATTTGATTCTTTATCATTAGTAATTAGGGAAATGTATGGTTTAGGGTATTGAGACTTGAGAGGGTTACCCTC
The DNA here is from genome assembly GCA_963922005.1 of Cornus suecica. Classification (NCBI taxonomy): domain Eukaryota; kingdom Viridiplantae; phylum Streptophyta; class Magnoliopsida; order Cornales; family Cornaceae; genus Cornus; species Cornus suecica. The sequence continues at coordinate 34,844,969 of OY998243.1, read as the reverse complement.
TCTTAGCACCATACTTGTGGTTCCTACATCTCACATTCTTTCTTCTTAGTAAGTTAATATTTTTATTATTCTAATTGTTGGGAACAATTATGGGAAGTAATAGGAGCTCAAATTCACTAAAACGATTTAAAATCTCTAAACCATTAAGTGCACCAAAAACTGGTTATAAATTTATTGCGGAATAGTTATACAATGATGCATGTTTATAAAAAAATGCTGCGAAATAACCGGTCAACTGGTTGGTTGAGAAACCGGCTGATAGATTTCTGGTTTTAACTTGAAAAAATAATTAAAATATGCTTTAAATATAAAAATCCCCAAACTTATCAAAATAAATTCCATGTTGGAATTATATGTAAATTTGTGATTTGATTATTTATTATCAGTGATTACAAATGAATATTTGGGGAAATGTATGGTTTAGGGTATTTAGATTTGAGCGGGTTACCTCTCTTAGTTTAGTGGTTCCTACATTTCACATTTCTTCAACTTATTAATTTAACATTTTCATTACTCTAATTATTGGGAACAATTTTCCGAAGTAATGGAACTCAAATTTAATACCATATTTATTTAATAAAATAAATTATTAAATATTTAAATTGATTTATTAAGTACTAAAAATTATTTTTTAATTACTAATAATAAAAAAATTCCAAATTTAAAGTATTTAATAACTAATTTACCACAAATAAATCACAAATTACAAAGAAGTAAAATGGCAAAAATATGATTTCAAATAATAAAATAAAATTATAATTACTAAATACTTAGTAATAGTTACTAATAATATCGAATACATCCCAAAAATTAATTATTAATAAAAAAATATAATAAATCAATAATATATTATAACTAAACTAATAAATTATTTCAAATATAAAATTAAGTGCTAAATAGATAAATAAAGTAGTAAAAAACAAATTTGAAAATAATAATTTATATTTTATTTTATTTTTATTTATCATTTAATTATTATATTTGTTTTTTTAATAATTAATGTTTAGGATTTATTTATTTATTTTAAGTTATTATTAATTAACTTTTAGTAACTATTAAATTATGTGATTCTTCTTTCTTCCCCCCTAATCAAATCAACTTAAATTTTTCATATTTCTTCGTTCCCGCCCAATCACATCAACTTCAATGACACACACATAAAGTTTTGTTGCTACTAGTAATAACAGTACAACTTATTATAGTATGCTTGTTTTCGTTTGATAGTAAGTTCGTTGCTGTTGGTATAAAACATGTTAACACCTTATAATTATTACCACTTGGGTTCAACTCTATACAATCTTTTACATCAAATTTCATAAGTATTTATATAACACCACTTAACTCCATTACAATAACCGAATAAATATTCATAAATCCATTACGATAAACGAATAAATCTTTATAAATAAACAAATTCAGAAACAACCAGTTTCAACATATACAAGAGTACTTATGCAAAAATATATAAACAAATCTTCCTCAGCTAGATATGCCCAAATCAGAACCTACAAAAATGATTATTATCATAAGAGTTAATATGTAAAATCAAAACGAAAAATCAAAAGATCCTACCATTTCTATTTTAAGTCCAATGTAATAATTATTGTCAATCATCACTTTCTTTTCTTTAACAGATGACACACCTTCATTCACAAAGATATGAGGAGCTTTCTGGCGATGGCTTTGTGACGGTTATGCTTCACTAAGAGATAAAAACAAAGAAAATGAAACACTTCAAAGAAAACTCAGAACCTTACCATAGCCTAATTAACTCCCATAAAAAGAGAGTTGCAACAAGACTAACCAAGTGAAAACCCATTTTAGCGAGAAACTTGGATAAAGATATCTGAATAAACAAAACAATAGAAATAAAAATTAGATCACAAGAAGTCCCATTGTTCTAAGAATTAAAACAAACAAGACTAACACCTCTAGATGCATTAGATAGAAGTTCTTGAACTATATATCAAATTATGAAACATAGATCACTTTCCATACAATTTTCGAGAGTGACATAATGAACCTTCATATTTTAGAGCTGCCAATATAGGGAACTCACATAATTTTAGCAGAGTGACAAACCATATTCAAAACGACATTCCACGACTCCTGAAAGAACCTTGCCAGTATCCACTACTTTAAGCTTCCCTACTGTTTCATAGGTGTTCCATACATGATACATATATGACACCTTGGATTAATGATTCAATAACTAGGTAAACAAAATACGAATTTAAATCTTTTCTCATAAAGGGGAATGTCATATTAACCAAAGTCGGAAAGGGATATACAAAAACTTTAGATAATAAAAGTTTTTATGCAAAAAAATATATATATATAAATTCTCTCTTATAAATTAATTCAGTCGAACATTTAATCAAACAACTAGTCTACATGTTGAGGGACGACCCTTTTCATAGCAAGTTTAGAGTATTCCAAACCATTCACATGTGAGCTAATCAAAACAAAGCCACTCACAGTTAAATTATGAACACCCAAAACACAAAACATAATTTTTCTAAATTTGCACCCAATAAACAATAAATCATTTTTGATAAAATAAAAAAAACATACAAACATATATATATAAATATATGAAGATGTACATTCAGAGAGAAGGTGGGAGGAGTACTATTTTGGTTGTAGGTCGTGGATGGACATAATCTCTGAGAAATTCGAGGGTTTAGCTTGGTCTTGGCCAAAATACTTGGTCGGATCGACCAACCCTAAGAACATCAGAGGAAAGAGAGAGAAAAAAAATTGAATCGCAAATATATAAATTTATATACACACAGAGGAAATCATAGATATGGAAGGAACATCAAATAAAATAGACAAGAAAATCATACCAACAAGAGAAAATGGTAGATACAACATAGAAAAACTGACTTGAATGAGATAAAAGTGGTGCTTAGTGGTGGTGGCAGCTGGTAGATCTACACTCTCAACCCTAATGGGTTTTCCTCAGAATCACAAACCCAACACAAGTCTGAAACCTAACTCAGAACTCACAAAAAGCCCTAATTAGAGAAACCTATTTAGAATAACAAGATTTGAGTCCTAAAACCCTAATTGTCCAATCCCATACTCCTTAAAAATCCAATTCAGAAAATACCCATTAGACTCCAATTACAAAAAACCATTTACAGAAAAAAAAAAAAAAAAGTGTTGAATACTGAAACCCTAGGTAAAGAGAAAACATAGATTTTGAATTTGGGTTTTGTGAGATTAGGCCTGAGGAAGATAAAGATATGGGTGGATCTAGAACAAAGTACATGGATGTTGACATTGGTTATTCGTGGTCGGACCTCTGGTGAAAGTTTGGAGAGAGAAGATAAAATATTTTAGAGTTTTAAGATTGAGAGAGACAAGGTGAAATATTTTGGTTGGAGTTTTAAGGCTGTGAGCCGGTTACTATTGGAAGACGACTCTTGAGCAACAAATGGCTTGTAGTTCGCTTTTTGACGTGGTTTAAATTAAGATGTTAAGTACGTTAAGTTTGTGAACCAAAACGTTGTCATTTACAACCCCAAAACGCTACCGTTTTGTTGCATTCTGCAGCAATTATTGCAGACGATCCAGACTCCTAGTAATAATAGTGTTGTACGTCTACTGTCATCAGTAGTAACTTTGTTGCAGTTGGTATAAAACTTATTAAACCTTATAATTATTACCACTTCAAATCTATACAATCTTTTACATCAAATTTCATAAACCGATAACTTCCAATACTATTTATATAACACCACTTAACTCCATTACAATAAAAGAATAAATATTCGTAAATCCATTACAATAAAAGAATAAATCTTTATAAAGAAAGAAATTCAGAAACAACCAATTCCAACATATACAAGAGTAGTTTTGCAAAACTCTATAAACAAATCTCCCTTGGCTTGATATGCCCAAGTCAGAACCTACAAAAGCATAAAACAAAAATGATTATTATCATAAGAGTTAATATATAAAATGAAAAAAAGGATCAAAAGATCCTACCATTTCTATTTTAAGTCCAACATAATAATTATTGTGAATCATAAAAAACATATCAATAAAACAAAACACAAATCCAGATAATCCAAAAGAATCAACAAGATCAGAGTATCCTTAAAATTGATTACTAAGATAACAATTTCATTTAACCAATAAACGAGGAAAAAATCCAAGAAGTTCATAATACTACAGGGTACAAAATACCGAGCATAATGAGCCAAAAGAAGAGATGTTACAATAAAAGAGTCAAGTTCATTTCACAAAGATAGACTGAACTCATTTATGTGATATTAAGGCAAGGATGATGAAGATGATTTCAAATTAATGTTTATCACAATTTATTATCGCTGTCAGCGGCTATAATTTGTGAAAAAAAAAACCCCATTTTGACGCCGGACAGAATAGAGATTATTCTGCAGGCTAATACAACCGGTACTTTACAAGGAAAAACAGAAGAATTTCGACCCAAAAATTCAGAGAACACTCTGGAATTTATTAAAATTATATATAATCAAGAATTATTAAAAACAACCCACAAGCCGGGTATAAATAGCTGAAAATCGACCCCTAATGGGATTTTTGCCAAAAATAGCAAAACCCTAAAAGTCCTACCAAAACAAAATATGGAAAAAATTAAAAAGATTGCCAAAAATCTGGCCCAAATCGGGTTCAAAATCATCTCCTAATTGACAAATAAAAAATTACCATAAATAGCAAAAATTAACTAGAAATAAAGAATTGAAAAGGAAAACAGCGGATTTGGGGCTCGAAACGATGTGCACCGAGCGTAGCTCCAGTTATGGCCAAAAAACCGACGCGTGCACGGAAACTGCCCTAATTAGGCTAGATCACGATTTCCTGTCATCCTTGCGCTGATCCTCCCACTCTAGGTAATCTAGCGCCATCAATGAGCAATCTGACAGCTCGGCATCGTCTGACTCGGATCCCCATGCATCACATTTCAGTATTGCTTCTGGACAGGATCTAGTTGCATGAAGGCAGGGGAGTATGAGGAGGAGAGTGAGCGGATATTGGGAGACAAAAAATTCAAAAGGAACATACATTGTGGCATCGTTGTCCTGCCCCCCACAATTGAAAGTGCCGCAAATAACCCATCTTTTCCATTCCACCCTATCAATCCCAATCCCAATTCCTTTTTATCAATAAAAAATTCAGAAACTAGCAAACACACAAGTAGTTGACCCCTCATTTCATAAATCAAATCATACAATTAATGAAGATTCAACCATCAGAAACATATATCATCAAACACATTAGTGTATGAACTAAAAAAAAAAGAAAACAATTGGTATTTTTATTATTTCTCATTTGCCCTAGAAACAACAAAACTCACAAAGAAACTATTAGCGATCTTGACAAGTGCGGCAGAAGGTACCATGATATAGCTCGCAACACACCCGCACGTTGACTATGAGGTGAGATGTGAGACGGACCACACCGTTCAGCAGCAACAGTGTCTGAGCGCATCCTAATTCACCCAAATTCCTATATCAAACAATGAGATATTGAACACCAAAATCCTAAATTTGTCTGTAACAGAAAAAAATTAGAAGAAATTAGGTTAAAGAGAAGATGAAGAAAAAAGAAGAACTCACGATTTCAGTGGTAAACCAAGACTATGAGACCGCCTCAAATATGACTTGTCCACATATCTGCAAAGCAAAACCCTAAGTTCAACAAAGAATTGAATAACGAATGGAGCAGGAAATTCCACAGATCGAAACCAAACCACAATCGGAAGCAAACCACAATCGATGAAGGTTCTCTGAAAGTTAAGAGTTTTACAGTTTACAGAGAGAGAAAAAGAAATTGTGGGTATTCCAAACAAAGGGAAGAAGGTATTGCCAAGAAGATGGGTTCGTTCTAGGGTTTGACGAAGATGAAGATTTTTTGGGCTTAGTAGTGGCTTGTAGTCGTGATTTAAATTAATGGGGATTGTAGTGGCGTGTAGACATCGTTAATTAAATCACTCCAAAACAACATTGTTTTGATCATTTTTTTGCTGCATTCTGCAGCAATTATTACAGACGATCCGACCCGTAGCAAAGATGTGAAAAAGTAAGCTTGTGAAGAGAAATAGTGGAAAACTTAATCAACTGAGCTCTGAAGCACAATAAGCTTAACATCATGTGGGCTTAAGAATCTGAAATTCCATCTGAGGTGTAGGAGCTTGGAGGAGGAATTGTTGAGGTCGACCTTCCACTACCACCTTCGCTCTTTATTCCGAGTCCCTCTTTCACTCTCTTCGCTATTTCAGCAAATATCTTAGCTTTTATCTGACCTCTCTGTGGTGGAACTCTTGATTTTCCTTTATTTTCCTTCTTCTTCACTTCACTTTCCATCAATTGTGCCAAGCTAAAATTGGAGATTCTATAAACTATGATTTGAAGAAGACTAACAGAACAGTGTACTCTGTTTTTTCACAAGAAAAGTGAAATCAAAGCTTCCCAATGTGACCGGAAAAAAATAATAGCTAGTGGAGGGCAGTCTAGTGAAGTACACACATCTATATACGTCTGTCTATATAATATATATATATAGAGAGAGAGTGATGGGGAAAGAATAAGCCTGGTTTAATGAAAAGGTTTCACAAGTGTGAACATGACTTTTGCTTCAAAGTAAACAAATGAATTTTCAAATACATATGGAATAAATTTGGTTTGCTGAGAGGATATTGAACACGTGTGAATATACAATTAACCTGAATTTCCTAATACAAATAATTAAATATTGTATGAAGGTATGATATACAATTATATATATATATATATATATATATATATATATAATGGTTTTAAATATTTGCGGCTTCTCCTTCTTTAACTTTAGGTTCATGTAGTATTAGTTTAATGTGGACTAGAGTCAAGCACGCAAGGATACATTGAACTTGTAAGACAATGATTTTGCTGACTCAACTAATAGTTTAATGGCAATAGAAAATTTAAGTTTAATTTAATTTTTTTTCGCTATGGGGATGGATAATATATAAATAATATCACATGGACTCGTAAACCTATACCTACAAACATATTTATATATAGATAAATGATAAATCAAGATTTAACGGGACTTGTAGTGGCGTGTAGACATCGTTCATTAAATCACCCCAAAACAACGTTGCTTTGACCATTTTTTTGCTGCATTCTGCAGCAATTATTGCAAACGATCCGGACCCCTTTGCTACAACACATTCCTATTATAGAGGTGGGATTTTGTAATTTTTTTTTCCTTATAGTACAATATGTAGATTTTGATTTATTTTCTTCAATTTCTTCAATTATGTATATATTGTTGACACCCTAAATGAGCCAACATATGGCAATGAAGCGGACAAAAACTAGGCCGAAAATTGGGCCGTTTTTCGGGTTAAAATTGGCCAAAACTGTGCTGTTTTTTTTGCCAGATATGGGCTGCGAAATGGGCCAGAAGTTGGGTCGAAGACTGGGCTAAAATTGGCCAAAATTGGGCTGTTTTTGGCCCTAAAACTGGGCTGTTTTTCGGGCTGGAATTTGGGCTTAAACTGGGCAGAAATTGGGCTACGAAATGGGCCAGAAATTGGCCAAAACTGGGCTTTAATTGGGCTACAAACTGGACTATTTTTGGGCTGCGAAATGGGCTGCGAAAATGGGCCAAAACTAGGTTGTTTTTGGGCTGCGAAATGAGCTGGAAGTTGGGCAAGAAATGGGCTGCGAAAATGGGTTAGAAGATTGGTTATATCATGAAGAAACCTTGTTGATTAAGACTAGAAGATTACAAAGTTTGTGGAGTATTGAACACTTTTGGAAAAGAGATGTAGTTAAGTTGGTGAAAGTGTTTAGTTAGGATTAGAATTTAGGTTGTTTTTATCTTTTATTTCTTTTATTTATTTATTTCTAGTTTATCCTTAGGTTAGTTTCAAGTTATAAATAATGTACGTAGACTTCTGTTACAGAGGTCCACGACCAAATACACTTTTATCATTATGCAATCATTTATTTTATCAGCACTGTTCCTTTCAATTCATTTACATTCCCAGTCATTTATTTGTTTTCCTTCAATATCAGTATATTTCAATTCCTTTCGCAATTTCTTTTGGTTTCCCAAAAGTCCTCTTTGCTGAGGCAATCAGAACCCTTCACGAGAGTTGAGTTTTCTCTCTCGTAAATCGCCTGATTCTATTCCACATGTTCAAAAGAGACGAAAATTATCCGCCCGCACCCTACGGATACGAAGAAAATTATCCGCCCTACTAATTGGCCGATGATTATTACTTTTTGGAATCCCACGAAAATCATGATTATTATCGGCCCTGCTATTCGGCCGATGATGAATATTATTTTTCGGAGCGAACAATTGGCACGCCCAGTGCGACACCACTAGGTAGCCGAGAGAATTGCAGCATGCCGCCACAAGCATTCTATGGTGAAACCCTACAACAATTCAGGGTATTGATTCAAGAAAGAAAAATGTATTATGCTGAGAAGAAAGCGTATTATGCTGAGGCAAAAAGGTATTATGTTGAGGCTGCGTATTATGCTAATACGGAAGCATATTATGCTAGTAAAATGGGTATCATGTTGAGGTAGAAGCGTATCATGCTAAGGCAAAATCATATTATGCTGAGGCTGATGAGGCAGAAATGTATCATGCACAGATAACACAAGGTTATTCTAAAGCAAAACAGAGGATTCAAGAGGTTAACGATTTGATGAAAATATATGTGAGTCCCTCATCTAGTAAGCCATTACATCCTTCGAGACACGGGGCGCAGCCGCCGGCCAGTTCACAAAAATCACCGTCGATTGAGAAAAAAATCACTGTTGCAAAAATTAAAGTTTTGGCAGAAACAAAGGTTTTGCCCGAAACCTCTTTTGTGGATGCCAAAATGTTTGCGACTGATGAGAGTAAAAACGAGGTAGTCGATATCAATCTATCCAAAAAAGTATTGGCCGAAACTCAACCAATTGGAAGGGTTTCGGCTAGCGAACATAATCCGTAACACCCCGTGTTATTATCCTTTTTTCTGAAATTATCTTTGATTTAATTTCGGTAAGGACGTCAGTTGTTCATGACGTATTATTTATTCTTGGTATTTGATACCTGTAAATTTTTCGCGTTTAGTTTTAAAGTCAACTGGACGACATTTCGGTTTCTCTTTGACGAGTTCGTGAATTATCGTTATCGACTACACGGTACCGTTTTGATTATTTCGGTTACGGTATTAGTACTTTTACAAATCCGGTGTGAAGCGTAATAATTTACCTTCTCAGTGTTTCGGTTGTTGGATTCCTAAAACCGGTATATTTCTTTCGGACTAATTTGGTTATTTGGCGTCCTGTGGACTTACAGGTTGACTCAATATTAATTGGAGGGTTCCGGAAATTGTTGGGACTTATTATATATATATATATATTTAATTATGTATATATATATTGAAGTGGGGTTCATTTTGAAATTATAAAGAAGTTGAGGGTTAGTTATGCAATTAGTATATATATGTATATACATGTACGCAGACCTGCATCTTCTCCTTCACGCCATCACAGACCTCTGCTACACTCTCCTTCGCACGACTGAAGCAGCTCCTCTCCATTCACCATGGTCGACCGATTGAGAGAGAGAGAGAGAGAGAGAGAGGGCCGGTTCGTGGAGAGAGAGTCGGCTGAGGGAGCGAAGCGTTTCAGGAAAGGGACGACTGGCGGTCGGCGCCCTGGAGCAGCTGCGGCGGCTGGACTGGGAGGAGGCGGCGGCGACCGTGGCTGCCAGCGGCGTGCACGGAGTAGCAGGTAGCTACGGCTGGTTCGCGTAGCAGCAGCGCGCAACAGTGGCGAGTCCGGCTGAGCTTCGGCCAATTTTTCGGCGACCTTCCGGTGATCGATTTGAGCCGATTTTAGGTGAGTAGTTTCGTACCTACGTAGTATTCGTCATATATTAATTTCGTGATTTTAGGATGAACGATTTGCCCGGAAATTGCATTTATAGGTTATAGTTTTCGTTTGGGGTATTTTAGATTTAACCCAATTAATTAACCGATTATTAATGGGCTTCGTATATATAGTATAGGTTGTCGAGACGGACATTTCGATATATTCGAAATGGTTTTTGGACGATTTTGGTCGGCGGGCTTCATATTCGGGTGCCGGTACTGTGCTGTTTCGGGCTGTTCGGTAACGTATAATTAGGTGGGAAATTATATTTCTCACTCCGCATTATCGAAGTAGTTTAGGGGTGCAAAACCCTTATTTAATTTATTATAGATATATTAAATTGCTAGTTTAAATATCTATAAATCGTTTAGGATCAGAATGAGACTTATGAATTAATTTAAGAAAATTTATTAAATTATTCCTATATGGTTAAATAATATTCTTATTTAAATTAAATAAGAATGGACGGCTTAGAAATCCTTACGAATTTAAATGGGTTATTAGAGATTCGAAAAGCTTAGACGATATGCTAGGATCCTTCTGGTATACGTGAAATAATTGTTTAAATTATTTTAAAAAGGCATGTTAATTGAAAATGAAATATTTTCTAAAGAATTAAAGAAAATATATTTTTGGAGAGCATGAATGGTATATGAAATTATTTTCATATGATTTAAATGCTTTAATATATTTTCAAAAGCATGTACAGAGATTATGAGATTTATATATTACCATGTGGGTATTTTCATAAATATGATGCATGACATATTTATGTTGGACATGATTTATTTGTGTACACCATGTATTGTGAGACATGGGTGTTGGTGCATGTATTGCATGATTTCACCATTTGCAGAGAGATTCATTTGGTGTGGTATACTTCCTTTGTGCGTGGGGCACGAGTAGACGTTTGTGTTTGGATCGTCGAAACAACTGGCCAGGGGGTGCTTCTTGCTCCCACAGAACTAAAAAGCTGAGAAACGCAGATGATAGAGGGAGGACATATCGTCCAAATCCTATGCGCACGACCGCGTCGTGGATGACGTCTTCCTTGGTTAAAAGTGTGAAGTGTCAAAAGCACTTGGGAAGAACGGTACGATGAGTCCACATTCCCTAGTGAGCTGCAGACTTAGGGGAATGGTGGAGAATGATCCAGGACCCTTTGGTAGGGTGTGTTTTTGTGTGTGTGTACTACAGGCGGTCTGTGAGTACGGTGTGTTGCATATCATCATGTGATTTATTGATATGTATATATATATATGTTGGAGCATGATTATTTATGAATATGCAAAATGAATTCATTTTATAAAATGCTCAGTTGAAAGTGATAAATGTGAAAACGGAAATTAAAAGCAGTAATTATTAAAGTATAAACGAGGCGTATATCCTTATACTTGTGTTGTATACTTTGTGCTCGTAGGGGAGGTTATGTATTGGCATAGTGATCTATGTGGCTAGTTGAGGCTAGTGGTGGACCGTAGGCTTGACTTTGAGTTGAGGCCTTAGAGATTGTGGTTAGTAGCCTTAGAGATGTGGTTAGTAGTCTTGTGATTGTGATTAGTAGTTTGGTGATCGTGGTTAGTTGTGTGAACTCTTTTGGAGATTTGAGGTTAGGGATGATTTTTGTGTCAATTGATAATTGAGGCCTTAGAGAAGGCGAGTGACGAGTTGTGTGAGATTTTAATTGATGAGAAGAGGTTATGATTAAGGGATTCATTAAGTATTCGAGGTACTGTAGTCTGATAGTCTTGGTTCTTATGCTTAGTTCATTCCCCTAAGCATTCCTTTTACTGTGTTTTGTACGCTAGTACGTAGTCGTTGACTTGTACGTCATTCCTTGAGTCGTTGGTTACGGTGTGGTGTCGAACCTCTTCCTCGTGGTGTCATTTGATTTGGTGGAGTTGGAACGGATGGTTGTCTTCCGTGAGTCCAACGTGTTGCTCTTCCTTTACTGTCCTCTCGGACATTACAGGAATTCATAGAGTTGTGTTTCTCTTACTTGACTGTCATTTCGAAAACGGTGTTTTCTAAACTCTTTGTATTTAAATGAAAAGTTTTAATACTTATAAAATGATCTTGTGATCTTCTTTGAAATGATTTTCAACTTGTAAAAGCCAGTGATGGCAACTGACGGAGACCGGGGGCAAGACGGTCATTTTTATTGTGTGATTTTCTAAAAAGAAAACTATCTTGTCACTTGTCTCGAGATTCTGAGATTTTGAGACTTCTTTCTCAAAATCTCAACTTGTAGTATTTTGAAAGGTGGTTTCTTGTTTCACCTTTTCTTCGGATCGTTCTACGTCTCGGTTATGAGGCTTGGTGTTGTTCAGTGCACACATATAGTGTTGCCCTTCCTCTATTCTTGATTATCTGATGTCACCACCTAGGTGACTTGAGTTTTCTTACGTTAGGGGCATGGATACCGAATGGATTGATTCGAGTTTTTTAAACATTTTCTTAAAAACTATTGAATCCCTGGGATTCCTTATTTTTATAACCTTCACGCTCGGCCATTCATTTTCGGTTTCCTTGTTCCCTCTTGGTATTCTTTCCTTGTTCACTGGTGGCATCTTAACCTTGACATCGTTGTCTTGGTTATCTGTTGGTTAGCATTGAGAACTCTTTTCCTTTGCTTCGTTTTGGTGACCCTTAGGTGGTCGTTCTTGGGAGTTGAGTTCTTGTACTCTTAGTGAATTGACCGGGTGGTTTTGTAGCTTATAGTGCAAGGGTTAGCGATGGATTTATCCTGTTGGTGACTTATTGACTTGTTGGAGATAGCATTGAGGTTTTCGCATAGTGAGATGATGGGGTGATCCCATCCTTGAGGTATAGACTTACTCTAGGAGAGGGATGAGATTTGTTATATATATATATATTATATATATATATTGATGATGTTGTGTTAGTACGCAAGGGCGTGGGTGTTTTCCTTCCTGTGTTATCGGGGTGTAGGATTTGAGCCTTCCTTGGTACTATTGGTGGATTTTGTTTCCTTGTGGATATTAGAGGTGAGTGTGATCTCCTCGGTTGGATCTTCTGAATTGTGTTGTGAGTAATTGGTGATTTGTTAGACTGGACCTTAGTATCGTGTACCTAGTGTACGTTGGTGAGAGTAGTGTAGACTACTGGTGTTGGGTACTTGGAGTACGAGTTTTAGAGACTCATGTTGTGTATTTATATATATATATATCTGTGTATATATATATATATATATTCCCTATATACTTATGTATACTCGTTTACGATAGTATATGAGCGTGTTGACTTGGGTTTGCGTGGATGGGACTAGTTGGGCTATATTTATATCTTATTAGACGGTTTAGCTTTACCTAAACTATCAGAGGATGTGATAGTTAGGATATCTTTTCCCACTGAGCTTATTTGCTCACAGGGGAATTTCATTCGCCCCTTGGTATTCCACGCCAGGTTGCAGGAATTATACGGCTATGGGCAGGATGCGGTGCAATGGCAGTTTTCCTTGGTTTTCTTGTTACAGGTTTGGAGTTGCGTTGGGTGATGCGGTTACGGTTGCAGTACGACTGGTTTGGGGACGATAGGTATCCGCTTTCAGTTTCTCTACCCATTGTTATGGGATTGTTATGTATTTTCTTTTGGGAGCCAGTCTGTTAGCATATCCCTGTTGATGTATCTTTTATTTCCTGTATTTATTCTTTCAGGATGTATTGTATCTATTCCGCACAGTTAGGTGCTCTTCTGTATTTTTATTCGAGCATTTGTGGCTCTGTTGATTTTAGAGGGTTTGGAGAGGTCTTGGTTTCTTTCCACTACCTCGGCCCTATTAAGATTGATGAATGTGGGGCTTGGAAGCCATTGTGATTATTGAATTGCTATTGGCAGGTTCTTGTGTTGGGTTGTTGTCCGGATGTTCCATTTACAAACGGAACTCTGCCGGATTTTCGTTAGATTCCGCTGCTTAGTTTATTATCCATTTGGGTATGAAATATACCATATCTATCATTAACCCATATGTTTTCACGGTTAATGATGTCTTAGTTGGTCATTCATATTAAGGATCACATCTTGGATTCCTTGGATGTCCCAGTTCGGGAGTCTTAGGGATTTAGGAGCGTGTCTGTTGGTATCTGAGGATACTCTTGTGTTTTTAGTATTCGGGTTGGCATGGAGTATATTCTTATTGTTATTCCATGTACTTCTTTGTTATTGTTGACTTTAGTAGTCGATTGGTTTGCGTCACCCTTTAGGAGCGTGACAGCATGGTATCTGGGCATTCATTGCAACCCTTTATGGGTGTTTGATGACTGAATGTCTCTTGGTTTTCCTTTCTTTTTACTTCCGCAATCACTCCCTTAACTCTTAGGCTCGGGTTTCGGAGTCCTAGGAATATGGGGCGTGACATAATCAGGCCAAAAATACAAAAATAAATCTGTTCAAAATTGCAATGGCAGAAACCGGTTTTTCAGCAGCAGAAATGGCAGTAGCGGATGTCGAAATGGTAGCGACTAATATCAGACCTTGAGCGACCAAAATTAATTGGTTTTCGGCTGGTGAGAAAAATCTAATTGAAGGCTAAACTTTGTATTTTATAATTTCAAATACAACTGAAATTATAAAAAAATATAAACTTTCAAGAGTAGTTGCCGTGAAAATATTTCATGGGTATTGTGCCATTCTTCGAATGGAACTGGCAATACGATCGGTTAACATGACTTTGCACAATTGTTTAATTCCGGTCGGTCGTATTTTCTCCCTACTTCAAGAGTTTAAAGTTTTGAGTATTGGGGTCTTGTGTGGGTTCATTAATCCACTGTCGATGAACTTTAAAATTTTTTTTTACCTAGTTAGAATTAGGATTAGGGGAATAAAGACCACTTTATTGCTAGTCCTAAATAATAAAACCCTGAACCAACTCAATTTTATTTTTTTCTTTCCAAGTGGCAGACTCGGGGGGCAAGGAAGGTTGATACAAAGATATGTTGGCATCATTTTGGCTAAATAAAAATTCCAACCACCATATTTTTGAGCAAAAATGGTGTTGGAATTGGGGAGCATTGTTGACACCCTAAATAAGCCAACATATGGCAATGAAGCGGACCGAAACTAGGCCGAAAATTGGCAAAAATTGGGCCGTTTTTCGGGCTAAAATTGGCCAAAACTGTGTTGTTTTTCAAGCTATATATGGGCTGCGAAATGGGCCAGAAGTTGGGTCGAAAACTAGGCTAAAATTGGCCAAAACTGGGCTATTTTTGGGCCTAAAAATGGGCTGTTTTTCGAGCTGGAATTTGGGCTTAAACTGGGAAGAAATTGGGCTTTGAAATGGGCCAGAAATTGGCCAAAACTGGGCTGAAATTGGGCTACAAACTGGACTGTTTTTGGGCTGCGAAAATGGGCCAAAACTAGGTTGTTTTTGGGCTACGAAATGAGCTGGAAGTTGGGCAAGAAATGGGCTGCGAAAATGGGTTAGAAGATTGGTTATATCATGAAGAAACCTTGTTGATTAAGATTAGAAGATTACAAAGTTTGTGGAGTATTGAACACTTTTGGAAAAAAGATGTAGTTGAGTTTGTGAAAATGTTTAGTTAGGATTAGAATTTAGGTTGTTTTTATCTTTTATTTATTTTATTTATTAATTTTTAGTTTATCCTTAGGTTAGTTTCAAGTTATAAATATTGTACGTAGACTTCTGTTACAGAGGTCCACGACCAAATACACTTTTATCATTATGCAATCATTTATTTTATCAGCACTGTTCCTTTCAATTCATTTACATTCCCAGTCATTTATTTGCTTTCCTTCAATATCAGTGTATTTCAATTCCTTTCGCAATTTCTTTTAGTAACCCAAAATTCCTCTTTCCTAAGGCAATCAGAACCCTTCACGAGAGTTGAGTTCTCTCTCGTAAATCGCCTGATTCTATTCCACATGTTCAAAAGAGACGAAAATTCGTTCCTTTTGAACCGGTTGAACTCCGTCACCGATTCTGGCACGCCCGCACCCTACGGATACGAAGAAAATTATCGGCCCTACTATTCGGCCGATGATTATTATTTTTCGGAATTCCACGAAAATAATGATTATTATCGGCCCTGCTATTCGGCCGGTGATGAATTTTATTTTTCGGAGCGAACATATATATATATGAAAAATATATGTTATTTTGTTTTTCTACTGTGTTGACAAAAATCCTATTTGTTTTATACATATGGCATTGGGTCATGGTTCCATTATCCTTTCATATGTTAGGTGTTGTCAGGTTTGTAACATTTTTAAATGTGTTAATAGGATTACCGATCAGGATATTTGTATTTAAGATCGATATCGTTCAAGTCCATTACATTATTATCCTTGGCACTATCATGACCAATACCGTAAAAACAAATCATGATTGGGGTGCAAAGAAATGCAGTTAGTGAAACTTGTTTAGTGCATTTCTGTTACGGGTGTCATATTTGGGGATGATGTATGTGTTAGGATCGGAACACACTCTAATACCACTTGTTAGGCTTTTTACACCCGCCCAAGAACACTGTTAGAAGCAGTGTGTACCTGCAAATCAGAAAACACACACAAACACACACCAAACAACGGACACAAAGATTTATAGTGGTTCGGCCAAAATAAGCCTACATTCACTGAGAACACTGTTTCACTCTAATCAAAGAGAGGATTATAAGGGGTTGATCAGCAGATCAAACACACGCACACACACAATGTATACTCACGCTTGTATCACCGGAATAGTATAAGCTTATACTTATTCCTAACTCTCACCAAGAAGAATACTAGCTTGTATCTCTTCTATACTCTCTCTCTATTTGTGCACACAATATAATAGGAGAGACCCTATATTTATAGGAAAGGATATAGAGGTGGTTTTGCCTTTTAGTCGATGTGGGACAACTTTCAATACAAAGTAGTCACCCTTTATATATAACAATATCCCACTTGACGACTTTGCCACCATCAATCAACTCCATCAATGATTAGTGCAGTACGATGCTCTCATTCGTGTCTTCAAGCTTGAAGACCCACTGAAGTTGCGCACAACTTCAGTTTTTCTCTTGTCACCATTTTGGTCAACATGACCATGCTGATAGCTCCCACTACATGAGGAATATCTACCTTTCTACAGAACCTGCGAGCTCTATTGCATCTAGCCACTCTGTCTTGCAACCACTATCGTTTTTTACTTCGCCTTGCAAACTTTGTTGCGTCTGTCTTCTTTCTCTCTTTCACAAAGAGACTTTTCGGTTGCTGCATATAACACTCCTCCTTTAGGTCACCTTGGAGGAAAGAAGATTTGTCATCAACAGCTCTGGATGCAAAACTTCTGCTTCGACAATGCTTGAATGAATGGTATTCAATTTCACAACCGAAGAATGAAGAGCTTTCTTCTCTACCAGTAGCTCGGTTAGCTTCCATGTTTTGATGAGGATAAAGGACTTCATCTCATGTTCCATCGCAAGCTCCCACTGGCTCACATCTGCTGCACTACACGCTTCATTACCATCTGGTTCATCTCCATCTGTAAGCAATAAATTCTGCGGTGTATCAACATGTTGAGTCTTGCTATCTGCAACATGTTCTTCTAACTGAGGATTCTCACTGTCTAGAACATCTTCTATCTCAACATACATAGGATCACTCTGTGACTTACTGCTCCATAACTCTTCTGTTATTTTGTGCTCCAATGGTACTGATGGACCACAATTCATAAGATACGTTGTTGTACTAACTGCTTCTGCCCATAACTGTTCTGGCAACCCTACCTGAATGTGCATGCTTCTGGCTATCTCAGTAACTTTTTGGTTCATACATTCTGCTACGCCATTCTGCTGTAGTGTACTTAGAATAGTCTTCTCTAATATGATATTGTTCTCATAGCAAAATATCTGGAACTCGGAGTCTTTGCTTTCTCCACCAAAGTCGGATCTCGGTTTCTTTACCTTCAACAATGTCTCTTTCTCTACCATGGCTCTCCATTTCTTGAACACATCGTACACTTCACTTTTATGTTTCAAGAAGTAAACCCATATTCTCCTGGAATGGTCATCAAAGAAAGTCACGAAGTAAGACTTTTCGTCAAGAGATGAGACAGTTGTTGGCCCCCAGATACCCATATGAACTAGCTCAAGTTTCTCCACTGTGAGACTTTTGTTATTGCTCTTGAAACTTACCCTCTTCTTCTTACACTCACAGAAGTCGATGTCAATCGATTTCACTAGTAGTTTTCCCTTCGAGAACATAACTACGAGCTCCTTTTCACTCATGTGACCAGGCCTCTAGTGCCACAAGTTGTGCTCCCCTTTGCCTTCTGCAACTGCAATCACTGTGCTAAAATTGGTGGTTATGTAAAGCGTACCTTCTTTATTTCCTCGTGCTATAAACATAGCCCCTCTGGAAATCTTCCACTTATCTTCACTGAAAGTGGTCACATAATCTTCACTCACCAACTGGCCTACTGAGATCACGTTCTTCCTCAAGTCTGGAATGTGTCTAACATCCCTCAACTTCCATATCGATCCACTGAGTCTGATATGTACTTCACCCTTGCCAACAATACTACAGGGCTGATCATCACCTAAATAAACCTTGCCAAGGTTTCCAGGTGTATAGCTCTCGAAGAGCTCTCCACATGAGGTTGCATGAAATAATGCTCTAGAGTCCAAGACCCAAAACTTTGTCCTACTCTTCAAAGAGCATATCAACGCATCATCTTCTGAGACAAAATTCACTTAAGTCTTGTCATCCACTACACTCTGTGGGGATTTGCACTGGCCTCTGTAATGACCAAGTTTGCCATAATTCCAACACTCAAGGGAGTTTCGAGACTCCTGTCTCGACTTGGAATGACCACGTCCATTACTTCCACCTTTCCTTCTGTTCGAACCTCTGCCTTTGGTGTCCACATTCAATGCTAAGCCACTGTTAGAAGAGCCTGACGTTTGTCTTCTAATCTTTTCTGTGAGTACCATACTCACTACGGAATCAGACTGTAACGGTTCTACCCCCAAACAATTACTGATTGCAGCCTTTATGGCACTCTAACTCTCTTGCAATTGGCTTATAAGAAAAACCACTTTCATTTTGCTAGTGATTGGCATCTCAACTGATTCCAACTACTCAACAATTTCATTAAGAACGCTGATGTGTTCACTGACCTTTCCATTCTCGGACATCTTCAGATTTGCCAATCTAGTGATGAGATGTACCGCATTCGCTCCAGATGGTTGTTCCTACATGCTCGAAAGAGCATCCATGAGAGACTTTGTTGTCTTCTCATTCTTGATGTTGAAGGCGACGGATTTTGACAACATCAGTCTGATAGTACCGAGAGCCTTTCGATCTAGGAATGTCCAATCCTCATCTTTCATCGATTCTGGCTTCTTCTCTTCTAATGGTAAGGAATAACACATCCTCAATTTGCATCTTCCAATAGGCAAAGTTTGAACCATCAAACTTGTCGATCATTGCTGCCTTTTCTTCTCCCATAGCTCCCACTAAGCCTATTTGAGGTGTTCGGAGTCAAATTACATAAAATTGATTGCACGATTGCGTCCGGAGTGGTCCAAAACCTTAAGAACACCTCTAACCGCGTCGAAAACGGGTCAAAAATGACTCCAAACAGGGCAAAACAAATTACTGCATTAAAAGACAAAATAGTGCTAACGTGGCAGACCTGCTGACGTGGCAGGTGACGTAGCACTGCTGACATGGCTGATGACGTGGCAGTCAATGATGGCATAGTCAACTGTTGACGTCACTGGCGGTGACATCACTGGATGACGTCACGTACTGACGTCAGGATTATGTCAGCAACTGGGGTTCCGGCGGTAAATATTTCGGTAGTCTTCTTCGACACCGGCTAGGGTTCTGGCGAGGATCGCTGCAGATTGTGCGTGGTCGCGCGTCTGCGCGTGAGATCTAGGCCACTTCTTTCGGCGGCGCATGGAGGCTCCGATCGGCCTCCGCTTTATATCATCGGCTTCATCTCTTCAGGCCGGTTCTTTTAGTATGGTTCGTTTATGATTTTAGGCACTTTTGAAATTTGATTCTGGACCAGAATGAATGGACTTCTCCTTTACTTTAACCTAAAGCTCTAATACCACTTGTTAGGATCAGAACTTGCTCTGATACCACTTGTTAGGGTTTTTACACCTCCCAAAAACACTGTTAGAAGCCATGTGTACCTGCAAATCAAAAAACGCACACACACAGTGTATACTCATGCCTGTATCAACGGAATAGTATAAGCTTATACTTATTCATAACTCTCATCAAGAAGAATACTAGTCTGTATCTCTTCTATGCTCTCTCTCTATATGTGCACACAATATAATAAGAGAGACCTTATATTTATTGGAAAGGATATAAAAGTGGTTTTGCCTTTTAGTTGATGTGGAACAACTTTCAATACAAAGTAGTTACCCTTTATATATAACAATATGTGTGTGTGAGAGAGAGTTGGTAAATGTCTTACTGAGTTTTGGGATGTTTATGGTGATTGATTAGAGATTCCACTAATCTTCACCAACAAAATCACATGAGAAGTTTTGGGTCCGTTTGGAAACCAGTATTTTCATTTTCATTTTTCATTTTTGTCCTCTTGAGAACAAAAAACTTACTTGTTCTTGTCCTAAGTGTAATCCGGAAACAAAAACATGCTTGGTTGGGAATTTTGTCTGAAAAATTTTTGGGAACAAAAAAGAAAAAAACACGTTTGGCAGACCTTCTTTTCTCAGAAAATCTGAGAACAGAAACATAAAAACATTTGGCAGTGTTTGTGTTCCCTGGATTTCTGAGAACAGAAACAAACATGTTTGGTGAGTTGAATTGTTTTTTTAAACATTTTACTGAAATTTTGCCTATAAGTGTTGGAATTGAGAAAATTCCGACATCACATTCCCCTAAAAACGACTAGTAATTTTATTTTTCTTTATAAGTAGCAATTAATAAATCAAAGAAAAAAAATGATACAATTATTTTCATACCCAACATATTTTACATATGTACTACTCCATAAATATCAACAATATTTTACAACCCCACCTAAATTACCAACATTTGTTTTTGAAAGTTCTCATTTTATAGAAAATGAAAAGGCAAGAAGCCTACAAAAGTACTTGGAGCATACCCCAAGGGTGGTAACCCAAACCCACCAAAGAGTTAAACTCAATTCTCTTATCAAGAAGTTAATACAAAATCCCATCACAAAAAAAAATACAAGGAAAATAAGGCATACACCAATACAAGAAATTCTTATAATAAACCAAAAAGAACTCAAAATACTCTAGAATTCTTCTCTCTAGCAGTAGATCAGTACCATTAATCCTCAAGTAACACCCTTTCTTCCAACTTCCGACAACCATCAGACTCTTCACAAGCCTCACATTTCAAATTACCAACATTCCAGGGAATTCGAGCTTAGTGGTGCTTCCAAAATAGAACCCAAATCTGAATAAAATATGTCATCATGTTTCTGAAATTCACAATACTCTGCACAACATTCTCAAAAACTGCAATAATCCCAAACAACAAAAAGCTAGCCATACCAAACATCAACACAAGATAATTCATCTTCATCAAGATAATGTTGAAGCTTCCAAAGTATAACCGAAATTTGAGAAAAAAAATATCTTCATGTTTCTCAAAAATATTCCAGAAAAAACTACAAAAATCCCAAACCACAAAACGAAGCTGACCATAATAAATAACCAAAATAAGTCCTGAACCAAATAACACCATTCTTGTTTGCTGTAATTTCCAAACCATTTTGAATGAAACTAATTTGTCCCACACAAGAGAAAACTTGAAACAGAGGCAGCAAAATTGCAGATCTGCATCCTCTTATATGCACATAAACGTAAAGATCAACAATAACTCCATAAACAAAGAGCACAACAGTACCATGTGCAAAATAAAATATGTACAAAGATTATTTACATAAGAAACATTGTACCATTAAGCAACACAATTCATACCCATAAGACCAATGGCAAACAAAACCAAAGGCTCACCAAAAGCAACAACAATTAAATGCCTTCTTAAAACCAACGTTGTCACTTGCCACCATTCTTCTATTTCATTCTAGGACAAAACCAGAAGAACCTCCAATGCATAATCAAAGGAGAAAGTGGAGAAGAAAAATTAGAGTGCAACAAAAAAGAAATTGAAAACATAAAACTAGAGACGACATCAGAGCACAGCAAATTAAAACAAGTATGAAATGCTTTATTGAAATGAACTATTATATTGCCATTACTTCCCACCTTGCTTATATCTCTCTTTCTAGTACAAATGCAAAAAAAGCTCTAAGGCATCAACAAGACAGGATTGAGTCCAAACTAAGTAATAAAAAATAAAAATAAAAATAAAAAAAGAGTCCCACAAGAAAGAAATTGAAACCACATAGAAAAATAAAAAATATAACTAAAAAAGAAATTACAACCAGATACAAAAAAAAACATACATGTATCAAATGCACTGAACATTAACACATCACTTTGATGTTAGCCTTTAGTTCAAGAAAAAGAGTCATTTCTTTCTACAGAACCAGATACAAAAAAACCAAGCTATAAAAAGAGAACCGAATGTCCAAAAACAATCTAAAATGAAAACTTAAATAAAATAAATAAATAAATTTGGTGTTTAGTTTAAAAGCTAGTGATACTCAAACCCATCTTTAGTTTAAATAAAGTTAATGGAGATAAGCACATCAATTCACGTGTGTACCTATCTTGCTGTAAATTTAGTATAGAATTAATTTGGTGTTTTCTATTTCTTTTTCTTAATGGTTTTCAAGTGAAACACTTCTATGCTTGAAAACTCATCAACAGATATTAAGAATAAATCCCTCAAAAAGCTCAAGCGGATAGTGACAAGGATGAGCCCAAGCTGCTAGTTTTAGTAAAGATCTATGAGACTGAACATCTAAGTTGTGTCATAGACATGTACTAGTGCTACCTAATTGGAAAAGCAAATTATAGCTAGTAATAGTAGTAATAGATTGGCATATACAACAGGGGGGGGGGGGGGGGGGGTTATAACACTATATCAATTATAATTTGCATACAATCTAAAAAAACATATAAAGCAGATAGGGGTCATCAAGTTGTTGGAGAAAGAAATGAACATCAGCCAACATTTCAGGGTTTCAGGGGCAAACACAAGTAAAAGAAAATGAAATCTGTGAACACAAGCAATTACAAAATGCTATTGCCAAAGTATCTCAAAATCTGTGAACTCAAGCAAATTACAAACAAAATGTTTTTGATTGTACAAAATTATTTGAAGTTGTGGAGAGATAGAAGTGATGTGAAATTTAGATCATGCTAGTTATATCTATAATTACAGAGATTGACACAAGTCACTACTGAAATACTAGCATAATTATGAAATATTGGTGTCCCTGCCTCTCTCCATATTGAGAGTTAGATGAGAGTGACATGTTACCAAATTACTAACAATCATCCAACATCAAGCAAATAAATAGAGAAATAAACAAAAAATCAAAGCATTCAAGGGGTTTTACACACACACACACACACAGAAACACACACACACAACCCTTAAAAATTACAGAAAAATCCCTCAAATTGAGCTCCAATAACACATATATGGAAAAATAATACCTGAATGGAATCGAGGATGTCAGTGAGAACTGGTTCGAGCTTGGAGACTCTGGCGTTTAGGGCATCAAATTGTTGCTTCAACTATATAAAGAAAACAAAAAGGGAAACACGATTACATATATATATATATGCATGTATGTATATATATATGATACTATAGATATGAAGCATAGAACAATTAATCCATGAAATTCAGTGTCGAAAAGTTGAATCACCTTGATTGTTGTCTTGTAACAATATAACCATACATCAGCTAGTCCACCGGCTTGAAATTCGAGTTCGATCTTCTCTTTCGCGGCTAAACTGAGTCATTGAGTCGTCTCTCTATGCAATACCAACTGAAACCCACAACCTCCAATCGAAATCCTAGTCGTCACCTTTCTTAATCAAAATCCTAGATCGGGCAAAATTGAGGATGAGAGTACCCTAGATCACGATTTCATGGCCGAATCTTGTAGTGGTGTGAAGAATCACCTCAAACCCTAGGAATGGAAGTTGTTTCCAGAGAAGAGAAAGGAGTGTTCTAGAGTACTTTTTGGGGAGATGTTTCTCTTTTCAGAAATTGGTCTACGAACATATGTCTTCAATTAGAGGATAGCTACAGTGCAAAAACCAAGAGAGCATCATTGTCATGTTCTCAAAATTGGGCAATTTTGAGCTGATGTTTTTTTTACTGTGCATGGAGAAGGTTTGGGCCCAAAAGTGTACCAAACAAGTTCTTGTTCTCATTTTAGGCCCAAAAAACAAAAATCAGCTATCCAAACGCACCCTTTGGGTTTTTATTCTTTATTTTCATTGTTTATTGTATGTAATAATAATAAGAAGATGAATCTTTGATTACCCTTTATGTTGATTAGACATTAATTTATTAGGTTAATATGTGGGATAGTATAAAGCATGAGAGACAGAGAAGGTGCAATTAACATGATTCTATTATGTTTTGGCAAAAATAAAAGAGGAGAAAGTCTCACATCGCTTAGGAAGTAAAGGGTGAATGAGTTCAAGAGCCTATATAAGGAGCTCAAACCTTTGTTTCTATATATCCCAGTCAAAAGCATTTCAAGCATTGTATTTTTTACTCTAGTTAAATTTCTTTCTTGATTCTCTTAATTTGAGAATAGAAAGGTGTGAGTTAGTATATGCTTGGGTAGACTGCGGGTGTATTGGGATAGTTGGTGGTGAGAGGAAAATTACTGAGAGTGTGGTTGTAACAATTTTTCACATAGTGAAATTTTCTCTAGTTAGAGTTTTCCACTATAAATTCTTGCGTCCTTTCTGTGTTGTGTGTGG
The DNA here is from genome assembly GCA_963922005.1 of Cornus suecica. Lineage (NCBI taxonomy): Eukaryota > Viridiplantae > Streptophyta > Magnoliopsida > Cornales > Cornaceae > Cornus > Cornus suecica. The sequence goes on along the minus strand of OY998243.1, from coordinate 34,820,149 downwards.
ATGATGTGTGTGAGTAAAAACATGTGTTTGTGATCTCGGGCGGGATTAATTCTTATGTGTGAGATAGGAATTAATTCCTAACAATTGGTATCAAAGCAAGGGCATTGTCAAGCGCGTCGCCGGAAACAATAGCAGGCGCCCCCACGCACCACCTAAAGTTCCGGCCGGATTTTCGGCTTCCATGCGCAGCAATTTCTGTTCGGGCCTATTTCGTGGAGTATCCTTGATCAAAATAGGGCGTGTAATATATCAACGGAAAGCTCATTCAAAGGCGAACATTTTGGCGTAAACATCAGCCCTCTCGGAGTAGGCACGCACACTGAAAAATTCCAAACATCATCAGCAATTTTTTACCTTTTGTGTTGAATTCTTTTTAGCCTGTTTGGAGTCATTTTTACCCGTTTTTGACATGGTCAGAGGTGTTCTTATGATTTTGGACCACTCTGGACGCAACCGTGCAATTGGTTTTGCGTGATTCGACTCCAAATATCTTGGAAAGGCTCAATGGGAGACATGTGGGGGCAAGTTTTTTGAAAACAAAAGAGGGAGGGGCTTCTTGAATTCGGTGGTGGGTGTTTGAAATAAAGTGAAAGAAGAAAACAAATTGGTGGAGGGTGTGTCAGAGAGATAATTTTTTGAAAGAAAAAATTGGGTATTCTTCACACGGGCACCCCAAGAGAAATTTTCCAAATGGTGGAGCGGGTTCGGCAAGTTGCTTCGAAATTAGTAAATGGAGATGTTGATATTATCCCCAGCAGTGGGTCTCTTTTCTCCATAAGAGACTGGTGTGGTCCATTTTGGCATGTTATTGATCTCCTGGTTGCCATGTAAGAGGACGTTTTACTACTAGCGGGTCCACAAGTTTGTACACAGCCATTGGTTGGCATTGATGCAAGGTGTGTGGTGGAGTTGATGTCGATGGCTGATGAACTTCAAGGAAAGCCAAACGTGAAAGTTGAACCATATTTTTCAGTAAGGTTTTTCAACATGTGCCAATGTAAAATTCTTATAATTTGTTTATTCTAAGTGGGTATACTCTTTATGGTAGAGTATGATAGTTCTCTGGGTTGAGAATTATGATTGTCGATAAAGACAGTGTTTGCAACAAAAGTTTCTTTTATTTAGCTAAAGGTAAAGATTGTTAGGTTTTGGCAAAAATAAAAGAGGAGAAAAACCAGCATCGCTTAGGAAGTAAATGGTGGATGAGTTCAAGAGCCTATATAAGGAGTTCAAGCCTTTGTTTCTATGTATCACAGTTAAAAGTATTTCAAGCATTGTATTTTTTACTCTAGTTAAATTCCTTTCTTGGTTCTCTTAATTTGAGAATAGAAAGGTGTGGTTAGTATATGCTTGGGTAGAGTGTGTGTGTATTGGGATCGTGGGTGGTGAGAAAAAAATTACTAAGAGTTTGGTTGTAACAATTTTCTACATAGTGACATTTTCTCTGGCTGTTTTTGACAACGATAGTAGTTTTTCTCCGGTTTGGAGTTTTCCACTATAAATTCTCGTATCCTTTCTGTGTTGTGCGTGGATGATGTGTGTGTGATTAAAAACATGTGTTTGTGATCTTGGGCGGGATTAATTCTTATGTGTGAGATAGGAATTAATTCCTAACAGATTCCATTGTTTTTTAATACATTGTTGGATTCTATTTGTTTATGTTTCTCACCTTTCTACTTCAGGCCGGTTTGGTTCGTGTTTTTACTTTCGTGCCGTGGAATTTACAAAATAGAAGTATATGTTTTTGTTGTGGAGTGCTGTGAGTCAAAACTAGAAACATTTTTGGTACTGATACTTTTATTTTTGTTCTGGTCACTTGTTTCCTCCACTACGTGGTATTTTTTTGAACAATACTAAAAAACACAAAAAATATATTATTTTGGTACTTCCTAAATACGACACTATTTGCTTTATATTTTTCTACTGTAGAAAACAAAACATTGAGTGTCATGTATGCTTTTGTTGTGAAAAATAATAAAAAAAATACAAAAACAAAAACGTGAACCAAACAAGCCCTTCACTTTTCAATATTTTAATGAATTAATTGTAATTCCTATATTTCATTCTTGCTCAATAAATTTATATGGTCCATGTAACACCTATTATTACCTTTATCTGAGCACTATCATGTCGAGTTAAACTAGTAATGTGCGAAAGAGCCTAACACAGAAGTTCAGGGCACATATTTGTCACCATAGGAGGAGATGTGTTCATCTTCAGTGTGATCAAAGACTTGATAGACATATATATTATGCCTATATTATTTACATATTTGATTTGTTTATTGTTCTATTATCTACCTATAAATTTTAGAATTGTCTAATAAAATTAAAGAAAACTATTATGCAACTTTTTGAAAATTTTGTAGCATCCATTGATGAAGTCGCATCACCAAATGAATATGATAGGTTCTTGAGCGTCAGCTCATTCTCCAATTAACTAATACTATAAAGTTGCAATTTTCTGGACATATCTACTTTTTTATTTAGATATATGTATGTCATTTTCATGTCTTCTCCATTTCTTAAGCACTGGGTAATATTAGTATTGGAAAATAATTGAATGGAATTGTGACAGTTTGAACCAGTATCAATTAGACAGTTAGAGCCAACAGTTTAGACTACGTTTTCAAACACTGTCTTGACAATTTTGACAACGTTTGGTGCTCTACTAATACCCCAAGATATGCGTTTTTCATTCCATGAGAAATAAACACATATATACAGAAATATATTTCATCTCTCTCTGCACTCTGCATATTCAGATTAGGATTCAATCAAAGTAGTTCGAGAGTACAAACACAGAAATTGCGTTAGCTGGTTTTCGAAGATTGGAGTGCTACTTCTTTGAAAACCGAAATTCGTTCTATCTTGGGAGATAGTTGCTCGGAAACCTTGAGCACCGAAGAGGGAGCAAATCTATCTTAAGAGGAAACCTTGAGAACCTATCATCAAGAACTAGAAGTTAGCTTTCCAACGATATATTACATGCCTCCATCAAATGTGTGTAGCTTCAGATATGATCAAAAGAGTGAGAGGTGTCCTGTAAAAAAAGCTGGAAATTTCATATTCGGGCCAAAATCCTATTTTGACCTGGATTGATCCATTTTGACCCGGATGACTTTAAGTTCAACCCCAACACCTCTATACATGTAATATACACAGATTATACATCAGATATTAGGGTTTTGCTTGGTTGGATGTGAAATTACGAAAAAGGGTAATCTTATTCTCCAAGTTAGGGTTTCCCTCAACTTTGCCTATAAATACCAAGTTTTGCTACAGATCTAAGGGACTTCTCTACACATAAATTATTAGAATAATTTCTGGAGATTCATCTATCATTCCAAGGAGGAGCCATTCAAGACCTAGAGATCTAGAGAAGACGACCATAAAGGGCGATTCTAAATCAACGATCCAGTCTTTTTCTACCATGAGCAACTAATTCGATATTTAGGGTTTTCTAGCAAAACCCTAGCCAAGTAATGTAGTTCTTTCATTGTTTTTAATTATAACGAGGGAAAACTGTTGACCATACTATGATGATTGTAGTAGTTAAGAGACCGTTCTGATTTGCAATATAAAATTATATGTTTATTCTAAATTCTTGTCTTAAATGGAATGAATGTATTATTTTGCACAACTATGATTATTCAATATGAGCAAGAACTCAGATCCTTAATTATGGTTTTCTACACAATGGTGGCAATGAAACTGGAAACCCTAAGTTGACACAGGTCGTGCCTTGGCGATTTAACATAGACATGATTTAGTTTATTTTCATGTAGTAGGAGTAGATTAGAGTAATATAATTGACATGTACTAGTTAGGTCAGTCATGAGACGGGTTGTCGCAATCCGGTTGATGGTATTCCTTTTTGGGGTCGTATTTACCTATTTGCGGTACGACCTGATTCATAATCTATGAATAGCCCTCTTACAATTGTTACATTGACAGAACTATGTTATGAGGTTAGTGGTGGAGTGATGAAAACCCTAGTTTTCTCTCTCATTTGAATCACAACCAATTTAATAATTTTAGTTAAAATATATAATTTGGTCTTCGACCACCAAAACAAATAGTTTTTAGAAATATAATTCATTGTTTTTGAACTATTAAAGTGAACAATCGTAGTTTTTGTGGGATCGATATCCCTTACTCAAGGTTTACTATTCTACAATTGATACGTGCGCTTGCGTAGGGTAAAACCTAGGGCGTCTTTAAGGTGTTGTTTTTAATCACATATTTTGTACACACCTGACTCGCATCAGAAAAATACATGGAACAATTCGAGGGGTTCACTTCTTCTGGACAAGAGAAGAAAGTTTGTAAACTTGTAAAATCCTTGTATGGGTTAAAACAAGCGCCAAAATAGTGGCATGAAAATTTGACAGTGTCATGAGGACAAATGGGTTCAAAATAAATGAATGTGACAAGTATGTGTATGTCATGAGCTTTCATAATGCTTACGTCATTTTATATCTATATGTGAATGATATGCTAATTATAGGCAGTGATAATGATGTTATTAAATCTACTAAACAAATGTTAAAGAGTAGGTTTGATATGAAAGATCTTGGCATAGGTGATGTTATTTTGGGAATTAAGATTTCTAAAACATTAGAAGGACTTGTATTATCCCAATCTCATTACATAAAGAAAATACTTGATAAGTTCAAGAAGTATGGGATTAGTTCAACACGAACACCTGTTGATGTGAATATTAAACTTTCCAAAAAAATAATGGTAAAAGCATTTCTCAGTTAGAATATGCTCGGATCATTGGAAGTTTAATGTATGTTATGAATTGTACATGATCTGATATAGCATACTCTGTTTGTAAGCTAAGTCGATACACTAGTAACCCAGGTAAATGTCATTGGAATGCAATACTCAGAGTTTTGGGATATTTAAAATATACTCAAAACTATGGATTGCATTATACAAAATATCTAGTTGTACTTGAAGGATACAGTGATGCTAACTGGATATCTGATTCCAATTATTCGAAATCCACGAGTGGATATGTCTTCACTCTTAGTAGTGCAGTTGTGTCTTGGAAATCCTCAAAGCAAACATGTATTGCTCGGTCCACAATAGAATCTGAATTCATTGCATTGAACAAGGCTGGACAAGAAGCATAATGGCTTCGTAATTTTCTAGAGGATATTCCAAAATGGACGAAACCGGTACCAACTATTTGTATACATTATGACATCCAATCTACGATTGGAAGAGCTCAAAATCGCATGTATAATAGTAAGTCTAGACATATTCATCATAGAAATAATACCGTGAAACAATTGTTCTCAAATAGTATAATATCCATTGACTATTTGAAGTGAAAGGATAATATTTTGGATCTGCTAACTAAAGGTTTGACGAGAGAACAAGTGGAAAGATCATCGAGAGGAATGGGCTTGAAGCCTCTAGGTTAACAGACACTATAATGGATACCAAACCTAGTTGACTAGAGATCCCAAGATCTAGGTTCAAAGGGACAACCGATTTATGTGTGACTTAATAAAAGCACTATAGAGATTATTAACTCCTTCCCATTCCTATGATGAGACAGTGCATATTTTTAGGGTAAGCTACGCTTTTAATGATTTCTATGAATTAGACATATCCAAGTAAGGATGTATAAATATTCCTAATAGAATCACCTATGTGAGTAGAAGGGGCCGCTTCTAGGAGAATTTTTGAAGGCAGAATTCTCTAATAAATACTCATGAAACCAAGTGGTCTCCAAGGCTAAAATGGACACAAACGTGAGAACCAACTGTGTTCAAAGGGGAACTGTGTGAATTCTATTGTCTTGGTTTACAAAAACAGTTACAGTTCAAGGCATCACGTCCACTGATTAGCCAGTAAATCTAATAGTCTCTCACAAGGGAAAATTCAAGGCTCTAATGTCATGCCCCAAATTTCTAAAGACTCCCGAACCGGGACATCTGAGGAATCCGAGTCGTGATCCATAAAATGAGCGACCAATTAAGATCCTAAACAACCATAAACCGAATGGAATCTTATTAACAATAATAATTTCATACACAACAAAGCGGAAGCTAAACCAAATGATACACAAGGCACGTCTAGGTGCCGAAAGAATACATCTCTATAATGATGCAACAATACCAAATATAAGGAAAGGATAGGTCAACAGACTGGCTCCCAAGAGATACAACATCTACGGTCCCAATACAAGGAACAATAAAATGAAATAAAAAGACCAACTCTACATATTAACGTCCCAAATCCCGCAACAGCATCAGTGCCATGAGCCATCCTGCACTCCAAGTTCCATAGCCAAAACATTTCCTGTAAACTGGCATTTGGGATGCCAGGCAATCGAACACCGGGGTGAGCTCATCGAAGCCCCGTAGGAGAAAGGAATTGTAACTGTCACATCCTACGACCATCTAAGTTGAGTTCGAACCAACTTGTGTACATGCATCTACCCTACGTCGGTCAAACGTCCTATATGGCACTCACGCCAATACGAGACCCCAAAAATACATCCCCCTAGTCCCCTACCATGCATCAACAAATAGGGCAACTAGCATATAGTGAAACTATATCACAACAACATGTAATAAATCACACCTACATATATATATGCACGTATATATATACATATAAAGATATACAACCAATACAAGATACGTAATACCGACCCCCTCATAAATCACTACGACTCATACCCGTCAGTCCCACACTGACAATCCACACAACACTATCACCAAATCACTGGAGTAACACTCCTATTCATAACCCTTCAGGAAGATAACACTCATACTTCCTAGATCACGAGCATACCGAGATTCAAAACCTCAAATCAGTATCAACCCATACTACCAATCTCCTCACATGTCACTACCCAACATTCTCAAATCCAAAATAGGGGTAAAATAGTAACTTCAACCTAAGGGAAGTCACAAAGGTTTCCAAACAACAAAAGGAAGTGAAAGGGATTGAATAACCCCTCACACCGACTACTCAAAGGTCACATGTTGGGCTAAGGGTAAAATGGTCATTTCAAGGACAAAGATGTACTTTAAAAGGTAACCCCACCTATTTGGACATAGGTTGAACCATAAAAATAAACAAAACCAAATTCAAAGCCCTGACGCGAGAGATGTGAATTTTTTGAAAATGGCATCGGACAACTCCGACTCAAACAACAAGTTAAAGTACCCCTCTTTCACCAAGGGGTAAAATAGTCATTTCAAATTAAAATAAATGATTTTAAATTTTATATCAAATATTTGGACATAGTTCAGGCCCTAGAAACAAACGGGACCTCAATCAAAGCCACGAGGCGAGAGCTATGCATTTTTTAAAACGGTATCGGACAACGCCGATAAAAATTGAAAGCTGAAGTACCCCTCTTTCACCAAGGGTAAAGCAGTCATTTCAAGTGTAAATAAATTATTTTAAATTTTATCTACAAATTTTGTACCTATAAAAATCCATAGGAACAAACGGATCCTCATTCTAAGTTACGAGGTAAGAGAAATGAATTTTCGAAAACTAGTCGAAACATGCTGAATTTCCGAGAGTCGACTACACAGGAGGCTTTAGTCGACTACACTGAAGTCTTCAGTCGACTACACCAGGCCTATAGTCGACTACACAAGGACGAAGATTGCCAAAATGTTCCGGAAATGAAGATTTGAAGGCTCAGTCGACTACAGGAAGGCCTTAGTGGATTACATGGGTCCTAAAAGTTGGAAAACTGACCCGAAACCACTTTAAACTTGTATGAAACACTAAGGATAACCTCAAAACTATTAGGGAACTTTAGAAATTATAAATATATCATTTATCTCGATTTAGTTTTATCAAAGACATTTTCTTGAAAAACCGTTAAACTAACCATCTTGCCCCCGGTCTCGATTTAGTTTTATCAAAGACATTCTCAAATCCAAAGGCCAAAATCTTTTATTTCATGACTTTAAAACCATTTCAAAACTCATAGTTTTTGTCGGCATCATGGGGGTAGGCAAAAACGAGTTTTTCACTTAAAGACCGAATGGACTCAAATATAAGTCTTATAAAAAACCAATTTTCGGGAAAACAAACCGAAACCAACGGAAAAACCAAAGTGTATTTGTAGACGCTCAAATGGAACAAATGAATGAAGAACCGAAGTTCGAAAGCGACTCAAAGGAAAGGGCAAGTGACTATACACAAGGCACTAACTCTAACCCAACCACACTTCGCTCCACATTCAAACTCACAAACCCTATAACGACTTAACCGAGAATGACCACAACTCCGATGACATTCCATTCCTTAAGACCGCTAAAGGGAACCTAGTGGTCGTTGCCACAGAACCAACTAGTTTCAAATCAAGAACCCCTTTCGATTCTTTCAAACCTCAATTTTACATTCGGAATCACATCACCTAGGTTTCTAACAAAATCCATTGACCATCAATACACAATTGACTCGTTTTATTCATAACCTCATCGATCACAACTGAAACATCAATATCATAATTTACGCCACGTTGCCACACCAACGCTAACTATACCACAAGACTATCAACCGCATTCTCAAGGCTTCAACCCACATTTAACTCAATAGCCACAACCAACTTTACTTATCACAAGAAAGTCCTTAAACCAACTTATATCACCCCCCGAAGGTATATAAGCACATCACAACAAATATAATCATTTATCTCACATTATACTTTAAACAAGGCATGCAAAACATATTTTCACATCCTTTCATTTCACTTGAGCATTTTAACAACATATGAATTGTATACATCAAAATTCACATTAAACATGCTCGCATCATAAATATTCACAATTATAGCATGTTTCAGTATCAATATCACAATTACGCATATATGATAGTTCAAGTGCAATATGACTCAACACCCCTCATATTACACACTTTGCCCCAATACAGGTTAACAAATACGTACTCTACTCATTTACAACAAGAAAGAGTACCGCACCGATTCTTCCCAAGTGATTTTGACACTTCTCACTTTCAACAAGGAAGGCGGTTGCACGAGACGACCTATGACTAAAGATTCGTATATCAAATGCACGAGACGACCCGCGACTTTGAGAATGAGATGACTCGCCCTATACCCCATTCTTGGACTCATTATTTCCGTAGGTTGGGAACACCCCATGGCCAGTTGTTGCGATGATTCGATATAAAACTACTCACCCATGGTTACACAACCGGGCGTAACCCAACACCAATTGGGTTCTCAATACAAAAGGTGAACACATGCACTATGTCCTCAATGACCCATGTACCACATAAATATGTATCACATCATATTTATAACAACATTCCCAAAATTTCCACATGAATGTTTTTCACCATTCAACATGCTTTTAAATTTCATTTAAAGCAACTATCAACAAAGGTACTTTTACATGCACCACTCATGATCCCAAATCATCAAATTATCCTTTAATACACAAAGATAACTTTACCTTCCATTTAACATGTTTTTATTCTCATTAAAGCAATTTAATCAACACATTAACTCATTTTCATACATAAGTTTAATGTTCAATATAGAAATCTCCAAATTGACAAGAATGGGGAAAACTAGAATAACGCTCTGAGTTCCACATTCCAACTCCATCAAGAAAGTAGTTAACCTATATACGTTATCAAGGCTACACTACCTATACTTAAAACCCTATATGTATACTTACTCTTATACATATATACATCAATACCATATATATACATATAGTAATACAAGCATACTTCCATCTCTAAAACTCATAACCCATCTAGCATACATCATATCTATCTCAAGTACAACATAATATAGATTATAGCACATTAATACATAAAACACCAAATTTATATTTTTCAAGTATACACTTAGTAAAAATATATCTAGGTTTAGGAATCCTACAATCAAGTTCATACTCACACAATCATAAGATGACTAGTTAGGAAGTTTTTCCCTACCTCTTGAAGAGCCAAGCACAACAACTACCAAGCAAGGCCCATGAAACCCTAGCTCTTCCCTAACCGAAATCCAATGAGCAAACTGGTGGAAAGTTTCACCATGGCCTCTTAACCATGAATCCAACTCCAATACAAGAGGGAAACAAGATTCATTAAATTGTCTAACAAGAAACCCTAAACTAGGATTTGAAATGGAAACACACAAAGATGGAAGAACACTTACCAATCTTTAGCTCAAACAGAAGACAAGAACACCATGAACATCTTCTATGTTGATGGCCACATCAAACTCCCAACTTAGGGTGATGAATTCCACCCATAAGTGGAGAAAAAAAAAGAGGGAGAAAGATAATAGAAAAAGGAGAAGAAGAGGTGAAGTCTTGCAAAGTGGAAGACTTGAAATGTGTAGAGATTTCCCATTCACACCTCTCACCATCCAAGGGTCCAAAACAAAGATGGGGGAAAAGGAAATGAATTCAAGGGATAGAAATAAGTCTTACCATTGGAAGACTTATTACTCCACACACAAAATTCATTAATTAGACAAACAAGGCCATATCATTCAAGGGCTTAAAATAAAGATGGGAATGAATTAACCATCCAATGGTTGATAAAAAGTCTTGCCAAGTGAAAGACCAACAATAATGGATTATTGTATTTAAGTGTCAACCAAACAAGGCCTTATAATCCAAGGGTCTAGAACAAAGATGGGAGAATGATATCAAGGGCTAGGAATGAGACACCACTTGAAATGGGGCAATGACCAAATTCTTTCCAACTTAGGGTTAATTACAAGAGTGTCATCAAGCTTCTTAATTACCCTTATACCCCTTATCATCCTCTCTAATTACAAACATGTCATTCATACCCCAATACTTAGCCAAATCTCTACAGTTTTCACTAAGTGCTCCAAATATGAAAATACTCATTTACCCCTCGGTCATTTTTTTCCCGAAATCGTTTCTAACTATTCTCATTACTTACAGCATGAAAATATAATAAGAAATTCACATAAGTGCTACACCGAACGTCTACACTAAACTAGGTTAGAACTTTCGGGAAAGCAACACAATTCCCAAAGCTTCAACGAGAAAATGTTGCACAAACCTACGTAGTCATCAACGAATAATAAATCTCGAAGCCGGAAACGAAAGTTCATGAAGTCGTCCCGCTATGTCCGAAACTTAAACACGAAAAATTTACACATACCGAGAATACACAAGACGTCATGAATAAGTGACGTCACAAAAAGTTAACACTTGGAAAAGAATTCCAGAAAAGAAAAAGGAAAATGTGGGGCGTTACATCTAAGGCTACTTATCCTGATAGAGTAATCTTCCATTGTACTCGAATTAGTGTCTGCATATTCATTTGCATAGTAAAAAGCTAATTTCCATTCATGTGGGGGATTGTTGGAAAATAATTAAATGAAATTGTGACTGTCTGAACCAGTATCAGTTAGACAGTTGAAGCCAATAGTTTAGACGATGTTTCCAAACACTGTATTGGCAGTTTTGACAACGTTTGATGTTCTATTAATACCCCAAGGACACGTGTTTTTCATTCCATGAGAAATAAGCACACATATACATAAATATATTTCATTTCTCTATACACTCTACATATTTAGATTAGAATTCATTCAAAGTGGTTCGAGAGTACAAACACAGAAATTGTGTTCGCTGGTTTTCAAAGATTGGAGTGCTACTTCTTTGAAAATGAAAATCCGTTCTATCTTGGGAGATAGTTGCTCAGAAACCTTGAGCACTGGAGAGGGAACAAATCTATCTTAAGAAAATTGTGAGTTTCATAGGGCTCAGATTGATTCATTATTTTCTGTCTATTTTCTGGATTTGGCATTCATTCTATAAGTTCTTAATATGGTTATATATATATATATATATTACGTATTTATATTCAGTCTATATATTTATATACTGTACGCATTTGTTGTTTACACAAATACATATATATATCCCGCTTTCATTTTGCTATATATATATATCTAATTCGCTTATTATACACTGTTATATATATATATATATATATATATATATATGAAATTAAAGTAGGTTAATTTGTACAATTAGCACCGTTGGCTTTAGGCCGTGTTTGGTATGTAATTTTGTTTAGTGTTTTTTCTTTTTTATTCAGTATTGTAGTACTTTACAAAACAAAAGCATGCTTGGAAAAACTCTACTTTAATTTGAACTATAAAAAATATTTCATAAAAATGTACAAATTAATTTTGCAAGATAAAAAACGTAGGTTTTTTTTTTTTTTTTTTTTTTTTGCATTCTGCACTCAATATATATATATAATGTATATATCTACAGCCCCACCACCACTGCCGCCGCCACCACCACCACCATTTATCTTTGTCCCAAAACACCACATATATATATGTGTGTGTATATTTACAGCAAAAGTATTAGTACCAAACATGCTTCTGTTTTAGCCCTGTAGATGCGTAAAAATGCATACACTCGGATGAATTCTATTGAGGCTCTCAAGCCTTTATTTATACAAGTGATGATGGACTTTTTGGCCCACTCGAGATGAAATTGATCCCAATCAGGGATCCTAACTTTGTGGGATTTACAATTTTAAAAGATAATGTTAATCCAAAATTATTTGATTAAGCATAACTGATTTGGGCATATCCTATTAAAACCAATTTACTCCCAATAAATTTGGGTTTGACTTATAGGATGTCTGAACTAGGCTTCATTGATCCAAAGGATTGGGCCTTAGGAATTTTGGCCCTTACACTGGCCCCTTCGGATCTAGCCCATCTTGTTACATATGGGTTGGATTCGAACGTTAAGTATTCTTTTTGTTTGGATTCTCTTGTAGCTTCACTAGTGCTCGAACACATGAGTATTTTCCTACATTCAAAATTTTCAACTATCAGGGTTCGTCGGCCCCATAAGATTATCACATGCAATATTCACGATTTTGCGTACTTTTCCAATTATTTCTTTTACTTAGGAAATAATAAATAAATAAAATTATTTTTGCTTCCTTTGATCTTGGGAACTAACTTTCTTTGTGTCTCTCGTCTTAATCTTAGCGATTACTTTTCTTCATGCTTGTAAGAATATTTTTATATTGGCATGTCTAGTCAATAACCATGTTCGGTAGATTAGGTATTCTGGAGCATAAAATCGCAGAATAATTAATTATTCAAATTTAGGAACCACCAATCGATCGATGGAATCCTCGATCGATAACCAGCACCGACATTGGAATTCGTACGAAATTGTACTAGCAGAATTATGGCTCCTTATATAAATATATTGAGGGACAGACTGGTCTATTCACAACTATTACATGGTCCTTACACCAAGTCTTTTTGGAGTGCAAGCAAATAAATATTATTCCATAATTAAAGACTTTTTTCTCTATACATATGAGAAGATATTGAGAAGAGAAGACAAGCTTTAAGAGCTCTGTAATTCTTCAACAGAACATATCTTTCTACAGACAAAGAGAGAGACATAAAAATATTGATTGATCATCTTCTAGTTCTCTCAAATTTTTATGCTTATCCAATTGTGCTACAATAATTGTGATTTTTATGCATAATTGGATGACCTGGATATTAAAAAATCTACATACCATCCTTGCATTGTGTGTGCTTTGATCTGTGAGAAGTGGAGCCGTCAGATTACGGAGATCGGAGCAAGAGACTTCATGGTAGTGCGAATGAATCAATAACTTTCAGACGTCGAGTGTTGAACAGCAAATATGGAGCTATTGTAAGTCGCGTCTTCATAGAGTCTGTATAACTTTTGATTCATAGTGCATCGATACCAGAGGGTATCCGTGATTTTTACTTAGAGTTTTTTCCAAGGTTTTCCACGTAAAAAAATATGTGTTATTTTACTACTTTAAATTATGTTATTATATTATTGTTTGATTAATATTAATTGTGAAGATAATTAATTTGTGTGGAGTAATAAAGAATAATAACCCAATCATAAATCTGCAAACGTATTACTATTCCCAGAATTCACGATTCAGTGTTTTGCGATCGATCGGTGGTAAAAGGAGCAAACTATCCCCAGAAACACTCACGAACCTAGGTCACTAGTGATCGATTGGAAGAATACGCGATCGATCGATGACACACGTGATCGTTCGGTGGGATACGCGATCGATCAGTGGCATATTGGAAAATACATTCACGATTCGTTGGAGGTACAAATGATCGATCGATGGTAATACGCAATTGATCGGTGAGTTAACACTGCGTTTTATTATATCTTGCAATAATAATTTGACTCCACACTTTTGGGTAACTATTATATCCTATGTATCATAATATTGATTCTAGGACATCAATAGTTTGTTTTTTCCTAGAAAAATCCTTTTAATAAAAATTAATTATTTTTGTTAAAAGAAAAATATCTTTAATAAAAATTAAATATTTTAATTAATAATTTTTTATTTTTTATTAAAGATATATTTTTAATTAAAAACTATTTTATCTCCGTTAATTATTATTAGTATAAGAAAAAATTTTAAAGACCTATTTATTCTTATTAAAATTAAATATTCCACAAATAATTTTAATTGGTCATTAAATTTATAAAAAGTCTATCCCCCCCTTCTAAGCTTAATTCACCGTCTTCTAGGTAATTTCAATTAGTATCAGAGCAAGGTTTGCCCTGATTTAGGTTAACGACCTAGGGTTAGATCTTGAACTTAGAAGATGGACTTACCTCGTGAACGAGATTCAATTACTAGGTCCCCTTTATTTAATGGCTCTAATTATACATATTGGAAAGCTAAGATGAGAACATTCTTGAAATCTCTAGATGAAAACGTCTGGCTTGCTATAGAGATAGGGTACTCACCTCCCACTGTTGTAGATGAGACTACCAAAAAATTAAGAGAAAAATATTCAAGTGAGTGGTCTTCTACTGAATTTGACAGTGCTAATTGGAATTCTAAAGCTTTGTCTGCAATATTAAATGTTGTGACCGATAGTTATTTTAGGAAAGTTTCCCCGTGCACTATTGCCAAAGAAGATTGAGATATTCTCCAAGATACTTATGAAGGAACTGATAATATTTCAGTATTGGCATCTAATATTAATGAGGTTGAAAAGGTTGCTACAATAAGTGCAACTTCTGAGGATGAGAATTATGAGGGTGATGAAGATCGTAGGGACTCGAATTAAGATGCGTACAATAAACTTTATGAAAATTCCAGACATCTTAGTCAAGTCTTCTCAAACTTTATAGTTAAATTTAAAAGTGTTGACAAGGAAATACAATCCTTAAGAGAAGAATTAATCGATACTACCTTATCCTTAAATCAGTTTCAGACACAAATAGATCAATGGTCTGAAGAATTAATTAAGTCTGAAAAAAAGGAAAATAGGCTTTGGAGAGTGTTGATGATCATAATAAGGATTTAGCCACTCTAAGATCTGATGTAATTGAGAAATCTACGAGAATTGAGGTTTTGGAAAAGAAATTGAAGGATGCTAACTCAACTATTTATAAATGGTCTAGTGGAACCCTTAAGCTTGATCATATGTTGAGTGTAGGTAAATCTGTGGGAAACACTAAAGGATTGGGATTCGTAGGAACCACGAATAATTCAAATGTCATTCCCAAAACTACTTTTGTTAGGGTTTTCCAAGTAACATCTAGTTCTTCTCAAGTTAATTCTAATATAAGAAACATTCCTCTTATTAAGAAAAATTTTAATGTTCAATCTTATGTTAGAAAACCTGTTGAGAGTAAGTTTCCCTTTACTTGTAAGTATAATAAGAGTTCTAATAATGTTTTTCAAATGTTTATTCCTATATTTCATCATTGTGGAGTGAAAGGTCATATTCGACCTATGTGCTTCAAATTAAGAGGAAATTTGAAATCAAGGACAAATCAAAGAACTCAAAGAAAACCTAATGTTGAAGATCAAATTAGGGTTTTGAGTGAAGAGGCAAAAAAATTTGTCAAAGCTGACGAGTAGAGCTCCTAAAATTAGACAGGTGAGCTATATTGTTTTGCTGTCAATACTGAACTTAGAGCACGTGACTCTAATTCCTGGTGTTTTGATAGTGGTTGCTCTAGGCATATGACTGGAAATAAGTCATTGTTTGGTTATTTTAAAAGCAATATTATTGGAACTGCTACTTTTAATAATGGGAAAAAATCTAAAGTTTTAGGAAAATGCATCATTGTTGCTCCTAGTCTACCTAGATTAGAAGATGTGTTTTATGTTGAGGGATTAAAAGCGAATTTGCTTAGTATTAGTCAAATTTGTGATAATAGCCATAATGTCAATTTCTCTCCTGATAAATGTTTAATTATTAATTCTTCTGGAAATTGTGTTATGGAAGGTATGCGGTCATCTGACAACTGTTATTGCATTGTAATTAATCCTAAACTAGCTCGTAATAAAGTAAAACTTGATGAAATAGAAATTTGGCACCAAAGAATGGGACATGTTAACTTTCGTGATTTAACTAAGATTACTAAAAGTGAAATTATTAAAGGTGTTCCTAAGCTTGGGTATGGCAAAGGTCTTGTGTGTGGTCCGTGTCAAAAAGTAAAGCAGATTAGATGTCAACACAAGAAGACTAATACCATACGTAATTCTAGACCCTTAGAATTATTGCATATTAGCTTAATGGGACCTACTAGGACATTAAGCAAAGGATGTAAGAAGTATATTTTTGTTATGGTTGATAACTACTCTAGATATACATGGGTAGGATTTATGAGTGAAAAGTCTGAAGTTGCTGAAAATGTTAAGAATATTTGTTTAAAAATTTAGACTGAGAAAAAATATCTCATTACTAGAGTAAGAAGTGATCATGGAAAGAAGTTTGAAAATTCAGGGATTGATACATTTTGTGATGAAAAAGAAATAAAGCATAAATTTTCTGTACCACACACTCCACAACAAAATGGGGTTGTTGAAAGGAAAAATAGGGTTCTTTAGGAAATGGTCAACGTTATGCTACATGGAAGGATTGTTCCAAGGAACTTTTGGGCCAAGGCAGTAAATGCAGCTTGTTACACTTCAAATAGAGTTTATCTTAGGCCTGACACTCTAAAAAACCCCTATGAATTGTGAAATGGCAAGAAACCCAATATAAAATATTTCTGGGTTTTTGGTTCAAAATGTTATATTCTTAAAGATAGAGAGTCGTTAGGGAAATTTGACTCTAAGAGTGACAAGGGAATATTCTTGGGTTATTCGTTGACCAGTAGGGCATATAGGGTTTTCAACCTTAGAACCCAGACAATGATGGAATCTGCCAATGTGGTTGTTGATGACTCATGTGTTAATGAGTCTCAGTCTCCTATAGCGAAGAAAGATCTTGAGCCGGTTTTTAAGTTAGAACATGATTCTACGGATGTTGTTGTAAAGGAAAAATTATAGTATGGTGATATTCCTAGTTCTATAAGATCTAATGAACCTTTTAATAATTTTCAACCTACTCCTATTAAAGAACCATCTGCTAGAGCAAAGTTGAATCATCCTTTAGATAAAGTCATTGGATCAGTTGATCAAATAATGGTGACCCGTAGGAAGGCAATGAATGAAGTATCTTATGCTTGTTACACATCTGCATTATAACCAAAAAATGTTAAAAAACTCTTCTAGATAGTGAATGGATAAATGATATGCAAGAAGAACTTCAACAGTTTGTTAAAAATGATGTGTGGTATCTTGTGCCTAGACCTAAGGACATAAATGTTATTAGTACAAAATGGATATACAAGAACAAAAAGGATGAGAATGGTATTGTTATAAGAAATAAGGCTAGGCTTGTTGCTCAAGGTTATACACAGATGGAAGGTATAGAATTTGATGAGACATTTGCTCATGTTGCTTGACTTGAATCTATTCGAATTTTATTTGATATCGCATGCCATCTTGGATTTAAGTTGTACCAAATGGATGTTAAAAATGCTTTCTTGAATTGCATTCTTCATGAGGAAGTGTATGTGGAGCAACCTAAAGGATTTGAAGATCCTCATTGTCTTGGTCATGTTTGTAAGCTTAAGAAGGCTCTGTATGGGTTAAATCAAGCTTCTAGAGCTTGACATGAGAGATTGACCGATTACCTATTGGGAACAGGTTTTACCCGAGGGGGAGTAGACAAAATACTGTTTATACAAAAAATTGAAATTAATATAGTTATTGCTCAAATCTATGTTGATGATATAGTGTTTGGTTCCACCTCTGACCAACTTGCTCATTAGTTTGGAGAACAAATGACACATGAGTTCGAAATGAGCATAGAGAATTGAACTTTTTTCTAGGACTATAAATTAGGTAATTAACTGATGGGATTTTTATTTCTCAAACTAGATATGTCTTGGAATTAGTAAAGAAGTTTGGTTTCCATAAGGATAAGGATGCTCGCACTCCTATGAGTACAGGTGTCAAACTTAGCATAGACACTAATGGAAAATATGTTGATCATACACTTTATAGAAGTATGATTGGGAGTTTGTTGTACTTAACTGTCAGTCGACCTGATATAGCTTTTTGTGTTGGTGTTTGTGCACGTTATCAGGCTAGTCCTAAAGAGTCTTACCTTATTGTTGTTAAACGTATTATTAAATATGTAAAAGGGACTGTTAATTATGGACTGTGGTACCCATTAGGATCTAATATTGATATTGCTTCTTATTCTGATGCTAATTGGGCGGGTAATGTAGATGATAGGAAAAGCACTAGTGGATGGTGTTTTTACGTTGGTAATTGTTTAGTTGCTTGGCATAGCAAGAAGCAAAATTGTGTCTCCCTTTCTATTGTTGAGGCTGAGTATATAGTTGTTGGTAGTTGTTGTACTCAGATTTTGTGGATGCGTCAAATGTTACAGGATTATGGTTTTTAACAAAGCACAATGACAAATTTTTTGTGATAATACTAGTGCTATAAATATTTCTAAAAATCCTATTCAACACTCTAGGACAAAACATATAGATATTCGACATCATTTCATTCGTGATCTTATTAAAGATGGTATAGTGTCTCTAGAGTTTATATCCACAGATTCTCATTTAGCAGATATCTTTACAAAACCATTAGATTTTCAAAAACATATAAGTCTTAGAAAATCTATTGACATACCTTTTTTAGAATAAATATCTTCATATGTATCATTCTAGGAATATCTTTCATTATTTTTTATCCTAGAATTGATACATTATCATGTATTTTTATTATAATTCATTATTTATTTTATTATTATTATTATGCATGCATCATGGTTTGCTACTACTAGGATTATTCATGCATGCATCATTATGACAAAAATGATAAAAATTATCAAATAAAAAATTCTTTGTTATTGAGCATGGCAAGGTTACAAAGGGTGGTCCTTTTTCACTCTATTCTCATATTTATTTATCTATTTATGTTTATGGGAATTGAAAATGTTAGTCAAACCTGAGGATTTGAGAAGTTCACTTGATATACTTAAGTGATATTTTTTAAAATACATATATATCTCACAAATCTTTGGTGCTGGTTTCACTTTGGTTCAAGGTGATTGTAATGCCTACTAAGAATGTTAGTGTTTTTCACCTAACTTAAAGTGATCTGTAAGTTCATAAGCTAGGCTAGATTGATTCATGTTTTTGAATACCTATTGCATAACTCATGAATATTGGGGTAATATTGACAATAATTGAAAAATAAATCATAAAGAAATAGAGTGGAAAAAGCAAAAAGGAGAAGAAAGTCTTCTTCAAAAGAGAAAAAATAAAGATAAGGTCGAGCCTAGTTGGTCAGGATTAAAAGTCCTAGCTAGAAAGTTTGATACTTTAAACAAATAAAAAAAATTCCCTTAAATTTCAATAAGATCCGAGTAGAAGATTTGACTTCTAGCTCAAGTTTTTGGACTGAATTATCATCAGTGTTGGTGAGGAGATTCATAGAATTAGTACGTATAGCTCTCACCTTACCTGTGTGCTTCCACCTAAATATTTTTGATATATACTGTTAGTCACTAATTAACCCTAGAGGGGGGTGAATAGGGTGTTCAAAAATTAGGTCTAATTCTTTTCGAGATTAGAACACTCTCAAATAAAAACTATATCACAATAAGTAAGTGAATGATTTAATTTGAACTTCTCTAACTATTAATTTCAAGACAAGATATCATACAAGATATTCAAGCAATTATGGCATGCAAAATAATTAAGTAAAAAGAAAGAGATAGAGAGATTTGACACCGTGATTTTTTCGAGGTTCGGTAACTCCTACTCCTCGGCTCAAGAACCCCTTCTTGAGACTTTTCCCGATCCTTTCACTATGGCCCTTCCTTCACAGGTGGAATGGCAAACCTTTACAACACAAGCCTCTCGAGCTTGTCCCTCAATCAAGAGAACAACCCTCTCTTGAACAATCGGTGGACTTCACTTGTCCGAGATTACAAATTCGTATGTAATCAATAAAATCACTCAAGAACAAAAACACTCAAAACCCAAAGGTGTTTATGGAAGATAAATCAATATAAGCTCAAGTGTTTTTGGTGATTTTACAATAGCTCTAGAAATGTATTCTCAAAGGGTATGATCAATGAATGATATTTGGAGAATAAGAAGAGATACTAGAGGTTTTGATTTTCAAAGAAACTTGGAGAAAATCAGATTTTCAAAGCTTGGTTTCAATGGCTTTTGTAGAGAAAAATTTCTGCATATTTTTGATAGCTTTGTTTCTTCTTGTATTTCAATCTCTTGAACTTCAATATACACATCTCATTCTATATATAGCATAGCATTAGGGTTTTGAAGAATGATTATAGTATTTGAAAGATAAGAGCCATTTGAATACCATTGAATAAAGTCCACAAAACATGGGAAATGTTTTCTGAAGAATCTGCAGGTTTTGAGGATCTTCTAGTCGACTGCTTCTCTGTTGTAGTCGACTACAATGGACCATCTAGTCGACTAGATTGAGTTCTAGTCAACTACTTTGGACCATCTAGTCGACTAGAATGAGTTCTAGTCGACTACATGAAGTAGTCTAGTCGACTCAAGCTCTTTTCAATCGACTCTTTTGATTTGGATGAAAAACCTACAGCTACTGATCATTTTAGTCGACTAGTAGAAAATACACAGGCTTATTTTAGTCGACTCAAACATGAAAAACATTTAATAAAAATATTTTTCTTTCCGTTTAAGTTCGGTAAAGCGTTTTTCATTTTATTTGAATTTGGTTCATTTTATACTTGAGCTTATACGATAAAATCGACGCATAAAATTACCTTGTTACAATGATCGTTTCCCGACCTATCTACCCCAAGTCTTGAGTCTTCGACTTTCGCCTTTGCCGTTGATTTTCCATTTGCGCTTCAATTTCTTTTACGGCCTTTCGCTTTAATTCAAGCTTTCTTTCCGAACTTGCTTTCCGAGTCGTTTTCTTTCCGAGTTTGTTTTCCGAGTCGTTCACCTGTCTTTTGCTGAAAACTTAAGCTCGAAAAATCATTAGTATCAAACACTCTTCAATGGTTTGTTATCATCAATTTTGGAATTGTTTGCCGAAGGTAAATTTCAAAGCCAACAATCTCCCCCTTGATGATGACAAAACATTTTGTGTTTGCTTGGGATTTGGCGAAACATCAAGTGATGCTCCCCCTCAATATGTGCATACTATTTTGTTTAAATGCTCCCCCTTAGTAAATGAAATTTGCAATTTAATGGGCATTTTGATACAATATATAAATAGGCGCACATTTGAGATAACAAATATAAACAGCATATCATAGATGTTTCAATTTAAAACAAGCCGTTTATACTAAAAAACATGGAAATAACAAACAAGTCGCAAATAACCATAACAAGCCACACAAAAACAGAAATTGCTAATGTCGGATAATGAAATACATGATAGTGCAAATAACATAATTTATCCCCCTTTTTGTCAGCGTCGAGGGGTGCGTGAGCGAGGGTTCCTTTGTCCAAGAGTGAGGTCATCAAGTGACCCGGCCAGATTTGTAATACGGGTAGACATTTCCTCATCATGAAGAACAAGGGGCTCATTGATCAATCGAATGGCTTCCGTATTCTGATTTACGGTCGTATCAAGGCGCTGAAGCATTTGTTCCTGCTGCCTAAGTAGCTCCGTATTGCTTTGAACAACTCCAAGAAGTTGGGTGAGAAGAGCAGCCTGAGAAGCCGAAGCACTGTCCAAAGGAGGAACTGAGGAAGAGGCTTCCTGGCGCGATACAGAACCGCTAGGAGCTGGACGCGAACGAGGAGCAGGTGCACTTTCAGAAATGAAATTTCCTTCCGCATCAGAAAGAATATGCATATGCTTGACATGAGTAGCGTCAAGAAAAATAGGATGATGCTCGGATATTTCATTTGGAAATTTAAAGCCTTTCCGCTGTAGTAGATATGTAATGTGCGCGGGAAAGAAAAGTGGGCCAGATGGCTTGCGCTGACATGTGAGGATGACGGAACGGAAAATATAAGCTAAATCAACGCGGGTTCCTGTCAAAACGCAATAAACCAAAAAAGCCTCCATACGAGAAACACTACTACGACTACCAGTTTTAGGCAAAATAGAGTAAGTAATAACATTATGAATTAATCTAGCCTCGGGTAGTAGCATAGAAGAGGTAATACCGGCATTCTGCAAAATTTCCTTGTCGACGCATATGACCCGAACAGCCTCAATACAATCGAAACCATCAGCCTTATACCAATCCTTGGAGAAGTGGCGGATACCGTCATTCGGAAGCAAGAAAATGCGCTTGATTTCGCTGTCATCAATGGTCTCGTCTTCACCACATAGATTAAAATGAAGATGAGGGAGTAATTTCTCCTTGTGATTTGCAAGAGAAGCGTAGAAAGCTTTGACAATTCGCGGAAATACCGGAATGTCAAGAGAAACGAAAAAATCCCAACCAATTGCTCGGAATAACTCGAAAGTTTGAGCCCGAATTTCAGTGCATAAATCTTGTGTGACAATACGGCAAGGTGTAGGAGCACGGTGATAAAAAACAGTGATGAATTTATTTCTATTATCATCATCAAGAAGAAGTACCTCAAGAAGAAGAGGTTCATTCGACTCCTCTTCATCAACAGCCGTAGGAATGTGTGGATTGGTGGATCTTTGGCCTCCATCAATGCGTGAACGTTTCCGAAATAGGCCTCGAGTCTTCGGTGGCATTGTAGAAGATGATGCACAAATGTATAGAGATATATAGATATATAATGGTATATATATATAGATGTGAGAGAGTGAGAATGAAGAAATTTGGGTGAGGGAAATGGGTGGAAGATGATGGAAATGTGAAATTAATGAGAGATAGGTGATTATTTGAAGGTATAGATGGTAGTAGGAGAGGGATTGAGAGGAGAGGG
The DNA here is from genome assembly GCA_963922005.1 of Cornus suecica. Taxonomy (NCBI): domain Eukaryota; kingdom Viridiplantae; phylum Streptophyta; class Magnoliopsida; order Cornales; family Cornaceae; genus Cornus; species Cornus suecica. The sequence continues at coordinate 34,796,832 of OY998243.1, read as the reverse complement.
TTTGAGAGTGGGTGAAGGTTGAAGGAGGCGGATGGAGAAGATGAAAGGGGGTTTAGGTTTTATAGTGGGTTGAGTCGACTAGGTCTAGGTGAGTCGGTTAGATTGAGGTTTGAGTCGACCAGGCTGGGTTTGAGTCGACTGGGAAGGCAAAGTAGTCGACTAGAGTGATGTTTGAGTTGACTAGAAAGTGTTTGAGTCGACTAGAATGAGCAATGAGTCGACTAGAAGGTGAAGAAATTTCAATTTGTGAAGCTACTGACCAAACTAGTCGACTAGAATGGTTTGAACAACACAGGATGAGTCGACTAGAAGGTGAAAAGAAAAAAAAATGATAAAACTAGAGAAAAATTCAAAAAACAAAAACAAAAATATCAAGAAAATATGGAAAATAAAGATTATTACAGAGTTTAAGATAAAACATCAAAATCCATGGCCATACCAATTTCTCGACGAATTTTAGAAAAAGATTCGTCCGCAAGTGGTTTTGTAAAAATATCCGCCAATTGATTTTTAGTGTCGATAAAGATCAATTCAACGTCACCCTTAGCAACATGATCACGTAAAAAATGATGTCTAATCTCTATATGCTTGGTACGTGAGTGATGAATAGGATTCTTTGAAATACAAATCGCACTAGTATTATCACATTTAATAGGCACGTGAGAAAAAATAAGACCGAAATCAAGTAATTGTTGCTTAATATAGAGAGTTTGAGCGCAACTACTACCGGCTGCTACATATTCAGCTTCGGCCGTAGATAATGCAACGGAATTTTGCTTTTTACTTGACCAGGATACTAGTGAGTGTCCTAGAAAATGACAAGTGTCGCTTGTGCTTTTTCGATCAATTCTACATCCCGCAAAATCAGCATCCGAATAACTAATAAGATCAATTGAAGTTCCACGTGGATACCAAAGCCCTAAGTTTATTGTACCACTTAGGTAGCGAAAAATGCGTTTGACCGCAAGCAAATGAGATTCCTTAGGACATGATTGAAACCGGGCACATAAGCATACACTAAACATTATATCCGGTCTACTAGCGGTTAAATAAAGCAAACTACCGATCATGCCTCTATAATTAGTAATATCAACACATTTACCATTTTCATCTTTATCAATCTTAATAGAGGAACTCATAGGAGTTACGGCATGTTTGGTAGCCTCCATACCAAATCGTTTTAGCAAATCTTTAGTGTACTTGGATTGGCTAATGAATAAGCCATCCGAGTTTTGCTTGATTTGCAACCCTAAGAAGAAAGTCAACTCACCCATCATGCTCATTTCAAATTCGTTTTGCATACTTGTGGCAAATTCCCTACATAAAGAATTATTTGTTGAGCCGAAAATAATGTCGTCAACATAAATTTGGACAATCAACAAATTATTCTTAATGGTTTTTGTAAAAAGTGTGTTATCAATTTTCCCTCTTGTAAAACCATTTTGAGTTAAAAACCCGCTAAGTCTCTCATACCAAGCTCGAGGAGCTTGCTTTAAACCATATAGAGCTTTAGCCAATTTGAAAACATGATTTGGAAAAAGATTATTTTCAAAACCGGGTGGTTGCTTCACAAAAACTTCTTCTTCTATGACACCATTTAAGAAAGCACTTTTGACATCCATTTGATAAAGAGTGAAATTTCTATATGATGCAAATGCAAGAAGCATTCTAATTGCTTCTAATCTAGCTACCGGTGTAAAGGTCTCATCGTAGTCAATGTCTTCCTCTTGATTATATCCTTGAGCTACTAATCTTGCTTTATTTCGAATAATTACTCCATTCTCATCCTTTTTGTTTCGAAAAACCCATTTTGTGCCAATTATAGTTTGATTTTCGGGTCTAGGAACTAAACGCCAAACTTGATTCCGTTCAAATTGATTTAGTTCCTCTTGCATTGCTACGATCCAAGAATCATCACATTGAGCTTCGTGGAAGTTCTTGGGTTCGATTTGCGACACAAAGGCCATGTGGTTGCAAAAATCTTTAAGTTGAGATCTGATACTAACCCCTTTTGAAGGATTACCTATGACTTGATCAAGAGGATGATTGTGAACAATCCTCCATGCTTTAGGCATTGAGTTGGTCAAGTCATCATTGGATTGATGCTCAACTTCTCTCATTTCCTTTTGGCTACATGATGAGTTGGAGATATTGAGAGTATTTGGATTATCCTCAATTCCAACAACCTCATCTTCTTCTAGGTCAATTCTAGGTGATGGTGGTGAGGGTGATTCATCAAAGACAACATGAATAGACTCAACCATGGTTAGAGTCCTTTTGTTATAAACCCGAAATGCTTTACTCCTTGTAGAATAACCTAAGAAAATTGCTTCATCCGATTTGGAGTCGAATTTTCCAAGGTTGTCTTTATCATTTAACACAAAACATTTACACCCAAAAACTTTGAAATATCCAATATTGGGCTTTCGACGATTCCACAACTCATAAGGCGTTTTCCCCAACTTCATCCGAATAATAACACGATTAATTATATGGCAAGCAGTGTTTACCGCTTCCGCCCAAAGGCTTCGGGGAAGATTGTGCTCATTTAACATGGTTCTAGCCATCTCTTGTAGAGATCGATTCTTTCTTTCAACTACACCATTTTGTTGAGGGGTTCTAGGAGCAGAGAGGTCATGAGAAACACCTAGGTCATCACATAATTTCTCTAAGTCTTGATTATCAAACTCCCTACCTCTATCACTTCTAATTTTCTTGATTTTCAAATCTTTTTCATTTTGAATGACTCTATAAAATCTTTCAAGAATGGAGTGAGTTTCATTTTTATGAGCAAGAAAGTGAACCCAAGTAAATCTAGAGTAGTCATCAACTATAACAAGTACATAGAGTTTCCCGGCTAAGCTAGCCGTTCTCTCCGGACCAAAAAGATCCATGTGAAGTAACTCTAGAGGTTTAGAAGTGGAAATATCTTTCTTTCTCTTGAAGGAAGATTTAACTTGTTTGCCTACTTGACATGCGCTACATATTTTATCTTTCGAAAATTTAGTCTTTGGGAGGCCTTTGACTAAATCATTTTTAGATAAACGATGAATGAGGTCCATACTAGCATGTCCTAGACGTCTATGCCATAACCAACTATTTTCGCTAGATGTGACAAAACATTTAACATCTTGATCATGCAATTCACATAGCAACAAAGTATACAAGTTTCCATTTCTTTTGGCATTGAACATTTGCTTCCCATCTTTCTTGATTATGCATTCATTTGTCCTAAATATAACATCATAGCCCTTGTCACATAGTTGACTAATACTAAACAAATTATGCTTCAAACCATCAACTAAAAGCACATCATTTATAGAGAGAGAAGAGGAAATACCGATTGAGCCAATTCCTATAATTTTGCCTTTAGAGTTGTCTCCAAACGTTACGTTTCCTCCTTCTTAAGGTTTAAGTGAAATAAACTTTAATTTATCTCCCGTCATATGCCTTGAGCATCCGCTATCAAGAAACCATTTTTCTTTTGATGCGGACTTCAAGCATACCTATAAAACAAGTTCAAGTAACTTTTATTGGTACCCAATCTATTTTGAGTCCATTTTGGTTAGATAGATATGCAATAGTTCCTTTTGGAACCCAAATTTGTTTCGTTACAACATTCTCTTTTCTATGATAGCATGCAATAGTCCCTTTCGGAACCCAAACCATCTTTGACATAATTTTCTTCTTTCTATGAAAGCATACATTTGCTTTGTGTCCTTTTCTATTGCAATAGTAGCAAGTAACATGTTTATAATCATTTGAAGATGCATGAGATGATTTTTTAGTAAATGTAGAGCTAAGTGATTTTCTCTTTTTCAATATAAGAGCATCCTTGTCAAAAGCATCATACCCTAGACCACATTTATCAAATGATCCTTTTTGTCTTCCTAACATGATACTAAGGTTCTCTTTTCCTTTTGTAAATTTAGCTAAAACATATATTTGATCATCAATAGTATTTTTCAACCGAATATTTTCCTTCTCTAGCTCAATGCTTTTGTCATTGCAAGAAACTTCTAAGTTTGAATTAGTGAGACTACATGAAGACTTATCTTTCTTAAGAAGGATATATTTTCTACCTAATTTTTCAAATTCATCATGTAATTCTTCAAACACATCTTGCAATTCATTGTTATCAAGAAGAAGTTCATCATATGATAGTTTATCTAAATCACTTAAATTTAAATGTACCTCTTCTTCATTTGCCATGAGGCAAATGTTTGCCGTTTCCTCACTACTTTTCTCCTCATCCGAGTCGCATGAGTCATAGTCCTCCCATGTGACGTTCATTACCATCTTGCTAGGTCTTTTGTCGTTTTCTTTTTGAGCTTGAAGCAATCACTTTTGTAGTGTCCCGGCTTTCCGCAATTGAAACACGTTGGGGGTTCCCTTTTGCTAGTCTCGCCTTTAGGTTCGATTCTCTTCATGAATCTTCCACCGTTTGCTTTCTTTCTTTGAAGATGTCTCTTGAATTTTTGGGTGAACAATGCAATGTCCTCATCCTCTTCTTCTTCACTTGGCTCATTGATTTCATTTTTAGTGAAGGCTTGCAAAGCTATTCCCTTTCTTGGCTTGATGTCGTCTTCACGAGCTTTCAACGTTATTTCCCAAGTGAGTAAAGAGCCGAAAATTTCATCGAGACTCATGGTGTTGAGGTCATGAGCTTCTTTGATAGCCGTTACTTTTGCATCCCATTTTGCCGGAAGGCTTCTAAGCACTTTTCGTGACGCATCGGATCTAGGAACAATTCTACCAAGATGCTTTAGTCCATTCAAAATATTTGTAAAACGAGACATCATAGAATTCACATTTTCATCATCTTTCATAGCAAATAATTCATATTCATGCATGAGTATGTCAATTTTGGATTCTCGTACTTGAGATGTTCCTTCATAGGTTACCTCAAGTTTATCCCACATTTCTTTTGCCGTTGAACAAGTAGATACACATTTAAATTCATTTGGACTTAAAGCACAATTTAAATTTACTTTGGCTTTAGCATTGTACGACATGAGTTTACGATCATCATTATCCCACTCATTGGGTAATTTGGGGACGGCTTTTCCATCAACAATTTTAGTTAATACAAATGGTCCTTCAAGAACTACTTGCCAAATTTGGTAATCAATAGCTTGAAGAAAATCTATCATTCTAGTTTTCCAATTGCTATAATTTGATCCATCAAACCATGGGGGCCTATTATTCGATTGACCTTCAATATGAGTGACTAAATTCGATGACATGGTCGTTCTCTAAGACGGTTAAGTCTAAAATAAATAGAGATTAGGCTCTGATACCAATTGTTAGTCACTAATTAACCCTAGAGGGGGGTGAATAGGGTGTTCAAAAATTAGGTCTAATTCTTTTCGAGATTAGAACACTCTCAAATAAAAACTATATCACAATAAGTAAGTGAATGATTTAATTTGAACTTCTCTAACTATTAATTTCAAGACAAGATATCATACAAGATATTCAAGCAATTATGGCATGCAAAATAATTAAGTAAAAAGAAAGAGATAGAGAGATTTGACACCGTGATTTTTTCGAGGTTCGGTAACTCCTACTCCTCGGCTCAAGAACCCCTTCTTGAGACTTTTCCCGATCCTTTCACTATGGCCCTTCCTTCACAGGTGGAATGGCAAACCTTTACAACACAAGCCTCTCGAGCTTGTCCCTCAATCAAGAGAACAACCCTCTCTTGAACAATCGGTGGACTTCACTTGTCCGAGATTACAAATTCGTATGTAATCAATAAAATCACTCAAGAACAAAAACACTCAAAACCCAAAGGTGTTTATGGAAGATAAATCAATATAAGCTCAAGTGTTTTTGGTGATTTTACAATAGCTCTAGAAATGTATTCTCAAAGGGTATGATCAATGAATGATATTTGGAGAATAAGAAGAGATACTAGAGGTTTTGATTTTCAAAGAAACTTGGAGAAAATCAGATTTTCAAAGCTTGGTTTCAATGGCTTTTGTAGAGAAAAATTTCTGCAGATTTTTGATAGCTTTGTTTCTTCTTGTATTTCAATCTCTTGAACTTCAATATACACATCTCATTCTATATAGAGCATAGCATTAGGGTTTTGAAGAATGATTATAGTATTTGAAAGATAAGAGCCGTTTGAATACCATTGAATAAAGTCCACAAAACATGGGAAATGTTTTCTGAAGAATCTGCAGGTTTTGAGGATCTTCTAGTCGACTGCTTCTCTGTTGTAGTCGACTACAATGGACCATCTAGTCGACTAGAATGAGTTCTAGTCGACTACATGAAGTAGTCTAGTCGACTAGAATGAGTTCTAGTCGACTACATGAAGTAGTCTAGTCGACTCAAGCTCTTTTCAATCGACTCTTTTGATTTGGATGAAAAACCTACAGCTACTGATCATTTTAGTCGACTAGTAGAAAATACACAGGCTTATTTTAGTCGACTCAAACATGAAAAACATTTAATAAAAATATTTTTCTTTCCGTTTAAGTTCGGTAAAGCGTTTTTCATTTTATTTGAATTTGGTTCATTTTATACTTGAGCTTATACGATAAAATCGACGCATAAAATTACCTTGTTACAATGATCGCTTCCCGACCTATCTACCCCAAGTCTTGAGTCTTCGACTTTCGCCTTTGCCGTTGATTTTCCTTTTGCGTTTCAATTTCTTTTACGGCCTTTCGCTTTAATTCAAGCTTTCTTTCCGAACTTGCTTTCCGAGTCGTTTTCTTTCCGAGTTTGTTTTCCGAGTCGTTCACCTGTCTTTTGCTGAAAACTTAAGCTCGAAAAATCATTAGTATCAAACACTCTTCAATGGTTTGTTATCATCAATTTTGGAATTGTTTGCCGAAAGTAAATTTCAAAGCCAACATATACAAATGTTAAATAAAGCATGACTTGTGAAATCTTATGTCTACAAGGTATTTATGCTATTTTCATTCACTACCATGTGTATAAAGGATAAGTTAATATTGAGAATGTGGTTGTGTTGGTGATTAACTCATTGTCTCTACAGCCCTGCTCACAAGTTTCTTAAAACAAAAATTTTATTTTCTTCATGACATTATGCATTAGGATTAGGGTCATGCATTGTAGAGATGGTTGTCATTTGAGAATCAGGATATAAACTTGTAGAGTCCTATGTCTATTTTCTCGTTTTTCCCTTTATTTACAGATTGAGTGATTCTCTACCTCTCTTTCTCATTGGTTGCAATTTTAGTTTATACTGATATTACTTTGCTTGGCATTTCGGTGTCAAAATGGGGGGGGGGGGGGGGGGGAGAATATGTATTAAGGGGGAGAGATTATCTATAAAGGGGGAGCGATTATGTGTCTAGTGGGAGAGATTCATTATTGAGGGGGAGTATGTTTTCAAGAAGAGAGAATTAAGTAATATTTTGAATATGCCTGCTTGGTCTATTTTTAAAAGATATTACACTGTTATGATCATTATGTCTATTGATATTGATATTATTCTTATGATCATTGTATTTGTTTATTCCTGTTAATTGTTTTCCACACATGCATTTCACAGTATGTTTGCTCAGTGTTGTGGTTGCAGGAATTGGTAGATCATCATGAGATCAAGATACTGGTCTGGGTCTATATTTGTAGGTGTATGTTCATAGGTCTAGATTTAATTTTCTATCTTATGGGGATATCTTTGTAAAACATGGTTTTGACTCAGAAATACCAAGGGGAAGATTGTAAGAACATTTTTGTATTGGCATGTCTAGTTAATAACTATGATGGGTAGATTAGGTATTTTGTAGCATAAAATCACAGAATAATTAATTATTCAAATTTAGGAACCACCAATCGATCGATGGAATCCTCGATCGATAGGCAGCGCCGACATTGGAATTCATACGAAACTGTACTGGCAGAATTTTGGCTCCTTATACAAACATATTGAGGGACAGACTGGTCTATTCACAACTATTACTTGGTCCTCACACCAAGTCTTTTTGGAGTGCAAGCAAAGAAATATTATTCCATAATTGAAGACTTCTTTCTCTATAAATATAAGAAGATATTGAGAAGAGAAGATAAGCTTTGAGAGCTCTGCAATTCTTCAACAGAAAATATCTTTCTGCAGATAGAGAGAGAGACATAAAAATATTGATTGATCATCTTCTAGTTCTTTCTAGTTTTTGGGGTTATCCAATTGTGCTACAACAATTGTGATTTTTATATATAATTGGATGACTTAGATATTAAAAAATATACATATAATCCTTGCACTGTGTGTGCTTTGATCCGTGAGAAATGGAGTCGTTAGAGTACGAAGATCAGAGCAGGAGGCTTCATGGTAGCGCGAGTGAATCAACAACCTTCAAACGTCGAGTATAGAACGGAAAATCGGAACTATAGTAAGTCTCGTCTTCATAGAATCTGTATAACTTTTGATTCATAGTGCATCGATACTAGAGGGTATCCGTGATTTTTACTTTGAGTTTTTTTCAAGGTTTTCCACGTAAAAAAATATGTGTGTTATTTTAGTACTTTAAATTCTGTTATTATATTATTGTTTGATTAATATTAATTGTGAAGAGAATTAATTTGTGTGGAGTAATAAACAATAATAACCCAATCATAAATTTGCAAACGTATTACTGTTCCCAGAATTCACGATTCAGTGTTTTGCAATCGATCGGTGGTAAAAGGAGCGAACTATCCCCAAAAACACTCACGAACCTAGGTCACTAGTGATCGATCGGAAGAATACGCGATCGATCGGTGGCACACGTGATCGTTCGGTGGGATACGCGATCGATCAGTGGCATATTGGAAAATACATTCACGATCCGTCGGTGGTACAAGTGATTGATCGGTGGTAATACGCAATCGATCGGTGAGTTAACACTGCGTTTTATTATATCTTGCAATAATAATTTGACTTCATACTTTTGGGTAACTATCATATCTTACATCTTACGTATCATAATATTGATTCTAGGACATCAATAGTTTGTTTTTTCCTAGAAAAATATTTTTAATAAAAATTTATTATTTTTTAATTTATTATTTTTATTAAAAATATATTTTTAATTAAAAACTATTTTATCTCTGATAAATATTATTAGTATAAGAAAATTTTTTAAAGACCTATTTATTTTGATTAAAATAAAATATTTCACAAATAATTTTAATTAGTCATTAAATTTATAAAAAACTTATTCAACCCCCCCCCCCCCCCCCCCCCCGGCTTAGTTCATCGTCTTGTAGGTAATTTCAATGCCTTTTGCTTTAATTTTGATTTTTGGCGATTGATTTTTCTGTGCCAATTGCCTTTTTGTTTTTTTTTTTATATTAGCAATCGGCAGTAATAATTTGCGGCCTTGATTTTTGTAATAGGCATTTAGATGTAATTTGTCATTATTCTGAATTTGCAAAATTATATTTTAAGCATACACTTACAACACATTATACTTTGTTTGTTTTTGTAAATAAATTTTTCGGGGATGCCATCTGCCAATACAATTGGACTTTTAACTAATATATTTTATTATAAAAATAAAAAAATGAAAATACTTATCTGTTAGCTTTTCGATCATCTTTGGCTGCCCATGTTGATGACTTTGGTTTACTTGGGCTTGGAACTTGGATGGTCTTTATCTCACAATAGAGTTGGAGCCAATTTTGTGCTTTTTGACCACTGATAAGTTGCGTTATTGGAAAATGTCAAATAAATCATAGAGTTTTAGTATACTATTTCGCTGAATACCGTCAAATTGGTGAAGCCTTGCTGTCAGTCCATAGATCATGGTGGGCCAGCTTCTCCTTGGTCCGTGCGGGAGCCGTAGTTGGTATGAAGGCGGTAGAGAGAACTGTGTCATAACCCTACTTTGTCATTCTCAAGTCAATTATCCTACTTTTTTTTCTTCTTCTTCTGCTTCACTGCCTATGCATATCTCTAATTTATACTCTTTTGCTTCACTATGAACATGCTTATTATTGAAGTCAAAAACTCAATTTTTTAAAAAAAAAATTACGTAATTTTTGGGCAATTGAAATCCCCATGGCCATTAATGCGTGTCCATAATCTACCCTAACACTCTTTTCTTTTCTATTTTAGTCAAACTACCCTAAACACTCTTAACTAGTCGATTTTATTGGACACTGAGGTAAGCTTTTAGTGTACTTAAAAAAAATATAAGGTTGGGGATTCAAGTATCTATAAAATATAGTTCATGCCTGCATGATTATTTTTTTATTTTTTCCAATTTTTCATTTATTTATTAATTTTGTTTTCCAATTTTTTATTTATAAATAGTATCGACCAATGGTCCAATAGTATTTTCTCTCCTTCCGATTAGGAAGAAGAGGGGTTCGAGTCTAACTTGCCTTTCAAAAAATAAAAAATAAAATAAAACATGAATTTTATTAAAAACCAGCTAAAACAATCCTATTGTGCATATAGCTCAGAGTGTGACATTAGGTCCATGGATTGACATTAGACTTGTTAGAAGAAAAGATGTTTTGATAATATGATAATGGAGAGAATATAACAAAGACAATAAATAGAATAATGGAGAAGAAAGAATTGTATAATGAAGTGTATTAAAGTATATGAATTACAATAGAGATGACCCCTATATTTAGGGGAGAATGTGTGGTGAACAAGTAAACTTGGTATGAGGGACAAGTCAATATAATTTAGGTAAAAATAATGGAGAACAAGACAATATAAAATGGGTTGGACCTAGTTATCTAGATGGGCCTAGGCCGTTATATGGAAACCAATTCTTGAAAATCTGACGTTGAGGTGTGATTTGACTTCACGACGAACGGGGTCCCTTTGTCTGGGTGATTCAAACCTCCTGGTGCTATCGAATTCTAATTCCAAGTATTTTTTAACGTCGAATTTGGATCAGTTCGTACTAGCGAGAGCTATTGATTCTGATTCTGAGGCGAAGATCAATCGAGAGAAGAGACGATGATTGATCGATGGCGAAATCAAATTTTCTCATGAGTTGAGAAAATATGACCGAGAAAAAAGGCGGCGATCAATCTAGGAAAGAGTGGCGATCGATCGATGACGAAATCATATTTTCTCATGAGATGAGAAAATAAGACCGAGAATACCCAAAACGGGTCTGATTCCCTAAACAGGTGAGATAAGATTTTGCCCCCCTAGAGGAGAAAATAGAGAGTATCCAAAACAGGTCTGATTCCCAAAACGGGTGAGATGAGAGTTTCCCCCCTAGAGGAGAAAATAGAGAGTACCCAAAATGGGTAAGGAACCCTAAACGAGTCAGATTGATAGATAGATGAGACCTAAAACAGGTCAAATTGAGATTTTTTTTTTCCTCGAGAAATAAGATGTTGGCTACAAGAATCAGCATAGCGAGTACCCTAAACTGGTAAAGAGCGAGTACCCAAAATGGGTAGAGAGTGAGTCGAAGAGAGCCGACTAGAGTTATGTTGGTGATGGTGACTTGATAGGGTGGCAATGATACAGAACGATGATACTGTGATAGAGGCAAAGTGAAAGAGATGAAACTCGAAATAGAAGTTTCGAGTTCTCGATAGAGGAAATGACCGAGTTCTCGATATAGAATGACCGAGTTCTCGGTAGAGGGAAATCCCGAGTACTCGAGATAGAAATCTCAAGTACTTGGTGAATGTAGAGTTCTGAGACTGGATTGGTTCGCAATGATGGTTGATGATGGAGTTCTAGGACTTGTTGTCGATGATGATTAAGATGCTGAAGAAGGTGTTGAACTGTAGGTAGGCACAACGATGCAAGAGGCACTGGAGCTTCTGATTGAATCAGTGGAGAGAGTTATATTTTATATATATATATGGTGTAATATATATATAAATAAATCAGGGGATTGAATTGGAATGATGCTTTCTCTAACAGTTTTAGGGAAATTTGAATTGTAGAGGACGAATTCGAGCTCTGAAAACAACTTCGATTTGAGGATTATGTCTTGAAGCTCGCGATTGAACCCTTGTAGGAGTCACTTCATGAACTGGTCCATTAAGTGAACCAGAGCATCCACGTCGTCTTGGTTGGAGATTTCGGTTTTGTTTATGCAGGGCTTGCTACGAAGATGACAAAGACGAAGAATGGGGCATTTGACGAGAGAGGCTCTGTTGGTGTTGACCTGAAGGAGCCACGATTGGTGTTTGATGGGTCAGTTTGGGTTTTGTTTTTGGAGTACTCTCGGCTTCTACTATATTATGTATCACCTTCTATAGGCATATGTATTATTTTAGGGTGCACTCGACTCGTAGAGGGGTCTCATTTAGGGTACTGGGCTACTGGGTAGAGCCTCAGACCCACCCTACTGAAGTTGGTATAGGGGTTGACCCAATGTGTCTGACATCGAGGCTGATTACTCGTGGCAACTCAAAAGCCTTCTAAAGGTGGTCCTATTGTGGCAGCGCACCTGTGGAGCTGAAGAGCGTACACGGGAATACCTCCATGGTCTATGTGTCCTGATGACGTAGCAGTTTCTCAAGGGCATTTACCATCATTTCTGCACAGCTCAAGCGGTATATGCATGTACTGCGAAGGCTATTGGGGAGTGATCCGTTGCACGACTGATCCGGCTGTGGCCACAGATGCTTCGTAGCCGTGACACGTGGACAACGCGACACCATCCTCACATTTTTAAAGGATTGGAAAGAGCATGTGGCATGGAGGCTTGGAGTGTAGTTTAGTCATAATAAAGGCTCATAATGTGAATTACACCCATTATTCATAATGTGGAAGGAATTCTCCTTATAGACCCACATTATGGCCCTCATCACTTATTAGAGAAATGTGGAGCATTGGTAGAACTTGGGGACCACTACAATTAGGGCAACATTTTGAGTCAAGTCACCTATAAATAGAGGGCAATAGTGCATTGCCTAGGGATCCCGGCTGACCCCAATTTCCCACAACATTCCTTTTCCTCTTTTACTCTATTTTCTTGGATTGGAGGCTATTCCTTCAAGGACGGCTGCCATTTTCTCCTCCCTTATGCTTCATTTGTGCTTCGGCTATGGAGGTCTGATTTTCGCCTTCTTCACGTCTGGCCCTTCTCTTCTACTTGTTCTTCCTTTTTCCATCTCTTGGTCTTTAGTTACTTTGGGGGTATTTCATTCTTGGGGCTTTTGGGTTAGATCTGTCAATGCTCTACCCATTCTCTAGCTGTGATGAGGCTACAATATTTGCTCTTCTCCACCATCTCTTTCCTTTCCTTTCGTTCTCTTTGCTTGAGATTTTCGACCATGGATTGTGACCCCTTTGTTATGACTTGCTAGTGGAGTCTTCTCTCCAGTTTTCTCTTGTTTATTAGCTTTTTCACCCACACCTTCTTCTTTCAGAGATCCAACTTCTGAGTCGGTGGTTTTTGAGCTCCCTAATGGCGACTTGGAGGGAGAGCTTGAAGATGTGAATTGTATACGTTGTTCATGGCAGGAACAAGGAACTTGGTGGTGTTATTCGGGTCGACGAAGACCTTGTTGCCGACGGTGATGGCGTCGATTTGGGTTTTTGGAGTAGTAGGGGACGATGTTGGATTTGACCCACTTGTTGGTGTAGGACTGGTCGGTGGCGGCGACAAAGAGGTTCTCGTTGGGGAGAGCAACGGTGATGTTGATGGAGGTTCCGTCGAGGACATTGATGACGGACTGGTCGGAGTTGTAGAGCTTGATTCGGTTGATGCCTTGGGTCTTGAATGTGGCTGCGCGATAGTCATGGTGGTGATTTTATTGATGGCTTTGAGAGACACCTTGTGAAGCGAATCAAAAAACAATTTGGAGTTGGAGTTGTGTTTGGTGATGACGACGATGGCGGTGAGTGCAACAATTCGCAGGCAAGTGCGACTAGGCCAACAGTGATGAAGATAAGATGCCAAAGCATTCTCTGGACGTTAACAGAGATGCGAATTCAACCAAAAACATATATATATATATATATATATATATATATTTGGTGTATAGTTGTAGAGTGAGAAATAAGAGTAGAGATAGAAAAGAGAAAGAGCGAGATTGAGATTTTGGGATTTTAATTAAAGATCGCTGTCGGGATGGGAGATGAAGTGTCATCCCTGACAGAGACGACAAAAAGCGAAAAGAACTATAAAAAACCGATTGACTATGATATCATATTAGAAGAAAGGATGTTTTGATAATATGATAATAGAGAGAATATAACAAAGACAATAAAGAGAATAATGGAGAAGAAAGAATTGTATAATGGAGTGTATTAAAATATATGAATTACAATAGAGATGACCTCTATATATAAAGAAGAATATGTGATAAACAAGTAAACTTGATATGAAGAACAAGTCAATCTAATTTAAGTTGAAGAGTAAAAAATAAAATAATATAAAATAAATTGAGTATATGCCCATGTCTTTATACATTCTAACAAAGACCATTTTTGCTACAGCTTTCATTCTTAAGCCTCTTGTTGTATTCCCATCAATGTCAATATATGTTCACACTGGCTTCAGCTCATCACATCTTTGTCAAAGGCCAAGGCTTTCAAATCATTATATATTCCAACCTATTCAACCAATGTAGGGATTAAAAGACAAAGTGATGATAACCTCTTATGGAAAAGATATATATATATATATATATATAATATTTATATATTTATATTTATTGTACATGCATGAACCAACTAAATCACAAGAAAGCTGGTGACCTTGACTTTATTTTTATTGTTCTACTTCACTCATAATAGTTCATCTACATCTTTGTTTCTATTCTAGAAACATGAAATTAATGGCTACAAACATCTCCTATGTATTCTTATTCTTTCCTTTTCCCTAACAGTGACTCTCACCCCCTAAATTATATTCCGTCCATCCCAAAATAAGTATTCATTTTTTCTCTTTTCACGATCTCAAAATAAGTGTTTATTTTTAAAAAGTCAAATAACTTTATTTGATCAATTTACCAATTTAATCTTAAATCATTAAAGTTATAAAACATATATACTATAAATCATCACATCACTATGGTGAGGTCATGGATAAAGTTGGTATTTCATTCACGAACACTACAATAAAAGTCATCATCTTAAAAAATTGAATTACTCAAAAAAAATTTATAATTTGGGACGAAGGAAATATGTGATATTTACATTTTAAACAACCGTTCATATATATTTTAAAAGTAACATTGACTTCCCCCTATCAGTGTTAATTGTAACTAAAGATGATTATAACCATGGTTAATTTATTCTCTTATATATATATTATTTTTAATGTAAAATATGAATTTATTTTACTTTTTAATTAATTGAACTGTACTTGTAATTATATCAAAGCATTGCAATTTCATCTAAGTAATCAATATTAATACAGCACAAAGCATCCTTGAATGACCCTCAATGCCTTGGTAATTGGTATCAATGACCTTCAATGCCTTGGTGTCAACGGTGTCATATGTTTTCCCTTGTCATAACCATATTTTTTTTATCTTTAAATCACTAATTTTTTTTTAATTATTATTACAGACTAATGTAAAATCATTGAAATAGTCCCTATTCTTATATAACATACATGATTGTACAATGAACCATCATTATATTGCTACAAGATCAGTTGTACAATCTTGATTTATCATTTATCTATATATATATATGTTTGTGTGTATAGGTTTATGTGTCCGTGTGATATTCTTGATATATATATATATATATTTAAAGATATTCTTGATATATTTTCCATCCCCATAGGAAAAGAAATATTAAACATAAATTTTCTATTGCTAATAGACTATTAGTTGAGTCAGGAAAATCACTGTCATACAAGTTCAATGAATACCTTGTTGCTTGACTCTAGTACTACCAAGAATTTTAAAGTTAAAGAAGGAGACGCCGCAAAGATTAAAACTAATAAATATATATATATATATAATCCTAGACCATACCTTCATAGAATATTTAATTGATTTTATTAGTAAATTCAGGTTAATTGAATATCCACACGTGTTCAATATCCCATCAGCAATTCAAATTTATTCCATACGTATTTGAAAATTCATTTGTTTACTTTGAAGCAAAAGTCATGTTCACACTTGTGAAACCTTTTCACTTAAACAGGCTTATTCTTCCCCAACACTATATATATATATATATATATATAGGGTAAATAGGTTAAGACCCCCCTCAATTTTACTCTCTTTCTCTACTATACCCCCTCAATTAATTATACCCCCTCAACTTTTATTTTCTTGTACCATGGGCTTGTCCTCAATTTGTTTTACACTTTTACCCTCCAAACTTTTTTGTATTTCCACCTTACCTTTAATCATATCCTTACTATTATATTTCTTAATTCTTTAAATTACAAAAATATTATTTCTTTTAGTTAGAATATTAATTATGTCATTTACCTTTAATGTATTAGACTAAATATACTCTCAAATGTTAATTTTTTTTTTATAAGTTCTAATTATTTTATTTGTAAATCAATTAACTTGGTATTAAATTTTAGTTTGATTTAAATCATAAAACTCAATACTAATTAATATATTCATAAATAAATCACAATTTATGAAAACAATATATATATTTTGAACAAAATATATTAACAAAATATATACATTTCGGAAAATATATATATATATTGGAAAATGATATATATTTTGGAATATATATATAATTCGTTAAAAATATATATTTTCCGAATTCTTTTAAAAAATATGAATTTTTTTCGAAAAATAATTTTTTTGGGAAAAATATATATTATGTTCCAAAATATGATTTTTTCCGAAAAATAATTTTTATTGAGAAAAATATATATTATTTTCAAAAATATGAATTTTTTCCAAAAAATATTTTTTTTGAGAAAAATATATATTATGTTCCAAAATATGATTTTGAGTCATAATACCTAAACTACCATCAATAGTATAAGAGGGTTTAGTGAAATCAAACCTTCAAAAAAATTATTTTTCAAAAATTATGTATATTTTGGAATATATATATATATTGGAAAATGATATATATTTCGGAATATATATATATATATATGATTCGTAAAAAGTATATATTTTTCGAATTGTTTTAAAAAATATGAATTTTTTATGAAAAATATACATTATTTTCTAAAATATAAAAAATATATATTTCGGAAAACAATTATATTATTTTCGGAAAAAAAATCATATTTTGGAAAATAATATATATTTTTCTAAAAAAAATTATTTTTCGGAAAAAAATCATATTTTGGAACATAATATATATTTTTCCCAAAATTTTGTTTTTGGAAAAAATTCATATTTTTTTAAAACAATTCAAAAAATATATATTTTTGACAAATTATATATATATATTCCAAAATATATATCATTTTCCAATAAAACTTAATTTCATTAAATCATAAAACTCATTATCCTAATTAAATTTTTTTTTGCCAAATGAAACTTTCTTTTCGTAAAAATATATTCATAAATTGTGATTTATTTATGAATATATTAATTAGGATTGAGTTTTATGATTTAAATCAAACAAAATTTAATAACAAGTTAATTGATTTACAAATAAAATAATTAAAACTTACAAAAAAAAAATTAACATTTGAGAGTATATTTAGTCTAATACATTAAAGGTAAATGGTATAATTAATATTCTAACTAAAAGAAATAATATTTTTGTAATTTAAAGAATTAAGAAATATAATAGTAAGGATAGAATTATAGGTAAGGTGGAAATATAAAAAGTTTGGAGGGTAAAAGGGTAAAAAAAATTGAGGGCAAGCCCATGGTGCAACATTTTATAAAATTTTAGGGGGTTCTAAGCTCATTTCATAGTTGAGGAGCTATAGTAGGGAAAGAGAGTAAAATTGAGGGGGTTTAAGCTATTTACCCATATATATATATATATATATATAATGCTTCACTAGACTGCCATTCACTAGCTAATATTTGTTTGAGAAGCTTTGATTTCACTTCTCTTGAGAAAAAACAGAGTACTCTGTTCTGTCTGCTTCAAATCATAATTCTATAGAATCTCCAATTCTGGCTTGACACAATTGATGGGAAATGAAGTGAAGAAGAAGGAAAATAATGGGAAAACAAGAATTCCACCACAGAGAGGTCAGATAAAAGCTAAGATATTTGCTGAGATAGCGAAGAAAGTGAAGGAGGGACTCGGAATAAAGAGCGAAGGTGGTAGTGGAAGCTCGACCTCGTCAACACCTCCTCCAAGCTCCTACACCTCAGATGGAATTTCAGATCCTTAAGCCCACGATGATATTATGCTCATTCTACTTCAGAATTCAGCTGATTAAGTTTTCTAGTGTTTCTCTTCTCAAGCTTACTTTTTCACACTTCTTTCCTATTATAGAGGTGGGATTCTGTAATTTTCAGTTTTTCTTTTTTCCCTATCCTACAATATGTAGATTTTGATTTCTTTCTCTTCAGTTTCTTCAATTATGTATATAAATATATATATATATATATTGGTATTTAAGATTGATATCGTCTGACACTGTTACATTATTACCCTTGTTTGTTATCACTACCAATACGGCAACAACAAATCATGATTGGGGTGCAAAGAAATGCAGTTAGTGAAACTTCTTTATGTGGTGTGTGAGAGAGACAGAGTTGGTAAATGTCTTACTGAGTTTTTTTATGTTTATGGTGATTGATTAGAGATTCCACTACTCTTCACCCACAAAATCACATGAGAACTTTTGGGTTTTTATTCTTTATTAACACTGTTTACTGTATGTAATAATAATAAGAAGATGAATCTTTGATTACCCTTTATGTTGATTCGACATTGATTTGTTAGGTTAATTTGTGGGATGGTATAAAGCATGAGAGACAGTGGGATTCTATTGCTGTTTAATACACTGTTGAATTCTATTTGTTTGTGTTTCTCACCTTTCTACTCTTTTCAATATTTTTATGAACTTAATGTAATTTCTATATTTTACTTGCAAAATAAATTTATACGGTTCATGTAACACCTATCATTACCTATATCTACCTATAAATTTTAGAATTGTCTAATAAAATTAAAGAAAACTTTATTTTATGCACCCACACCTCTACAATATTTTTCAATAGAAATGGTCAGCCGAGGTCCTCGGAATAAACCGAAACGAAAGAGGGAAACCTTGTTGTTAAAAGACTGCGCTTATTTCACATAATTTTTGGGTCAGCCTTGTCAAGATCTACTAACTGAAAATCTGAAAGTGATTTTAATTTTCTAAACAAATTGATCAGAACCATCAACCTAAGAATTGTATTGTTCTTCACTTTCATCAATACCCAACTATGGATGAAAAACTATTTTATACACTTTAATCTTCTCCTTTATCAATAAAGAATATGACATTAAACTTTATTTAAGATTGGCTTTTCTTATAATACTCATATAAAAAGTAGTTAACTTTTTGAAAATTTTGCAGCATTCACGGATGAAGTCGCATCATCAATGAATATGTTAGGTTCTTGTGTCTGGTCATTCTCCAATTAAATAATACTATAATGTTCCAAAGCCATTTATTCGGAAGTTCAATACTCCTTGGTTTCAATTAAGTCATTTATGTTTCACTTTTCAATAATTTTTTTAATATTTTATATTTTATATTTTATCATTTGATAATATATTATAATTATAATTTTTAGTATGATCTATTTTTTTTTTAAATTAATGAAGAGAGATAATTTAGGAAACTATATGATAATATAATATTGTATGAAGAATTAATTTTTTTTTTGAAAAAATTGAAGAATTAATTTAAGAGAAATAAAATAAACAATTAAATTAGAACGCAGTGCAATTTTCTGGGGACCCAAATCATCTCAGTTTCCGGTTGCCAGTTTGCTTAACTGGCTCATGGTTTGGTGGGTTTTGGGTAAAGTACACAAAATTCCCCTAAACTATTGCACTTTGCATCTAACCCCTTTTAACTAAATTAAATCCTCTTGAACCCAATTTTATTGCAAAAGACGATCCTACTTTTACTATAATATTTGATAATTCTTTAAATTATATTAATATTATTTCTCTTAGGTAGAGTATATATTAATTATACCATTCAACTTAAATATATTAGAATAAATATATTCTCAAATGTTTTTTTTAGAAAAGGTTTAAGATGTAAATATTTTATTTTAAAGTTAATTAACTTGTTATTAAAATTTAATTTGATTTAAATAGTAAAACTAATTATCCTTATTAAAGTTTTTTTATGCCAAATAAAAATTTATTTCATAGAAATATATTTATAAATAAATCACAAATAACTCAGATAATAAACACCTTTTGGTTTTCTCATATTATATCTATAAATAGTTTTAATGAATTAATAAAACAGTTTAATTTTTTTTTTTATTTTTTATTTAAACAATCTAAAAGAATTATTCAAACAATAAAACTTTAAAATTATGGGTAATTTAATGAAAGTTTAAAATGAGAATATGTCATCAAATTACTATTAATTATTTCATAATCCAATTTAATAAGAAAACTATATTTAGAGAAATTTATTAAATAAAGGGCATTTAGGTCATTTAAGAAATTTTTGTAAGAAAATGGTGCATTATGCAACAAATGTGATAATTTAAGAAATTTGTTGCACCATTTATAGTTCAGGGGGTTATTTGCAAATTGAATCATAATTCAGGGAGTTTATTGCATTTAACCCTTAATACAAAGAAAAGTAATATGACTAAATACATATGTATACATAAAATTATATATACATATATTATATATAAGTTTAGGACTTCTATAATTCCCTCAAAAATTCTCCCGCTCAATAAAATTTTCTTGCTTGTAAATTTGGCAGCCATTGGTAAAAGTAAAAATAAATATAAATTTAGATATTCAATCAATATGATTAGGGGTGTTCAAAACTTTTAGATATCAAGACTATAATGTAAAACTTTTATTTTATTGAATAAAACTTATATTTCCCAACGTAAAATTTTTGATGCAATACGTCTAATTTTTTTGTTTCACCTAAAATATACCAAGAACTAACACTTCTCAATTTATAGATAATGAGCACTTTCCAGAATATAATGTAAATTTTCTTTTTTATTGACTAAAATTTATATTGCACTGAGTAAAACTTATATTTTACAGCTTAAAATTTATATTACTAAAATATAATCTCAAATATTTTTTTTAAAAAAGATTTAAGTTGTAATTATTTTATTTTAAAGTTAATTAACTTGTTATTAAAATTTTGTTTGATTTAAATAATAAAACTAATTATCCTTAGGGGGGTTTAACCCTTAATACAAAGAAAACTAATATGGTTAAATACATATATGAATAAATATAATTATATATACATATATTATATATAAGTTTGGGACTTTTATAATTCCCCCCAAAATATGATCATCAATTCCTAAAGTTTACAAATAAATATAAATTGAGATATTCAATCAATATTTTAACTTAAAAGTATTACAAAATTATTATAATAATAAATATAACTTAAAGTCTTACTAAAACTTTTGATGCAATACATCTAACTTTTTTGATTCACCTAAAATGTATCAAGAATTAGAACTTCTCAATTTACAGATAATAAACACTTCCAGAATGCATGTAATGTAAAACTAATCTTCTTATGCTATTAAAACATTACACAATCAACAAAAGACTCATCCTCTTATACTATCAAATTATGACCACACACTGTAAATGCAAGCATATCCTTGAATTATTGAAATTGAGGAAACCACCAATTTAAAGTAATGAAATTGATTTCAATTTAGTGAAATTGAGTAAATCCCCAATTCGAAGTAGTGAAATTTATCCAATTCAAAGTAGTTTGAGATTTTATCAATTTCCTTCAATTTCACTACTTTGATTTAGGGATTTTAACAATTTCATCCAATTTCATTCAATTTCACATCATTGATTTGGGGATTTCATCAATTTCACCCAAAAGTAAAATTAAAAATAAAATTATGTTTCTTAATTTACTTATACTTTCTCACTTAGAGTAAAAGTATCCTCCAGTAACAAAGAAACCCAAAAGTAAAAACCAAAATGTATTTTTTCTTTTTGTTTCCTCTCACTAACCTTAATTATTGATTTTAGGTAATAAAAATAAATAATAAATAACTAAAATTGAATAAAAAAAACTAATAAATGAATAAAATAAAATAATAAATAATAGATAATTAATTAATAATAAAATAAATAAATAAATATAATAAATAATAATAATAATAAATAAATAAATATAATAAATAAATAATAATAATAATAATAAATAAATTAATTAATTAATTAAAACCTTAATAAATAAATAATAAGTAATGAATAAATAAAAATAAATTAATAAACTAATTAAACTAATAAATGAATAAAGTAAAATAAAAAATATTTATAAAAAATAAAATAAATAATTAATAACTAAAATTTATTAAATAACAAAAATTAGGAATAAAAAATAACTATATTAAATAAAATAAAATAATAAATAAAAAAGGACAATTAATAAATAAATAAAATTGAGTAATAAAAACTAAAACAAATATTGCGTCAAAAGTTTTACGCTGTGAAATATAAGTTTTACTTGATGAAATATAAGTATTACTCAATAAAACAAAAGTTTTACATTACATTCTGGAAGTATTCATTATCTAGTAAATTGAGAAGTGCTAATTGTTGATACATTTTAGGTGAAAGAAAAAAGTTATATGTATTACGTCAAAAGTTTTACGCTGTGAAATATAAGTTTTACTTGTTGCAATATAAGTTTACTCAATAAAACAAAAGGTTTACAGTATATTCTAGAAAATGTTCATTATTTGTAAATTCAGGTGTACTAATTCTTGGTATATTTTAGTTGAAACAAAAAAGTTGCATGTATCACATCAAAAGTTTTACGTTGTGAAATATAAGTTTTACTGGGTGCAATATAAGTTTTACACAATGAAACAAAACTTTTACATTACATTCTAGAAGTGTTCATTATCTAGTAAATTGAGAAGTGTTCATTATCTAGTAAATTGAGAA
The DNA here is from genome assembly GCA_963922005.1 of Cornus suecica. Classification (NCBI taxonomy): domain Eukaryota; kingdom Viridiplantae; phylum Streptophyta; class Magnoliopsida; order Cornales; family Cornaceae; genus Cornus; species Cornus suecica. The sequence goes on along the minus strand of OY998243.1, from coordinate 34,773,866 downwards.
GTGTTAATTCTTGATACATTTTAGGTGAAACAAAAAAGTTACATGTATCGCGTTAAAATTTTTACGCTGTGAAATATTAGTTTTACTTATTGCAATATAAGTTTTACTCAATGAAACAATATTTATCTATTATATTTTGGAAATGTTCATTATCTGTAAATTGAGAAGTGCTAATTCTTGGTATATTTTAGCTGAAACAAAAAAGTTACATGTATTATGTCAAACGTTTTACGCTGTGAAATATGAGTTTTACTTGGTACACTATAAGTTTTACTCAATGAAATAAAAATTTTACATTACACTCTGAAAGTGTTCATTATCTGTAAATTGAGAATTGTTAATTCTTGATACATTTTAGGTGAAACAAAAAAGTTACACGTATTGCGTCAAAAGTTTTAGTAAGACTTTAAGTTATATTTATTATTATAATAATTTTGTAATACTTTTAAGTTAAAATATTGATTGAATATCTCAATTTATATATATTTGTAAAATTTAGGGATGAATGATCATATTTTGGGGAGAATTATAGAAGTCCAAACTTGTATATAATATATGTAGGGCTGCACAGAAGAACTGCGGAATCGGAACTGAACCGAAACCGACGGTTTGGTTCGGTTCTTAGGGATTCCGGTTTGGTTCCGATTCCCATTTTTGGAGAACCAATATTTTCGGTTCGGTTCCGGTTCTTGGCTCTCAAGAACCGTACCGGAACCAAACCGGGAATCTATATAATATATATATATAGACATAGTATAAGCATTATCAATATTAATGAGTTTCAAGTGGGACTTAATATTTGAATTTCGTGAAAGTCAAACAAACAATAATAGCTTTCTCTCTCTCCCTCTCCTATCTTTCTCTCTCTACACCACCATAGCCGGCGACGTCACTCACCTCTCTGGCATCACCAGGTAACACCATATTCTCTCCCGCCAAATCACCAAACCCGCATACAAGATCCGGTTATTTCCATAACAAGAAAATCACTCCTCATTCTAGGGTTTCTCCTCTGTAGATATATGTTTATAGATGTATATTTTTTTTGTATATTTAAATCAGTAACTTGTTTTAGTTTATTCGTACGAATTTCAAGGAATTTTATTGGAAATTTGCAATATTTGTAAGCTTGTTTGTTAATATGAGCTCTCTTTATTTTAGGTAGATATTAGATGATGTAGCTTTGGATTTATGAAAGGTTGATTTTTTTTATTGTTTTAATTAGTGGGTATTTGGGTTTTGGTGCATATGTTATGTAAATTTAGTTGAATTGGCAAATTGGCAAGTACAAAAATGGCAAATTGGCAGTAGATCACTTCTTAGCAATTTTTTTTTAAAGCACTAGGAACCAGAACTGAACCAAAATTCCGGTTCCGGTTCGGCTCGGTTCCTTAACCTCTACGGTTCGGTTCCTGTTCTTGTAGGAATAGGAACAGAACCGTACCTTGCGCATCCCTAAATATATGTATATATAATTATATATATACATATCTGTATTTAACCATATTACTTTTCTTTGTATTAAGGGTTAAACCCCCTTGAGGATAATTAATTTTACTATTTAAATCAAACTAAAATTTAATAATAAGTTAATTAACTTTAAAATAAAATAAATACAACTTAAACCTTTTTAAAAAAACATATCTGAGAGTATATTTATTCTAATATATTTAAGGTGAATGGTATAATTAATACTCTAACTAAGAGAAATAATATTAATATAAATTAAAAAATTATCAAATATTATAATAATGGTAGGATAATCTTTTGCAATAAAATTGAGACAGACTGCAACATATTGATAATTCAAGAGAGTTTGATTTAATTAAGGAGAATTAGTTACAAAAGTATAATAGTTTAGGGGTTTGTTCACTTTACCCAAAACCCACCAAACCATTATCCATTTAAGGAAATTGGCAAGCACAACTTTCCAATAGGAGACGATTTCGTTGGATTTTGTGGATAGATCCAATTTTTTATTTAGATATACGTATGTCATTATCATGTCTTCTCCATTTCTTAAGCACTAGTATAATCAAATATGTTAGCACCGGAGGCTTTTCTAGTGCAACATTATAAAGGAAAAAATTCTTGGCCTATCAAAGAAAAGGCCCAAAGGCAGTTGTCCAAGAAATGTACAGGCCAAGGCCTATTAAATGAATAGCAAGAGCCCATTGAATGAAGCTTGTAACCGATTGCAATATGAGCCCATTTGGTTTAAGCCCGAAAGTCACCTATAACTTGGGGTTAAAGCCAAAGATTTTATTAGATAAGGAACCGAATTTGTCAAAGGAATTCAAATCCCTATAATAAAGAGATTTGATCTTCATCACGATGGGCCAATACCCATCTAACTTTGTATAAATATGGCCTGAAATCCTCAATAAAGTGATTCGAGTGTTTGAATAAAAAAGAGCACTTACACTTTAGCACCGTCTGTAGGAAACGAAGGTTATTTTTGTTGATCTTCTTTCCTACGATTCTCACCTTTCTTCATTCATTTCTTTCCATCTTCCTTCCCTCACCAAAATCCCTCCAAAGAATAGCCATAGTAGACACAAGAACCTCCACGTTGGCTGAAGCAAGCAACGCTCAAGCCGTCCAGATTCAAGCATTCATGGAGAGATTAGCAACGGTGGAAAGGAGAAACGAAGAACTAGAACAATAGAACACTGAGCTTCGCCAGAGGCAGGTCCAGGTTTCGAATCCAGTTAACCTAGTAGATCAGAATAACGCCCGCCAACAATGGGGCAGTTAACCGGGATCCACCCAGAAATGAAGGAGACCAAAACAACAATGATCAAGAAGGAACGAGTAGCAGAGCCGCCGATCACCAGCAACAAGAGAACTCTGTCCTTCGAGCACAAGTCCCTCTGCCTTAGCAACTTCCAACTATGAAGGATTTGGAGGACATGGCCAAGAGAATCTAGAGGCAAGTGCTCAAAAACATGAAGAGCTAGACTCCTTCCATGAAGAACCTAGCAGCCCACGCCGTTATTTATATGATTAGATCACCCTTCATAAATGAAATAGATCAGGCAGAGTACCCGAAAAAATTTAGATTGCCAACTTTCACCTTGTATGATGGGACCAAGGATCCATCATACCATATTTATCAGTACTAGACAAAGATGACTACCTAGAAGAAGGATGAAGCCCTACTGTGCAATGTATTCCCCACCAGTTTGACAGAGGCACCACTTCTATGGTTTAGGAAGCAGCCGCCTGGATCAATTGGGAGTTGGAGCAAGTTATGTGAACTTTTCATAGCACAGTACTATGGTAACTAGAGGTAAAAGAAGACCATCTCCGGCCTATTCACAATGACCCAGGAGAAAGAAGGAAACCTCCAGAGCTTCTTATCTAGGTTTACGAGGGAAATGTCTTTCATTAACCAGTGCAATCAACTATTACCAGTTGAGGCCTGCAGAATATCCCTAATCCTAGGCACCAAGTTCCATGTGTCCCTGGTGAAGAGGTCCCCAGCAACATTGGAGAGTTAAATTCCAGAGCCCAGGGCTACCTCAGAATCGAAGAAAAGGAGGCGGTTCAACGAAAGAGAGCAGCTATGGTTACTTTTGAAGCCCGCACAAAGGATCCCATCAAGGGTCAAAAACCAACTTGTCCAGCACCTCCCTCCTCATCAAACAGAATGGCTGACAAAAACCAGAGGGTGGAAGAAACAATAACTCCCCTGAGAACAAGTCTCAATAAAATTTACCTTGAAAAAAAAGGAAAGAGAATATTCAGACCCCCGCTGCCAATAAGGCAACCCATGGAGCAGAGGGACATGACCAAGCATTGTGCATTCCACAGTAAGTATGACCATCATACCAACTATTGTCGGAACCTGCGCAGGCAAGTAGAGGCAATGATTGCAAAAGGAGAATTAGTTGAGTATGTGGCAAAAGATTAGACCCGCACAGAGAGACAAATAAATCCCCTTTAGAATAACAACCAGGTAGGTCAGCCTATGCGGATGATCCATATGGTACAAGGTGGATCCGTTCAAGAAGAGATTGAAGAAGTCAGTAGATCCCAGATGCGTCAAGCACACAAACTCAAAAGAATTGGCGAGTTGTGTCAGACGTCCAACAGAAATGAGGAGTCTCAGATCAGCTTCAATGAGATCGACCTATGTAATGTATAAGTGCCTCATGAGGACCCTTTAGTCATCTCATACGTTATGGCTAACTTCCTGGTCAAAAGAGTCATGGTAGACCCCGGTAGCAACACAAATATCATGACCAAATGGGCATTTGACAAACTTGGGGTGGACATTAACCAGATGTATTCTGTCAGAATCCCCCTCGCTGGATTTGATGGATGAAAGGTGGAGCCGATTGGGGTTATCCAGTTATCCGTATCAGCCGCCAAAAGGATACTGAAGGAGAACTTCGTGGTGGTGGATGTTAAGCCATCATATAATCTCCTGATGGGCAGAGGCTGGATTCACATAATGCAGGGGGTGAGTTCAACCCTCCATCAAGTCATGAGATGGATCGATCCCAATGGGGTGGACATAATAGATATCCCATGGGATCAGGTAGCAACAAAAGAGTGTTATGAGGTAACCATGAAAAACCTGAATAACTGGAATAAGCCAGAGGAAGAGGGGTAAGAAAACTCTAGGAAGTTAGAGAAATATCAATTACAGATGGATCCTTTTGAAGAAGGTCAGGAGAGTCAGGTCACAACAGAGCCACTCCAGGAGGTGGGAATCAGCCCCTCTGGAGATGGCAAAACCACATTCATTGGGTCTACTATTTTGACCACTGAGAAAGTAGATCTGATCAAGTTACTGCAAGACAATTTGGATATATTTGCTTGGTCGCATCTGGACATGCCAGGTATAAACCCCGCCGTTGCATAGCACAACCTCTATGTCGATCCTAAGGTCAGACCGGTAAAGCAGAGGCAGAGACGATTTGGGGTAGATAATGTGGCGTCAGGTGTGTACAAAATATGTGGTTAAAAACAACACCTTAACGACTCTAGCTTTTACCCTATGTAAGTGCACGTATCAATTGTAGAATAACAAAATGGCTTGAGTAAGGGATATCGATCCCAAATAGACTGAGATTGTTCACTTTAATAATTAAAAAACACTAAATTATATTTTCTGAAAAATGGTTCGTTTGGGTGGTCAAAGACCAAAGTATCTATTTTAACTAACAATTATCTAGAAAACAAATTAAATTGGTTGTGATTCAGATGAGAGAGAAAACTAGAGTTTTCAATACTCCACCACTAATCGCATAATATAGTTTATCAATGTATTAATTGTAAGAGGGCAATCCATAACTGTGAATCAGGTCGTACCGCCAATAGCTAAATATGATCCCAAAAAGGAGTACCATCAACCGGATCGCGACAACCCATCTCATGACTAACCTAACTAGTACATGCCAATTATTCTACTCTAATCTACTCCTAATGAATGAAAATAAACTAAAGCATGTCTATATTAAATCGCCAAGGCACGACCTATGTCAACCTAGGGTTTTAAGTTTCATTACCACCATTGTGTAGAAAACCATGATTAAGCATCCGAGGTTCCAGCCCATAGTGAATAATCATAATTGTGAAAAACTATATAA